>RSEF01000005.1:60812489-60853019 GCA_003993805.1 Himantopus leucocephalus
TGACTTGCATCAAGCCGGGTCTCCGTCTCTCCATCGCGGCAGAGACCCTAGAGCAGGAACAGTGATTTGCATTAGAAATGAACATCAGTGTGCACTGGTGGTTCTGCTGAGCCCAACATGGCTGTCACAGCATCCCACAGCAGCAGCAGCGGTGAGAAAAGGCAGAAGAGGAGGAAGGAGTTCAAACCTGCACACAGAAAATAAAAGAAACTGGTTTCTGCAGTGACAAATGCCTCCTTCATTCTCCTTCATCTTACTCTTCCCCATGGAAAGATCAACAGCATCTTCTGGGTCACCTGAAACAATCCTTCTCCACAAGCCTCTTCTGCTCCAAAATCCACCTGCCTCAACAAAGCCAGAAATCACAGAAGACAGTGTTGGAAGGGACCTTAGGAATCCTTTCTCCTTTACTCAGCCTTAAGGCAGGCTCTGCTGTACTTACCATTGCTGACAAACAACCATCCACCCTGCCCACAAAAAATAAAATTAAAAAATCAAATCACCAGCAGTTGGCACTCCACAATCTCCATCTCATTCAGTCCCACTGTTCCATACATTTTTCCCTACCTAGTCTTGGGAAAGTCTCTCCTGATAAAAAGCCAAACTCCCTTGCATCATCTTAAGCCAAATAACTTCTTGCCCTATCCACAACTGTCCTGAAGAACAGTTTGCTCCTATCTTTCACACATTTGAGAGCTCGTATGTGTTCCTCAGTGCTGCCTCTCCTGGACTCAAACAACCTGTAGGTGGTGTTCAGCAGCCCTCTGAACCGATGAAACCCTTAATACTCCTGGACAGCGGTGCCAAAAAGTGAACCTGATGCTCCTCAAAACCTTTGCAGCACCCTCACAGTGTAAAACAAGTACACCACACGGCTGACATGCGATGCTCTGTCTGCACAGCAGAGCAGGGGACAGCTTTGCTCACAACAGCCACAAACCACATAGATGACTGCACATCACCAATCCCTCTGACAGGCGTTGCACCTTTCAGAGCCCCACACAGACAGAGCAGCCCCGTACTAATCCCCTAGCACGGTACATTCCCAGAAAGCTCTTTATCGCATGGATATGTCGCTTTAACCTAATGGGAGGTGTTCGTAAGGGTGACACATGAAAAGGGAAGAAAAGTTCAGTCAGCCAATACTCAACAGATAGACAGAGCAGGCTGTTGACAGTGTCCAAGCTCTTACCTCAGATGATGCTGCCTTCTCCAGCCTGCTACTAAACTGCTTTGCTGAATGCTCCCAGGAAATCACAGAGACTGAGGAATGGGACTTTTTTTAAACCTGCTACAGAAGATGAACAGCAGGGAGAGCTGCTCAACCTTGCGCCTGAAAATGCGTTAGGATCTCACACAAAGCGAGGCCAGAACATCCATGGGACTGCAGTATTGCCTGTTGGCTTGAAAGTGTGTTCTCTTCCTTTGTGCCCCAGTGGTCACAGAAGAAACTGCAGGGATGTGACCTGCTGGGGCCAGGATGGTGAAACAGCCTGGGGTCACCAGGCTGCGACTATGTCAGGAGGACTGAAGACAAGAGTTTTACTCTGAATGGCAGCAAACAGAGACCACAACCCAGATAAACATGTGGCTGGTCCTGTGATCAGCAACACACCAGCCCTGCCTGTATTTACTAGGGGGAAAACCAAAAAGGGGAAAGCAGAGAGTGATGACCTTCAGCCACGCTGAAACTCCTTGTCGAGTAACCCAAACATAAAATTTCACACGATTACATGATACCTTCACCTCAAAGAGGGACAGAAAGTACAAGAAAGAATCATTTTTCCTGCATAAGTTCTTACATTTCAGTCATAGCAGGCTCCGCCCGCAGAAGGAATACTGATCCAAAAGGTGTCAAGAGACAAGTTTGAATCCCTGCCCTGCCCCAGATTGCCTGGGTAACCTTGGACAAATTACTTCATCCATCCGATGCAATCCCTCAATATTATATGGGACAATGTGATGTCTTTCACCGGATGACAGAGCTTGCTCCATGGCACATCCTCAGAACATCCCAGAAGAACAATGAGTCACTGAAGTAGCAGAGGCCAGTTTGATAGATGGCATCTCCACAGCATCAAAACAGCCACAATGATTACTGGTATCATCACACTCCTAAGATAAACGAGGACCTAATCAGAGGAGAAGAGAAATGACCACTTCGATAGCAAGCCAACTCTTCTAGGAGGAAAAGCAAATCAAGATTTTTCACTTCCTTACCTCGGCCATCCATCAATAAATAGGTCTTCTAATTGGGAAGCAGCAGAAGCAACTGCCTTTGACCTGATGCCATAAACTGGCTTTCAAATCAACCAAGCAACAATATTCCCTTCCAAAGCAGAAAATTTCTCAGCATTTCTCTACCTCATACTTGTAACGGCTTAGTCATCAAAACAGACAGGCCTCAGGTAAAGCCATGTACTTCATTAGCATTACAGAACCAGCTGGATGACTGACAGAAGGAGCTGCTCACTGGCAGTGCCATTTTCAGGCCTGTCACCAGCAGGGACATCGTCCCTCTGTGGAACTACCAGCACCCCTCAGATGCCTGTGAGATCCAAGGAGCGTATTTCTCATAAAGACACACACCTGGAACCAGTCCAGACCAAAGAGCACCTGCTTTGTATTTGCATCACTTCGCAGGACCTTTCCACTGGCTTCTTCGCTGTAGAGATACAAGCAAATAAAAAAACCTCAAGCTCATGTCTGTGGTTCTACCTGTCTTATCTTGGCTCCCTGATTATGACTGAAATAATCACAACAAAAATTGGAACAGAGACCTAAACTCTGCTCTCAATGAAATCATCTGCAGGCTCAGAATAAACTGCGGGCTTAAGAGCTTTGCTGTACCGAGCCCTAAATAATGGAGGTGGGAAGGGAACCAAGTCCACAGCTACTATAGCACCAGGAAAAGCTCAGCGAGACCTTGCATGAACAACTCAGACAAGACAGAAAATCCAAACATAACCGCTTTGACACATTCTTAATCAAATCATAAAAAACACCACCACGGAGCATGACAACACTGTGGCAATACAGGCAAGAGCACAGGAACAAGAACGCTGTGAGCGCGACACACCAGCCCTGCCAACCTGCTTCCACCTAAGCAATCAGTGTCATACAAGCACCCTGAAAGAGACTCTCTGCTCATTAAGAAGCAAGAACAGAACAAGTGAAAGAAGCCAGACATCTTCAAGTCTCAGGTCACAATCCTGTTGATAAGTTTATCAACTGTGGAGGGGAAAAAAAAAGAAAGAGAGAGAACAAGCTGCTCATTTTAGTTTCTCTTTTTGACCGTATCCTGGATGACAAAGTCACAAGTAAACAAAACGAGGACAGCTACATTTTAGCTCTTACAGAAAGGCAGAATTGAAGCATCTCTTTTCCTGCCTTCATCATTCAAGAGCTTCCAAGATATTTTCACCCCATAGAAGTCCCACTTCCCATCCACCGCTGACCAGCAGCTGGTCCACTCCTCCGATGCAAAGCACACCATCCTTAAGACTCCTGAGGCACTTCAGATTTGAGGACTGCTCCCCCGTGTCTCCCACTTCCGAGGGGAAGCAAACCAGGCACACATGGCCAGCCACAGTAAAGGTGACTTTAAGATGCAAAGCAGAGGAGGATTGACACAGATGGAACTACAAGAGGGCCTTCAAGCAGACAGGATATAACTCTCTAGCAAGGAATATTATATGGGAAAAGGACTTCAGAGGTGACTTTTCATCATTAAGATGAAAATGAAATCACATGGGGAAGTCATGGGACAGAAAAGCAAATTCTGCTGAAGCATCAGCACTGGTGAAGGACATCTCTTCACCAGATCCTCTGGTGGAACAACTTTGCTCTAGGACCAGAAGTCAGGAGACCTGCAAGGCTACAGCATTCCAAACATGAACACTTGTGACAGGGTTTTCAAAGTGGCACTGGGCCAGAAATTCTGTATGGGTTCAAAGCCATAGCACAGGTTTGCCAGGCTTGAACATCAAAAGAACAGTGCAGACACAGCTGGCTCCTGTCCCTGAGGACACCTTACAAAGCCATGCCCTGACATCAGGGCTTGTACAGCTAACCCAGCACGTATAAGGAAGGCATCTCAGTGAATGGCTGTGTGGCTTAGTTTTTCCGAACAGATGACAATAAGGAAAAATGGAAATAAATTCTAAACAGGACCCCCCCCCCCAAAAAAAAACCAACCCAGCCCAAACCCAAAACACCAGAAATTTCTTGCCAGCTAGCAAAACAGTATGTCCAAAATACTGTAACAATAGGTCCTCAATGAGGCACTTGCAACAATAAATTCAAAATATACAATCCCTTGAGCAAAGAGGCTACAAGAATACAGATCATTAATGGCAAGCAAACATGTTAGATGATATTCAATCTACACTGCATCGCGTTTAAGTAAAAGGAGGTCATCTTTATTTCCAACTACATGTTTTTTTATTATTATTATTATTTTCGCTTTTTATTAGCAGTGTGGGACAAGTTAGAAACAAACTCCTATTTCGGTATGAGCTTTGCACAAAAGCAAGAGGCCAAGTGACCACCACGGGGCCAAAAGCTAACGGAGATGACTTCAGCCTTCCCCGTTCTACAAGGGGGAGTTAATTAGCTGAGGATGGAGTGTGGTCCAGGGCACAGAGCAGCAGCCGGGGATTTAGCTGCCCTTGGGCTCTGCTGCTGGCTAGCCTGCGCAGGGGATGCAAAGCCTTTCACATCCTTGTGCCTCCCTGCCCCTTCCCACCCGGTACAGAGGCTGAGGAGCTCCCCTCTTTTCTACAGGAAGAGTTGAAGCCATGTCCTCAGTCTCTGCTCTTACAGAGAATTAGCCAAGTAAAATAATACAGGATCAAACCCTAAATGTAAGGAAAGCGTAGCCAGGAAGACACCTTCTTCCAGTCCCATCACTTAAAAATCCACAACAGTAGAGAGCAGTTATGAAGCATTTAAAAGAACAAACACCCTGGCGGGCTGAGATCAGGAACAAGAAACCTCGTCTCCACAGGTAATTTTTTACTAAGTTACGAGCAGGCAGAACCGTGACTTTGAATGAAAGAGCCAACTCAGCTTCCACTGGAGCTCCAGTACTGCTGCGCCAGCATAAATTTTAATAAAATAGCAATATAAATGTAGTCTTTTTACCCCTTGAAATGTTGCTGTATATAGAACGAGACTCACAAGCCTTTAAATAACAGACTATTCAAGCATTACAATGAGCTATTTTGCCCACGTAAGTAGGTACTCTATTCCAGCAACCTGACAGCAATTCAGAGAGCTGCCTTTCCCTATTCTGAGCCATAAACCCACTCCACATACTGACAAACTGATTTGTCAGGTCTACTACTACTACAATATTATTTTTTTTGGCCTGTTATGTCCGTGCCCTCATCACCAAACAACTCACAAAGTCGAAGAGGATACATTTTTTATTTTTTTTTTTTAAAGGAACTGCCTCTTTCTTGTCTGTCACAGCACTGATTTAAACTGAGATCACTGAGAGAGATCAAAGATAGTGTAAATACATGGTGTTCCTCGCAGGGGCTGATGCACCATAATGCAAACCAGCCCCTAACCAGCAGGGGAGGCTGACAGAAATCTTCCTTTGAGGTACCAATTATTCTGGCATTCCTTGCATGCTGCTTTGATGAATCCAATCGCAGCCACTTTCAGACACACAAGGCTGGGCTGGAAGGACCGACTGACCGGCGCAATTGTCACATTCCTTCATATATGTGTGCTCATGGTGAATTCAGAGCCCAAGAGGCTCTACAAAGATCCTCCATTGCCTGCTACAGCTGTAAGCAAGGTCTATACTACACAGATGCATCTTTATAAACCTATTTAATTTTATTACCTTTGAGTTATGGAACAACCACACTGATTTCACAGTTAAGGTAGGAACTAACTTTAACATACAAGACATTTATTTCTAACTCGCACCAAAAGGCTGCATTTTTCATGAATTTTCACTGCATGCCTTTCTAACCCAAGCTGAACTTGGCTTGCAAAGTCTACCATAAATCAGGCACAGCAAAATAGAGGTGAGATTCCCTTTTGCACAAACGCTACCCTCCAAGTGCTGCACCTCAAAGAGGTCAGCCTAGAAAACCCAGAGATGCCTTATTTACAACTTCTATGTGAGGGTCAGTATTCGAGAATTTAAAGTCTTGGGGAGGGTTAAAGGAAGAAAGTAGCACAGTTTCCAAACAAAAGTATCAGCTGGTTCTGCTTCCTGCTGACATATTTCATTTGTGGGATTTACATGTTAGATGACTGCAGTAAAACGGTGTTGAGTGACACAAGACAAGACAGCATCACCCCCATTGGGAACGTGCTGAAAATAAAGAGTAAAGGAAAGGAGAAGAGAGCATCACTGAGCAGAACATGGATAACCTCTCCCCCTCAGATCAGGCACACCAGTGATCTCCACCCAGAATGAGAAAGTGAGATACATTACATAAAGGTGCTTTTTTTTTATATATCCTATCTCATTTTCTCGCATCCCTTGGGCTTCTTACAGTACCAGCATCAACTGCAACAGAAACAGGAAAAAAAGCTTCTCCTGACTTTACCCCAAAACGTGTCAGGGAGGGGAGGTGATAGAAAGGCAAACACCACTGTAGGGGGAAAAAAAAAAAAATAACAGAAAGGAAACTCCTCAGACAGGAAACCAAAATTATTCAAGCAACGCTGCAACTGGAGTCCATCAGCAGGAACAGAGACAGGACCTTCTAGCTACAAAGGTCACCTGGATCAGCCACAGCCCAGCGCAGACAATGAACATCCCTATGATTCTATCTATGAACTATCCCGTCTTGAACATCCCTATGGCAGAAAGCAGCCCTGGCACGTTCACTTTCTGTGAAGCAGCAGATTGATTTCAGGATAGAGCTGGCTTTTGTGCCGACATCACAAATCCACTTCAGAGACCTGAAGCGGAACAGCTTGTTCTCCCATCCACATTTTTCACAACCGTGCAGCCTCAGTAGCTGTCAAGCTGTCTTGTGATGGATGCCCTTGTGCCCAACAAGGGTTTTCTGGAGGGCAGCAGGAGCCATGCTGTTTTCACCTGGACAGCTGCAAACCTGGAGAAGGGACGATACAGAAGGGGTGGTTGTGGCCCTGCCTCCTGCCCCCCTTCTATCTTGCGCTTCATGCCATGAAGGCAGGAGCACTCAAGACATCCCTCTAACTTCTTTATGCCTCTGAAATAAGGAGTTCTTCAAGCAGGTGAATCAGCTCCACAGATTTTAGGGAAGACAACCAATGTGTAGTAGTAGCATAGTAGTCACTGCTTTCAATGTATTCTGCTCCAACATAGGTAAAACCACCAAAACGTATAGAAATGTGGGTGGGTCCCAGTTTATCCTCTCCTGGTCCAAGACATGACCAAACATAACCAGAGGTTCGTCTAGACTGGCCTGGAAAACCACCACTCAGAGATCCATGCCCACACCTCTGAGCACTGACCTGCTGAAGTGTAAGCTAAACATCTCTTGTTGCAGTCTCAACCCAAATACTTCTTGTCCTTGCCTTCAAGGAACATGGAGAACAGTTCATTCCCTTCCTTTTAATGTTCTGAAGGCAGACATCATACATGATCTCAGTCCTCTCTGTCCTGTACTAAACAAGCCCATTGCTTTCAGTCTTTGAGGGCAGACCACATCCTTGACTCAGCCTTAGAGGTCATCGCCCACCTGCTTTCAAAAAGGCACTGGGGTGACCTTGACATGACACAGATATTGTGATACTGGATGACGGGCCCAAACACTTTAAATTTTACTCTCCAACAGCTGGGATGTGATTCTCATTTGCTGAAAAAGGAAAAGATCACAGCTTTTGCTGAAGACAAGCCCTGCAAAGGCTGCCAAGCTGGGAGGTACACTCCGACTCCTCCAGATCACTATACCTTCCCACATCAAAACACTTGAAGGAAAGATTTCTTCCAGTTTCAGGCCCAGTGTGAGCATCAAGTTTAATCCCATTAACTTGCAAAATGTCTCGGAGCAGCACACACCTTTATGATGAGGCTCCTCCCTTCCCCTACAAGAGCCCTACAAGCTGTCCAGGTGATGACTGCATGGCACAGAAAGCACATAGTTCAGCAGACAAGGACTCACAGCCACATTTTTTCCTCTGGGCACAAGCCATCTGCATACACAGGACCCATGACTATTGGTTCATCACCCTTTCCTACCCACAACCCAGGTCTCTCCTCTCCTCCATAGACAAGGCTGATGTCAGAGCCTACAGGGCATCCTGGAAACACAAGAGCTGCCCAGAAAACACATTTTCACATTAAGGTTTTTCCCCACAGAGAAAGCTGAGAGCCTACAACATTTATCATGACAAAACAGGGGGAGGGGCCCTGCTCTTTTGGAGCAGGGAGCCCATCCTGCACTCCAGCAGCCCAGAAGGGCCCCATCTCTTCCTCAACAGGCTGTTCAACCACTGGAGTAGAAAAGCAGGCTCCCCCTGCTCCCATAGCAGAGACAACCTCACCCTACAACAGCCATCACCCCAAAGCTGGGAGCACTCAGCTGAGGCTGGAGGTGACCTCCATCTGCTTGTCCAACCTTCTGCTCAGGCAAGGACTGCACATCACAGTTAGGTCAGGTTGCCCAGGGCCTCGTGCAGTCAAGTTTTGAATGTCTCCAAGGATGGAGATTCCCCAACTGACCCCTATTTCGGCACTTACCTGCTCTCATACTGAATTTTTCCCTGCCTCGATATCCAATTAAATTTTCCTTGTTGCAACACACACCCATTACCTCCTGTCCTTCTGCTGTGCAGCTCTGAAAACAGTTTGACTCCATCTTCATATAGCACACCTTTAACTAACTGGAGACCACAACTACATGCTGTGCCCTGGCCCCCTGACCGCCTTGGTGGCCTTCACTGCATTTTCTCCAGTCTGGAGATCTCCAACCTCTCTCAAACCAGGCTGCAGAACAGAACAGTCCAGATGTGGCCTCACCAGTGCCGAGATTAAGGAATTAATCAATTCCCTCAGCTAGCTAATGCAGCCCAGTATGCCATTAGCTTTCAACACCACAAGAGCAGACCCTGACTCACATTCAATGTGTTGCTCCCCGGGAACCCCGCATCCTGCCCTGATGAGCTACTACCTACCCAGCCTGCACCGATGCAGCAGGTTGCTCCATCCCAGAGGTAGGATTTTACATCTATCCTCGTTGAAAATTCCTGAAAACAATGAGTTTGAGCCCCACGCTCCAGCAGCACAGTCCTAGCGCTGGGGTACTGGTTATTCCCTTTGATCAGAATTTCTTCTTTGACCTGAAAGGTATTCCTCATTTGTCAGTTCAGATGAAGCATTCCCACAAGAATGCCATCCCTCTAACAAATCGCCATCTTCTGGCACCTGTCAGCTGGAAAATTCCCAGCTGGGTGTTATGTGATAAAGCCACTGCTCACACCTAAGATCTGTCCTGCCTCAGTTGGCTGCTCTTCACACTGCATTGCTCATTGCCCAGAACATATCGATAAAAATACGTGTCTGATACGGACTGGAAAGGGAGGCAAAGTAGTAGCATTCAGTCAACAATGCAGACACCTTCCAGTGGCAAACCAATGCCTCTAAGTAGTGATGGATAACATCCAAGTAGAGCCAGCTTCTGATTGCTCTTGCGCTAAGGAAAGAATACCAGTAACAAAAGAAAAAAAAGTAATAATTTGAACTTGGTTCAGGCTGTGTGGTCCTTCTTATATGAACACTCAGGCANAAAAAAAAAAAAAAAAAAAAGACATCAAGATAAGTTGAGAGTGCACATCAATAAATTAAAGTCAAAGTAGAGGACAGTAGAGTTTTAACATTTCTGCCACCTAAAATTAGGATGCGATCACTATGATCAGCTCGTCTAAATAAAACACATTCCTCAGTTTCAGGACAATATTCACTATACACTCGTATTTATTACAGGATCAGATACAAAACAAGCATGGGAGCTTCTGAGTTAAGATTGCAAATCCAAACCTGTGATGGATGTGCAGTAGCACAACCTTAACTCTCCCCTGCCAATCATACCGAGCAAAAGCCGTATGAGCAGAATGAGGATACCTCAGCAATGTGACAGCAGATTAAAATAAATTGGGAAGTTGGGTTTAGACTGCCTTAGTTCTCCGACTCCTCTCCCCCACTTTCTGCCTGCCTTAGTGTGACACAATGGGAATATGCTTATTCTGCACAGCAACAACAGGAGCTGTAAACCTGCGGCTAACATACTAAGTTTTCCAAACACAGCAAAATATCCAAAACCTGAATTGAAGTATTTCACTCACAAGATCAGCTGAAGAATGCCGAAATGTCTAGGTGGTTTAGGAACAAGCAGCCTAGCAAGAGCACAACTGTTTCTAAATTCCCTCGGGCTGACTCTGTTTAAGTATTCAGATAACTAAGAAGCACGGCCAGATGCCAAACCCCTCTCACAGGCAGAACCCTGGTGTTTGGGCAAAACTACCACACCACATTCAGGATGGCCATAGGTAGCAGATGCAGTGGCTCTGCTGGCAGGGGAGCTTTGGAGAGAAGCAATAAGGTCCATTTCACTCCAAGGAGTTAAGACACTGCACTGCCCTGCTCAAGAAGGGTAAATGTGACCCAGCAAGCGCAGAGCTGGCGTGCAAGCCTGATAGCTTGTCCTCTGTCTGATGAAGAGTCTCCATCAGATTGCACCTGCTTTTTCAGTAGCCTTTAGCACTTGTGCTATTTCACTGGCCTTGGTTCAGTGTGAAGCCTCCACTAAAAAGACTGAACAAGCCAAACACAAGAGACAAGATTATTTGCACAGTGGATTTAGTTTACCAAGCCCATCTCCTCTGCAGAGTTGGCATGTAGCCTGTGCACCGCAGACAAATGAAGGAGTGATGCACAGCTGCCCTGAGCAACACTGAGTACCAAACAGCAGCAACAAACAGCCACAGGAGGCTAAAAACCACATGGAGATCCAGAGGTTGACACATTTCCATGTGCAGACATGGCTGGACTTCCTCAGCCTAAAACATCTCTCCATTTGAATTATGCAAGTTGCTGTCTGGCCCCCGCACTCCTCTCACCTCAATGCAGAGATAGGTAAGGGCTAAAAAGTTGGTGTTAGCCTCAAGTTGAGATGCTCTGATTTGCTCTAGGAAAACCCCAAGTGTAGACCTGGACAGGAGTAATCACTGCAGGGAAGCATATCAGAGACTGAGCTGGCACAGAAGAGTGTCAGGTCTGCGGGATACAAGGTACAAATCACTCAGCTGTGCTCGTGAGCATGGGAAAGGTCCTGAAGTCACCTGAGACACTTTTGAGTGCACTGGAGTCCTTCAGTGCATTAAAACCAGCACATCCCACTCTCCACAGGCAGCAGCACTGCGCTCTTCATCATGCAATGAAAAGTAGCCCAAGCAAAATGGGACATGCACTTGTTTTAATATCAAAAGCGGGAAACTACAAGTCACGCTTACAGTGGCAGGACCAGAGCAAAGCCTGCTGAATGGATCACTGGAAAACACTGTTACCCTCTGCAAAATTATCCATGCTTCAGCAAAACATTTATTGGAATTACCCAAGGATCAAAATTAATAAGTGTTCCATGAAATCCATGGATTATTGTGCCATTGTGTTGTGTCAACAAGATGGAGATATAAAGCATCAGAAAAAATATCCTTCTTACAAGTAAAACGAGGAGTGTGCTCTCACCTGCCCCATTACTACACCTCCAAGTAATCAAACATGGATATAATTTTGCTGTTCGTTAAAATCAAACAGTTCAGTCAAAAATAACAGCTTTTGCTCCAACCCAATGTGACTAATCCAGCGATGCACACACCAGGCAATCTACTTCATTACTGTTTTAATAAAAAATGATTTCACGGATTCTTTTTTTTTCCTCCCCTGAGATGCCAGCGTATTGGTGATTACTTAGGATTATAGCAGTGCTCATTCCATTAAGCAACCCATTTCACAAAGCATCTATGATTTAGACATCCAATTCTGCAAAAGTCTTGATGCTGCTGTGTATTTCCTTGGAAATAAGAGGCCCAAAGAATGGGAAGCACAGACTGAATACCTACGCAGTCTGAGGATTGAAGTCTTGGGAGCAATTCTCTGCTGGCACTGACAGGCAAATTCTGCCAAACTCCATGGAACTGAGTAAGGGGAATTTGCTTTCACCTATGCAATTGCTATCCACCAGAAGCACGTTCCTATCATCCAGGTGTGAAGTTCAGCTGTTGTGCCATACACCATGGCAATAACCAGCTCAGATTTGTATTATCAACAGAAAGGTGAACACCGAAGCAAAAATATAGAGCTTTCCTCTTTGCCTTCACTTCAGAGCACAGTCAGCCAAAATGTTCCCGCTGTCCCAAAATCACTGCAGATCCACGAGAGAAGCTTCATCTGCTGAGTGGACATCTGGCCACATCAGAGGAAGCAGCTTGGTTACCGCTAGCCAGGCAGAACACTGCAACAGGTCCGAGGAAAGCAGTCTCTGAAATAAATTCCAGGCCACAAGGGAGTATTTATAACTGCTGTTCATTGCTGCTAGTCTCTCTGTTCCATTTCTCAAATGCTCAATACCAAATCAAACTCATTGAGAGAGGTGTTGTTCTTGGATCAACGTACATGACTGCAGATCTGAGTCAGCCTCTTCAGAACATAACCATGAAGTTCCCACCAAAGGAACAGCAATGCTTTTATAATGCATTTTATCTCATTTAATTGCAAGACAAGAATAACTCCTCCAAATTCGGTTATTTTCTAGAAAATGTGCCTGGTTTTTACTAGCTTAACTGGGCAAATCACAAAGGTTTGTATTGATCTTTGCATCTGTTTTACAGTCTATGGAGATTATCTGTATCCAGCAGTTAAAGAATCTTCCTAAAGAAAGAAAGAATTCATCTTTGATAAACAAACATTTTGTTAGCATTCCAGCAAAAACATAAGAACCTCACACTGAGGAAGGTTGATTAATTATATAAGACATTGATTCCTGCTTCACGTATTTTTTTACTCTATAATAAAGCTGTTTGAGAGCCAGAAATCCAACCGCTGCAGTAATACAATGCAAGAGAAGCTACTGTAACTAGCAGACAATCTGATCCCAAATTTGAATTTTCTTTCTTGCACCCCTACAAAAGTGTAATTAAATACTCAGAGGTGAAAGAAAAAAAAAAATAATCTACTTAATACACTCCAAATCATTTCACACCAGTACAAAGCAAAATTCAAGGAAGTTAGATGGGAGGAGATCAAAATAGAACCTTTGCTTGCATCAACCAAAATTGACAGCAATACTGTTAAGGAGAAAAGCACCACAGAAACCCAAAGCAACAGTTCTAATTTACTGCTGAATCTTTCAGTTCTGTTTCCTTCCTTTGCCTTCCTTGGAAAGTGCATGTTTTATTTATGATTAGAGGAACTTATCCCTGAAGGGCATGTCTCACCAAGCTGATCTTTTAGGGGACAAAGTAAATTTAATATGAACTTTGTCTGCTTCAAATTGCCAGAATGGTAAATGAGCCCATATATTTCTATCAGGTTCTCTTATCCAGTTGCTGTGTCTCGGTTATAAAGGAAGGAGCAGGCTCTGCTGCTAGAATTAGGAATGGCTTACTTTCACTCAATACCTCCTTTCACCTCAAAGACTTCTTACAGACAAAATAATAATAGAACACAGAAAGACAGGAAAAGCTTCTTTTACTGATAAACTAAGCCAAAGCTCTGCAGAAGAGCTGAGCAAAAATAGTTAAAAATCCATGTACTTGCCTTTGTCCAGTTTCATCCCACACTGGATTTCAAGAGACAGATCATTGTCAGAGGTACCCAACAAATTTTTAAAATAACAAACAAACAACAAATAACCCACACAACACCACACACACCTCTAACCCTAAAAACACAACCTCTTGCTGTGGAAGTTCCCAAGTACTCATAGTTCTTTATTCAGCTGACCTAAAACCCTTTCTAGGAGTTATCCTAGACTTCCTGGAACAACTGGTGGTCAACTTAAGGAACATCATCCTTGAACGACACACCCAGACAAGGCACATTCCTGTTCCACCACTGGAGATCACACAATAGCCACCTCCTCCTCACGCTAGCTTGCACGTTACCCATAGTGGCAGAGGACATGGTCTCTTGAGCAAGCTCAGACTTATATTTATCAGAGGTGCTGGTGCATGTCCAGAGAAGGGCAACAATGCTGGTGAAGGGTCTAGAACACAAGTCTCGCGAGGAGCAGCTGAGGGAACTGGGGTTGTTTAGCCTGAAGAAAAGGAGGCTCAGAGGAGACCTTATTGCTCTCTACAACTACCTGAAAGGCGGTTGTAGCAAGGTGGGGGTTGGTCTCTTCTCCCAAGTAACAGGCCACAGGACAAGAGGAAATGGCCTCAAGTTGTGCCAGGGGAGGTTTAGATTGGATATTAGAAAAAATGTCTTCACCAAAAGGGTTATCAGGCATTGGGACAGCCTGCCCAGGGAAGTGGTGGAGTTGCCATCCCTGGAGGTACTTAAAGACAGGTAGATGTGTTGCTGAGGGACATGGTTTAGTGGTGGTTTTGGCAGTGTTAGGTTGATGGCTGGACTCAATCTTAAATGTCCCTTCCAACCCAGACAATTCTACAACTCTATGAAAGTACAGACTTAATGAGTGGTTAGATGGAAAGTGAATAAGCTTCACTGGAGGATGGATGTTTGATTTAATTAGCGCATTTTGCACCTATTGTAGTGAGACTCTTCATCACCAAGGGCCATACCTAAACAAATGTTACAAGGTTTTAACTTCTTTTGCTCCACACCAAAGAGACGAGTACAAAAGGAAGGATGACAGTATTTTGCTCAGTACATCAGTTCATTTGTTTCCTGCCTCCAGCAGATGAAAGCAATCCTACCCTTGGCTGATGACTAAGTAGTTCAAGGAGAAAAAAAAAGCCAAGGATTAGTCCTATGAAGCTGGCCTTTCTGGAGCTAATCAAATCTTATTTGCTCTAATTTGATCCTTATTAGACTTTGCAAGGAAGATTTTCCTCAGGCCATCTAAAACAACTCCTTTTTCATTATCATGCTGTTTGTAGGAATACGTTTACATACAAAGAGCAAACCATCTCCAGATATTCTAGAAATCCTGAGATGCTGTTTGCACAGAAAAGCCTCTAAAAGAAAAGAGAGCAGGACTGAGAATACCTGCTCATGCCCAAAGTGCAAATTTTTGTTTGTTCTTCCTTCGAGTGTTTGTTCATCCCATTAGAGAACTCTTACCACTTGCAAATTATATTAAGTCCCTGCCAGGACAATCATGCTGAGTCAAATGCTTCACTATACAACATAATTCTCTAAGTAACCCTCTAGATACTTGCATCAGACTTTACCTCCAACTTTCTCATTTTTGTCACATCATCCTTAAGTTCTCCTGGGTCTATCAACTAAGTTAACACTTCAGTGTCACAAAATGACCCAGAATGACAAAATGGAAAGGCCCATCAGAAGCTACAAAAAGTTCCTTGTGGTTGCTTCTGAAGAGCCAAGAAAGTCCAGGTTTTACGTACTGCTTCAGGCACAGCAGAGGCTGGCTACAACAGCAAGCAGGCAACTCTTCCCCCCAAGGACTACAGACCTTATGGGACTTCACTAGCGTGGAGCTCCAATATAATACGCTGGGGCATTTATCACTGTTAAGGCAGCTCTTATACAAGCAAATCAAAAGCAGTGCTTCCATCACGCAAGCTTTCCCACATTACACCACTCCGAGAGCTTAGATCTAAGGCACTGAAGACAGCTCATCATATCTCAAACTTCTCATCTCAGGACGGGCCACAAATACTTATGGAATAACAAAAAACACAAGCAAGAAAATACTCCAAGTATGAAGAGTGAAGTCAAGCTCAGCTCTCCAAACGTGAAGGACAGAGGAAAGAGTGCTTCGTGCTGAATCCTACTATTCTGGGTACAAGTATGCACTCACACAAAGTCAGGTGCAAAAGCTAAGACTACAGAATATATTCTTGATCCAGTAGCATCTCTTCTGCCTTGCTGCCCAGTTCCTTGTGCGGAAAGAAGCAGGTGAAAATTAGAAAAAAAAAATCACCACACCAAACAACACAGTATCTCTCAGCAACAGCAGTGATATTGCTGGAAACTTACAGTGCTAGGCACTAATTAAACACTGCTCGTTAATCAGTTATTTATAAAAAGCAGCTGTTCTGCAACACAGCCATAGAAATGTTAGAGACATTCAAAGGTCCCTTCCCACCAACCTCTTACTCATAGTGGTACCAAGGCCAATATTAGATCAGGTCAGCCATGGCTTTATCCAGCTGCATCTTGGTGGAGTTTCTGCCGTTCCCCAGGACAGCCCGCTCCAGTACGGCACTACCCTCTACTGACAATCCCCAAAATGAACCTTCCAAGCTGCAACTTGAAGGACATTGTCCTTTATCATATTGTTTGTATTATGGTGAAGAGTTTGCCTCTGTCACCTTTCCAACACCCTTTCAAATAGGCAGCTGGGGTTCACTGTTATGTTTCCCTCCAGCTGGGACAGCAAGACGGAAGGAACAATTTTAGAGGTTCTCAAAAGATGAGATTGTAGCTTGTAGCTGCTGCAAAGGTTAATTCCAACGCAATGCCGGTCAGACAGAACACGACCACAGAGCACTGAGTTTCTTCAGGTTCCTCAGCTTTGAATGAGTGCTGAGTAACAAAAGGCAGATTCTAAGGTTCTCCGTAGCATTTTGTACCATGATCAGGAAGGCAAGCACAGAGCTGCTGCGGCAAAAGACTTCAACAGTCTAAATTCAAGCATCCCACTACTATTCACTTGCACACACACGCAGGTAACCCCAACCCTCTAAAGTGAAAAGCCGCAGTTCAGGGCAGATTCAATGCAATTCTTGTAGCTCTCAGCCATCGTATCTGCGGCAGGGGAACACCATTTAGTTAACGAAGATTCAAAGTTTGGCAGCATAGATTAAGCAATCAAGATGTGAGAGCTGGTCCTCTTCCTATCCCTGCTGATGACAGATTTGTGCCTGTGCCCCATCCTCCTTCCTAGACTCACCCTCTCGTGCCTCCACAGAGGGGATGCTCTTTTGTAAACAGACATAGTCTCTCACTTTGCACATGTGAATTGCAGGATGAGGCCGTGATTCCAACTGGAGTCTTCAGGCACTTCTATAAAACAAATAACAAAACATGCCCTAAACTTCATGAAAAGCACCACCTATTTTTCCTTCAGTATGTTATTGGTACCACACAAAGTGCAAACTTCTTTTTTTTTCCTCTCTTAAAACGTACATTTCTTAGGCTTTGAAGCATGAAATAAGTAAGCCCCATAGAGAATGGTATTTTTAGCTTCCAGGATCACATGATGTGCCAATGGCTTCTGTCAGGATCATCAGTCTTGCAAATTTAAATTGATTGAAATAATAGGAGTGCTTGGCAAACATACAACTTGAAACACATAAAAGCCCAAAACTTCTAATCAGACAGCATGAAGTAAACGCAGTCCTCTTTATAAACCCCCTAAACAATTCATATTAGCAGCGCTGGAAAAGAGCTTACTGTGCTGCAAAACTATAAAGCATTTTTAGTTCTATTTTTTAATTTTATCATAATCAGTTAATTTCTTTTTCATAACTCCATCCTTTCTCTCCAACTGTTTACACAAATCAGTCTCTTACATTAAGAGCTATTTAATTTAGTACCACACAATAATTTCTACTACAACAAACAGCTGGATACTTGGAGTTATTCTTGCATTATTGTTACCCTAGATGAATGTACAATGCAGTAGGAAAACCAGGCAAAAATACATGATGAAATACTCTTACAAGCCTGGATTTATACCGATCAAAGAGAACAGCCAGAGAAAAACATCAGAAATCCTCTGCGGTTTTGGCGTGAGGTTTATTTTTTTTTTCCATCAGACAGCAGAATAAAAATCCAGGGGGCAGAGATCTCTCATTCCCATGGCCAGCCGTCCATCACCATTCCGAGCTCAGTTGGGAGGTCCACACCTGCTGAGCATTCACCAACACACATACACAAACATCCCTCCTACAAACACTAGAGAGGATTAAGGGCAAGAAAAGGTGAAGTAACCGAGGATGACAGAAGAACTTGTTTTGGCCAAGGTCAATGAAATTACAGACGAAAATCAGCCAACCTGAATAGTTTTCTAGGATTTTACGTTTCTATCTGTTTTAATGATTTGATGCTCTGGATATAATGAACTGACTGAAACACATAAGGTGATTAGGAAAAAAAACCAAGCAACACAGGGGCCAGATTTTCTCAATTGCACCACGATAAATCTCCAACAATTCCAGTAAAATCTGTGGGTTTCCACTGGGGTAAAACAGGCAGAAAGACATCCCCTGATTGCCACTGTTATTCTTGAATTACACTGGTAAAAGTAACCAGATTTTCTCATCAAGGCTGGTCCCTTTTTGTTTTCAGAATATGAAAAATCAAAACTTCATTGAGAGCTACAGCCTGTCAACTGGAGCACATAATTATGGTCAAATCTAATTGCTAAAAGCAGGTGACTTACAAGCAAGTTCCGCTGACATATGTTTGAGCTAGTACACACGCCAAGGATAAGGTGTTAGAATGACCCTATACACTATAAAACAGTTTGTGTTTACTCACATGAGTAAAAATAATTGTACTCCTTTTTTTCATTGATTGATATCTATAAATACTCACTTTGAGCTTGAAGTGACTTTCCCCTAAGCAGGAACTGACCAATTTATGTCCAAACATGGGAGGCTGGGAGCTGGGCACAGCGTCTGAGTTCACAGCAAGCTCGAGGCATAAATCCTCATGTTCCCTTGCCAGGATCCAGAGACTCTGTGTCCAGCTACAGCTAGGGATTGCACTGACTCTCCAAGGATTTCTCATAACTTAAAGAAAAATTAACTGACTGTTATACTTTGGTTTTAATACACATGCATTAAAATTGTATTACATATATGCTTTGGTTTATATATTAAATGTTAGACTATATAATAATGTATATTTGTATATAATTTAATAGAAAAATAAAGAAGGTCAGATTAGGCAAACTTAACTGTCCCTTCTGGCCTTAAAAACATCTATCAGTCACAAGGCTTTAAGAACACATACACAGAACCAGCTGATCCAGCCACCAGGCAAACTCAGTCGAGGGAGTCTGACCAGATAAGCAGCTCCCTGGTTCAAGTGTCACTGAAATCTAAAGATGCCACTGGTGGCAGTAGACAACCAAAGCTTATGATTCACAGCGAGCAGAATGCCTCCAAAGGAAGTACTGTATAAACACGGTCGCTTGTGATAGTGCTAGGTGAAACCCAGCAACTTTGGCGCCCTTCTCAGCTTGCTCTTCTGCCAGGAAATTTCCAGTCCTGGTAGGATTGCTTTTCTCTGATGGTACCATGGATACCTGCAGCAGGTAAGCACCAAAAGCGGTAAAGATTGATCAACGTTTACAACAAAGGCATTTTAAATTTCTGCTTTCGTGTTTCATCTCAGTAGATCACAAAGAACACACATGAAGGAGACCTCCGGAGCTGAAATTCTAGAGAGAAGATAATTCCTTGAGAAGTGTTCCAAGGTAAAGTAGTCCTCACGAAAATTCAAAGAGATGTCAGAGGATCAGTGATATCTAGGAGGCTCCACTACTTGTTCATTTCAGGGGCTATCAAAACCTCTTCTCCCATGTGCTTTCCAACCAGACACAGTTGGAAATTCAACTGCATTAGATCTGGGTAAACTAGATCTTGACAGACCAGTGGGGAAATCCAACAGAGGAGAACATATATAGCTTGTATATATTTATTTTTTTTCTATAATGTATGGCAGATTAATGAGAGAAGTAAAATCATTAATAGCCATCTACAGAGATGGAAGAGTGCACAGTATTTTCCATTTCCCCTTACTAGCCCCTCCAGGAGGTTCACCTGTAAGTCCACAAGAATTGCAAGAGCTAGTCTAACTTCTGTGTTAGATTTGAGTCACTCAAAACCCTCCCAGCAAGCAAATACACCGAACTGATTTTATTACACTCTTCTTAAATAGAACAACAACGAAAGAAAAAAAGACTGTACAGATACCAGACTGTACTTTTCTTCAAAGGCAATTTCAATTCCAAGTTACCACAAAGCACTCTTAACACTGACCTCTGTTTCTGTAGAAATTGTGTATACAAGGGGCTGGGCAGGACTCTGATCTTGGTTACATCAGTTTAAACCTAAAATAAAACTCCCATGCTGCAAAGAAGTCATTTGTACACAGGCTGAACCCAAGCTCACAAATGGCCACATTTCACTTCTTGGAGGGGAAGGCGAGAGCTTAACAAGGAAGTATTAAAAAAAGCATTTTCAACTTGAGCGAACTCTGTGTATTCTGCATTTAAAAACCAGCCCGACTGTCCACAGGAGCTAATGTGTTAGATGCTCAAGATCTGTCCTATAAATAGACTCCAGCGGTCTTCTGGAAAGCATCAAGACATAAGAATTGTCAAACATGGACAGAACACCTAAGTAGTCAGTGGTCTAATTTTGATCTCACTCACAAAAGGTATATACTGGTGTAATGCCGTATGTTTAATGGAGAGAAGATTAATCTAGACGGAAGATTACTACCCTATATTCATTTCTATTTTTAATCCTTGTGATTAATTATTAATGTTACATGGCATGTTTAAGATAAGAACATATTGCTGCTCCAGAAAAACTAATAGAGTAGGCTTTCTTGCTTTTCCAGATAAAAGAAAATAACAAAGATATAATCTTCCCCAATTTCACACAACAGTCCTGTCTTCCTGTGATCACTAAATTAACAGTGATGCTTTCACTTTGAAAGGGTATATAACATTTAGGATTATTAGTCAGCTGTTTGTTTTTCTAGAAAAAAATTAAATATACTCCACAAAGCAACAAAGTATCCAATATCATATCCCAAGGATCTCCTCTCCCAGTTTGATTCTTTCTAGTTTGCAAGTTAGGATCTGCAGAAATTACCACTGAAGAAGGCAAGAGAAACAATTACGGGCATAGTGCTGATAGATGAGTACCTGCAAATAAATACAAGCCAGGATCAAAATTAACTCACTTTACGCACCAGTAAGTACAGTCTATTTGCAAGCAGATGCAAACAAGACAAAATGCTGCGACAGGAAAACAAGACCAAGGGGCTGACTTCTGCAGCCCTGACTCAAGGCAACATTCCCATTAATTTCAATAGTTTGGCGTGAGTCAGGACTCCAGCTCCTGAACCCTAGTGACAGCTGAATAACCAACCCACAAACAACTGTGCCAGCAAATCAATACTCTCTCTAGCCATGTAACAGAGAGCAAGATTTTTCTTTTCATTAGTTTTTTCTCCATTCCCCATGACACTGCAAACGCTCCGTGCCCACCAGCTCCAGCAAACGGGAAAGTCACGAAGGGTTTGTCACCAACATGCAAAACTCAAGCTTCAGGGCTCAAGTTAATGCAAAAATGACGTGGTTCTGGAGAAGACAGTCAGTGGGCAGCTGACTTAAGGCAGCTCCTCCACATGATGCAAAACGGTATCGGGGCACTCATTGCCAGAGGTTGTCATGGAGGCCAAAAGCAAGAGAGTTCAAAGTTTTGGTTCTGAAAGTGACTGACGGCTTGACGCTATGAGAGGATGACAGAAAAGGGTCACTTTATTCATGTCCTGTTTCTTTTCCTACAGCATCTCCTACTGGCTCTACCACATGAGGATCCCATGCTAACCAGACTTCTGGTCGAAGCGTGGAAGATTTTGTGATCTCCCCCGCTGGATTAAGAGTCCAGCTATACAGAAGTATATCTCAGATGCTAGTTCCAGGAGCTCCGCAACTACACGAAGCTCTTAGCTCTAAAAAGACAGATTTCTAGCTTTTAAAGTTATTTAAAAAAGAAAAAAATGGCTAACAATGTGACCAAAAAATATCCCATACACCACACACTGCTACAGTCTCCAAAGATACAGGAACAGTAGTTTTAAGACAGATGAGTCATCACTCCCTTTGAGTTGTATGAGGATTTTGATGCTTAAACCAAAGGTAGGCCACCAGGAGTACAACCCTTCACAGGAGACATACAAAGCATTAGGGGGAAAAAAAAATATCTTTAAAATATTAGTGAGAGTCACACTAACAGGAGACACACTGATGTTTATGAGCTCAAAAGATTATTTTCAGGAATTTTCAGAAACCAATATGGTCATGACCTATCCAGCCAGGGCTTGGTATGTGGCAAGTGATGAAGAGTTCAGCTTGTTGGGCCCTTTCCCCTGGGTGGCTGTAGGGAGACATTTCCTCCCAGAGACCATTTCTATTGAGCTAGGGCTGGAAAGGAGATTCTCCTACCCAAGGTGGGGACTAATATATGCTATGCAGCCTGCTCTAACCTTACTCCAGTCACTGCTCCCCGTTCAGAGGAGGTCCTTTACAGCCAACTTAGAGATTATTCACATTTTTCAGCCATGGGCTAGATGTTAGTTTTGAATTCCAGCCCCTTTACCCTTCGGGCCTCCCATGGATACAGCTGCAACTCTTGGTCCACCTCAACAGCCTTTTCATGCAGTGATGAGGTGGGAGATGTTTGGCTGGTGGACCCATCTGCTATTCTTGACTTCCCAAGGCCATAGGTCAAAAGGCAGTAGGCTAGATGGCCTGGACAATCAAACAATCTCCTAAATACTCCTACAATGTATTAGGTTATCGGGACAATTAAACACATTTCTTCTGGTATTTAAACAGTTTCTGCTTCACTATTCATTTGGCCTCCTATAATTTGTTACGTAGGTGAATTTTCCAACCTGTGCAAAGGTCAGGGTGATGTCTACAAAGCACTTAAGTCTAACTCCAAATGGTACCTGAACCTTTGCTTGCCACGTACCACATCTAACAACGTCACCATCTGTGAACAATATGCTGAGATGACTTCACTTGCAAAATGCTGGCAAAATACTGGAGAGAAAGATCACAAGGTAAGTTAAAAAGTTCATTTTAAAGTCATTGATACCTTTGCCAAAATTTTTGCCTTGTTATCTGCCCAGCTCTGGCCTTGATCATCTCATAAACATAGGGGGAAATTAGAATTTCATCCTACCATATAAATTTTAAGTTCTTAATAGAGTAATGAAATACTGTCTCTTAAACATGCCTCAGCAGGCAGTGTTCTGTGGAACAGTAAATTCTGAAGAGTAACGAGGTGGCACCGAACTAAGGTCTGTCTGGAACTTCTGTATCCAGGAGGATGCATTTCATATCAACCATTGGGTCTGGTATATCCAGGAAAAAAGCACTGGTCACAGTTCTGGGAACTTAGTTTAAAGATGTTGCAAGGACCTTTGCCAACTCTAGGTAGGCAAAAGAAATTCTGGAAGAGTGGAAAAGCACAAACTTGAATAAAAAGGAAATATAAGCAGCTGGATATAATAGGCAGCCTGTGTCTTCTGTTCCTATAAAAGTACCAGATCAAATAATCAAACAGGCTACACTTAAGAAAACCAGGAAAATGACAGAGATTCGTCAAGACTAAATCCCATCAGACTAATTTCTTTCTATGACAGAATAAGGGGTTTGTCACTAGCAAAGGATGGGAGACATTACAGATCTTGACACCAGTGCAGCTGCTGATACTGCCCAGCACAACGAGACAGGGAAATTATTTCCCTAGGTGGAAAAGTGCTCAAGAGCCAAAGCTGGGGTTGCTATCAGCAGCTCACTGTCAAACAGACGGATGATAAGTGAGGGTCCTTTTAACATTTGGTAGTTTCATAATAGGGAGCTTAATCATTATCTCTAAAATTATATTAAACAGGAAGACTGCAAGTACATTGGAGGAAGAACTGGAATAATTTTAAGAATGTGGAGAAATCACCTGGAAAAATAATTCTTTTCAAAAGTGAAAGGTTCTTCCCACCTAAGTGGAGAATCAGCTGTACAGACACAGTTCAGGGAATAGCTGCAGTTTTCAAGAAGAGGACTGGGAGTTTAGAGGAAACCTCAAGCTGAAGCTGCATCACTTGCTATAACATTGCCAGAAATTCAGACACAGAAGTGAGACAGATAATCCGTTGTACACTAAGGATGCGAAGTAATTCTTCTCTGCAAGGCTGCGCTGGTGAGACCTCGACTGAAGACCTGTATCCAGTTTGAGGATCTGGATTTTAAGAAAGGTCTAGGCTCACTGAATAGAATCCAGAAGAAAAAGAAGATGGGCAAATTTCTAGAAGGTATGACTATACAGAACGAGTGGAAGAATTTGGTTTGTTTAGTAAAGAGGAAGGAAAACAGGAAAAAAGGTCCTCAGATCTACAGAGGAAGAGACCAGTCACAAGGTGACTAGAACAAGTATTGGGCTTAAATACACCACAGATTTAGCCATGAGGAAATAACAGCAAGTGCAGCACTAGAACAGACTGATTGGAAGGATGGGCAAACTCTACCACTGATGTTTGAAAAATGGATTAGATGTGTATCCATTAAGAACATTACAGGTGACCCTGCTCATTAAGACACTAGTTATTTCTCCATATCTCTGACAGTTCTGCAATCCTCTTATTAGATGACTACCGCTCAATCCTCAGAGCTCACAAAAAAAATTCTTTAAAAGTAGCCAAATCCCAAACACTGTAATCGGACAAATTTCCCCTGACTCTGGAATCTGGATCAATGGCAAAAGCATCAAAGACCATGTCAGGTTCTGCCAGTCTTCGCCATGTAACTTCATTTGAGGAACAAATCATTATTCAGTCTGGGTAACATCCCACTGGAGAAAGAAGATCGTAGCAGACTGACTCACAATTTGGATGCCTGTCCACGATTTTGTAAAGTTTTAGGACTACCTTTACGGTTTTACACTTGCATCCAATCTCCACAATTACTTTAAAATGTTCTGCTGTAATAGAATAATCAGAGGCAATTATGGAAGGTCAGAGAAAGAGCAGGCATAATATATTCTGTTAGCTCCTTCTGATAGTTCATGATGTGGAGCTTTATTAATGTGTCTGGGACACATCCCCCAGCCCACTTCAGAAACGCCAATGTTCCCTGGGGGATGGCACTGAAGGGAGTCACAGCTTTCAGATCTCTCTTCAAAAAGATAAAGATGATGACTTTCAAAGTAGTCAAAGGGAATCAGAAACCTTTTCCCCCAAAATCAAATGGTGGCATGCATAGCTGTAAGAATAGATGCTGTGGCAGAAGGATTAAGACATCCTTTCACCAACCCAGAGAGGCCAAGGTCAGCCTTGGTCCAGATTTGCACCAAAGGCTGCATTGCCAATTAATCCAGCTCTCAGCAGCTCCTTGCTCGCTCAGACCAAGTGCTGAAAAGCAGCTGGATATAATATTAGCCACTTCACAACCTTATGCAGTGAAGACTACAGGCACCGCTATGCTTTAACTTCACTCATCCAACAGGGCATAAAGTTTGAGTGAACTGTCACCATGACCAAAATCCCCAAAACTGGTTGAAGAGGAAAGCTCAGAACTTTCTTCTCTGCTCATCTCACACATCAGTGCCAGGCAAGTGCAAGTTCAAATTTATAGGCTGGTTGCCCTTCTCATCTGATCCACTCTAATCACACAACATTATTTCCCCTGCTTCTTTCACTTTTATGATGGAGCAGACAGATGCCTTTGCACCTCCACCACTGGAAGATCTTTCAGAGGGCAAAAAGCTAAGCTTCTGATACTGAGCCACACTTCACCTTAAGGGCACATTTATGAAGAATATATAGCGTGTGACTAAGTTGCTAATTACCTCTGTAATAATCAAAATCAAGAGACCACAAAATAATCTATAAAATCTATCAAGTCATCTAGTGATGTGCTTCCAGTCACCTGTTTATATTTCTGTCTTTATAATAAGACTAATCATCCTGACTTGTCCTTACATTAAATTATTACTGTGTTCAGAAATGGAGGGAAGAAACATTTCTCTCTCAGACGTGCTCTGCAAGTGACTTCCCCTGTTCTCAACACCCCTCTCTACCACACTACAACTGACAAGTTATATATGATCACAGTTAACCTACAACTTTTTCCTTCTGGCTAGTAACAAGAACCCATCTACAAAACTCAACGAAGAAACCAATAAGTGCTGACACGTCTGCTCCTTAATCTCTTCTTTCTGTATCCTGCTCTCCCAGAGCAGTACTTAAATGACAAGTACATCCCCATAGTCTTTTACAGGTAGACATCAGTAAATTGTGGCCCCAATCAGAGCCCACCACACACAACAGGGCTTATTAGAGATAGCACAATGCAGAGCTGCCGTGGCACCATGGTTTTAACTGGAAGTTGCCTGAATCCACTTGGCTCACAACACAAGAAGAGCAAATTCACCTCTACCCAAAGGGTAAACGTACATGGCAAGAAGCTAAAGCCAGTCACTCTAGAGCCTTTGGCTCTGCCAACAAAGCAAACTCATTAATTGCCAGTGCTGTACCTCTCCAGCAGTCACAGGACCCCTAGGACTGCACCACAAACTCTGCTCCAGTATCTGATCTTAGCAGAGGAAAATGATGGAAACTGAACCGATTAAAAAATGCCTTGGGACTAACCTTTTTCTCAAGCTATCTAAGCTTCTCTGCTGCCTCTGCCAAAGCAGAGAAAGTCACCTCTAATTTGCCATCCAACTGCAACCAGTCACTTCCCAGTTCCCATCTGCACAGGATCACTAGATAGCTCCAACCCATCCCTCTCCCAGCACTGCAAGGACTGCAGGCAGCACAGCGAAACACCACTCCGCGCATGTAGCCCCGACTGCCCTTGTTATGCAGTTTATGTTTAAGCAGCACAGAAATGGGATAACTGAATTAGTTTCACTGATAACTTTCAGCATCTGTCTTTGAGAGCTGTCTTATGAGGGCCAGGCCCTCTCTTATGTGGGCTCTCAGCCTGGTTTCTCCTACCACGCTCCCGCAGGTCAAGAGCCAGCACAGAGTACCTGCCTGCCAGCACGTGTATGTTAAACCTGCTGAAATGGTCTCTGCCCTCAAGGAATCTCTGCAAACGCTTAAGGTATAAACAGGAGAGAACT
The DNA here is from genome assembly GCA_003993805.1 of Himantopus leucocephalus. Taxonomy (NCBI): domain Eukaryota; kingdom Metazoa; phylum Chordata; class Aves; order Charadriiformes; family Recurvirostridae; genus Himantopus; species Himantopus leucocephalus. The sequence continues at coordinate 60,839,541 of RSEF01000005.1, forward strand.
TCATAAGCTACCTTCCGTAGGTTTGCAAACATTACCTCATTATCAGCCACTTCTTTGCACTTATGCTTATGAAAGCAAGACTGAATTTCGTATTTTACCTCCAAAGCAGAGCAGAGTCCTCCAATCCAGCAGCATTACATAAATGAGTTTCACACCAGTGGTGAGAGCCTAATAGATTTTGTAGGTCAATGCTTCTGGCAGATATTTCTCTAAAGACTATGTTTTGAGTTCAAGGGGGAAAAAAAACCAAAACAGTACCCTTCAACTAGATTTTCGAAGGCACAGTCCAGTAAAAGTTAATAAGAGTGGGGGAACAACAGAAGGAGGAAAGAGCTCAATTGATTTGTTGTAAGCTGATCTGAAAGGGTTTCGAAAATTCAGGGCATGCGAGGACAAAATAAAAAAAATATTCTAGCAGCGAACAACTCAAAAATAAAAATAGCTGCAGTGGCTAAGAACAGTTCTTCAAAGGGATGTCAGACTTTACAATACTTTGTGCAGCAGCAGTGACTAAAAAGGCTTCACGTTGTCCCTACATGGCGGTATTAAAAACCAGCACTCATTTCTTTGGGAAAAAAAGCAAATAACAAAAGCACATACAGCAGAATAATAAAATGCAACCATAGGAAGGTTGCTTTAAATCCTATGGGGTGTTTTTCCTTGTTCAGTGCAGTCACCACAATGTCAAATTCTAATTTTCGAGACAGGTCAGAAATGTCATAACTGGCAACACAATATGGATGGCGCGGTTGACAAAAATAATTTCTAGGAACTTAGCCTTTAAAATAAACAAACAACTGGTGGCATTTCTTTATTGCCTTTTTTAAAGCTGAGAGTTACACTGAGTATTACATTTGCTAACACACAAACGTTTATGCTTTATATGAGTCCTCTTGTGCAGCAACGTTTTTTTTCCCCGGGCTCTTAAGAAGCCAAGGTGTCTGAAATGACTGCAGAAGCCTCTTTCTCACTAACCTGCAGGAGGGAAGCTTACTTTTCCTTCTCTGGGTACCATGACATATTTGTGAGCCTAATAAAATCCTTGCAAAGTAGATAAAATATTAAGTATTATCTCTACATTACATCAGCAAAGAAATAAAGGGCCAGTAGTCAGCCACCAGTTTTCTGCAAGTACAAAATTAACCTTGGATTTATTATTTCAAATAAGAAGAGATTATCATCATGAATATTTTATAACATTTTCTGTAGCCTTAATAAAAACAACTACATTCTCTCCATTTTTTAAAGCTGCAAAGGGTTCACAACCATCGTCTGCGATGCTCTACAGACCTTTACCAATAGCTGTGGTTCTGAAATTAATCTTTTATTCATTGAATTTCAGCCCAAAACCTGAAACTGTCTTTTACAAACATTTTATTGTTTTTACTACATCATCTTAAAGTCCCAAACAAAGGCAGGTGTACCCTGTGAGACTCCTGGCATCCCGGTACAGTCTGAAGAAGTAGCCAAACAGTATGAAGCCTATGTCTCCCCTCCCAGGCTAGTATCTCATCTTTGTGCTGGACGGAATTATGACATAAAAGATGTGTTAGCCTCACAGGATGCTTATTCACACCAAACAGGCCAATGCTTCGTTTTCTTTCTCCTCCTCTGTCTCCACATACATTGGCAGGTGGGGGGCACCTGACTTCAAGACTTCAGCTGATGAATGAGGGTAACTCCTGTGAAGAACTGTATCCAAAGAACCAGCAACAACAGAGACAAGCAAATCTGCAATAGCAAAATGGACAAAGCCACTTTCCTACGGAATTGCGTCTTTTGGGCCAGATTCTCTGGTGTCTGAAAAGCAATTAGACAAATTCATGGAAGAAATATCCATCAAAAGCTACTAAAATGTACATACACCAAGAATTTCGCAAGGCACAGATCAATGAGGGGGTGGAAGTACACAAGGAACCTGCCTTATACTCTTCTCTGCATACCTCCTGCTAACCACCATCTGAAGCTGGATGTTAACTGGATGCATCTTTGATAAGACCCCAAATATTTTATGCAGTACACCTCATCTTCAGGAGCAAGCTAATTCTATAGCTTTCCCACTATAGGAGAACCATGAGGGGCCCCTTCAAGCTGGCCACCTGTTTTTAATAATGTCCATCAGGGCTCCATGCCTTTCACACTCTGACTCCTGGTAAATTTGCTTGGATTTGGCCAATAGATTCAAAAGTTACAGGGGGAGGGAGCAGGGACAGAGATATGATGTTCACATAAGCCTTGTTTCCTTAGGAAACCAGGTTAAAAAAAAAAAAAAATCAACAGATGACGAGTTACAAGACGTTCTGTAACCTGCTTTTAAAACACCCAGGAATGAGGTGCAAAGTCCTAACAGGGCATACCAGGATGTGTTTGACAAGGAGAAAGTGCTTACATTAGGCAAAACAATATTATCTTTAAAAAATTATTCCATGATGAAAGACAGACCCAGTAGAAACTCCAAAGAGCAGGAACTTGCTCACTCATAGACCTACCACAAAGCACAGGGCTATTCTTTCGTTTCTAAATCATCCCTTTTACTCTCTTCCAGACCTTAACAGACTGCTACAAAAATACCATAAATTATAGAGTATGAATGATGTCAAAGCCTGCTCTCAGAGGGAGGCTGGGAACAGCAATCATGCATTCTTCAGTTTGGGAATACACAGACACAATTTTTGTTCATAGCCTATAAAAAAAGGCTCTGCACATCAAAGGCACCAAATACATTTCCTTTCAGATCTTCCTTCAACCAGCCCAGTCTGATGCCGCAGACACAGGGAGAGAAGGGAGGCTAACATGATGAAAAGGGAAAGTCAGGACCAAGGAGAATGGCCTAAGCCACTGAAATAACAGGGAAAGCGTAAATACAGCAGAAGACCCACTATCTACATAATCAGTTCAAACTGCACTGTGTTATTCCAGCTGGCTTCCAGAGACCTGCTTCTGAATACCTGAATGTGGCAGGAGATAACAGCCATAACCCTCAAATGAAGACCTAGAAATCTTCTCTTCGTGTGCATAAAGGATATTTGGCAATTCAGGCTGCTCTAAACTACAGTGCCTGTTCACAGTCCCAAGCAGGGAAACAGAAAAACTTGGGGAACTTGAAGAAAATGGGATGACTTGTTTTACCCAGCTACACACCATCCATCACCCACCAGAATCATATGAAAGCCAACAGTCATTAAGCCACTAGTGGATTCTCCTGCTCTAAGGTGATCTTTAGGTAACACATCATGGGGACCGCTTCACCATGTGGGGGTGGGGGAAGGCAGAGGAAATGATCAGAACCTCGATGCTGTTCTCCACATCTGTCTTCATCAGAAAATCCTAAAAACGGGGCTGAACTTTTGTCTACAAGTAAACCAAAAACATCCTCCGTTGTGAACATCCCACATCTGGGAGCAGCTTTGGAATTAAAGTAAATCTGAACCCAGACAACTGAGGTCTGTCCCTTACTCCTATTTGTATGGCAACTCTGAGACCTCAGCTAAAATAAAAGACCAAAATGAATGTCTGTTACTAAAGTGCACGGTGATAGTGCTGGATTTCTTCTCCCCCCATCTTTATTCCATGTAGGGGAACGGAGAGCTCCCACTTTGTGCGCTCCTTAAAGAAGTAAGCCATAAGGAATGTCTTATCTCCACAACGTGCTATCGTGTAAGTGTTTTACACCAATAATAATTAAGATGCACATTTTCAAAGTGCCTCTAAAAGTTATGCACAGAAAATTTGAGAGCACTGCAGCTAAGTGACATGTACACACTCACCAGAGTGGTATTTCCAGGTGTCTGCCTTAGAAACTTTGGCTCTCAGAAGAGCCGCTGCTGCATCTGTGCACAGTGTGAATACCTAAGTTTAAGCAAGTCTGCCCACGTACAGACACCTTTTCTTCTCACCGACTTCTCTAAGCCCATAGCTGACGATGCCTGTCTTCACAGGGATGCTCAAAACAGTTACTCTGAATTCACTTCAAAGCAGATGTGCACAACAACACTGCACAGACCCTAGTTAGAAATAGAGTTGCTCTAATTTGATCTAATTAACCTCCTTTCCAACACTGAATGTGTGGAAACAAACAGGAGGCATTGGAAAACCCAGCTAAGCAGCCTCTACACTGCTTTCGCCTGCCACAGCGCATCTACAGGTGAAGTACAACCTCAGCCTTATAAGTCAACCCTCTGAACAACCAGTCAGGTCTGCATCTGAGAGCAGATCGCCTTCAGAAGGCTTATTCCCGGACCCACACCTCCGTGAAGACATTAGGTCAGACGACAGTTGTGCGTTTAACTGCACACTGATGTCAGTCCAATGGTCCCTGCAAGCGTCAAGCTTTGTGGCACACAACCACAGATAAACCCCTGTCCATTGTCAAAGGGTCCCCCTAGAAGAGTGACAGAAGGCAGGCCTTGTACCAGATGAATCACCTCAACAGGACACATACAGCTTAGAACATCAGCAACAGCTCAACTATATTTTTCAGCTGAAAAATGTCTTTTGTGCCTTCTTCCAAGGTTCTTTCTTCAATGCATGTGAAAAGCAGCACTTCTTTAGTGATGTTCTAGACACTTCACCAGTCTGAATTTTTTTTCTCAGAATAAATGTTCTCAAAATGTTTAAAGTTTTCTTATCTAATTCCCCACTTTCTTCCACTTTCCCACCCTGGAAAGAAGCAAGAATTGATAGAAAATTAGGAAACTTCATCAAACGTGTTCTTTTCCATCTTCCCGATAAATGCTAAGTTCAATCATTTTCCACCTTCTCTTTGTGTTAGTACCCTCACTGAGTACAAAGAATTGAGTAAGTGCTTTCTCACGTGTAGAGCCAATCATCCTCAGGTAGAAGTCCAAACCGTGGTACAGAAACACCAAGAAGAGTTCACTTTCCTACCATCCATGCTGTCAGCACTGAAGAATTTCCTCTGGTGGAGCACTGCGAAGCATCCCACTTGCACACAAGCTGCTACAAATTCTAGCCCCTGTAACGTATCACACAACAGGTTATTTCTGGTACTGCAGAGAAAAACCCCGATCTGCACCCACACAATTCCAGGGCTGCAAACTCCCCATGGCAAGCTTTGTCTAAGAAAGGATTAAGAAGTCCCAGGATTCAGACATACAAAAGGGTCATAACTACTGCACTATAACTATGTCATCTTACTTCAGGATGCCAAATATAAATCACATCATGCAAACTAATGCAATCACTTTTCTGTCTCAGAGCATTCCGACAGAGAACATGTGTTCCAGCCCTGTTCCACGCTTATCTTACACAGGCACAGCAGCACGTGGTTTCAGTATTGTCCTTAGACATTCAGGTAGAATGAGTCATAGAATGGTTTAGGTTGGAAGGGACGTTAAAAATCATCTAGTTCCAACACCCCCAGCCATGGGCAAGGACACCTCCCACCAGACCAGGTTGCTCAAACACTATATGATGCCCATTAGCTGGAATGGACCTGCACTGTTGTGTTCCCAATAGGAAACTATTCTTTAGCAAGGTGCACAGCATCTCCAACGATCCCATTAATAATAAAGGTGTGTGTTAGCCCCCAACAAAAATGTCCCCCAGAAGACTAAGCCTCTGCAGGAAGAGAGATAGCTGTACTGTATATTGCTTCAGCAGGCAATTGCTCAAGCAGTACTCCTTCAGTGCCATTCCCAGCCACTTCCCAGTCATGACACAAGCACAAAATGCCCGAAATAGGAAGGAATAAAACTGGAAGAGTTGCCAGGTTGGCCTCAAGCTACAATTTCTTTCTCACTCTGGATGGAAAGATCACTACCAGGTCTATGACTGGTCTAGTAGTGGATTTGGTGGAACTGTTTTGGTGGAGTCATACTGACCCACAAACTGCATGCTGGTGCTTGCCTCTCCCTGCCTCCTCCCCAAAAATATAATTGGAAACTTAAATGAGACTCAAAACAGACATGGAAGCTCTTCTTGCATCAGACAAAATAGACCAGACGGCTTTGAGACAAGGAACAGCTTTAAGATTGCCGGAAACAGCAGGAAACAACATCTTCCACCCTAGACCTGAATCCTGCTCCCTTGCCTTAGCTCATAAGGAAACCACAACACGAACAAATCAGTTTCTCCTTCCTTGTCACTACAAAAGGACACCAGAGACACCTTTCTCACTCCCTCACCCTGCTACCCCTCACCCAGGTCAGCCCAGCTGAACGCAGGAAAGGGCAAGTCCATTTTATCAAGAGTATTTGTAAGGGAAGTCTAGGAAGAATCAGTATGGTTTTAAAGTAATAACAAAACGGTCTTCATGTGGCAGATACACTGACAGTCCGTGTCTTGAACACATACTGCACGCTTCTGAGTAAATTCAGTCGCCACTCAAACTGCCTGGGATGCACTCACTTACAGCTCTGCCATCGCCGTGTAAGCCATACCCTGGGTATTAGCTAGGCATAATGTTACAAATTCCACCTTCATGCAGTGAAATCTGCCATTCTGCAGAGGGCCAGCCCAAATTTGTCGGGCCACCAGGGAGTCCCACTTCACCTTAATGCAAGAAAAAAAGATTTTCAGTCTCACTAAGTAGTGCTCATCCACTTACTTTTGGTGAATAATTTAACCAGCCAGTTAAGCACTTCACTTTCCACCACCCCCACCCTATTTGCACATTTGCCACAAAGAGACAGTGACTTTTTTTTGCAGACATTTTCATTATTCATTATTGTGATCATCCAGCAGCAGGTTTGTGTGAAAAATTCCTGCCGCCAGTTGTTGAACAAACAGCAAGCCACAAATTCATTTTCATGGGTGAATTCCCATGCAGGTAGCTGAGCAAAGGCCCATCAATTTCCAAATGTGCAGCAGAAATAATTGCAAACTTTTAAAACTGCTAATAAAAAAAAAGAAATACAAGCACTGGAAGGAAAAAAGTTTGCTCAGAATCATCTGTCACTTTGGAATATTATTTTACCACATTTTGAGTGGATGAAGAAGACAATATAAGGGAAAGAGTGCCAGAAGGACAGTCAAAATGAAGGACACCTCTTCTGTGCGCTCCGGAAGAGCGCCAGGAGCTCATGGCATACCCAGGTCATTTCTTAACGAGTTATATGCAGCAGCAACTCTCTTAGGAAAAACAAGGAGAGAAGGCAGCATGCAGCTCCATGCTGCCACGATGACACCAAGCTGAGCAAGCTTAAAGCCACCTCAGGTGAATCAGTGTGAGTGAGGCAAAGCAGGAGGCTGCCAGAGAGCTGTGCCACCAGGGAGCACGAGGCACAGCCCAGGCATCACCCGGAGGGCCAGGCAGCAAGGAGGCCTTTCTGCGAGAAGGGCTGTAGCAAATGAGCACAAGAAGGCAGAGGAACTGAAAAGCCGGCACAGAGCACATGTAGAAAGCCATCAAGTTATTGAAAGCACCTCTACCAACCTTAGCACCAGGCTAGGTTCAGCACAAGACCAACTGTGCAGTCACCAGTGGAGGAAGAGATCGCTACATCAAACATTATGGCTTGTTGTGAGCAGTTTCTGGCAAATCAACTTCCCTCCCCCCCACCTTACTGTCTCAATTTCCCCTGCCAAATAGGAGTAATTTTTCTCAAAATCTTGGCAGACATCTTTATGAGGCATGTTTAAAGCTTGGGAAATAATTCTTATTCAGATACATGAAACTGGGAGAGACTTTTTGGCCATTAATTTCAGCCTTCTGCTAATTTCCAGCCTTAATTTATTCATGGCCTGTTCATACCCATTTGTCGGTGTGCCAATATGCCGTTTCGGTTTAAATAACTCTTCTTTCATCTCCCTGTTCATCCTCCTGAGATGTATTTGGAGCAGCAGCCATGTTCCCATCTTGGCCAGCCTACACAAGCCAAACTCTGTCAGTCCCTTCTTGCAAGGGTATGGTCCCCATCACCCCGGTCCCCATAGTGTCCTTGCTGATTTCAATGCACCCCTCCTGCCCACAGTTGTTCAGAACTGTACCCATAGGCCATGACATGCTCAGGTACCACAGTTTCATGGCTCAGCTTCCCAGGGATTTGACCCAAAGAGACCGAATCAGTCCCTGACAAAAGGCCAAGGACTGAACCAGTTCCCTCTCCTGCCAGCTAATGAGACCCCTCATCCCCCAAAACGCTTTGAGTCCCCAAGTGAAGGAGAGGTCCCACACTCCAGTTGCCAGTGCAATGCTGCCTTACTGTCCCTTCCAGGACAAGGAGAAATCTGCACTAAGCCTGGCCCTACTCCATTAAAGAATACATACCCAGTCTTGCCAAAATTAGTGGGCAAAGGAGTATTTGTAAAATCTGTTTTGCTGAAAGAAATTACTTCATAAGTTATTGCTACCAGTGCTGATACACAGCAATACATTTATTTAATTTTTTTTTTGCCTGAACAGAGAGACAAGCCTGCAAGGAGAAGCAACTACAACATCCTGTGCTGTGACATCCATTTGTGCCCCCAGAGCTGATGGGTAAAAGGACTGTTATATCTACAGTTTGCAATCCAGCCCCCACTGCAGTACACCCTCCCTAAAAGAAGGGCAAAGAATAACTCTCCTATGGAAAATCCCTGCCCAGTACAGAAAGGAAGGGCTTTGAAATAAAGCTTATTCCAGCCGAGGCTTGCATCTGGAGTCCTTACAACCCAAACGCTATCAGGTGGCACAGGGACAGCTGCCACAACTGGTACGAGCTGAAGCAGCCCTAAGAGTTCAACTCACACAGAGGCTGATTCAGACACCACTGCCTCTCTCCCAGACCCCCTCAAGCACAACTCGATGAAACCAGCCTCATCCACCAAGTATTTCAAAGCACCTCTCCTCGGCTGCTCCTTCCCCAGTCTCCCCCATTGCGTGTGCTCTGTGCGGAGAAACCCAGGGCTCTGCAAACTGCTGGAGAAGCAGCTGGGTGCCTCCAGCAAGCAGACTGAGACTTTATTCCTCTCGCTGGAAGTGACAAGCCACCAGGAGGGCACAGCGTTCAGTAAGCACGGAGATGATCTGGGTTTGCCATGTGATTCGTACTGCAGCAGAGCTGCTGGCACAGCTGCTGTAATAACCAGAAGAAAATTCCCTCCAATGTTTCAGAGTTAAATCTCCCCTCCACAACCTTTTACTCTGCTCGGAGAGCTGGAGAGACGAATTGCCAAGCCACTGGTGCTGGCTCAGCATGCCTGTAATCCCAGCCTTATTAAGCAAAGCAATTAAGCATGGACTTAACTTTAAACACATTGTCAAAGCCCAGTGGCTTAGTGCAAGTTCAGACTTAAGCAGATGCTTAAGTTCATTGCTAACATGAGGGTTAACTTGCCAAATTAAACCGCAAAGCCTTGCTTGAGCTGTTCTTGGGAAGTGAGAAAACACAAAGCTGATTCTCTACAGCAGCTGTGCTAACATTAAGGACAGGGTCAGCATTTCTTCCCAGGTGCCAAGCACCACTAAGGACACACACTGCTGTAAGGGCTTTCCAGCTCCATAGCAGACAGGTCTGACTGTGCAGGCTGTACCAGAGGGGTGGTCACCCAGAATCACGCTGTGTGCCCAGGAACACAGCTGATGGCCCCACTGGGCACAGACACGAGACGCCAGCCTCTGCTTCTAGGAGCTTACACAACTCAAGGCAAGCCTGAAGGAGAGGAGAAGGGGAGCTTGAAGCAGCACGGGACAATGTACAAATGTTCAGAAGTCTAAATCAGCCTGCTGATTGTTGGCATTCACGGCCTGCTGCAGTGGGAATCAAACCCTCCAGATCTAAATGAGACACCCCAGAAGGGTAGAAATAAGCTTTACATATTAAGAGAAGCTCTCTTAAAAAAGAGAAGGTGATGGCCAGCCTGAAGAGCTAGGAGAACAAGCGCAGCCACTGCATTCTCAGTATGGTTATGCTGTTCTTGTCCGGGCCTGAGAAAACAGCATCACAGAAACACAGATCTGCGATGCTCAGAGCCAGGACAAGACATAAAACTTTGTCAATGGTGAAAAGAGCTCCAGCAAAAAGGCATTACATAGGCAGAAACTGTTTGACTTGGTGAAGCTGATAAAGACTAGAAACTTTGGCTGGAGCGGTTTTAATTCAGTAGAAGGCACAGAAAAGGTGTTAGGACAGACTTGAAGGAGAGGAACTTTGTAGTGTGAAATTAAAAAAGCTTTCAGTACTGAGATGAAAGGCAGATGGGGTGGCAGTTGGAAAGAATCAAAAAAGAAAGAAAAAAAAAACCCAAAGCAAAAAACATACATACTCTTTAAGACTAGAGACACTAAACACGATGGTATTACCAGCAAGAAGTCAGAGAAGACTGAGAAGTTATGGCAAAGATCAGGAGAGGGAACAGGGTTTCCCACTGTTTGTGTGGATGGAAAAGCTGAATCAGACCAGATGAAAGTGCATACATTGAAACCTGAAGCCAAGGGGTCACAAACATGGGAGCACCATCTACAGCCCCAGGTCAAAGGCTGGAGCATCTGATGTACTGCAGCACCATGCCCTGGGAAATTACAGGGTAACTTTGAAGAAATTCACTGAAAGGGAGACACAGCCCCTCTTCCTTCCCACAGAAGCAGAGACCTCATACATACTCCATACATTTTAAATGCAGGAATTGAGGGATCGAGCCACACATCCAAAGGTAGAGGATGACTGGGATCAGTAAGAGCCCTTTCCATCTAAGGAACAGGGGGGATGGAGGGGTGGAGGGAATCATATCTTGCTCCAGTTCCTATGACTTATTATGCAGGATATGGGGGTGGTTTTTTTGCAATATACACAGATGCAAATACCAGACCAAAATACACGCTCCTGCTTAATCAGATGACTTACAGGGAAATAAATAAGGTATTTTCCTTCTCTAACAGCTTTTTTTAAGTATATATAAAATTATAAAAGTGCCTGACTAAAAATTAACAAAAGAATCATCATACGCACACTCCCAAGTCTGAAGTAGGTTAGTGCGCACAAATATAGAAGATGAAGCAAAAGTCACTAGAAAATACTGCAGTTCCTTGTAATAACAGCTCTTGGACATTACCATCCTCTGACATTAGATTTCATGACAATTTGTGACCAGTCTTTAGCCTTCACACACAGAAACCTAGGTATGATCTCCTGTTAAACCATGGAATACATGCTGATCCACTGAGGGAGGGATGTAAATCACCAGCACAATTCACAGAGCCTTGGGCTTTTTTTGGTCATTTTCCAGGACTCCCCCAAGAGCGAGGAGAACAGCAACCACCCACCTCCTGCCTTCACCTTTCCTCATTAAGAGAAATCTCCCTGTCCCTAGCTGGGCACAGCAGGCTGGGGACAAAGAGGAGCCTCAAGTAAGCTGGTGACTGTCAGCAGGCTGTCATCATCCAAATAACATCCCCACCTGGTACCCGGCCAGCTCTCTGATCAGACCTGAGGGGTACCCAAGCAGCAGACAGCACAAAGCCATCCTGAGGACAACAGCTCAATCTCAAGCTGCCTTCTTCCTCAGACACCCTTCAGACCCAGGCAGGAGCAAGGTGACAGCACAAGCAGGTGACTGCACATGCCACAGGTCTGGACACAAGACAGGACAACGGCTCATCCACCACTGGGGAGGGTAGGGACACAACCTACCCAAAATTTTGAGTAAATTGAATGCCACCAACACACTACTCTGCAGTAAAAGGCAACGGCATTGTTCAGTTGCACCAAAACTGTATTTGGATAGTGGTGACAAAAGTCATGCCCTCACCAAAACAAACTGACATATCAAATACATTAATTAATTGATAGTGTTGTAGCTGTACTGAACAATTAACCAAGAGAAGAACTGTCAACAGCACTTTGAAGCAACACTACTTGAAGGCAATACTTCAGCCTAGACACAGGAACAGAGTAAGAACTCTAAGCCAGGACCTCCAAGAGTGACTTTCGCTGCCTCAGTGCCAAGAGGCTGTACGTTCAAGATGCCTGAAGGATGCCTGTATTTTCCCCAGGTAGGGACATAACATCTTCATGAAAATCCTAACACATCAAAGCACTTTATAAACTCAAAACACACAGCCATGAGGATAAGGTAGTCATTAGCTAAGTACAAGCACTCCAAAAATTATGATGATAGTTCCAAAACTTATGAGACTGCTTTATAAGAGTTCATAGCTTAGAAGGTGTACGAGCTTTTCATTTACCCAAGGGCATTTAAGTATTGGGATACCTCTGGGTTATGCACTTCCAGTTTTCCTCTTTAAGCATGACGACCACAAATTTTGCTTATTTTCTTCAAACAGCAAAACCTGAGATACCAACTACTTTTGTTTTGCCTCAGCATCTAGTTGTCAGAGGTACAAAATCCTAGGAGATTTGCAATAAAATCCCAAGAGTCAGCACTTTCGAAAGCCTTGGACTCTCCCAACGTGTTTTATCTAATTTTAAGCAGATGCAAGTTGTAGCACCTGCAGAACCTGGTCCTGGACTAAGAAAGCTTTTCTTCGTCTGGGCAGTCCTCTCCTGGTCCCCCTGATGCACCCGCACAGAGCCACTTGCATTGCCAACACCAAATTCAGGTCTGCATTTTGATAGAGAGTGGGAGTGTTGCTGCAGACTGAAAAATTGCATTCTGCCACTGAATCAAACTTGCGACAAAGTATTAAGCCAGTATCCTCATCCTTCTCTGGTAAATCACACTGTAGAGATCCTCTGCAGCCACTGCAGAATTTGGGATACAGATCCCACCTGGCTCAGACTTAAATAGCCCCTGGACTGTCATGCACCCATTCCTCCAGATTGCTCTGAGCATCTTCCCAACTCCTCTGACTACGGATAAACCAACTGTCCTCACCAAATGAGCATAACACCTGCCATGCTGTTAGCATGCTACCAGTAACAGCTGAGTAAAACCACTGGGCTTGACCATTTGCTTTTTCAGCTGACCGTTACACAAAGGAATTCTTTTTTTTTTCTTTTTATTGGTTTCAATGCACAGCTTTCCTCCCTCTGTCATAAAAAGCCCACAGACATGCTTATTTGATATTAGCAGTTTATTAATTGTGTTTTGGTTTATTGTTGTATTAGAGCTGGAGAGCACTGCGCTGTCTGCTCTGGAAAGCAATCCACCTCCTTTGATTCCAAGGGGAGTTTACGCAGAAGAAAGTCTGCTCTTTAGTGCTCACCTCACCTAAGAGAGGGGGTTTTTTTTGCCTCTCCCTTTACCCCCCCCCTCCACTTTGCCTCCATCCCCCTTTTGTTTTTTCAGCTGTGGCATGTCACAGCTTTTGCAAACTGCAAAGTAACTATTAGACAATAAAACCCTAATGCATCCATTTCCTCGGTGGTAAAAATGAATCATTTCTTTCATTAGCCCAACTTTCCCCATTAAATAGCTCTACAGAGCACTGGGACCGCCACAATTTCAGAGAAACCCGCTACCGTTCCCCCAGCCGGCTGGAAACCCGCTGCTCCTAATTACAAACTTCAAAAGCAAAAATCCTGAATTTCTGCGAGGACCAACTGCTTTTAATTTCAGCCGCTTCTTTTAAGAGAAAAA
>RSEF01000005.1:60853119-60871168 GCA_003993805.1 Himantopus leucocephalus
ACCCCCCCCGCCCTCGCCCCCCGGCCACCGAGCCCAACGGCTCGCCCGCCGCGCCGCCTCTCCTCAGGGGACAGCCGGGCAGGGAGCCGCCCTCGGCCCCCCCACACGGTGCGGAGGGCGTTCTGGGGGGGGCCATGGGCACCCTCAGGGCTCTGCCGCCACCCCCCCCCACACACACACCCCCACNCCGGGAGAGGCGGGAGGGCGCCTTACTTTTCTGGCTGGAGTAGCCCGGGTAATATCCATAGTAGCCCGTGATCCGCAAGATCCTGTCCTCGATGGTGGCCACGCCGTTGGGTGCTGCCTTCCCATCCATAGAGGGCGGGAGACCGCGCGCGGGGCGGCCGGGCGGGACGCCGAGCCTGAAGGGAGCCGAGCCGGGCTGACAGGAGCAGGAGGAGGGAGGAGGAATGAGGAGGAGGAAGGCGGTGCGGGCCCGGCCGCCGCAGCTCTCGGTGCCGCCGGGGCGCTCGCTCTGACTCCGCCGCCTGGTGCAGGACGGGCTCCGCAGCGCGGCGGCCCGCGCCCAGCCCGGCCTCCCCCCCCCAGCCCCGCGCCCGCCCAGCCCCGGGGGGGGATGAGGGAGGGAAGGGGGGCGGCACCTCAGTCGTTATTTAAAGGCAGAGGTGGGGGACGGCGGACTGGCCCCTCATTTAAAGGGCCGGGGGGGGGTGGGGGTGGGCCCCTCCGGGCCGCAGCTGAGGCGGGAAGAGGGGTGTGAGGGCCGTCTCCGCGCTCCCCCCGGGCGGGGTGAAGGGTGTCGCCTCAGCGCGGCGGGTCCGGTGTCCCCTTGCTCCTGCCAAGCCCCCCACCCCCAAATCCTCCCCGCGGTGGTGACCGCCCCAAGGGACGCGGTTGTCTGTGGAGCTGAGGGGGGTTATTCTGGCTTGTGGGACGGTCAGCACTTCCCCACGCGCTGGGGGCTTGACACGGGCGAGGAAGGTGTTATAGAACCATAGGATGGTTTGGGTTGGAGGGGACCTTAAAGATCATCCAGTTCCAACCCCCCTGCCATGGGCAGGGACACCTCCCACCAGACTAGGTTGCTCAAAGCCCCATCCAACCTGGCCTTGAACTCCTGAAATGGTTCCTGCGGCCCACAGAGCTGCAGGCTCAGATCTGTCCCCCCCGGGGGCTCCCACAGGTGTCAGAGAAAGGACAGAGGACTCAGAGGGGGGAAAAGTTTCACCACTCTGGGCTGTCCACGTCCCACCAGAGGAGCCCGTGGCTCTATCTCAGTGTCACTCGGAGGCACGCCGCCTCAGCGGTGGCAGCTGTGCTGTCCCACAATCCGGGAGAGTTCGGAGGAGGAGAAGGGATATCTGCCCTCTGCCACCCAGGCGCGTTGTACACCTGCTCTAGCTCCGATCGATCCATAGGGTGTCCTCTAAATCCTGTGTTTGGAAAAAAGAGGTGAGAAATTCACCCTTTGGCTTTGTAACTCATTGGTAACAATCAGGCTTTGAATTACTTGACTTTCCCTGCTACTGGTCCTTGTTATGCTTCTCACTGCTAGACAGAGATCATTAGACTGTTTTCCTCCAAGATGTATTTCTATGTAGTAAACAACTCACTTTTTCCCAGCCCTTTCATTGTTTTGTGGCTCCATCATACCTTATGGTCACCTACTCCTTTTCAGTCCACCCAGTTCCATTAACTGGTGCATGGGCGATCTGGTCGAGGCATTTCATTTCCCTTGCTTCCTCCTCTGTTCACATTCGTTCTTCTCCCTTCTGCGCTTGGCTAAATCAGCTGATGGCACAAAACAGCCTTTTATGAGCACCAACAAATAATGGATGTATTAAAAATAGCCATGGCTGTGGCTTTGCATTGGGGAGTCATTAGCTGGTTCGCATTTGTACGGTGCTTTCAAGATCAACGTTTTCATGTGTATGAATGCAGATGTAATACATGCACTTAAGATATTAAACACTCTTTTGATCTTGATTTCTTGTCTCCTGCCACATTGCTAGGTCATACTAATGGTAGTTAGAAATCAGTGATAACTCAGGAATTCAAGGCATAGCTCATTTCACTTCTTCATCTCCTTTTAGGCTAGCTATGAAACAGGATTAGTGACTTTTAATGTTTTTCAATGTATAGATTTTTTTTTTCATGTTTGTCCAACAGAAGCACAGACTCCTGCATGGTGAATTTACACCAACTGACAACAGCCATTTTCTTTTTACTTCTGCTCTGTGGAGTGTTATAAGTAGCCTGCACCCCTCCAGGATTTCACAGACAGTGGGACAGAAGCGGCTGAGAGCCAGACCATATATTAGTTGGCTTTGAGAGGTGCTGGGTCAGTAGGAGCTGGTAAGTTTCTAACCCTTTCTGCAAGATTAAAATTCTCTGTCCTAGTTAGGAAAGCACAGTTGATGCAGAAAATCACTTGCCTGGTGTGTTGTGTGGAATCTCTGAATTCCTCCCCTTCCCAATTTCACCTCCAGTGGGAGTTGGTGTTATGAGAACGTTACCAGCATTGATCTCGGCTTCAAAGTCAAATTTCGGGACTTAAAAGTGTTACTTTGCAGAGAAAGAAAGAAATGACTGGTTCATTTGAAGGTTAAACTAATATGCCCAGAAACAACTCTAAGCTTCAAATTCTTTCCAAACACCTTAGTTCTAGCTTAATTTTTCATCTCTTCTCTTCCTTTTATCCCTAGGCTTTCAAGGACATGCTGTGCATGTTTAAACATCGCTAGATGATAATATAAGCAAAGCCATTCTTGAAATTGCTCCCGACTACGGTTCCCTTCCAACATCACTCTATGCCATAGATGCACAGTGATACCCTCTGTCTCTTTGAAAGCTTACAGTGAATTGCAGCTTCGTATTGTTTCTGAATTCTTACTATGCTGTCAATTTTTCTTTTAAGAAAAATCAGGCAGATTGCTTTTTCTGCAATTAGGCTTTTTGCAAGTTATGGTTAAAGGAGTGCAGAGGAAGCCCAGCTGAGTAAGATGTATGAACTATCATTTATTACCAAGAAAAAGACACTTACGTGATTAGGGGCACATGGGGACTTATTTGTTTCATCTTTTCAAGTTAAGAGGCCCATCAAAGTCGCTGGTTGCATAAATATGCTAAAGTGATTTTGCAGACAAATTTGTATATTTACCAGTCTGTGACTAAAATCTAAGGGTTGATCCAGAAAAGAACTTTAAAAGCATCAATTTAACCTGGAGCTTGTTGTAAAGGTTGAATTTCCCCCAGACTCGACAGATGGGTATCTTTCTCTAGAATGAGGCTTACACCATTAATGGCCACAGGATTTGGCCACAGTTTTTCAAAAAAACATATTTAACTCCAGGCCATATGTTTGCAAAAATAACCTCTCGAGTGAGAGAACGATGTAAATGTCTCCTGATCATCTTGCTGATTCTGCAGACAGTCCGTCCCAGTGTCTTTTTTTGCTGCTCGCAGCTTTCCCAGACAACCTCAAATAGAAAGGAACAAGAGTCTGGGTATATCTCACAGCTGCCTTTCAAATCCCACCGGCTGGTGCTGTCATGAAACAGCGAGTATCCTCACGTGAGTAGAGCCTGAAGAAGCACGCCTTTCCTTACCTGCCTATTTCTCACCACATCGACTCTGATTCTTTCTCCGTGAGGCAAGAGGCACCATTTCCTCCTTTTCGGTTCCTTATTTGTGTTGCAAGGTACCCTAAAGACCCAACGCTGATAATTCAGTAAGTCCCCACAATGGACAAACAGCCCAAGGAGTTTATGAAAAGAGGGCAAGAGGAGTAGTGAAAATGCTTAGGGTTGAAGTGATTGCCTGAAATCCTAAAGCAGATCAACCACAAGCTTAGAGGATTACAACCCAGTTCTCCTGTTTCCCATGCCAGTTCCCTGTCCTGCTCCTTCACCACTTCATCCTCCTCCACACACCTCCCCAGTCCACCTGAGATAAGAGAAAGGGGCGGTCTCTGTCCATAAGCAGAGGTTACTGCCAATCCTGCCGCCTCATCTTTTTGAGGACGTTCTGACCTAAGCTATTGCCGGTAGTGAGCTGTTTCTTTCAGTGCCCATTTATTTCTGAATGCAGCTTACCTTCGAGCCTGTGAACATGTGAGAAAAAGAAAAACAAAACTGCCACCGCGAGGAATGTTTAATACCAAGTGACTTTTTTAGGTGAAAAATTAATTACAAGTTGATCATTCCAAATTAATTGTTTTCATTCCCATATACTATTGCGGGTTTTTTTAACAAGAATGTGTCACTTTGGCTTGGACTGCAACTTAGCAAGAATCTTTAAAAAGGCATGGCAAATAAGACTTTATCTCATGTCATTTGGATAAAATTATTTTGCATGTTATGGGCCCAGTTCTCCTCTCAGACAAGTTATGCTGGCGTAAAACTGGCATAAACATGAAGAAGCTGGACCCGTAGAGAGGGGAAAAAAAAAATCTGTAGCATTTAAAGTTCCTCCAGTTGTCCTCTTAAGTGGTACCCATGGAAGTCACTGGAGCATAGCCAGTTCCTGCGCGCTCTGCCTCGCACACACCAGGGATGAAGGATGGACTAGTCTCTCCATTGACATCAAGGTCAAAAAGGACTCATTGGCAATAGGAAACCATTTAATGTAAAGATGCCTGAAGCTGGCAGCTTGGTTTTAAGAGCTTTTCTCCTCTGTTTGAAAACTGGGGAGATTCCAGCTTGGAACAAAATTTGAAGCCCGGTTCCAAAATATTTCAGAGCATCACCAGATATTAAAAGGTTTTGATTTGGCAATGAGCTAGGCAGCTTTTTTAATGCCAGTTGATTTCATTGAAGGGAGGCAGAACAAGAAACAATCAATTCTTTCTGAAACTAAGACACGAAGATGCTATTAAGGATGAAGGAGAAAGCTGCCAGAAAAATAACAAAAGGAAAATTGAAAAACAAGGAAGAGAAATGGGAATGAACGGGAAAGAAAAGGATAGAAAGAGACAGAGATTTTGAAAAAGGAGGAGGCCGGTAAGTGAAAGGTGTCCATGCTAGAAAAAAAAAGCCTTTCTGATCCCAAACCAGGCTGCGGTTGTCACTCCTGGAAGGGGAAGAGCCTACCCCCAGCCCTGAGAGCTCACCCGCGCCCCGAGCCTGCAGCAGGATGGGGGCTGAGAGGCGACACGGCCAGGGCTGAACGCAGCCGTTCCACCGGCAGTGCCTGAAGAAAGGATTTGTGCACAGTTTTCCTTACCGTGCACCTGTAGTCCAGACAGCAGCGCAGCTTTAAGCGGTCCCCGTGCCACAAAGCAATTTGTATGAATATGTGCATGCACTGATCTACTTCGGGCACTAGGGAGACAGAGGGGTAGTTAGCATTTGCCCCAAAGATGTATAAAAATGCAAGCCCCCAGCTCTACACATTTATTCTAACTACAGCTAGCAAAAAAGGAGCTTTCAGGGCACACATCATTTTTGTTTCCAAATAACGAAGGGAGGTAGTTATTCCTCTGAGCCCATGCTCTCTAACGTTTCCTGGAAACATTTATTTAGCAGTAGCACTGCCAATTTATTGATGCCTGTTTCAAAGAGAGGGGAAACAGACAGTGAAGAGCCTCTGTCCAAATTGCAACTGGCTGTTGCAAGTATTTGCTCCCTACAGGTCACACAAGGCACCTCTGCTCATTCTCAATGGAAAAGAAAGAAAAAAAAAAAAGAATAACAGTTACAAAACTCCATACAAGTGCAAAGAGCACATGGCTACTGTGTTCTCCATCTCTTAAGACGGGTGAGACCCATGTGTGCAAAGTACGGACCATGCCTTTTGCCTTCCTTCATTGATGACTAGAGTTATTTATGTTTACAGCAGCTGATGGACTGGTTTATACCCATTGCTGTACTTTTTCAACTCCCACTTCTTCAGCAAAGTCTTCGATTGATGAACAGCCACAACTAGGTTCCTGTGCTGTTTTCAGTAGAGCTATGACCATGTAGACCAGCACAAGATCTTTCTTGGCAGCAGTGAGAATTGGGGTGAACAAAGTCTGGCTGGACTTACAGATTCCAGTCTGACTGCAGAGGTGGGGGTAGGGAAAGGACATAATTATTTGTAGATAAAACAAGGTAATTTTTGGAATAAATCTATGATGGTATTTCCAAGGAACCACTTTCCTGCTATGCTTGCCCTTCCCATTCA
This sequence comes from Himantopus leucocephalus, assembly GCA_003993805.1. NCBI lineage: Eukaryota > Metazoa > Chordata > Aves > Charadriiformes > Recurvirostridae > Himantopus > Himantopus leucocephalus. Next base: position 60,859,246 of record RSEF01000005.1, read on the forward strand.
AACTGACCTTCAGCATTTGGGAGGCAAGCAGGAATTGGGAGTTCTACGCTGTGACTCAGGAATCAGCTGTGATGGGACCTACGCTGATTTCCTGAGCATCTGGTAAGGTTTTGTGTGCTTCTCCCTGTCCCTGGATTTGGAGGCTGGTGTCATTCAAAAGTGAACAGGCCGATGCAGTGACATGGAAGTGTCCGAGTGGCTGGCAGTCAGGACAATACTGAGCTCATGATGCTGTGTCAGAAACCACCTCTGCCCTGCGATCATCTATGCCAGTCTTTCAATTGCTTTTGGTATCAGCAGGAAGAACAGCAGGACCCACAATGAGCAACACTCCATGTAACACACACAAGAAATCTTTAACACTGGGACAGTTTTACAAAGTAGCTTTCTTGGAGATAATAAAGTCTTGGCTCTTTCAATACGCCTGCACCTATGAAGTTTGCCAGATGGTGTTTTCAGGAGATAAGAGTTCATGAAAAGCGGCATGAAAAACTCAAAAATCTCTACTACCTCCTGGTGGCAGAGATTTGCTCTCTGTATGCACAGAAGAGATGCCGATGGAATGAGGCGTGATCATCTGTAAAGATTTTGGTGTCTTCAGATCAGTTCTATAACCCCTTAAATCTCCCAGTGGTACATAAGGTGTTACCTGAGCAGCAGCTGTCCAGTCTGCCCTCAGATTTTCCTTCCCACACTTCTCCCTGCCTACAGCAAATCAATTCCTTTAGGCTGCTCGCACTCTTGCCAGTTAAGCCAAGAAGAAAGATCTCCTCCTCTACCTCCTTCCTTTTGACATATCTTGTGCTGCTGGAGAAAGCGATCTCCTCTCTGGACTCACTCCCAAAAACATGGAGATTAAAACAAGCAATGTGACTTAGCCCCAGCAATAAAATTAGTCCTGTCCCATGGCCTTCACAGGTCCTTCAGATCGATATGCTACAGAAGGATGGAGGTTCAGCTTCTGATGTCCTAGACTGAATCTGTACCTGGTTCCTAAAGAGTGGAATAGCTTTACTGATCATCTCCTGCTCAAGAATGAGCAGCTGGACAATACAGCCACATATACCCCTCGGACTCTCCAGTCCCAGCTCTCAAGAGAAGAGCTCGCAGCTACTTCCCAAGGACCTTCTCTGCCCAGTCTCCCATCACACAGGTTGCGCTTTCACTCCAGAAGGCTACTTAGTGTGAGTTGTCTCTGCTTCTTGAGATGAGTCAGGGCTCAATTCATTAACCTGAGCATCAACAACATCTGGTGTCATTTAAGATGCCATGGGGCATCTGAGAAAGCTGCAGAGCACTGGCAGGTATAGCAGAGGATGTCAGGAGATGGTATGTTTCTGCGCTGGCAGCTAGAAACTGTGAAGGTTTTCACAGTGCATCCCAAATGGCTCTGAAGTTTTGTGCGAATCAAGCCCTCAGATTCACCACTAAATAACTATGTGGCCTGACCTGGGGAAAAAAAAATCATCCTTATGCTTCTAAAGTCAGGGATGTTTCATCCTGAGCCACATATACCTCCCGGAGGCAGAAGAGCAGGCTGTCACATTGTCCCAAGGCTGATGGATTTGCTGACTGCATGCTCTGAATTACCTGAATTGTATCTGGGAGGGTATAGGGCAGCGCAGCTCAACAAAGGCTGACAGCAAGCAGTCAGACTAGCTGAGTAAGTGTGTGTGTGTGTGTGTGTGTGTGCGCGTATCTCCCTTGAAAACATGTTGGCCCATCAGAAAGATAAATTACGTGGAGAAAGCAAGGCCTCCCAGGCTTGGGACAGTACCTTTAGCTGTGCTCTGCTTTCCCTGCTAGCCTCAGGAGGCTGCGTACATCCCCCTTTGGAGGAGTACCACTGCAAGCTGAGCCCTTTTGCTTTGGAGAATGAGGTTTTTATGGCGTGAACTGGCTGTGAAGGTGAGGTTGGTTTTCATCCTTTTCTTTCCATCTGTTTACCGTGCTGGGCTAAGTCAAGCAGATTGCAATTGCTGTTCGCTGCTCAGCCTCAGCACGCTGACTTTGTCATATCGCCAAGCAGCATTGACATCCCTGACCCCTCACCCGAAGGACCTCACGAATTCAGATTCCCTGGATTTCTTCCAGTCAGGTTTGTCGTGGTTTTGCACCTTTATGATGTGACGGATCTGGCTGGAGCTCCACACACCCTCCTCTTTGGGCTCCTACCTGCCACGTTTGTAGCCCAGTGCTGTGAATTCTTTTCTGCCCAAATGGATGTGTAGGACTTGTGATCTGCTGCTGATGCTGCATATGCAATTGCTGCAGCAGCACTGCATCACACGCAAAGAGCCTACCTAAGGAGCTCTGCCACCTTCCCCCAAAGAACACAATGACCTCGACCCAGCCTCCTTATCCAGGTCTCCTCCAGGTCTCCTTACCCAGAGTATTCACTCCTGTTTCTGTCGTGTGCCCCAAATCTGGGATCCCTCATGACAGGATATAAAGTAAACCTGGCCAGTATCCTGAAAATACGGTGAGCTTTTTCCATAATATCTGCTGCAGTGCATATATGGAGAGTTTATTTTTCTGCTTTTACAGCTACTTCATAGCCATGGGAAAAAACTTACATCAACCAACACTTTCTCTAAAGGATCAGTGGGCAAAGGATCTGGTTTTTAACATCTGGTTTCTCTCTGGAATCTCCTTGGATTAGATACATATGTAGGAAAAAGAAACCTGGTGTCCCGCTCCCTCTGCTGGTATAATTTTTCAGCCATTACTTTGTACCAAAGGCAAAGCTGTGGAAGTGCTCTATTTTCCAACACCTAAGCGGGCTCTGCTATTTGGAGATCTATCACTAAGTCCAAGGAGAAAGCTTGGAGGGACAATAGATCTCTTTTGCAAACAGCTTTCTAGTTAAATCCAGGTTGTTCCCAGATGGCACTGCATGTTTTATGGCTGCCTCTGAACTTTCTGCTTGAGCTCTGCTAGTTGGGGATTTATTTTTGTGTCCATTTCTGTGTACCTGCTGCTACCCAAACTTTTCTGCTGGTATTTTTTCCCGCTTCCATAAGCATTTCAAAATTCACATGTACCACCACATCTCTTCCTTCAAGATCACCTAACCTGCTGCTTGTTTCTTTTTAGTGCTTCAGCCATCAGAGGTAGGATCCCAGTGTACACCTCACATTCTCCCCTGCTCATTGACATTGTATTTAAAGAGCTTTCCAGACTGCTAACAAACACTGGGCAATCCTTTCAGTCTGATATTGTTATTTATAATAAAGGCTCTTATCCCATGTTTGTCAAATGCCACACATCTGTTTAAAATCAGGTAGAAAATGAGGTGCTTTGCCTGTTACCACTGAGCACAGGCGGGGATGTCTCTTCCAGAGACCTGGACTAGGTGTGCATCTCTAGATACTAGTGTGCCAGAGGATTACTCCCATCCTCAAGAGCCCCAGGGATCATAAAACTGTTAAAAGCTGCCCCTGAAACAGCATTTCTAGAGGTCATTGTAGCCAAGTCTTCCTCACGGGTTGGAAAATCAGCTCTGCCTGTAGCCTCTCTGTACCTAAAAAGACTCCCACAACAGAGAGCACCAGGGAATCACTCCTAGATGCTGTATTGTTAAAAAGTCATTTCCTTTCTCCGTCTTTATCACAGTACCCTATTCCAGTTACTTCAGTTTCATTATGCAAGATATAATCAAATGTGACCTATAGGGCCAGAAGGAAAATGACAATATGGTTCTCCCTTTAACAGTCCTGCATATTGCACTGAAGTCATTTAAATATGGTCTATATGGTCTTTGGTGTTTACGTGATCGGTTTGGCCCGTGTACCTAATGGGGCTTGTCAAATATCAGCATAGACCAACATATTCTGCAGCCGGAACGAGCTGTCATATTGAAATACTGACCCAGATAACATCAAAACTATTTGCTGTTCATCACATAAATTATTAAATCTTTCATCAGGAATGGAGCCAGCTGTTAATGTCTTTAGCTAAATATATTCTTTTTAAATTGTAGTACTTTTTTCTGTTTTCCAAAGTACCACAACTTGCCGTGAACAATGTTTTCAGTGTCTGGTGGTGATTAGTTTTCTGCTGCTCCCTCTTGCACTGTTTGAATCTTTATCTTTAAGAGAACCCAGTATTTTTCTTTACTCAAAAGAAGAACTGCTCAATTCATATCAAACACTGCTGGCAGCATCAGTTTTCAGTGACAAAAATGGTACTTGGGGTGGCACTGAGATCTACTTGAAAGAATGCCACAGAGCACCGGCTCGGTAGAAGGGCTTTTTATTTTATTTTATTTTATTTTTTTTATATATGATAGCCCAATGGTTTTTGGCAGAAGTCATGCTGCAGGGCAGGAAACCTTCTCCTGTCACAGCCAGGTTTCTGTTCGAAGTATAACGTGGAATTGACACATTTGATAGCATAATCCCTAAAAGAAATAAATTTACTCATCCCAGGGCTGTGACTATTACACTATTGAAATTTAGAGCCATAATAACCATTTCCTAGCATTTGGTGTGAAGAATCAGGCCTGCCAGTCATTTTCCTTTGTTTGTAATAAATTACCTCCCTGCTAGCTATTTGATTGTGGTATAAATCAAATGTTTCCATTTCAAGGAGATGTCGTGTGTCTCTGAAACTTCTGTTGCTACCTCTCAATTTATTACATGGAAAACAGAGACCATTAACATTAAGGTTACAAAGTCAAGCACTAAGAAGTTCAGAAACGCCAGACTAAAGGTTGTCTCTGCCATTAGGACTGCACTGGATGGGTTTTAATCGGCTGTTAAAATCGTGCCCCATACCAAACTGGCCGTTATGAAATGGCTGTGGCAAGCCCCCTTCTCCTCTACAGCTGCCCCATATCCGAAAGCTCTGTTATTGATGCCTAGTTCAAAGGGTGGCTCTTCCTCCTCATCCTCTCCTTACCCCTTGGCTTGGGCACAGAGCCATCCTCATTCTTCCTACCACACTCATCCCCTCTCACTTCTCTAGGACTTAATACGTAGCAGAACCTCAAAGCTAGCTTTTACTTATCCCTCTGGATTCAAGCTCATATTCCATGAAATGACTGCGTGTTATTTTTCCTGCAAGTCTCTTACCTCCTGGAGGTGCTGACACAGTGGGGACAAGACACCAAGTCACTATTTTTCCCACACTCATTAGGCTGTGTGAGAGCTGAGACCCTATTTTCTGCAGAGCACCAAACCTCTGCAATGAATAGAACATGAATAATTCCCTGTGGGACTTTTCTGGGACACTCATCACAGGAGAAACCGGGAGTTTTGCAAACAAAGTGCAAAAGTCACTTTTTTGACTTCATCTTCACAACACATGGCTAACGTCAAAAGGCCTCGCTGCCCTCATTTTACACACAGGGAAGTAGGTGCAGAGGCAAAGGCACTGATTTTCCAGGTATTTAGCTGTGTTTTAGCACTTTATATGTTCAAAGCACAGCTCTTGGTGGCTTCAGCTATTGCTTGGAGAGCTCAAGACATCTCCAAATGAGGCCCAGCAGGTGTCTGAGCAGACCTCACAAAATAGATCACCAATAATCACTAACCACATGGGATAAGAAACTTGCCCATCATTCCTCCTCGTTCTTTGGTTGCCTTGCAATGGCGCACTTGGCAATGAAATGCTAACAAAGGTTTTGCTTTCTTGGAGCAAGTCTCGATCTCCTTAGTAGAACTGCAGCCCACTGCTTAGTGAACGTACCGGCCTGTTCACCTGAGCAAGCATTCACTCCACGACAGCATTGCTTGGTGAGACACAGGAGGAAAACCAGAGGCAAAAATTATATGCTACAAACAAAGACACATCATGACTCTTAAAAAAAAAAACAAAAACCAAAACAACCAAAACCCAAAACACCTCAAAAATAAAGTACCAATACAGGCAACCACTTTGGAAATAGCCTCAAAATGTGACTTAAGAGATTACAAAAACATCAAAGCAATCCCAGTTGAATCTGTAATATGTAGAATTACTATCACAGCTGAGGGAACGCACATGGCTTTCAGCGCTTATAGTTCCCTTTCAGCATAAGCTGTGATTGATGCTGGTTGTGTGCTGAGGTCTTGCCAGTTGTGTACCAAAGGTCTGGGCGGTCTCTCCTCCTGCCCCTTCTCCACTCTGAGCCACCCCGTCTTGCTCTGCTCCCTTCTGGGTCTGATTCTTTTCAGGACACCAGCTGCTATCCCTGTGCTTTTCCAGCACTGAGCCAGAGAAGTTGGCTTTTTGCTGACTTGATCACAAGTTGGGCTCATCACCTCGTACCTGAATGAACTTATCTTCCTACAACTCCTGTGCAAGTCAGTTCCAAGGAGAACTTGTCAGAAAGGGTGAGAAGAATTATCACACCTTCCTTTAACTGTCCAAAATGTACATGATCTAGCCTAAACTGAACCTTTACGTTCCTGCTGTCATCAATGGAGAAAGATAACCAGTTCCAGAGGGTGCTTCATCCCATCCTAGTCCAAATGCCTCAGACGGGTGGCATGCCATTATTCCACGTGATTGTTGAACTGCATCTAAAAGGACTTTTCTTCCCTGATTTTTTGGAAGGTCTGTAGGCTTTTCTATAAACAATATCTTGCAACAACAAGTTCCTCACTTTAAAACGCTTATTATCAGAAGAAATTTGTTTTGTTACTTCAAAACCTCCCACTTGACCACTTGTTAGTGCCCCTTAGACTCCTTATTATGAGAAACAATGTTCAAGTCCTCCCATAAATCTTCTCCATGCTACTTCGGCTTTTACAAACCTCCATCACGTTCTCTCCCTGCTAATCTCTGTTCTGAGCTGAAGAGTCATTTATTCCACTTTTCTTCGTGCAGAAGTTGTTCCATATCTTTGATCATCTCTGATGTCCTTCACTGCACCTTTCTGTAGTTCTGCCTCTCCTTTTTGAGACGGGGGAGCAGCACTGCGCACAATGTAACTGCAGACACAGTGTGGATCTGCAGAAAAAGCTAAGGGGTAGTTTCCGATTTGTTATTTCTTCCTGCCTAATAATTCCTCCCATGCTGTTTTCATTTTTGGGCACTGCTGAGTCTGGAAGTCTTTTCAAAGATGTTGCCACAGTTTGAAGATCTCTTTTCTGAATGGAAGCAGCTAGCTTGGAGCTTGTCCTTATGAATGTTTTGTAACAATATATTCCTCCGTATTTACTACCTTTGAATGTCATCTAACATTTTACCACCTCATTAGTATCTAAGGATCTGTTATTTACCATTTGCACTTGCTCTGCATTTTTACCACCCTGAAGAGAAGGAGCCTTGATGACACCCTTAATAGATGCTTACCTTTCAGGAGCCTAATAGGCACTTGAAGGAGGATTAAACAAACAAATTTCCAAACAAAAGTCTCTGCGAGCAACACAGTAATTTCCACGACTTGTGACTCAGGGGAAACATCCAGCTGCCAGCGTGACTTTAGGCCAAATTTCAACTCCTCTTGCCTCAGGCTTCCTCAGCTGTAAAACAAAGATGCATTTACAGTGCATGGCAGAGGCCAGCAAACTTCCCCCGGCCATTTCCACCTTCAGCCTCTCAGGCTGCCAGAGCTCGTGCGTGTTCTTAAGATGATACCCTGTCTCCCTGAGGTTTCTCCTGATGGGGCATACCAAAGTGACTTGTCCAAATAGACAGTTATTCCCATCATGGGGAAAAAAATAATAAAAAAAAGGCTCAGTTTAATAAACTCCCTTAAAAGTTTATTCCGCTTTGTAAGTGGCTTGTAGGTATGGAGATCCTTTCAAATGGCCTGAAGCATGGTGCGGCAAATGTTAATCAGTTTTCCCTGTAGGCAAATACTCCCTCCAGCCTGATCCCCAATGTGTTACAGGTGATACAAAGTACAAAATACCACTGCTAGCTGCCGGTAAAACAAAAAAAAAAAAAAATAGAAAATTCCACATTTCCTCTATAAACATGTCCAATATTTTTTATCCAGAGGTATCGCCCAATTTGTGAACCCTCTACTCATAGCTCAGTCCTACAATAAAGGGAGGCAGCCGCTCCACCCCGCTATATTCAGAAGTGATTAGTTTGGGTTGTTGGAAGGCAGAGATTGCCAGCAGCATGGGCAGAGAATGATTTATATTCATTTTTGGTTATTCATTATAGGTCACTATAGGAGTAAGCTATCTACTCCAGCAGCCTGGGCAGCAATGGGTTATGCTACACGAACAGGGGATGTGAAGACAGGAGAGACCACTGGATCTCCAGGCCAGCTCCAGCGGGGGATCCTTGTCTAGCTGACACTTTGTATTGCCCAAGAAGAAATTTGCTCGTGCCAACCACCACCGAGGCTCCTCGCAGCCGATCCACGCAGCAGCATGGACATCAGCAGCCAGAGACCGTCAGTTCCAGTCTGCTGGCCACAGGCTGTGCCCCGCGAGCGGCAGATGAATGGCAGCATAAGGTGATCAAACACAGCAGCCGAAGGCACAACAGCCTCAACTACCAGACAGCCACAGCCCTGGTGGAGACAGTACCTCTGCGCAAGGGGAGGAGAAGGGGCCTTTGAGCTCCATTTTAACCCTGATTTTGTCTGAGTGATCAAAGCTTCCTTGTCATACTGCCAGCAGGAGCTGCTCTCTGTTTTGTCTGCATCGGGCGATATGCAGACAGCGAGGCACGGATGCGAAGCTGTGCTTCTTACCTGAAAGATGGCGTGACAAGAAGAGGGAAGATCACAGGATCGTACAGGAAAATGTGACACAACCAGACAGTTTTCTTTGCTACAACCAGCCAGTGAGTCTTGCCTCTGCTCCAGCAGCTCCCCGGACTGAGTGAGGGGTCTACATCCTCAGAGACCCATCAATACCTCACTCCTAGCCACGCTGCCGCCACGCAAAATCCTCCTTATGGTGCGGAGCTCCAAGGGTCACTACACAGTGCCTAGGGAGAGCTGATGCTGAGAGATGGGATGCTCAGAACCAGATGTACGGTGCAAGGCTGTGCAGAGACTGAGCAAGCTTGGGTCTCGGAAGCAGGACAGAGACATTAGTTCGGTGCTTTGCCCACCCTAATTAGCCAACAGCATATGGCTGCATCCATGATGCTTCACTTAATGCCGTTGCAGTGCACTTCATATATGGACAAATCAAAGGGTCTCCACCGGTCAGAAGAGAAAAGGGAAAGAAGGGGTTGAATTAAAGGGACTAAGCAACCAGTCTGGTCAAAGTTAAACCACAGTTCTTGTAGGATATTAGGACATGACCTTTCCCTGCCTGGGATTAATCTGTTGCTCCCAACAGAGAATAAACTCCATACCAAAAGTAGGCAAGAGGATAGTTCATTAGGCTTGGACATGGAAATCATCTCCCTGATGTGATGTGGGGACTTACACTTCCATCTGCCATGCCCAAAGCAGAGCATCTTGACCTCCAGGACTGGGGTATGACTCCTGGCCAGTCTCTTCTCTTGGAGTTCTAATGTGCAAATAAGTAAATATTTACTGGTCTCAAACTTTGGAGTGTTTCTGATCTGAACTAGAAGACTTTATCTAGAAATTGTTTGTGAATAGACATGAAAATGACAACTTCTACTTTTAAGAGAGGGGAAGAGTAATTCCATATAGAGGGTGGCCAGCACCAGTTTATTGCTCTTCTTGCTTCTCCAACAGTGACTCTGCCAAATTAAATCCGCCACAGAAACTGCCTGTGCAGACTTAAAGAATTTAGTGTTTAAATGAAAGAAAACATCCCAGCACTGTTTGGGGAATGATGGAAAACATAAGTAATGAGAAAGGAAAGAGCTGTATTATAGCAAAGCGCATGGAGGGAGTTTGTGAGTCTTTCTGCAATCAGCATCAAAATTTCTACTGGCACAAGAAAACCAACCTGCACTGAAACCATTAGTCACAGCTGAACGAGGTACTTAAGGCAACAGGCTGGACGCCTCGAACGGGGCCCCAACACTCTCTTCTTACCCAGCAATTGTGCACTCTTTGTGGTGCCAGGGAGCACTGTAGGTACGCCTTCATCGTCTCAAGCTACTCACAGCATACATACGTGCTGTTTGTATATCAGGAGTGCTTAGTATAAATACTACATTGAAGTTGCGAATAAAAAGCTTAGACAATTGGAAATGTCAAAAAAAGCATTGCTGATGGTCTAATAGAGGCCTAAAAATAAAAATAAATAAAAAAATAAAGAAGTCTCACGCATTCCCTAGCTACACGGTGCGGTTCGACAAAGCCAATCTTTCTAAGCCTTTGTTTCAAGATTCACTTGCACTGAGGGAGATTTGGGAGCAATTACAGTGGCTTTCACAAACTAGTAATTTTTATATTTACAGCTCAGATACTGATAGTAAATATGACAAAGGGGCACTAAACCTTTAAGTAACTCAAAATATTGCTGTGCTCAGAGTAAAGCAAACTGAAAGAGAAGCCAGAAGAATACTTATGCAGACCATGTTATCAGAAACATTTAAGGAGACTGCATTAATAAAAGAAATTCTTACAGTCAGTTATTAGCCAGTAAGTGGAGCAGTTCATTGGCAAAGACACAGTAATACACAGCAGGCTGCTGGAGCTCTTAGGGAAAATACAATTAACTTAGTAACAAAATTAAATATAGTAGATCTATAATAAGTGTGAGCAGCTTATAGTAAACCCAAAGGGAGTATTAAGAATTCAATCCATCAATCATCACAGCACGTAACCACCCCCAGACAATGTTTCTAAAAACTTGTTTGCAATTTTATGTCTGTTCCAGTTACTATGGAATAAAGCTGATCTTTGACTGATTTTAACTGCTATGGCTCCTTGAATTTCGGTTCAGAAATACTACTTCACACTAATCTATCATTTTGATATTCTTGATCTTCATCCACATATTAACTCTTGCAGTGCTGGATCCAGACCACTGGACCTTTTGCACCTCTGACAAATGATCTTTGACAAGATTTTCACCAAAACGTGACTCAGTTTCTCCATCTATAAGATGCGGATAATGACCTTACTTTCCATTATGAATTGACTGGAGACCTAAGGCTGCTTAATTGAAATGTGTTGGTAGTGCTGCAGCCAACTCTCCTTTTACCTAACCTAAAGTAACCATGAGTAATGCTACAAACTCGGTGAAGTTATGGTAAAATCCCAGCACAAGAGAAGACTGTCTCCAATCATTCTAAAGAAAAAAGCATCAAGAATATTATTGCAAAGGACATAAAACAATCTTGCGTAAAAAATTGCTGCCTGCTCTCTCTTACTATGATAATCAAGTTTAGGCTCCGGAGCGGTGATTTGAAATTACAACACATTCACTCAACAACTTGTCATTCTTCGCAGCCTCCCATCTCCACCACAGGGACAGAAAAACACACCCTGTCTCAGCCCCACCAGGAGGACCCTGCTCCCAGCACACCTCCAACCACAACAGCGACTTCAAGGCAACCTCAAAATACGGTTCAATTGAATTAACTGCTCTCACAGCTACGGCTCAATTTGGCTCTCTCACCTTGGATGAAGCTCAACACTGACAAGAGTGCTGGTAGATGAGTACTTTGGTACTCCCGCCAGCCCAACCATTCACAACCCTGGCTAAATTGATTTTTTCCATAAGTTTGCTTGGAAAATATAATCGTCTCTTCTTCCTTCTGTTCAAGATCACATTATCCCAGGTAGTCGGAAGTGTCTTTAAGTGGAAATCTCAAGCCATGCCTCCAAAAGACACTGAGACACTGGTGACCATTCGTAAGATCCCCTTGTATTTCCAAAGCGCTCCTGGGGTGTGCGGCCCTGGTGTCTCCCAGTTTCCTTGCCCCAAAAAAACCTGGAGAAACTGCAGTTCATACAAAGGTGGGGAGACTTGTTACAACCCAGGACCTTTAAAACTGCAGAAAGTAAGAGCATGCACTTGAAAGCAGTGACATGCAGAAGACAGACTCCATAACCGAGAAGGTTGTAAAGTAGGTATGTTTATTCAGCGCTGGG
>RSEF01000005.1:60871268-60913183 GCA_003993805.1 Himantopus leucocephalus
TGGACTAGATGACCTTTGAAGGTCCCTTCCAACCCAAACTATTGCATGATTCTATGAATTGATGATATTCACCTGCAATAACGCTGCTTTTTTATGAAACATTTGCAGCACCTACAACTGAGACTCAAGGCTCACCAGGGCCTTATTACTGAGGTCTTGAAAGATGTGGGAACAGGCCCTTGCTCACAGGGCAAAACGGAAAGGTCAATGTCATGGTATGCACAGAGACACCTGGCTATCTGTAAAGAACAATGGTGTAAACATGTCAGTGTTGGGGTTCATTACAGCTACTGGAAACCCAGCCGAGGGAATCTGGGGTGCGACTCATCACAGCCTATGGCCAACACCTACCTCCAGGTAAATCCTACCCAAAAAGTCCCAGGCTGAGGCTCCCCACTGCTTGTATCGCCCCTACAAGCCCAGCCTGAGTCCTTGCACCCACCACACAGCGTGGAGGAAGAAACGCAACACTTGACTCTTCCAGGCAATCACTTCCCAGCTTTACCTGAGAGAGAGTGAATGCCATGAACCACAGATCAGGGAGACGAGCTGCTTAAATTCAGATATGATGGACAGCTTTTTATTTCCCAATGTTTTAATTAAACAAAGTGCTACATTCCATAGTTACAGTATGAGTTGTTGTTCTTGTCTGAAATAGAAAACCACAAGAAAGCACAAGGACTGCTAATATCACTCTATGGAAGCAGTGCAGTCCAGAGAAACCTCACCTACGGTGAACATCTGGCATTAGAGACACCTTTAAAAATCAGCAGCTGTAGAGTGTAGGTGCGTTTCATCAGGGCAAGAGCTGCACGTCAGGCAGGCTGGTTCCTCCCGTCGGATATGGGGCTGTAGATGCCAAAGTGGTTGTGTGATGCCTACAATAAATTCTGGCTTGTGCTATTGGGAAATCCCAAGCTGGGCATCCACAGGAAAACAGAGGCGAGTGACTTGTCCTGTGCTGAGTCGAGAGATTATTATTGCTGCAGCAAAGTCGCCATCGCAGCAGTGGCTTTGCACGGGGCCAAGGCTGCGTTAGCCGCGTCACGACCCACCTTTACAGTCAGGGGCTTGCAGTTCACCCAGCACGGAGGATGAGGAGGGCCCTTTTGGGCTGTTTTTCTTGTTCTGTGTCTTTCAAAAGAATCTGCTTGTTTGGCAATGCAGAGAGACTGGAGGCTTCAGCTCCCACCTGAAACCCTCCTCCCCTCCCTACCTGCAATCTGATAATTTCAAGCGAATGAATCAAACTCCAGGAGTTGTACAGAGAATATTTTTAAGAGCCCAATCCAAAGTCTACTGGCCTTGGATGAGAAGGGAAGGGGCTGAATGATGCTTGTGCTTCAAAGACCTGCAGAAATTGCACTGACGTCAGGGGCACTGCAGAAAACCCTGTCTGTGCTCCAAAGGCTCCTACAAGCTTCACTGGGACACAGGGCTGGTTTTGACTGTCCATCTTGCCTCCACACTAAGAAGAACTAAGTTGAAGACATGGGAAGCCTCCAGGCTCTGGGGCAGGCGCCTGACCAAACCCAACTATTCAACAAACACCCCCACTTCAAATGGACATTGGTTGGGATCTCTCTGCACTGCTGAGCGGCTCAGAAAGTTGGCCAATGGTAGTCTTCTGCCAACCAGCAGCTCCCAACCAAGGCACTTTGGCTGGTGCTGTTCAGAGCTGTTCAGAGCTTGGGAGGGAAGCTGGACCACAAGCAAAATCTTTGGGCAGCTCTTCTATCCCACAAGGCTGGCTCCAGCACAGACCAAGAGCCAACACTGAACTGTGTGTTCAGCTGGACCTCCCTTTTGGCTAAAACTGTCCTGCTTGCCCACCATACTTGCCATATAACCACTCCCACATTTGCAACCATTTGTCAGCCCCACTTGCGGCACTGCTGATTTCCGGCACCCCAGCCACCCGTGCCACATCCTCGCTGAGTGAAGCCAGGCTCTTCAGGACACCAGGGCATCCAGCTGATGCACTAAAACACCACCTTCATCATTCTGACCGGCACCATTGCCTTCAATTTCTTAAGTTCATTATGTTGGAGAGGGAGAAGAAGAGAGACAGTGAAACTGATTGCCACTGTAGAAAGTCAGTGTTTCCCAAACTATGGATTTATTAGCACAACGAAAGGCCATGGCACCTCCCCGCCAGCCTTCCCAATTCATCAAATCAACAATCCATCCTTAAGCTCTTCCTGCACTGCCGGAGCTGCGGTTCTTACACTCAGACCAGCAGCCAGCTGGTCTCCTCAGCCATCCCTCCTCCTCCTGACTGGCCCATGCGCTCTGCGTTTCATCGGTTACTTAACGCAACTTGTGCCGTTATCACACACTGCGCAGGCACCGTACCATTAACAGGAAAGCAAGAGGAGGCTGTCCTTCACAGTCTGTTATTGCACGAAGCCCTGCTGATCTCCAGCTGCTTGGGTCTTGCTGGTACATCTGCTCTGTTCTGCCGTATTGCTGGCAGCTCTTCTTTTCCAGTGTTATTTTGGGTCTCTCTTTCAGGCTACAGTGGCATGCAAAGAACTCAGCCAGCCCAGCTACTGTCCTTTCTGCTCCAAGAGAGATTCCCCCTCGCAGAGAGGCCAATGCCCTTTGTCACTGCTTATTCTCCGTGCCTCCCTGGCTGGACCAGGGTAAAGCATTTCAAGAACATCTTGCAGCTGCCTATGTAGTCTTGTTCCCAGCCTGCCTGGCGCTGTACCTAAAAGACAAGGCTTTCTGGAGATGACCTCAAGCAAACTGGAACAGCGAAGTCATTCCACTTTGCAACCCTCATCAAGCCTTGCCAGGAACAAATGATCAAACACCACAAGGGATAATATTTCCTCATTCCCAAAACTGCAAGCCAGCAGCACTCAACTGGACTGTTAACAGGTCTCGACCACCTCCAAGCTCCAAAAGACTTAGGAACGAGAAGGAAATATGGAGAGATCAGTCTGGAAGGAAAATTTCTTCTTAGCTTGGGCTGATCACCTGTTAGGGAAGAAAGAGGCTTTACTTTTGGGTAGGGGCACCTGGACTTAACAGTGGGCTGCCAGTCAGTGCCTGTTAAAAACGTGGGGCTGCTTTTAGCAAAGCAAAAATTCTCCTGGTCAAAGTTTCAGGAATGAAAAGGGAGAGATGCAAGCACTGTGGAGCCCTGGCTGGGAAAGCCTGTCCCGGAGGGATTAGGGTATGAAGACTCCCCAACAGGTTGATGTTTCACTGTGTCTCCGCCAACCTGCTTCCCACGCACTCGGCGGGATGAATGTGTGAGGGACCACGCACAGCTCTTTGACTGGAAGACTAGCATTAGTAGCAGCATTTTGAATACAGGTTGTCCCGCCTGTCCTTCTCCAGGTGACTCAGTAGATGTGTGGGTAAGGCCTACAGGAAAGTACCTGGCCTCTGAAGAGCACTGCTTGTTTGGACCTGAACACCACATCTGATGACTTTATGTCCAGACGAGGCCCTGACCCTCTCAAGAGAGAAATGAGCTTCAGGAGGGTCTTCTAAATGTCCCCTCTACCTTGCAAACCCACTCACGTGCCCACAAGACATTCGCTTACCATCATCTACATCTACCCTTCACAATCTGACAGGCCTTTTCACCTTTATAAGGAATGAAATCCTGCACGTGCCCCTCCTCAAACTCTGCTCCCTTCCACATCTTTGAGACTTGGTGGGATTTAATCTCTGTAGATGTGCGGTCTGGCCTTATTTGTCTTATCAGGTCTCCTCTGGCAACTGTCGCTGTTCCTTCTATGAAGCATGATTCCCCACAGAACAGTGATTCCCACCTCAGAAACATGGATGTTTTGCATAAATAGCAGACTGATGTCATTTCACAACAAGAAGCAGAGATAAAGTAGCGCAGCCCTTTTTCTAGCTATTTTGACAGCATTTCTGTGCAAAGCAACATTAGTTTCCCCTGCTTGGTTCCCATAACATCTCTGACGCTGGCTGTCTCCCTCCGCAACCCGGTGCCAGCAGCCCAGGCAGCACAGCAGCTTGCCCTCACCCCGTGGAACCCTCGGGCTTCAGCTCCACAACCCTCTGCAGCCATCTGTCCTACAGCCTCACCTTTCCCCCCGTGGCCAAGGGCTCCCAGAGGGACCATTTCACCTCCCCACAGCAGACATCTCTCCAGCTGTCTGCTGCTGCTTTCCAACTATTAGCCACAAATCCCTCAACACTGACAGCCACCTGCTCCGCAAACTTTGGTGCCTTTCTGCATTCGGTGGTCTGGAGACAAGACCCATCCAGATCTCCCAAAGGTGCTGCCATTCACGCAGCTTTCGGGGGCTGAAAATGCAATTTCCAGTGGGTAAAGGAGACAGATGCTCCGCTTTCATCTGTGTGTGAATGCAGCCGTATGAAAGAGATGGACCAATAACTAGCGTCCTTCAAACAGGAGGCAGAACCTGAAGAAACCCCTGACCTGCCTCTTCTCTTACCTACTTGCACACTGAACAAAAGCTAAGAGATCCATGCAAGACTATCCGTCAGTAGGTGAGCGCTGGTATTTATTGTGCTGTAACAGACAGTGCTGGTTGACAATGGACTACGATTTTTGTTGTGAATCAAGTGTTGCGGCCATTCCCGTGTGTCTCCAAGAAGCGTGGAGCAGCGCTAAAGGAAGGAAGAAGGGGTGAGAGTCGGGGACCCGAGTGCAGAAATGTGCTTCAAACTGTATCAACAACACTGTACTTGGGCACTTCTCAGGTGGCAAGGGATACAGTTCAAGTGTGTAACTCATTAATTAAGCAGAGCAGCTAATCTTAGCACTAATGAACTCTAGCTCAGGTAATGTAACATTTAAAATTAACAAATTGGACAGAAGTCATTCACAGTAAAGATTTCCATTCCCAGGCTAGGTGAGAGCTATTGTTATGATTAGATTACTGCCAGCCAGGACCAAAACAGTACACCAGGGTAATAGGAAAATAATTATCCATATGGATCAGCTCCAGCTGTAACAAGACGCGCTGTGGATCTGAATGAGGCGCCGAGTGCGAATGTGAAATCTCACTACTGTACCAAAACAAACATCACTGCGCGGTACACGTAGAGCATAGCATGCCGTTTCGCCGGGGTGGTACCGACCACTGCTCGGTGGCTCGGGGCGGCGGAGAGCAGTGATGCAGCAGAAAGTCGCTTGTTCTTTTTCTCCCCCTCCCTCCTTTTAAAAGTCACAGGCTGTCGCAAGGGCACTGCAGTTCGATTCAAAATTCATCTTCAGAGCTGTCAGCTAAGAGCATGACTCGGTCTTGCATGCTGTTAAATTCCCTCTGCTAAGGGAAGAAAAGAAACATTGAAGAGCTCCACATGCAAAAACAAAACAAAGCGCTTTCGGATCCCCCCCCTACTGTAACCGAGAGGTCGCGGGCACTTCAACCCAGACAAACCATAACCATAACCAGGCTGCGCTCGCTTTACAGCCAAAATGGTTAACAGGAGAGTGGGTGTGATCAGGGTTTTCCTTTGCAGTTGCCATACCTTTCTTTTATGTCTCTTTGAGCCATTTCTCCTTCGGCGATTCATAATCTTAATGCTGTAGAGTGCTCCTAGGATAAAGAGGGCTCCGGCTATTCCGACTCCTACAGGAACCAGCATCCCCGACATGTATCCTGCCTACGGGGAAAAGAGAGAAGCAGAGCAGCGCTCACAAGACCATCCTTTCAGAGTCATCTTCCACCAGTCTAGGACTGGGATATATCCCTATGCTGCTTTCGTCAAAGTTTGTTGTATTTGAGTCCCTATCACCCACCTGCATAGGATGAGCCCTGCTTCCAGGATCGATAAGGAAGCCCCCAACAAGCTCCACTCCAGGACCAAGCTGGTAACCACCACGGCTGACTCACCATCAGCTTTTGCTCACAGATATTGCCTTCTGACAGTTGAGACGCTGCAGTGTTTGCCCGCCTTTAGGAGAGGGAACAATTTTGGTGCAGAGCTGCAAGTGCTGGGGTGGAGTGTCAACAGAAGTGCACGTGTAAAGGAAAACCTTGACCGCCAAGGGCAGGCATTCTCGAGCCACAACAAAGACCTGTGACAACCCAAACAGCTCCACTACCTGCTGTGTAACATCAACCTGAGCGCTGCTCTGAGCTCCCCAGGTACCACCAGCGTAAACTGACACACAGGTATATGTCTGGCCATGTGCAATGGACCTCAATCCAGAGAGCCAAAAACTGCTGTTACACTTCTCAGCATGAATCCAGACTATCAGGGTGGCACGAGGTGGTGTGGTGACGAGTGCCTCAGCACCCCGCTGCCCACCGCTCTCTGCACCACCCCGCAGCCCTCGAGGCGGCAGGAGCAGGCAGAGGAGAGCGCGGTGCAGGCAGAAGAGACAGTGCCTAAGAGCCACCAGGAGAGATGGCCGGCACCAGCCGGGGAGCTGCAGAATGGGCGAGGAGCTGTTTTCGGAGAACGGCCGCGCTGCGAAGCAGGGGCTCTCACCTCCATCCTGGGAGGCGGGTGGGAAAGGGACCCAGTATGCTCCCGGCCAGCTCTGATTGCTGGAGTGTGTCTTGCCCTGGCCAAACTGCTAAATATACCTCCAGTAAAGAGTATTACATGGCTCCCATGCTTCCCAGACGCACCTTGGCATGGGAAAGCAAGTGCCCCCAGGACACTAATGCCGTATCTCAGCACGGGGATGGCAGAAACTGCCCCCAGCACCTGCAGCTGGGTCTCTGAAGGAGCCGAAATACAGAGCCAGGCTGTGCTCGCGTGTCGCAGGGAGAAGCAGCAGTTTGCCCTCTCCCTGCCCAGCCCAGCCTGAGCCTCCTCGGCTTCGTACTCAAAAATCCTTGAACCAAATGCTTTTGGTTTGCATGGGAAGGGGTCACTTGCGTGAGCAGGACAATGACGTAGAGGGAGGGCACGCACACCTTCAGCTGGAAGCACAGCAAACGCAAAATCAGCTCTAATTCAACTGCTGTGATCCGTAAGTTTGCATTCCCATTAGAAAAATATAGATAGCATGACTTATTTAAAATTACACCTTTAAACATTTTAAATCCTTTGGAAAATATTCCCAAGTGCTTGTTATTTTATATTTTACTGTTTTAAATGAAAATTAACCCAAGTTTTAAAGTGCCAAATTGCTTCAGCATCCTCACCTAATTCAGGCTGGGGGCTCAATGGGGTAGGGGAGGCAGGTACAGCCTGGCTCCCTCCCTCATTAGCGCTGCCTTCGTTCACACTGCAGCAACAGAGTCCTCTGCTGTGGCGCTACAGCTTTACCCTTCGCCACCTACACCCCCCAAAATAGATTTTACACCTGCCAAGGGACACACGCACAATTCAGAGGACTACCAGACAGCTCTTAGCAAGCCTCAGCCCATTGCTTACAACCACTCATCTTCATCTGCATTCCCAAACTGCAACGCAACTTAACAACACCTGCTTACAGCGTAATTGCTTTTCTTCCATAATCCGCTGAGTGGGGAGGGAAAATAAAGCTATTCAGTGTGCGCTGCCCTGCCTTCGTATGCTTACCGGCAGAATGAAAATAACTCCTTTCATCTAGGACAGATACAATGCTCACAAGCGCTGTTTTGCTCTCCCAAACCCCTCCAGATCCTGCTCGGTGCTTTAAATAGTAACACCTTTGCGCCTGGATCCCAAGGCTTGAGGGATCTGCAACAGCATCGTGCAGGTCCCCTGCATGCCCTCCCAGAAAACCCAGCCCCGCTCAGCACACGTGCTTGGAGGGGGGCTGCGCGCCTGCACCCCAGTTTCCAAAAAAAGGAGGTTAGTGAGAATACAGCTAAAAGACTGTATGTCCACAAGGCAATTAAGGTGCCTTAATTGGGTGACCTAATTAGTGCAGTGTGGGTTTTTCTATTTCTGGAACTTTGCTGCTGGCACGGGTGGCGAGGGGAGAATGGAAACAGCTTTTTAGCTACTGCCCAGCTGAGTTTCCATATCAGAAATCACTGGTTTTCATACGATGAACTCCCTAGCCCGTCCGTGAGCCTTTATCACGCCTGGCCAGCCCATGCCCTTTTACAGGCTTCCCCCAACAGCTGGGCCAACCATTTCTACCCCAAAAGCTTGCGATGTGAAGCAGATCCAGGACCTGTGCCCTTCTGTGTCACGCAGCCCAACACATGAGGGCTTCTGCACTTGCCTCATAGGAAACCCCATTTCACAGGTAGCTCCGAAGCCACATTTTTAGCCCTTGCCCATGGGGAAGGTGCAGCTTCTTTACAGGTTCTTGGGATGCTTTTAATACACTCAATCCATGACCATGACCTTCCTGGCTCCATTGGACTTTGAGATAACAGCAACAGAAGACTTCAGAGGAACCTCATGTCCATTATTCAGCTTGCCAAATGCAACACTTGCACAGTGTTTGGAGGAGACTGGACATAAATCTGTCACTGGCCCGTGCTCCTGGTCCCACGCTCCCCGCGCCCTTCCCTCTCCCAGCAGGGCAGCCCTGATGCACACAGGAGGACACATCTCAGGGAGGGAGGAGGACACATCATGTGACATGCTGCTTTTTTGGATGGATGGTAAAATAGAGAGGACAGGGCTCTGCCAACAGCAAATGAGAGGGGCACATATTGTGACTGGTGCTGATAAACTCAACAAGGAAGAGGAGGAAAAGGGGTGAGCAGGTTTATTTGGGAGTGATTTGCTTTACCAGCGTTTGGTTGGGGGTCAAGGAGTGGTTTTTGTTGGGCTTTTCTAAGGGAAAATGTGAGCAAGGTGAAAGATCTGCCTCCATACATCTGCCGTTCCCCAAAGGATGGAGATGGCTCAGGGCTGAGTCTCTCTTTTAAGTGGACACTAGCAGACCCCCCGTTATACCAGTGCTTGTGCTGGGCACTGCCATGCAGTCCAACATCTACCTGCAAGAGGTTCAGGCTCTACAGAGCAATTCTGTTGGAGACTGGTACATGCACCCCTACCTCTGCAATGGGGAAGGACAGAGGTAGCCAACAAGGTGCCAAGAGGAACGAATTAAAAGCTACGGCTTCAGTGAGAAGATGCCTGATGCCCCCATGCTCGTGTTGTGCCGGTTGGGGTAGGTCTGGCAGGAGCAGGTGACCCGTGCATGCTACATTCACTCCAGGCACTCAACCACACTTGGTGTCTGCTTTTTACCTTTGTCGGGAAAACCATTCTCTGTCCTTTCAACATTCGCTCTGGCTGAATCCCAGGCCAAGGTGCTCTGCTATGAGCATCGCTCATACTAGACATGCCTCCTTCCTATTGTAGGCAGAAAAGCAACTCAACAAGGGCTGGGCAGGAACCCATCTTAAACCCTTCCACTCCCCAGTCCTGGAAAACAGAAACCCAGAACCCGTCTCTCTGTTCAGACTTGATGGTAAGGTGCTGCTGAAATTTGGTGGGGATCACGTGGGAAGGCTGGGCTCGTTGGGTGACAATCTGCTTAAGCTCAGAGATGTATTTTCAGGGGCTGGAGTTTCCTATCAAGTCGTTATTCCTTGTGGTGTTTTTTTTGTCTATTGACTGTGATCTTGTTCAAGAATTTCCAAGGCCTGTTGAGTCACAGAATGTTCTTGTCTTGAAACACTACTGGCACCTCATTTCTAGCTTCATGGCTTTGCCGTCATCAACACAACATTTGAAAGGCTTCACAACCATTTCAAAATGTTAGTATTTGCCCTAGGGCAGCAAAGCCTAAAAAGCCATCACTGCCTGTGGCTGGCACAATGCTTGGTTCCGTGTACCATCACCCTGTAACACTAGGGAGAAAAGATCACAGTCTGTTAGCTTTTCAGTCTTCCTCTGTTTGCTCTTTTTCCTTCGAGGAATTTGCAGCTCTTCCTGCATGTGGAGGCAGGAAAGGTCTCATCCAGAGGCAGTGGCGTGGCACGCAGCCTCTTACCAGAGAGGATCACCAGATCCTCTTGACTTGGATCTAGAATCAAGCTTAGGACTTAGACAAAAAGGGTGGAGGTAAGTTAGAGGGCAATATAAAAAAGTAACTCGCGTAGTTTGAAGAGAAGGTGATTTTCCAGAGTAGAGAAGTTTATCCAATACTGCTGTCCCTCCTTCTGCTCTTAGTTACTACTTATCACAGATGTACTGTGGATTTACACCACTATATACAACAGCAGCATCTGGTTCATTGCCTCCCAGAGGAAAATTTTAAGCCCCTTCTCCATTGTCTTTCTGGAGATAATGAACTGCAGTGACAAGAGTTTGTTCCTCCAAGTAAAAATGGTTTTGCTTTTAAAGTAATTGAAACACTGAGCCTCCTACCTTATCTTTCAGCTTCTCCATCCAGCTTCTCACTGAAAAATAAGACAAAAAAGCTGTAATCATATTACTTATGTTATATTAATTAGTAACAAATGATAATGATAGTATTAAAATAGACCCTAATTAACTTGACAAGCTGATAACACTTTTCATTAGATTTCCTTTCTTCTCATTCATGAAAAAAAGCAAATGCGGCAAATCAGCAAGAGAAACTCTTCAAGCGAGTTGGCAGGCAAGAAACTCGCTTTTGCCTGTGCAATTCACATCTTCAGAGTGACTAAAAGAGGAAGATGAAAAACAATTATTTCAGGTTTTTAACCAGCGCTTCTCATACACGCAGTGGGATGTCAGACAAGAAGAAAACCTTAGAGCGTGGCTATCCTCTTCCACTGTCCTCCTCCACATAGATATTCCTCTTGCTATTTGGCATAGCTTGTAATGAGGCCTAAAAAAGTATTATTCCCTGTCTTTTATTCCCCTGCTTTTCTGGAGGTAGCCACTGCCTGTCTGGGAAGTCACCAGATAACATGTGAGGACTGGGATAGCACCGGGAGCGCTAAATTACTACACCAAGTAAATTTATACTGCCATCACAGAGACTTTCGCTTCCTAACAGTTAACAGAAGTCACATGAAATATGATACGCAAGAATTACAAGTCTTTAATGGCATGTACTTTGGGATGAAATATTCAGCTAATTTCAAAGAACTACAAATGATTAGCAGCAGGTGCACGACCCATTAACTACACAGGCGACTGGATTCATCTGCAGTGCACGTTAGACAAAATGCCCAGCCTTTGAGATACCCGCTAATATCTTAACAAATTCCTGCTCATAGGTAAGAGGCAAGCAAGCAGTTAAATGTCAGTTCTTTTCAGGGTATGGCAACTGTGTTTTGAGCCCTGGTCAAGGATCTCTGTTTCTCCAGGAGGCACAAGGGGACTCTCAGATGTGCCAATGTCCGCCTGAAGAATATTTCTCCCAGGATACATTAGATCCCAGGTGTGACACACCGTTTATGGAGTAAGACCCTATTTCCAAGCCTGTCTTCTCGTAGAAGCTCCCTTCGAAGCTTGCGTTGGCAGTATTAGAGGCTGCCTGTTGGCACATGCACGTACACCCCTCAGGGTGACCATGCTACAGAAACGAGAGCCTTACTGTGAGCGGGGAGGGTGCAGCAGTAGGGCCATCAGTAAATGGCCTTTTTACGCCTCAGATACAACACAGAGAAGCACAGCAGCCAGGAAGTAATAAGACTCAGCCCAGACATCAGCATCACTGTATTAAACTGCACCATTTTAACGAGTTCAAAGTGATTTGAGTACTCCCTTTTTAACTCTTAGTAACATAACACTTTCCAAACAGAAGGTTCCCACATTACCTAGAGATGAAAAAGTGTGAAACGGGCACAGGCACATTCACACAAACTCACTTACCTCTGACAGGCAGCTAAGAAAAAAAACGAGTTATCCAGGAGACACCCACAGCACTAGAAGAGCACAAGAGGTCTACTTCTATCAACTCTTCCTACCGTTAGTCCTAACCTGCATGGTCTAAGCCGCAGTAAATTCAATTTATGAAGGTGCCATCACCATCATCCTCTGTCAGTCCGAGCCTGCATGCCTTGAATGTCGCTCCCAGTGGAATACCAGAGAGGAAGGAAATGCATGGTTCCCCTGGGCTAGGTTTCTCAGCTGGGTTTCTAGATGTAACGCTAAAACAAACACTGTCTGTAACATCACCTCGACTTTCAAGGACAGCCCCTACGCTGCTGCCTTGCTGACAGGCCTGGGAGAGACCAAACACCGGGAAAATTCGCTTAAAAACACAAATACTGCAAACCAAAGGAATTCATCCCAAAATTCTTACCGAAGAGCCTTCTCACGACTCTCGTGTTTAACGATGCTGCCGTGTTTTATTCCAGGCTCCCAGGAGGAGTGGTAATGGTGACTCACAGACACACAGTAACAGCCGCAGCTCCACAATCACAGTGCACGTTTTGAAGCTTCGGACTGATGTCGTCCGTGCACATCCAGACAGCTACACGTGTGCACACAGCCACTTAAAGCCGCTGTGATGCTCAGTTGGCCCCAACTCACGCTAAGCGCAAAGCCTATGTTTACACGTCTTTCACAATAATTATATGGGATCGGTGATCTCATCAATAGTCAATCCACTTTCTTGCAGCTGAACAACAGAGTCTCCAAATCAGCAATTAACTCCAGAGTATTTCTGCTAGTCAGAGGCAGGGGCTGATCTAATAATATTCTACTACCTATTTTCAACAAGAACAAATTCTGGCTTTGTTCCCCTCTGCTCCACAAAACGACAGCAGCGCATCCGTTGGGACCCACAGACACTACAGTACAAATCTTTATTTGCTATTTGTACAATTGCTTATTATAAAAACTGATCTTGTTTTCAGCCATGTAGAGCACGTCAGACGCCTTCCTGAATCAGCCTAAGCCGCAGAAAAAACAACACAAGGTGATTTCTCCTCCAGCATGGACGCCTCTCTGAGAGATGCTCTAACACAGCCACAAGCTGGCTGAGTGAAAGCTCCTGACCTGTGCTAGAGGAAAATAATGGTCCCAAATTTGGGAATTTAAGGCAGCAGGAGGTCAAAAACCTGTCTGGCCCTTCAACATCCTGGCAGGGCTGCACCGGTGTGCGGGAGCAGCAGGTCCTGCTCTCCTGGGTAGGAGTGGCAAGCACGGAGCAGCCGCGGCCATGGTCCTCGACCTCCCGCCTCTGCCGCCGGTCAGGCTGGGGCCATGACAAGTCAAGGAGAACTGGATTACCATGAATTACAAACACTTTTAATGTCACTAATGCACAAAACCGTTTCAACACCTTTGAGGAAATGACAAGCCACTGTCTCATTAAAACCAAGCGGTTACTGCTCCAATTATTTACCCATATGCGGACACTACAGGGTGCGCATAGGAGATAAAGCACTTTTTCAAGTTCGAACTGATATCTATGCTAAATGGCTACCATCAGTTAATTCTGGAATTCAGACTCTAATTATGCATCATTACCCATAATTAACATTCTGAACTTGGTCTTGGAAGAGGACCATTGAGGATGGCACCTTCTCATAAAAATGCAACGCTCTCCGAAAACACGAGGTAACTTGCCAATGAGGCCAAGCAAATAAATCGTAACAAATACTCTAGTCCACGTCTTTTTCATCTCCTTTTTTTTCCTTCCCTGATCACTGAATATCCTGAACAAATGACAACAGTCTTTGGGTGCGAAATTACCAACAAGTGTCTGCAATGCTGGCTTGTCTTCTATGGCATTTTAAGGATGGTGATGAGTCCAAATTCTCTGCCTTGGCTTAATTTTGATCCCTTGGTTTCACGGGGAGCTGAGTTAGATGAGTGTGCAGCACTTCGAAAATTACATGCATAATCTGACATTTCATCAGTGATTTATATAATGTCTGCATCTCAGCAAATTAATTTCAAATAACATATAGCTTAAGATTAAGCAGGTCAGGAGCACAGAGGAGGAGCACGGTTGTCTGGCATTGGCGTCAGAGCAGCCAAGGATGAATTCAGACAGTTACAGATGCCCCGTGCTATTTTTAGTCATTTTTACTCAGCTTTCCCCTTGAAAATGTGCAGCCAGCTATTAAGCAGCCACGGTGCCAGCTAAAGAAGTTTGGCTAATTTGCAGAGGTAAGCAGCAGCCTGCCGTGCCTACCTGGCCCTTCCTTGGAGGAACCTGGCCCAAAGGGACAGTCAAAAAGCCCCATGAGCAAAAACTTTCTGAAAGTTCGGGTCTTGCCGGATGCAGGCTGAAGGCTCAGGAGAGGGGCAATAGGTGACATTTGAGGGTCTGTGGTACATGGCAGTGGATGGCCCAACACCCCCTTTCACCACTGAACTCTTCAATGCTATAAATCCAAACTAACCCTCATGAGAGACGGCTCTTGTGTTCCCATCCCTCTTCTTTCCACTGTGTCCCACATCTTTGCATCCCCTACAAGAACAGACACAGCCAGCTTACCCTCGCTGCTCCGTTGTTTTTTGCAGAGCTCCTCTTTACAAAGGGGGTGGTCACATACAATTTACAACAGAGAATCGAAGTGGAAGAGGTTTGGAAGCTGCCTCCGAGTTCAGCTGGAAAGATCCTCTGACAACAAAGCGTTTGCATGATTTACATCAGGGAAAAATCAGTATTTGTCGCTCCTGACCAAAGAAAATTAAATTAAGGTAGCATGACAGACCATACTCACTGCAAGTCTAACCCACAGTCTGACACTGTCCTCCTAGGGAAGAGTCTGACCTCTTGGTGCTCTGCTCAGGGATCTCACAGCACCCTCAGCTTGTGGCCCTGCAAAGCCTTGTGACAAACAACTCACCTGAAAGGAGAGGGGATGATAACTGAGGGCAAAGATCTGGAAAAAGTGCACAAAACATTTACTACACAGTTACTCCCGTGGCTACTCTGCATCCTCACCATGGAAAAAAGTGGGTGCACATGTACTGTTACTAGCTGTGCTCTCCTTCCCTGAACCCTTATCAGCCGCCTTCGCTCATGATCTCACTTCTTGCTGCTGTTCAGAGAACTTTCCACCTTCAAATAAGTTCTTTACTGGCCAGGTCTCTTGAACCCCTTTTTGTTCTGGAAGCTGCAGGGTGCTGGGTGCCAGAGCCACGCTCTGCCTTTAAGCCTCACCATAACGCTCCGTTAAATCTCTCGCCAAAGGCTTTTTCCCGCTGCCCTCACCACCCCCCTCTGAAATTAGGAACACAAGTCCTCTGGGCTTCATGCTTTGCCAACTTTTAGTAATCCTAATTGCCTAATTATCCACTCGAACGCAATGATAAAGCTGCTTAATAATTCTGTTAACTTCTCATTCATTCTCTCCCTTCTCAGATAAGAAAATGCAAAGACTTTACCTTCTGGTGGAGATTTCAATCTGTAATTCATGCCCTCCTGCCATCAGTTCTGTCTCTCCCTTCCCCTCTCGGATGCACTGCTGCTTTATCTTGTCACTTTAGTTTCATCTTATCAGCTTGTTTTAATCATATTTCCTTTTTTTATCATCATCTAAGGCAATTCTGTTTTTCCATGGCAAAACCAGCACATTATCCCTCTGCCCTGTGCATCTTGCTGTGTTTTCAAATCCAGCATTTACATCTTCATTCCAGAACTTCATCTTGATACTAATGAAGGTACACCCACCACCTTCTCTTTTAACAATTCTCCACCGTGACCACCAGACCGGCGGTGAAAATGTGGCACCCGAGCTCCTATCCACTCCCCAAAGGGCAGAGAAAAGCGCTGAAGCACGGGTTTATGGTTAAAGTGGAGCGCAGGTAACCTGACTCGACCACTGCAGCTGCAATTCCTTAAATGCAATAGGCTGAGAGAGCTGCACCAAGCTTCATTCTGAGAAATCAGAAAGTATCAGTCACCTCAATATCCTCAGGGCATGAAAACATTTTGCTCTAACAGCTACTGTTAATTGCTTTCACGTCTATCTGAAATCAGAGATATCCCTATCTCAGGAACCAGAGAAGCTGTTTAAAGACAAGGCCCCCACTGCAGCAGATGACAGTCCCCACCGCAAGCGACCTGTGTGTCAGACGAGACGCAGGAGGCAAAGACGGATGAAGCCTAGGAGCAAACGGAGCATCTCTTTTTGAGCACTGGCAGTGCCTGCTGCAGATGTTAGGTTTGCTCTGCCTCCCTCTGGCCAGGACATCTTCATCCTACCCATGGCTACAGTTGTAGGGCAGGAAAAAGGCCAGCTTGACATGTTTGCAAGAGTGTGGAAACTGTAAATACATAGCGAGGAGGCTTTGTGTGGGTCACTGTATAGTGAAATGTAACTGCACCTCACAGCCGCTGCAGCTCAGCGCAGCTCTGCCATCGCCTTTTTCCCAAGGACCATTTGCCCAAGAACAAATTCATTCACCTCCTCCATGCCTGGCCGCTACCCTGCTCTTCCCGTTCCTCGTCATGAAGTGACTGGGTTTGGTGCTTCTTCTGGTCAGGGCTAATGACCGGTGGCAGTCAGGAGGAGTAAACCTTGCCCTTAATGGTTAGACTTTGCTCAAGACCGCGCTGCCAGAGCAGCCACCCGTGTAAGCCTCTGCAGTGAGAAAACGTGACGTTACTGTCCTCTAAAGCACCTGTTCAACCTCCGTCACATACGTTAGAGCAAGAGATTTGCTAAAGTTAGTTCTCCTCTTCCCTCACTTACTCACACAATTTCCAAGCTGTAGTCCTTGTTCCAGCAAAGGAGAGATGGTTAAAGCGTAAAAAGTAAAGAAAAGATTGATGACTTTAAATCAGTCTGTCTACACCAAGCAAGCTGCCCTATTACATTACAGATTTCATCCCTTTCTCTTGCAGGTAAGACTTTCTTTTAAATGAGACTAGTGAGAACAATTTTGCACAAATGCTCCATGCTTCATCTGCTCGGCTCTGACAAGTTAATGGCACAAGGCCGCATCAGCTCCTTTTCCTTAAAAACCACAATTGCCAATTTACTTACTAGCAAAACTAAGTAATACAGAAAATGGCATTTGGCTGGAAGGCAGCGCATTTTTAATTCCAGAAGAAAACCGATATCTGCTTGATGGGAATTTTGATGAATGCATTTCCCCCCATGCCCAACTCAAGAAGACTTGAACGGCCAGATAATCAAACAAATGTCAAACTGACAACTACCATTTATGTTTTCAGAAAAAAAAAAATTGATTGGACAAACTTTGAGTTAACAAAACGAACTTTAATAGCTACCATACAACTGTCTGGTTTATTAACTGTACCAACTACAACCTTTTCCCTCTCCACCCAGCTACAACCCCAGCCAGGCTGCATGCTACTGCCCACCATGACCTACACAAACTTCTTCAGAGGGAAAGGGAGATGTGGGAGGACAACTCACCACACTCACCCAGAAAGCAGAAACTCAAATGGGCTTCTTAATTCCTTCCCTGACCTTATCAATCCTTTCGACACTGCCTTTGCCACGGCATTAGGTCAGGTTTCTCCTCTTCCTTCCCCCTTGCACTTTTTAAGCTATTTTCCTCCTTGACCTGCCCACACCGAGTAGCCGCTTGCTGAGCTTCTGCCTTTGCCTTTCTCTGTAAACTCAGTTCTTCCGTGGTCCCTTCAGAACACTTTTGGCATAGACAAACTATTTGTTTTTCCCTAAGCAATCCCAGACAGGCACAAGATGCTAAAACAAAGCCGAGGTAGAAAACCTCTCAGGATCCTAAGAGTAAAAAACATCAGCAGGACGTTGCGGTGAATTGGCTGTCACAATCTGTTGTACGATTAAACATATACTGGATCGTACCATGTCCAAAAGCTGCGTGCACGCTGGGGGAGGAAATTAAAACTTTGCTTATGGAAATTGCAACACCTCCACCGGAGCACACGCTGGACCAGGTTCTCCACCACTCTGCCCTGGCACAGCTCCTAGAGTAACACACAGACTCTACCAGCAGCGAGAACCCACCCTGCTTTAGCTAATGGGTTTTCTTGTACACTGAAAATGTTCATAGTCACCAGCTTTCATTCATGACATAGTCACAGTGCCCATATTGGGAACATAAAGAAGTCCTAAAAATTGAATTGGGATGCCTTAGCTGCCAACTGGCTCTGCCATTTGCAGCTGGCCCTCCTGCTCTGTAAAACGCGTGTCATCACCTGGAAGGAAAAAACTGTTTGCAAGACTTCAGGTATATCCCATCAAACTTCAGGCGCTTATCTGAGGTGCCCAAATTAAAAGTCTATCTACCTTCAACTTCCAGAGTCACTGAGAGAGAAACCAGCACCTGCACAATTCACCCACCCCACTCCAGGTCTGATTTTTCCTCTGTAGAAGCCCTTCTCATCTGCTGGATATGGACATGCGAGCAACTCTGATGCTTCATGTAGAGGGGAAGCTCCTGCACCAAATCGCCTGGATTTTTTCAAGCAGAAAGTTTCACCTGGGAGAAGTGCAAAGTATAGAGACAAGATGGGCAAGGGTGAAGGAGCCTGAGGACCTGGAACAAAGCACACACAATACTACGATTGACACATTATCATGATTTATTGCACACAGAAGCTGCCCGATTCCTGCTCTGACTGTGGTATTATCTCCTGTCCCTCCCTCTAGTCCACTAGTCTTGCTGAACCACGGAGAGAAAGAGAAATACCTTAAAAACTCCTAAAAAGACCTAAAATGCAATGGCCACTCTACAACATAAGTGTGCCACAACTGCAAGATCTAATATCCTGAGGCTGAAATCAAACACAGCATGGTCTCATAGGCAATGGTGAAAATCTCCATCCAAAACTCCAACCTCTGGGTCCCCTTGGCTAAGACACGACAGACAGCAAACCCTGATTTGGGTCTCAAGGGCTCCCAAGCCTGCCAGAAGGTCTTCATGTCGCATTTCTTCTTCAGCTCCTCTGCAAGGGAAGAAGCATGCACAAAGCAGGGTAGCACTTTCACAGCAGTTTTGGGTTCCTCTTATTGCTCTTTGGAGATTTTTAATCCATTCTCTGGGTCACAGGAATGGGGGTTAATATGACTCACCTGGTCATTGCAGCTAGCAATGAGGGCACCTGCACAAGTCCATCCCAGCCCAGCATGATTTGGGCTGGAGAGGGAGGACCTGCAGAGGGACTTCAGCTGGGTAGCAGAGTAACGCATCTGTACCACAAAATTTTACAAGAATTCAGAGTGCACGGATTAGCAAAAACTCTCAAAGAGATATCCAGGCACTTTCAGTGCCCTGGAAAAAGCACTGAAAAAGTCCATGAAGGCTTTCCTTCACAGGACACATGGCTCTTCAATTGATGCTTTTAGGTAGTAATATTTGGATAGTGGTACATAAATAAATGGCACACAAAAGCTATCTTAAAAAGGTTATTAAAGCTGCAAAGTCAAGACTCACGAGTAAAGAAACACCCCATTTTGCACGTTCAGCAGGATACCACTTCTAATCGCCCATTACTTTTTCTCAGAGGTCTCCAGTAAAAGAATAATCAATGGTTTATTTTTCCCCTCTCTTCATGCACTGGAGCAGGGGAACTCCTTTAGCTAAAATTTTCTTTAAAAGTCTGGGGCAAGCCCCATGGAAAAAATTCGGTCCAAACAGTTAAAACCTGGTAAAGTTATCAAGATAGTTCTTGGTAATACAACGGAATATAAATCCAACAAATTTAATGATTGGCATGGCTGTTATTGCCAGGCAGTAACATACCACACACATGTGCAGATTTACAGGGCAATGCCTTATGGGGGAAGCATTACCGTTCCATAATAAGTGCATCGCAACCTTAACGATGGCTTTTTTAAAATGCTTTCAGGTACGTTGAGATCCTTAGCTGGCCGTTTCCTGCTTTACAGCAGCCAAGGACGTGGCCCTAGGACATAAATTCTTCCTACCCTCAACGGGCTCTGTGTTGTGTTTGCAGTCTGCCCAAGTCATCTTGGGGATTAGAGAAAACAAAGCTCGATAAATAACGGCGCGGAGCCGCCCTGCGGCGGTGGGGAAGCTGTGCCATCTGACGCCACCGACGCTGAGAGGCAAGCTGCAGAAATGGTTGGGGGATCTTTGCTCTTACATTAAGCCAATCTTTTAGCTCTTTCTGGCACCAAGTCCCCCTGAAATCACCGATAGTTTTGCCCGAGCTACGACTTTAGGATTTGACCCTGTATATTTGTAGAAAAAGAACATGAAATGGAAACTGGTCCCATGCTACCTTTCAATGCCCATTTTTCAGCAAGCCTATTTTCTGCTCCATAACCCAGCACCCTTTCCCATAATCTGGGAGAGACAGATACATTTTTTGTAAATTAAAACTAAATGTCAAGTCGCTGTGACAGGGGGAGTGAAAAAGCCAGAGAAGCTGCAGACGGAGAGCGCCTCACGCATCCCTCTGATAAACACCATCTCATTTCTGCTGCAGGACAGAAGCAAAACAGCGGTCGCTGTTATTTGACTAAATACCTTCCGCATCTCCAGCTGAAGCCACGTGATTCTCCCCTCTACAGAGAGGAGAGGGCATTTCTCCATGTGGGTACCCAACCCACTCATTCAGCCCTCTCTAAATGCAAGCCACATCCACCTTCACGTCCTCCTGACAGAGCCCGCATCCTTATCTACTTTAAAGGATCAGCAGCTGAACTGCAAAATTTCTTTCTGTGCTTCAGTTTACGTCTGATATTAATCAGGCTCTGAAAAGATTCTTGGTTTGCTTTTTCTTCCATAAAGGGCAAATGTAATTTTCAGCATCGTTTTTCCTGGGGACACTGTATGAAGGATGTGCCTGCAGCAAGCAAGGCTGAAATAGGATATTTTCCACTTTTTGTATTTAAGAAAAAGAATATATTTTTCTTATTCCAAGTTTTGGCCTTTATTTCGGCTGGCAAGATGCAGCACTCATCATGAAATGACATAAAGATCAATAAAGTACTAAATGGTTGGAAATTAAAATGATGGAGTTGACCTTTAAAGGAAAAAATAGATATTGAACTGTGTTTTCAGCAAACAATTATTCTAGTAATTAAACCACAAAGCCCTGAGCATCGATTAGACGCTAGAAATAAAATCTGATTATCTCAGAGATTCATTTTCATGCAAATACTTAGGAACATGAGCAGACTGAGCACTGTCCAGTGTTAAGTCACAAAAGAAAAATGCCCTTGCTTCTATTTGCTAAGAGAAAAAGTCTGATCCCACGCTCCTCTTGCATCCAGAACTGAACATCGATTGCCATTGTGATTCGATGCTCTTGTGATGAAACACCAAATGGGGACTTAAGGTTCCTGACGCGGGTTCGAATGCCTTGCAATTGACTTCTTGTATAACCACAGGCAAGTAAATTAATCTCTGTTATTCCATTTCCCATCCTTACCATGGGAATCTTAAGGGTATAATACATAATATTTAGTCTGCCTTTTCTGTTTGTCTTGCGAGTTGTTTGTATCAGAGCCTCTTCCTACATATTTTAATAGTCCCTACTGTAACATCTCCATCTGAATGTGAAGTTGTAGAAGCTAATACAGTACGTATATTAAATCACGGTAAAATGGTCTTATTCAGAAACAAATGCTCTTTAGGAAGCCATTATTTTAATTATCAAAGCATCTAAGGTGCAAAGGAAAAACAAATATATCCTCCTTTCCCTACCGTCATTAGCATCCACTCAGACCGTATTACCTATTCTTGAAGAGCAAACACGCAGAAAAGTTTTTAATGAATGTTTGCAAGGAGAAGTAAATTGTCAAATAAATATAGGACCGAAAAGGGAAGAATGCTGATGCTCAGAAAGCTGCTCTGAGCATGTATTTGTGACAGACATTGAACCTGACCTTTCCCCAGCTCCAGGAAGGAACATGAAACGTGGGACAACAGACCAAACCCAGCCTTTCCCTGCGCAGTGAAACTCCACTAACTTCAGCAGAGTTGCACCATTTCCACCACAGGGTGTGTCCTGCCCAGGTACGTTGTCACATTCTACGCCTGTAGTGTCCACTGATACTTTCAATAATGTACGGAAAATTGTCCATGCTGCCAGGAGAAGCCAGGCTCCAGGGAGGAGGTCATACCTGGCTGCTACTCATCAACCTGCACCTGCCTGGACTTCATACTCGGTGCTAACAAAGGATCCATGAAAAGATGCTGTTTCATTTAATTCACATAAGGCCGTAACTACTGTCCACTAAGGACGACACGAACCTGACAGAAGACTCAAATACACTATCTATTAATTCCAAAATGGTCAATACCCGTCTCCACTTATGGTAAAATTCACAACAGCGAAGGCTGAAAATCTGTGAAGCAAAACATCCTTATGCAGGGGAGACGAGAAGAAAAATGTAATAGTTTCATTAGGCGGGTGAAGAAAGCGAATGGGTTTTCCCAAAAACTCTCCTAGCCGCCTGTAATGTTCACAGTACACCTACGGGAGTGGGCCCTAAGGAAAACACAATAAGGGGAAAGGGAATGAGCAACGAGCAAAGCAAAACAGCAGGGAGAGAACATGGAAATAGTAAGATCTTACTGGTAGTGCAGTGAATTTCCACTGTGCTTACACCTCCCAGTGATTTATTCCTGCTGTCTACAAATGGCCTCTGTCACTGGCAGATTTTATCCCCTAAAACCCAGAAAAACTCCAGAAATTACGGCACTCTTCAGATGGCAGGTCACTGAGAAGGTCGCAGGACAGCCGGGTACCAGGAGACTGCTGATTAGACTCCGAGCTCCAGGAAAGCGTTGGCGCAAAAATACTTCATGCCTGGAAGTGAGGCAGACAGGGAGGTAATGACACACAGCATCACACCGAGGTAGCGTGAGTGATGCCATCTACTTGCTGTAATGCATTTTGAATCAACACTGCCACCCTAAATTTATAGCATACGAAGTGAAGGAGGGAGAAGTCTTCTGTGGACATCCCATGAACTCATGTAAGACCAGGCTAAAGTAGAAACCATACGACAGGATCTGATGTGTTAAAAAGTGTTACTATGGCACCGGCCAAAATGAAATATAATCCAGAAAAGTAATTCTTGTTGTTTCAGGCTGCTTGGTGCCTACAGGAACCAGAGTGACCATGGGCAATCATCCATCCACAGGAACCAGAGTGATGGATCCATTCGCAGCAGAAATCAGCCCCTCCGGTTGGAATGTGTTTTGCTCCCAGCAGCTGGCAAGCCCCACGCGGAGTCTGGTAGCTGTCTTAAAATGATTTTCCAGGAAAAGGAGCTCAGGTTAAGGAACATTTTGAGGTAATTTTGGTGTTGAATGCTCACCCCCCTGGCGAAGGCTTTGTCCGTCATCGTATGCTGTACCCAACACTGCAGCAGCCTGAATGCCAGAGGAGCAATACCAGGGACAGGATGAAGGTCAGCACTACAAGTCCTTTTGGGTTTTTTTGACATGGTGGCATCTTGTAGCTCTTTTCTGACTGAGGACTACTGTCTCTGTGGGATACTACGCTCTTTGGTCCTTCGTCACAACGTGGCCTTCACATGAACATGGGCTCATCCCATGCCAGGGGTGAGGTTTCAGATCAGACGCTGTGCAGCCTCCCCAGTCAGAAACCTCTGTCTTCTAACTCCAGAGCTTGGAGACTGTGCAAAGCTAAAGACAGCTTCTGGGAAAGCAGAGGTCAGGTTTGCTTGGAGGGTCAGTGCTTGGCAGGAGCAAGATAAACGTATAAGGTGGCACCAGGATATCACAGAAATCACATCGCTGCTCCAACAGGCCAAGGCACAGAACAGTATCATGGGAGAATGCCGAGGGCTGGCTGAGCTTTCACTGGAGCCAGCTTTAGCAGCCTCATTCAGGCCAAAAATGCTTGAATCATTCACGTCATATTACCACCTCCCCTTTAGATGCTGTTTCTGGGCTGGAGGAGAGCTGCAGACACCACACTCTTGAGAAGCCACCCTGGGCACACCACAGTGTGCTTGGGGAGACACACATCCAGCCAACTGGCTGGTCCACCCCACCAGACCTCAGACAGCCACTGGATGGACAGTCCCTCTGGGCATGCACGTATTCAGTGAGCAACAACACACATCCAGTACAGGTTGTCTACTGCAACTAAAGCAGTTTTGTTTCCCAGCAGCCTGATCCAAATCTCAGCTCAATGACAAGACACCAAGTCAGTTATGATGGACCACGTTTGTGATCTACATTGTAAGCCTGGAGTTAAATATAAGGGATTTGTAGTGAAGTCATAGCAAATCCTGATTTGATCCATCACCCACTTTCCCCCAAGATCTACAAGCTCTGAACGAGCAGCAGGTACACCTCCCACTCCTCAGCAGTAAGCTTGCAAGCTGTTTGGATGGTCCTACCAGCCAAACAGTCCAGGAATGGTGAAGCAATGGGCGTTTTGTGGCGTGGTGTTTCAGAAATGGCAGTGTCTAGCTTTGCTTCTTCTCCACTATGCTTTTATTGTTGCTCTTTGACAGAGTGCTTGAAAACATAATACTGCTGTGCTGCATTGCTAGAAGTTTAGGAATCTCTGCTTCCCTCCTGTTTCTCAGGCCCATACGAGCAATAGCCAGCAGTGGAGTGAGCACAAGGAAAAGCAGGCAATGTTTCTCCATCAAGTCTCTTGATCATGCTGTGGTTTGCTGGTGAATGCAAACTCACAACTGCACTGAGAAGGTGATGCAGTAAGGAAGAAGAACATTGCAACAGGGAGAAAAGGCTGTGAGTGTCAGCACGGAGGGCTATGGGGACATGGTGCAGAGAGAGAAGAGGCTGCTCTGATTGTCACCAAGCACTTGTATGGTGAGGTCCCACCCTCAGCTGGCTTCTAGCTGCTACCACACCGCCAAAGAGTAAAAAGGGACAAGACTTCTTCCTGTTCTCCTCCAGGCTGGGCTGACCATAGGACAGGTCTCCCTGGTGGCCCAGTCCACAGAGGTGCTTAGGGATGTTCCCATCCAAAACTACGTGGATGTAAAGAAAGATCTGGTCCCAGAAAAGCTGAAAAGCTGATAAGGCCTAAATACAGTCCTTCTAAGCTCATTTCTGACACAAGTTGCAATTGTTCTGGCACTGCAAATACACACTTATACCAATATAAGCTCACTTATACCAGTATGAGCTGAGCAGAAATCACCGCATCATTTGAATGGCTGTGAATTATTCCCATCTCATAGCAAAGCAAACAGCTGAGCCAGGCTCAAGTTCACCGAGTCCCTCCTGATTCACTGCTTCACCTCTGTGGGCCGTTCCCTCTTGATGATTTCATTACAACACGCTGGAGACTTACAACCGGGTGACAGGAGAACGTCTCTGTAGGAACGCAACAGAGAGAGCACTTTTTTCTCTGTTGCTGGCACAAAGCTGAACCGAAGCTCATGCCGAGCTCTTAGGGACCCTTTCATAGTACGGAAGTCTATTCTCAGCACTCTTCCTCCAGGAGCTTGCGTGTGTTAACGAACAACAACTCTGCCTAAGATTTGGCCGGTGCCAAGTGCTGCATGTGTCATTTCCCTATACCCACGTTGCCTTGGGTATCTAGGTCTGCAAGACAGTCAGGGAAACCCACGGATGCCATGGAGATGTGAATAATTCAGAGCCACCAAACCAGACAGGGCTGGGATGGGGGCAGGAGTGAGGTCCTCTATCCCATTTTGTGTTTGTGAGCCTCAGTAACGGCATTACTGCCATGGGGCAGTGTTTACCTCACCGCTTTCCATTTTGCCAGCTTGAAACTAGCAGCCCAGGACATCTCGTGTTTGACTGAAAAGGCTGAAGTGGCTCTAAGCATTAGCTGCAGAAGCTGCTCGAGGATTTCAGCAATGGTACGCCGGCAGAAGTGCACTTGAGTGCTCTCCTCCAGCTCCCTCCTCTGCGCTCAGCCTCCCCAAATCAGGGTAGCTGGAGCTGTCACGGGCAGCGCAGGCAGGGATTGCTGCTTGTGGCAGGCACTGTGCTGGTGTCTGTCTGCAGATCAGCGTTAATGCTCTGGCAGCGCTCGTGACTTGTCAGTCCTGCCATATTTCACAGGCTGCCTTGTGCAGTGAACGAGCTTGGGTTGGGATAATTGAAAGCGGTGCCCACTGATTTATCCCGCTTCAAACACATTACATGCCATCTCCTGGGCACATGGCCTGCGAAAGGGAGGAACTCTGAGTATGGAGACGAGTGGAAAACAAAGTTTTCCCCATTTTGAGAGGCTGGAGGGAGTTGAATCTCTAATTTGTGATACGTCCTAACACAGAAAATCATAGTCTCGCACTCGGCACTGGAATGTCTGTCTGTCCCCGAAGCTTAGCACATGCCTCTGGCCCATACTACTCACCAGACCCTTATTTGTAAAGCACCTCCCTGTTGCTGGTTTCCCAACATCTTTCTCTGAGTTGCATCCACCTTCCGTAACGGGTAACGAAAAGCCACATACAGGAGGTAGTCACAACAGATGTGCTCAGACTGTCTCAGTGCCAGGATGCAAAATCAGAAACTATCTTCAAAGGAAAAGCAAAAGACCTTTGGCTCATTCAGCTATAGCAAAGGCTGAAAGGGAGCAGCATTGTACTCTCTAAGTAAATCCGAGTGTGCAAGCACCAGGACAGGAAGAAGAGCTACAAAGAGGAGGTAGTTAAGCTAAATAATCACATTCTTCCAGGGACAAAGGGACCATAGACACTTGAGGCTGGAAAACCAAAGGCTTCTCATTATCAGAGAAAACAAAGCTCCTCTCATAACATTGGCCAAACCTCAAAGCAGCTCTGAGATGGAGCTTGCCGGTGGAAGAGGATGGTATGTTACAGCTCTCCATCACAGAGAAGAAACGTGTTCACCAGCATCTCAAGTCAACGCACTAGGACCCTTCCCTCCTTACTGCTATGTATCAAAGCTTCTCAAAATTGCCTTTTGCCAGAGAGAGATGCCCAGGCTGGGCTGCCCCTGTCGTTGGATGGGGCAGGACAACAAGAACGGATGTAGCAAAAATGGAGGATCAGGAACTACTACATCTATAAACGCAACAGAAATCCACAATCACAGTGGGCAGGGGAACTCACAAATATTACACTGCTTTGTTGCAAAACAGCAGTTATGGGCTTCATTTCATACCACGACTTTCCAGGCCTTAAATAAGATACTCTTAAAACCCCATGAAACTCCCTCATCACCACCAATGTGAGTCAAACCCAGCCTTGATCATGCAAAATCTCTACAATATGCCAGTGAATGGGCCTTGAGGATCACCTCCCTGACTGTCATAACTAGGACAAACCGGGAAACTTAGAGCCAACCAAAATGGTGGCTCTGGCCATCTTTTGCATTGTGAGAGTGAGGAAGAGAAGACGCTGTCCAGAAGGGATCTGGGGCACCAGGAGCCCTGCTGAGTGCCCTGGGGAAGTTACTTCATGTCTCTGAGCCTCGGGTCCCCATAAGCAGAAGAAGGTTAATGACATCAGCTGCCTTTGAGAAGCATCTTGTACAAAACCTCTTCTGCAGAGAGAGCTGGACACTGTTATTTGTAGAGCCCACCCTGGAGCTGCACAACGAGGATAATTATTCCGCTCTTCTATTTCTAAAGAAGCCAGTGCTTTGCAAGCATTGGAAAATGATAGTATGTTGTTTGCCACAAATGCGGTAATTATATCTAAAACTCTTCATTAACATGGAAATGACAAATAACAAATTAGTATCAAGCATCTACAATTAGGCTAAAAAGCCACAGCAATTTATTATTCTTTGCAAGAAATACTTTTTCACATCATGTACTGTGAATGAGGTCTCACTCTGTAATGATATGCAGCTCTTCCACTACTTTTCAGCTTTGCAGCTTTATTAATTGCATTCACAACAGTTCTCTAATATAAGCAAGCAGTGTTATCTTAATCTATAGACTGGGAATCCAAACCCGAAAGCACTGACGGGATGTATTTACAGCCAAATAGAAGTACTAAGACCCAAAGCCAGTGGAGAAAGCACGGGCAAAATCTGCAAATATCTTCAGCACAGATATGATTGTGTTCCAGCTAAGAGGAATTTGCATTTCATCACACAGAGGTTCAGACCAGCGCTGAGTTCTTCTGCCAATCTCACCCAAAGTCCTATTTTACTGTCATAACAAAAATTATCTAGATGACATTTCCCATTCAGTTAATAGCAAAGCTTCTTACTGAAAGTTGGGCCATGAGGCAATGAGTGTTCAAAGCCAGTGGGTATTTCTCAGTAATAATGACTCAGACACCTGATGGCAATCAAACCAAAATGGTTTCACTGACTCTGTACTGGCTGAGGAGGAAGCACATTTGACAGACAAAAACTCTCCTAGGAGGCAGACGT
Organism: Himantopus leucocephalus; assembly: GCA_003993805.1. Classification (NCBI taxonomy): domain Eukaryota; kingdom Metazoa; phylum Chordata; class Aves; order Charadriiformes; family Recurvirostridae; genus Himantopus; species Himantopus leucocephalus. The sequence continues at coordinate 60,899,307 of RSEF01000005.1, forward strand.
GAGAGTCTGATGCTGGGCTATCCAAATGAAGGAGCCGCAAATATATTTGGTAGACAAAAGGTGGAGAAGGCAGCTCCCTTTTTAGCTTGCACAGGTGGAAACAGCTGATCTCAAACACTTTAACACTAAAAAGTCTCCACAGGGAAATGCTTTGAAGGTGAGGAACAATTTTGGCTACTGGAGAGATTGGCAACTTCAAGATATGCACCATGGTAGGACCTGGCCTTTTTTTGTTCTGCATGAGGCCAAATTCAACCCCTGGACAAGCAGGCCTGGTTCCATGGGGCTGACGGTGTAAAACCGTACTGGCAGGACTCAGCACTGCACAGCAAACTGGAACAGTGCCTGGCCATCACCTGGACTCTGCAGCTCCTGGTTCCCCCTCAGATTTCATCTACCCCTCCGAGAGGTGCCCTGGCTTCAGAGAGCAACCTCCAAACCAAGCACCAGCCCTACCTCCAAGTCCCTCTGGCCTTGTCCCTTCAACCTAGGACTTCAGATACAAAGTTTATTTGGTGTGGAGTGGCTGCTCCAGGGGCTGCAGAGAAGCAAAACCTCTCGTTCCTCTGCAGCACCTATTAGCAGTTATGGGTGAGGCTTTGCAGACAAAGGCATATCCCAAAATCTTGGTGAAGTTTGCTGCCACCCACTCAACCTTGTAAAATCATCATCATCTCCCAGACAGCTCTGCACGGCCCGGCAAGTGAAAGGGCTAATTTATCTTCAGATTGTCTGTTATCTGCATTTTCCATTTATTTCACATATGGCACAGAGAACTGTTCCTGCTAGATTAATGTCTGTGCGTCTTCAGTCCCCGTGGGGTTTGCTGCTGCCCCCAAGCACCTGCACTTGGCATTCTCCATCCCAATCCTTCCACTCAGAAATGAATGGATCTGGTGTTTCTCCAAGCAGATTAAGATAATCTGTAACCATTTACTTACACTGAAAGGGCATTACCCTGATTGGAACTGGTCAGAGACCACTCTCTGATTAGGATAGTGATATGATGTGGCTTTAAGAGACATTTTGGAATATGAATATCTCTGAATGAACTCCTGATTTTGCTGCCATCATCTGTTCAAATAATGAAGAAATGATTTGACGTGCAAGAGCCTTCACAAAATTATCTGGATAAAGCCTTGGAGCTTAATCCGCTTTCAAAGTAGCAGCAAATGTTTATCATCTAAATGTTGATGGCCACTCTGCAGGGCTCAGCTTCCAAAGCCCATGAAATGGGCCAGAAAGTTTCCTGTTGACTTGACAAGTGTTGTATCAAGACAAGTGTTGTTGTTTTAAGACAAACTCTGCAGAGACAGACATACCGACAAAGAAGGCACTGACAAGCCCCAAGGAAGGAATAAACAGAGGATACTTTTTAAACTCATTTGTGGCCTGACTGCACTGTGGTTTTAAAGTACAGTAGATACACTGAAGAACTGAATTCACGTGTACAGGCTTTCCAACCACACACAACCTGATTTCTTCTTGATGACCACCTCCCCAACGTGACTTGACCCTTACATGTCAGCAGATCAATGCTAGAGACTCTCTCCTCCTCCGTGGCCCCATGCACCAGGCAGGAGCCGTTCACCCTGTACTGATCACCTGCTTCATGCCCACCAGATGAGACACGCAACAGGGTCAGAGCTCAAAGGGAGCCTCCCTCAAGGCCCATGCCCAGCGGTGGGGCAGCCACTCCTCCTGAGACCTCCAGGTTCTTGTTAGGTGATGGGATGTGTCAGGCTACGTGCTCCATCATGCAGAGACACACTTGCACCCCAAGCAAACGGGGAGATAGGAGATCTTAGTCCAAATTCACTGCAGGCGACTCTCCTCTCTAGCCTGGAAGGTTTGTAGGACATGGCATCACCCACAAAGTAAGGGGATGCAACAAAGGTCAAAAAAGACAAGACAAAGCAGCAGGAGAAGCACTATTAAATATTTAGAGACCTTTGCTGGGGTTTTATATCTCCCAGTGTGCAGATAAATCTCCACATTACATACTAAAAGTAATCAGCCTGGAGAAAGACAGACTTCAAGCAGGGAGCTGGTCTCTTATCTTCCAACAGGTCTTGCAAAACCCTGCAAACAAGTCAGTCAGCAAGCTCTAATCTCAAAGGCAATGTTAATAGCCTTCCCTGAGAAGGAAATTGTTATCCAACAGCATATTTCAGAAATACACAAAGCCAAGAAAAGGTTGGGAACCAGACGTTTCTTTTGTCTCTTTCTAAAGTATCACACGCAGTCCATCGGTCAGGGGAGCACTGTGCCTGAATAAACTGCATTTTTTTAGTTTATAGCTGTGAAGATTCTGCACAGAGAAGCCCCTGGGGAAAGGCTGCCTTCTCCACACCACAAACCTCTACGGGCCAGCAAAAATCTGCAGGTCTTTGTAGGTACAGAAAACAGTGAAACCACAGAGTACTTCCGACATTTAGTCCCAAACGTGAAAGATAAATTACTGGCCTTATCCTATAATGTTGCGAATTGGTTCACAGGTTTAGGCAATTACTGATCAAGTGTAGTTACGAGTTTGATCAACGGACCAGATGAACTGCTGACTCAAAGCAGTTCATCACAACATCCTGATTTATAAATCTGTCCCTTGACTGAGAAATGCTATTTGTCCACATTTACTTGAACTTGAAGGGAAACAGGAGCTTAAGTTTCATTTTCGAAGTCCATTTCTAAGAGATAACAAACAGATCCACCAAAGCCAAAAAGAGCAACAAATCACGCATTTCCACATGAGCTGCCGGACCCATAATCCAGGTGGCTTTGGGAATCCACAGGCAATTTCTGCATACAAGAAAATTTCCATTCTGGTTATCTGCGAACAGCGAACAAAACCCTGTGAAACAGAGCAAAGCAAACCTATCTGGTACCTTCCTGAAAATGCCATTGCTTTCTCTGCATTGAGGACTTGAGAGAAGATCCTGCCTGTGCTGCCAGCGGGAAATTAACTCAGCCCAACACCAACAAAAACTGCAGGGCAGACCGGCCACAAAAGAAAATGTGCAGAGTCCTCAGCAAGGGAAGGGGACGATGTCAGCGTACGCTGGTGTCTGTACTCCACTGCATGTCTTTGGTCCCTGGGTTAAATTATCAACAAGATCACACCTATGGTTTCAGTATAAAAATGTTTTATGGGGAGACTGGTGAATCTGAAAGACACTGCACCTTGGAATGTACCGTTACTTACTGAGCCACATCACTCTCAGGTGCGCAAAACCGGAGAGTTTTCGGGGTTTCTGTCCCTGGAATATGGTTAAGGGCTGTGTGGGGAAGCTCATGACAAAGGAAGAGAATGTCAGAATGGCTGTACTGGATCAGCTTAGCCCTGCATCCCGTCTCTGAAGGCAGATGCTCACAGAAAAGCCTAAATACAGCGCAAACACACAGTTGATACTTCCCTGCCTCACTGTCCAGCCTGTGGCAATTTACTGCTGATCCAAGGGTCCCAGCTTTCCTCTTTAGCAGGCTTCAATAGATAGTTTTGTCTCAGCAACTGTCAACATTTTGTTTACGAGCAAAATATAATAAAGGCAAGAAGGGAAGGAATTTCTTGTTAATTATTTCTATTATTGTGACAGCTGAAAGGCCATCTGAGATGACGCACTCATGTGATAAATGCTTTGCAAACATGTAGAGAGAGACAGTATAGGCCCAAAAGAACCTAAATGAATAAACCACCACAAAAGCATCGATATTGTCCTGCCTATGAACACCAGGACTCAGGCACAGGGTGGGTGAGCGATTTGCTCAAGGACACATTAGAAAAAAGCAGCACTGCCAGTAATTAAACTGAGGAGACCAGGCTCCGCTTACAGCCAGCCTAGGTCAGACCAAAGGCTGACAGTAGCCAACAGCATCTGTCTAGGAAAAGCTTATGAACAGGACAATCACAGAGCGACGCTCCCCTTACACACCCTGCGGGCACCCGGTGCTTTGTGGCTGTGGAGCCAGATGCAGAGTTCCTGCATTTGAAAGATTGGGATTGGGATGGGCCTTTCCCCTGTGAAATTGCCTACCCAAACGGAAAAGCCAACGTGCAAACTGTGATCATCCTCAGCATCCTGCAGATAGGCGTTCTCCCATCTTTTCCAGATGGGCAGAGGGGCAGAACGGCACCAAGTGTTTAGGGTCAAAATGATGGCTGTTATTTTTCCCTCTGTTCTTTTGTTCCCCGGCATCCCACCAGATCACTGTTCCTAATGCATCATCCTCCCCTTCCTCTCATAAGGATTTGGAGCAGAGGATTTGCTTTAATTTCTACTCTTTGCCAACAGACTCCCCAGATCACCATCCAAGTTCACTCTCTCATGGTGACAATAAAAATAACTCTCAGCCTAAATTTCCCCCTGGAACTTGACTGTTCCTAGGATTTTCTCCAGGATCTCTTTCAGAAACATTATCTATGGTTTCCTACTCACCCTGGCATAAATAAGTCCTATTTTCTTCCATGACTCAGCAGGGATATTCATTCTGAACATTAACACCCGCCCACCCCAAGTTTAGAGTGACTGTGGAGGAAGCCTCTGCATCACTACCTGGGGCCTGGGACAGGGTAGGATGGGTCCGGTACTCATCACCTGGGAACCCTATTAGTAAAGTCTGGGTTTAAACAGTGCAGAGCACTCATCCCCAATTTGTAAATCTTTCTTCTTATCTTCAAGCAGAACAAGGCTGAACCACAGAAATACTGACTCCACAGCACAATTCTTCTCTGAGCAGTTGTTGGTATCTTCAGGACAGGATACAAGAGTGGACGCTATAAGCAATGCCTTGAAGCAGATTCAGAATATATTAACAATTAAGAGTCCCACTGTTTCTTAAACCCTCATATTCATCTTCAGATCCCACACAGTAGTGACCAATCAAACCTTAATAACCAATTACTGCTGCTGTCAATTAGTCCCGTTGAAGACCGCAGGTGACTGATTCAGGAATGCCAGCTCTGGTTCGCAGGGATGGTGTTGCAGCCCCTGTGCCGATCCATGTTTAGGCAGTGTCCCCGGAGATCCCACCAGCTGCAGTGATGGCTCCGGGAGACACCCCTGGGGACAGGATCCCCTGCAGTGCCCTGGGAAGGAGCCATGCAGCTGCATCCCAAGCCCTGTGCTGCTCCTGAAGGCACTTCTGTGCGCCCCACGCTGTCAGAGCCTGCCTGCAGCCAGGCCAGTACCTCCTCTTGGCTAGAGGTGATGTGGCATGGTTTCAGACATTAAACCTGGGTCAAACTTAACCACTGTGGCTTTTGCTCTGAGCTTGTCGGGATGCAAAGTTTGAAGTCAAACACAGGGGGCCAGTGATGCAGCCCTGCTAAGCACGAAGCAAAATGGTACACGGTCCCAGAGAAGGGTCTTCACAGACCTCGTAGCAGCTCCAAGGCTGTGGAACAAGAGCCTCCACCAGAGCAGTCACTGGAACGATGCTCAGTTTTGCTAGCTGGGAAGCTAACTTGATCTGGTCCATTAAGATATGCATCTTAGCAAAAAAATGGTCCTGGCTTGCCTCTGTCTAGTAGAAGTTAAATTAACTCTCTGCATCTCCTGCTGCATGCTGCAGTCGTACTGGAGCATGCAACGTGTGGCTGAAGAGGGTTGACTCACCATGGAGTCACTGCAAACTGTAACTTAAGAGGTCATCGCAAAATACCTGAGCCACACAGACCAGCCACAGGCACATTCCCAACTGACGGCAAACATAAGGTGCTCTGACCTACCTCAGCTCCTCTTGCTGTGGTCAGGCGATGGCATGTCACCTTGAGGTTGCTGCAGACTAAGCCCACATGCAGAAGCAGCTACCGTGCTTCAATTGATGCTCCGTAACTTGACATAAGCCTGAGGCACAAGACCGCATGAGTCTTCCAGGAAGACTCCAACCAGGAACACATTTGTTGGCTACAATAAAGACAGTGAAGGGTACAGAAGTACACAGCTGCATTTCGTCTGGCAAAGAAAGCCACCTCCAGCCTAGAGATTACACAGCAGTACACACCTACAGGCAGTAGATGGCTATTGGAGGACTGTATCTTTGCCTGCTAAACCCCAAAACACCTTCTAAATCAACAGTATATTATTTGCACTTAATAAAATCTAGCCTTCACAAACAGCACTCACAGGACAATGTTCTGGCTATGGGACAGCACGTATAGCCAGAAAGTATTGCTATTTGTTTGGTCTAATGGTCTAAAGGTCTAAACTCAACCCTCTACCCAACAGTCCCTACAACCAAAAAATAGAAAGAGACTGTATTCAATCAGCTCTTACAGGTACAGAAAATAACAAAACCTAAGAGGAAGATATTTTCCTGACAAGATATTTATACTGAATCCTACCTTATCATATTCCAGAAGTTGCTTATGGACAGTTGCAAGGAAAGCCAGAACTGAGCAGGGCAAAGCAACCATCCCCCCAAGGCTTACTCACAGGAAGAACTGGCTTCTGCTGGACTGGAAGGACAGACACTAAGATCTCTCCTCAATTCTAAACCAAAGAATGCGCTGAAGTCTGAGTTTTGGGACATCTGTGTTGAAAGGGAACTAAATCAGGGCAACTCAAGGGAGGCAATCCCACGCCAGGTCAATGGGGTGGCATGGGGAAGCCACCCAGGGCCCTCTGAACTCCTCCGCTGGTGTTAGACCTGTCCTCAAGAGTGCGAAGAGAAATGCCAGCTCAACTTGCACATGCAGCAAAAGCGCAGAAGGGCCATCACGATGCCACGCATGCCAGGGCTGTGCTCCTGACGGGGACCTCGGAGCAGCATCCAGATTGCCTCAGCATGGACATCCATAAACTGGTATGATGGCTGCAACCGCGCGTCCAACTTACGGGGATAGCGACAGGAGGGCAGCACGTGACACTGCTAAACAAAACGGGGGGTCCCCCAGGGACACATGCAGTGGCCAGGAGGACAGAGCTCAGCCCCAGTGACTGCGTCCAGCCCCTTTGCTAAAAACAAGCACAAGCCTCAGCATCCACTACTGCAAAACCGGACTGTGCAACAGCCCGGGTGAGAAAGTCAGCCTGAGCGGTCAGAGGGAAACAGGGGGGATGTGGGGAAAGCAACCTAGAAAAGGAATAAAACTGGAGAAACTCTTGCCCTCGCTTCACATTAATAAAGCCTCAAGCGCAGATGGCATTGCCAGTGTATTAAAATAAATGATAGGCTATCGGGGAACAGCCTTGCTGAAACCCTTTATTATATCCCGGGCTTGGATGAGGCTGTGATTAGAGTTATTCAAAAACAAGGCCAAAAAAAAAAAGAAAGCAAAAGCCTCTACTAATTCTTACCGTATCGACCCCTCTCCGTGGTTAATGCTGATACCCAGCATTTTTGCAAAACAACAATTGCTTGAGGTTTGAGGTAATTATTTTACTGTCAGTCAAAATCTAAGCAATTTACTTATTTCCAATACATGTTCCTAACTCACTCTCAGGCAGGGCAGGATTTATAGTGTATCAAGAGAGCATCCTTCCAGGAAGGAACCCGGATCTCCTTTGATCCTCGCATGGTCTTAATCTGAGCAAACACCAGAGGGGAGGTAGGTTTAGCATCAGTCATTTGTAGTTTGCGCTGACCAAGCAGAGAGAAAATGTATCTACGGTCTCATTAGAAAGGAATATTTTAAAACCATCTTCTCCATAAATTACCCTCTCTCTCCCTGCTACTCGTCGCAATGATCTCTTTTCCTCTCTCTCTCTTACCGGCTCTGCAATGGAGCCAACATTTTGACCCAAAAGATCAGCCTCTGATGCAAACCCCCAGAAGGAGAGAGGCAATTCAAGGCCAATGAACCTTCGCATTCCCTCTCGCCATTTTTTTTTTTTTGGCGGGTTGAAATGGCATAAAAGCAGATAGATCTTTTGCACTGCAGTATAGATCACTATTAGAAAACAAATGTGATTTCTCCAACATAAGGACAAGTCTCTTTTTAAAAGGCAAAGGCCACCCAGACTAGCACATAAAGGAAAAATTAATAACCCTCACCCAGGGAAAGCTACTGCCCTGCCTGTGTTCTTCAATCACGCTAAGTGATTACTAAAATCCAAAGGGAGAGAGGGCTGAAAACCATCTCCTCTGTCTAAATGGAGCCAAGCTTTCTGACACATGTAAACTGAAGGATAGAGGATGAGGCAAAGCACACTGAAATGTGATGCATGTATACACCGAAATTGCAGACGTGAGAAAAAAAAAAAAGGATTACTGCAGATTAAAAAGAGAGCGAAGGCACTATGATTTATATTACAGTAGGGCTGACAGACAAGGGGACAGACAGACAGTGCCAAGGCAGCTGACAGTCTAGAAGGATGCCTGCCTCACCGCGCTGTGCACAAACCCAGATGGTGCCTGGTTAGCAGATGCAGCCCAGCCTCCGCAGCACGGAGCTCTGCGCAGGCTAATGGACCCCATCCTTTAATCCAGCCAAAAAAAGCCCAAGATAAATTATACTTGGAGCAGCAAATGCGAAGCCGTGCTCCAAGGTAGACACATCCTAACTCTAAAGGCTGTAGCAAATGGATGGATAGAGGCAGACAGCTGGAGAAGGTCAAAAATGCTCAGCCACAGGGTTGAGTTTTCCAGCTTTGCTTTCTTGGGCCAGCAAGAGCAACTGGAGGTGCAGGCAGAAAGCTGGTTAGAAGGGGTCCTTCTGTGCTGGGAAAGCCTGGGATGTTGGTGCTGCTGCAGGCTGCCTTTCCCTGCTCTCCAGCAAGCTGAGAAGGGTGAATTTGCTCCGCTATGGTCTGCCAGGCAAATTGTAGGCAACCAGTGGCCTACACGTCAGTCCCCTTCAGCAAAGCTTCCCTAATGCTCTCTGCACACCAATATCACCCAAGGCTCCCCTGCCCCATGCTGGGGAGACAGCCGTTCCCACCACAGAAGCTGTCGCTCCTTCCTTGCGAGAGTGATGACCTCCACTCTTCCTCTCCTATTTCAGGAGATTTTTGCATGGTGGGGTAGCGAGCACTAGGGTACGGAGGAGTGACAACAGCCCTCAGGCTTGGGTGCATCCATGCCTCCCACCATTCATTAGAAACGTCCCCTGGTCAGCCAGACCTCAGCTCGGACCTCTCATACGGACCACGTCAGCCACAGTGACCAATGTTCCCTCCCTCTTCCCACGAACCAGCAGACAATTTCTCTGTGGCTTCACACCGCCTTACTCCAAACTGAAGAAAAAGAGGCAGAAATGCTGTGGATGGACAGGACCTCTTCATTCCCTCCCAGCTATAGCCAGTAACTCCAGTTTAACACTTCGTCTGATGGGATCCCATCTTCTTTGCGGGCAGGGAGAGGGAAGGCAGACCCAAACCTGAGCAAGCACCTCTAAATCCACCCCCAGCTCCTGGAGGCAGCACTTAAGAGCTGGTAACAAATGGGCTTACCCAGTCTTCCTCTGACACAGGTTTAACTAGACACATAAACCTTGTGGAGGGACTGCTATTTTAAAGTAATGCATTGGAGGATGCTATAGTGCTGCTGTTTCTCGATACGCTCCACCAAAAACATCAGGCTAAATTATCAGCCCAAGTCTCCTGCTGGAGGTTTCCATGTAGAAAAGCCCCTGCTGTCTTCCCCTTCCCTATGATAAATAGCAAGCACACACTTTTTTATCGCAAGCTATGGCTTTATTTCACCTACTTCTGATAGCTGCTTGCTTTCAGAGCTGTGTATCACCAAAACACCCCCCAATCTTCTGTTTTACTCGTTGCTGTTCCCTTCTCTCAGTCTTGATTTCTGCTTTGAGGACAAGAGTTGAGGTGCCTCCAAGAGGAAGGACGTGGCTCTAACCCATTTAGCGGTTCACGCTCTGTGGCTGGAAACACCTCAACCCCGTTCACAGCAGAACAGACACATTCTCAGCTTCTCCCATTTAAAACACACAGGCTTGGTCTGCAAGGGCACAGCAGTCTTGTGCTGGATGGAAAAAGGGAAGAGACAGGTGGTAGGTCAGGACCACAGGGCTGAGACTTGTCAAAGTTGCGCATCTCCTGGAAGGTCCCATCGTCCAAGGTCCCAGGGCGAGGCATAGGGCTGCTTCTCACCATGCCACCAAGCATCACACTACAGAGCGTGTGCAGGACGGGCCTGCAAGGCTCGTTATCTCAGCTGGCTTTGGAGCAGAAGTAGGAGGAAGTCAGATCAAAGAAAGAAGCAATATTAAAGAGGGGAAAAAGACACAGTACCCAAAACACCTTGGGATAAAATCTGATGAAAGGAAAAAGCCATCTCCAATGTAAATTGTTCCCTCCTGGGAGCGGCTCTGTCGTTACGACAGCATATGTCACACTGAGCTGGCAGAGAGGATCATTATTGTTTACAGGTACGTGGACGTAAAACTTCCTTTGACAAGGCAAACCTGATTAAATATGAGTCTGCTCCAGGATTAAGATGCAACCATGAACAATCTCCTAAAACAGTTAAAGAAGTCATTCCAAACAGATTACACATCCCTCACAAGGAACAGAAACTTGGTTTAGGCACAGATTGATGATGGGAGCTTTATTACTGCTTGGGAGAGGGAAGGGGAGCTAGCAGGGAACATATGGAACTCTATAAATTATTTGGAGCACCCAGAAAGACAGGAAAAATAATCATCTATATTTCTGAGACTGCTCATTTCAGTCTGCAGCCGTCTGGAACACAGACCTCGCGTGGCCAACATTTTGTGCAACAAAACACCCATAAACATGTACGAGGCAAAGCCACAGAGGGCAGGATGGCTGCAGGCAGCTGTACTCCGAACACGTCGGGAAGAAAAATTTGCTGGCCCCGCTCCTGGTCTGGCTCCTGCTGCCTCTCTCACCTGGGATTTCTATGGACTCAGTCCCTTCTGTTGGGATGGTGACTTTTTGCGTGATCCTTTGCACCTTTTCCAGGGAGAAGTGCAGGTGCGCACATCCTTCCTCCAGCACGACATAGGAAATGCCCAGGCACTAATTCAATTCACCTCGTTCAAACCCCTACTCCGCTAAAGGCTCCCTCATGAAACCAGTGGGGTCATTTGGCCTCTCTGTGTTTTTGTTTGCCACCTGTAAAACATGGATACCCTTTCCAGGGTAGTTAAGAAGATAAATGCATTAAAGATTAAAAGGCACTCTGATGTTCCAATAGTGCGAGCTATAAGAGTACTTAAAATAGATCCATTTTGGGCAGCAATTAAAGAACATACTACTAACTTTTGAGTCTCAGCTTCTGTCTTCCTAATGCTGGTTATTTTTGCCCATAAAAGCATTAATCCAAGCTTCCTGTAAAAATGACATTTCAAATATTCATCACCTTCCACTACGCTGCCTCTGCTACTCTGCCTTACCATCATTCACCAGTGGCATCCATTATATGGTGTATGCAGTATAATTTGCAACCACAGATCTGCACTACAGCTAGAGCTATTTTCTCTGTATGTAACTACTCAGAACTGCAAATATTTTTTACCCATTGAAAAAATCACATTCCAAAAGTGCGTTTATTATGCAAACGCCTTGTCATTACCCAAGTGAGAGAGTTATATGACCTTCCATTATTCTAAGAACTAAGATCCTACACAAAAAAAAATACATGAAACGCAGACATGGTATATATATCTTGGAAACTACATGTTGAGAATTATGTTGTCACACTTCATAACTTCTTTCTAAACTGCCATTTTAATTTTTTTTTAATCTTTAATTCCCATCTACAGGGAAGGCCCAAACTCCACCGTGTACAATACCTGCATGGGTAGATGGAAAGCTATAACGAATACTGTGGAACCAGGCAACTCAGGTGACTTCTTAGAAGCTACAGCCATAATCACATAGCCCCTGCAATACGGTATTGCTGTTACCACAAGCAGGTGATGTAAACAACACACCAGTGGTCAGTTAAAGAAATGTAGACCTGGACAAAAATGAGTTCAGGGTAAACAAGAGAACAAAAAATAGTATCTAACACACATAAAAGCCACCGTATATAGTAAATTCAGATGTAATATGGAATTGCAGACCAATGAAGAAACAGCAAGGTGCAAAAGCATGCTAGCAAACATACAAAAATGACTTTGTGTGGACCCTAAAGTGAGGAAGAAGAAACCATCAATGTGAACATCATATTCCTCCTAGCAAAGGACTCCAGATGTTGATGACCCACCACAAACCCCTGAATGAAACCACCAACTTTAGGACCCACAGAAGCAAGGACGAGCGTAACACCAAGATAACGCATAGAAACTAAGGAGTTCATGTGTAACAATTCTAACTGCACTATTATTTCTTTTCCTTTAATAATTAGACCTGCACTAATAATGATTAGATGCTTAAGATTTCAATTATATTAGCAATAAATTCTTGGGTTTATATATATGGGTTTATATGAGGTGTGCCTCCTCTTTGCCTGTAAAACAAGATTTTGAGCATAACAATGGAGTTTCCTCTGTTAAGCTTTATGGTTCAAATCAGTCTGTCCTCTGTGTACTGCTGTTATCTCATATTAGTGGTGGCCTAGGATAAGCAACTGGTGGTTTCAGTCAGCATCTTAAAGTCCACCATAACAACCTCTGCTTAGACAACTTGAGCCATACGTTCAAAACCTCACAACCCTATATGCCTCAAGATGAAAATGTCATTGTCACTCCAAACACCTCCATGCGTTTTGAATGCACAAAGCAAACTACTGCATGCCCCAAAGCCGCAAAATTATGGGTTTAGCAAATTGCCCTAGACCTCCTGCTGCTACCTTACTATGGACAGCAGGAGTTCTTCATCTTGGAACGTGGACGATAGGCAAGCACTATGGCATTAACAAGTAGCTTGGGAGCCTGGGGACATTTTCATGTTCTAACACAAAGTTCCCACACCAGTTCAAGCTAAGTTGCTGTGTCTTTGCTCATGATCTGTAAAATGAGTATTCTCACAGACGCTGGGAGAATAAATACTCTTAAGAAGCAGGAGAAGAGCATAGTCACAGTAGCCACCACCAACACAGAAGCAGAGGGCCTTGATCTCCATGGAGGTGTGCAACAAAGACCATCTACTTTAACATTCATGAGGAATAACTAAAGGCCCCAGAAACTGTTCAGTAGGCTTCAACCCATTTAAACTAACAGCAGTCCTCCTTGTAACACAAACATTTAATCACAAAAAAGGTAGCAGGGAAAAATTATGTACTTTTATTTGCTCCCAGAAAGCCCAAGTTTCCTGCTGCTCTGATGCTCCCCGAACTGTTAGTGTTGGCCTACCACACACCACCTACATACAAATCAAGAACCAAGTAGACAAAGGTCCCAAAGTACCACCATGTCCTTCACTGGCAACCTCTGAAGACAAAGCATTTGAACAGGACACCAAAAGAGATCCCAAAGCACATTCAGATCTTCCTTCTCCAGAGCTGCAGGCCACCAGAACCGCTTTTGGAGGATCAATTTCTATTTTACAAAGGCACAGATGACATAATCTTCTGTTTTACTTTTTGTCTAAACATTGCTGGTTAGAGAGTCAGCTGACGGACTGTAAAACTGACAGCCTCATTACCAGCACATATAAATTGCTTTTGCTCAGCTGGAGTTAATGTAGGACCATCTGACTTCCCAGAATTGACATTTTTAATGATTCTGTTTCTCCAGTGCTTTCTCACTGACCACTACAAAAATCCAAACTGTCTCTTGCTCTGCCAAGCTGTTTGTGGATCAAGTTACTTCTTCTCCAGGGATTTGCCGTGTGTCAGCCATCAGACCAAGCAAACTCAATAATAACTGACCTGAGAATAGCTACTCCAATACTTCTGGGCTCTTCTGGACTACAGATTTTAGCATTAAATGTCAAAATTCTGAAGGCCAGAGGACAGATGCATCCCCAGGAGAATCACGGAATCACGGAATTTTCAGAGTTGGAAGGGAC
>RSEF01000005.1:60913283-60953695 GCA_003993805.1 Himantopus leucocephalus
CTCCCAGCGCAGTCTTACCTGCCCTGGAGCCGGTCTCCGTCGAGAAGGACCTATGTGCAAAGTATTTTAAAGACAGAAAATGCCAACTGTAAAAGTTTGGTGCTTAGATGGTGTACCCTCATCTTGTACACTGTTGGGTACTGTTACCTTTCTTCAAGTCTTCCTTTCCTGTGCCCTACGCCATGTCAAGCGGAACAACTTCCCTCTGTAAACCATATTTCACTCACACAAGATGGGAAATTCTTCACATCTCAGCACTATTTGGCCAAGGGAGGGAAGCGCAGAGCCCTTCCCAGGGGTGCACAAAGACGCATGCCCTGGGCTGAGGCAGGTGGGAGCACGGTGCCCCTCACCCAGCTGCATTCCAAACTGCAGCTCCCCCATCCAGGTGCTGCGTCTGGGGCTGTCCAGTGGTTACAAAGCTGTCTTGAAATTAAAGTCAAGTTAATTTTAGCTTTAGAAGAAAAGCATTTCAAGGAAATGGATTTCAAGAGATTTCAGATGAATAGCACCTAGAGAAAAAGCGTTTCAAAGAGAAATAGTCCATGCACATGTCCAGCAGATCTAAAGCTTTACGAGCCCTTCACAGAGAGTCTGGTCTCTCCAGGCGCTCCGGCAGAACAATGTGGGCAGTTCTTCTGACCTCCTGCCAGGTTTGGGGGATTTCTTCTGTTCTTAACAATCCTCCTCCTGCTGACACGAGCGATACGTTTTTTCCACCCTTCCTGTTCTCCATAATACACTCCATAAAGAAACACGTAACCAGGACCAGCTATGGACTCAGCAGCAGCCCAGCGTGTGCCCACGCACCCAGGGCCAGGGAACCAGGGCAGGAACTCCCAGCTGGCACAAACTGGGAAGAGGGGAAGGGCTGCACTACTGCAGCAACATCTCAGGGAAAAGGAGCCCAACACCACCACGGAGACGCAACAGCATCTCCCATTGCCCATGCACTCCCAGCAAATGAGCCCTTTCAACACCTAGGTTCAGCTCCTTGCTTGGCCTCAGATTTTCAGTGTGAACTCATGCAGGTCCTTGGTTTTCTTTGTGCCTCTAAAACATAAATGATTTCCCTTCCTCTTAGGAGCACTGTGGGCATCAGCACATTGTAGATGAGGAAGGAAGAAATATCAAAGAGCCATTAAGGTCGTCTAGACAGAAAAAGAATAAATGGCTCCTTCCATAGGTGTTTACCTGGTGGAATAACAGGGGTGAGTCACAAGCAGAGAGACTGATCCCACTGTGTCCCCTCTTTTCTCGCCTACAACACCTCTGCACAAAAGTCCCATCTAGCTCCTAAAGATGAACTCAGCTCAGCCACAGCCTCATCCTCTCCCTCATGACTGCTTGCACAGACTGCAACAGCTTAAAAATAAAAGGCAATCCAAAGCTTTTGGATCTGGTGACATGTAACCCAGCCAGGCTCTTCCAGAAAATACAGAAATTCATGTCCATCCAGTAATTCAGGTGCCCAGACTTGGTGGTTTGCAGTTGACCTACCCTGACAAAGTTCACAAGGGTTCCTCCAATTTGCATGAGGGTCAATAAAACGTACGTTAGGGAAAAAAATCTTGTCGTCTGCCACACAGTCGATTTATTCCACGTCAGATTTTTGGAAAGGTGGCCTTCCAAAGTTCTAAGAAAGACAGAAGATGGTGGAGGATGAAGGCTGCAGGATGGTGCAATATTAAGCATCAGAAACAGAACTGGGTTCATATGTTCAGAAGCAGATCTCCAGAAGAGATACTGCAAAGTACATCCTCCAGCATGGCTCTGCCTAAGGCAAGGGGACTTCATAACCAATGCTATTATGCAAGGAGTGTTAAAGCTACGTATTGTTTCATAGCCCAGGCCTACTTATTTTCTGTATGCAACTATTATAGCCTCTCCAGCCAGAGAGGTTTACTGCACACCAGGGCCAGCTTCAGCCTCTGGTCACTGCTTTCACACCTGCATCGTTTACCAGCGCATCTGATAGATATCTCCTACCCTGAGCCTCTTCCTCCAGCAGTGAAGGTGGTAGGGCTGGAAACACAGCTGTGACTCCAGTTCAGACCCGCATCAGCTATGGACAGAGATGTGCCTGATGCCCTATGCAGAACAACCGCCTCCATAGCTCCAAAGATCATGGTAACAGCCTATGTCACATACAACAGCATCTTCAGCAGACTCTGGGCACCCTTCCAGACAAGCTAACCATTGCCTTGCACCCTGCTCTGGGAACAGAGCTTCCATCAGATCCCTCCGGAGACCCAAGCCAGATGACATTGCATCAGCCACCCTAGCGGGGACTGTTAAATGTACCAAGATCCGTGAAGAGGTATCAGTGCCGTCTTTCTCCATGCTGCACAACGTAATGCCTGGTGTGTGGGGACACACCTCAGAGTTTGCAACACGCTGCCTCTCTTGAACACTTTACAAAGCACTGGCACCCTTAGCCAGGGTTGACTAATTCAGAGGCAAAGCTCTACCAAGCCATCCATCCTGGTATTTACAGTCCTGAATCAGGCAAATAGCTTTAGATGGTCAACAGCTTAATGCTACCTTCTGACTATTGCTAGCAGTCATGCAGAGCTCACCAAGCCAGAACATCGCACCCTTGAGTGCAGACAATATGCTGCTCCCCTCACATTTTCTCTCGAGGTACCACAAAGATCCTGCACTAAGGAAATGAATAAGAAAAGAACACAAAGCTGCTGATGCGACTCCCATCATAACCCTATGTTTCTTACATACTTTTCCTCCAAGCACAGTGATGTACCTCTAATCCAGCTTGCCAAAGACAACCACAAAGCCATTAAACACTTATAATTATTCCCCCACAACAGTTCCTGTCCAGTCTGATGGGATAACAGGACACATGAAACAGACCTGACATGGAAACCATCCAATACGATGTTTTTCAAGCAAGAGTTAGTGGGACAGGAAGATATCAGACCTGATGCAAACTCAGTCCGCCCTCAAAGAGCAACCTCCAATGGAGATCACAGAATCATAGAATTGTTGAGGTTGGAAGGGACCTTTCAGATCATCTAGTCCAACCATTAACCTAACCTGACAAAACCACTTCTAAACCATATCCCCAAGTACCACATTTACCCTTTTTTTAAACACCTCCAGGGATGGCGAATCCACCCCCTCCCTGGGCAGCCTATTCCAATGTTGAATAAACCTTTCAGTGAAAAAATGTTTCCTAATATCCAACCTAAACCTTGCCTGGCTTAACTTGAACCTATTTCCTCTCGTCCTATCACTTGTCACTAGGGAGAGGAGGTCAGTCCCCATCTCTCTACAACCTCCTTTCAAGTAATTGTAGAGAGTGATAAGGTCTTGAAATACGCTCTTTGATTCCATTCCAAGGAAGCTAACAATGCTAAAGCAGGCTGGACACAGCATTACAGGGGAAGAACTGCCAGGTTAAATCAGAATTTAACATTCAGAGGAAGTGATAGTTCTTATAGCACAACATATAAAAGAGGTTTCTTTACTCGATGAGTAAAACCTCTTTTTGAGGTTTCTTTACTCGATGAGCCTCTCACACCAGCTAGTTCTCTAATAGTCAGACACAGAGACTTTCTGTATAGACGTGGTTTAGCTCCTACCAATTCACCTGAAAGGTTCCCACTGCTTTTGACGGGGCTTGGCTTGGAAATTGAGTATGCTGGGAAATGATCCCAGTCAAGGTGGGCAAGTTCCCTTCTAAACTCTACCTTGTCCCACACTAGCTTTGACTTGCGTCAGACAGACATCACACATATAAACACCGATAAGCTATTCCTAAGTGGAATAAATTAGTCCAGTCATTAAACACAGGGCCTATACATACAGTGGGAATAAAGTGTATAAAGCTTTATAGAGGCTTTGCAGGTTTGTCTTGCTTAACACTGCCAGCATAGGGGCCCACGCCTGGACCATACACCCCTTAAGAATGCTGCTGAAGCAACAAACGTGCCGATTAGCAACTACCCAACTTGTTTTGTCCTCACAGGACATATATCGCTGCACAAACCCATCTCAGGCAAAGGGAACTGAAATTTCCCCAGGAATCTCACCTGAGAAGTTACTTATTTGTTCACCCTTGGAGCAAGACAACACTAAGCTCTGGGAATGAAGGAGCAGGTCTGGAGTATTCAGAGCACCTCTCACCAAAATGAAAACTCAGGACACACTGCCCGGGACCCATCCCAGTTCAACCAGTCATCACTGGTGGATGAGGTTTCCTCAGAAATGAACTCGCTGTGTGTTTATCTTGAGAACCAACCCATGAGACTTCTCGGCACACAGGGCTGTCCCATGCAAAGTGAAGAGCAGGAAACAAGTCCTCTGTAAGGGTAAAGCAAGAAGGGGCTTTTTCTCTTACCCAGACCCTGGTTCTGCTGCTCCCATTCGATGGTGTCAGGAACCTGGTAGGACACCCCAGCCAGCTGGGCCACAGGGTTTTCCAGGCCAGCTATGGGCTCCTGGGAGGTCTCGCCTGGAAGCGTGAAACCTGGCAGCTCCGTGTCACCCTCCATGCTTTCATCCATCGAATCTATGTCTTTGTCCTCCTCATCTTCCTCTTCCTCTTCTTCTTCTTCCTCCTCCTCTTCATCCTCTTCTTCTTCCTCACCCTCTGGCCAGGGAGACACAAAAGCAACATCAGGAAAGACTGCACAAGACAGAAGGTTCATACATCTCTATAGGTGAGCACCAAGACAGCCAGCTGATACCACTTCTCCAAAGGCAGACCAACTGAATGAACTTGTGCCTGTTTTCTAACAGAAAAGACACCGAAAGTGGTTAATTTGGAAGAGCTCACCACCATTTGAAGTTGCTAAGTAACAATGAGATGTTGCCTTAAGACTGTCAAATGCATTAGCGGGAAATACTGTTATTTTGCTTCCTAATAGCAGAGTACAAACAAGCACGTGCATGTGTACAAATACCTGAGTATGTATAATTATAGTGCTCTCTGCTCAACTAATTTCAGCTCAAGTGAGAACTATTTCCCTGATTTCCAGTCTTGGAGGCAGCAATAAGTCGGTTCCATTTTTAACTTTTATTAAGGTCTGGAAAGGACGCTGCTTTCCAGCCCAATTAGACTGATACAGCCCCTCCTCCAGAGAAAGCATCTCGCTTTGATGGGTGCTGGCAGATCAGCTCTTGGGTGCAGGAGAACAGTGGGGATGGTACTGATCCTCAGCAGGTTTGTACTGGCACTCCTGTCACAACAGATCTACACCAGGCAAGGGTATGACCAAGGAAAACTTAACTCAGTATTGGAAAGAAGGCAGCGCAGCCAACACTTCGTGTAACAGCAGATAAATGTGACGCCAAGGAAATCCCTGCGGATTCTCCACTAGAGCAGATACCCATCTTATTCCAAAGCTGACCATACTGTTAACATATGGAGAGATAAATACTCAAGCCATATTTCATTGCTAGAATCTAAAACGGCAACACGAGAACAACCATACTGGATCAAACCAAAGGCCACATCCTATTTCTGACCAAACAGCCGCAGATGCTGAAGACTAGAGCAGGGCACGCACAGAGCCAGCCTTCGCACAGTCCCTCTTCCCAGCTTTTAGTTATCAAAGACTCAAGAGCTTCCTGAGCCAGAATTTTCATTTCAGCTATTTAATAGCTACTAATGGAGCTACCCACCATGAAAAGTTAGTATCTGGAATAATGACATGCTTTGAATTTCTGATGGTTAGTTTTTTCAAAGACGAAAGCTAAAACATAACATTTATGCACTTTATCTAATTCAAACGAGGCTCTGCTCAGCCCTGTAGAAAAACTCCCTCCTGATGTACTCAAATTGGGAGAGCCCATCACCCTGCATCTGCTGGTTTAGCGGGTCTAAGACCATGTTAAAAACTAACGATCCAGCAAAATCATAGAATGGTTAAGAGTTGGAAAGGACCTTAAAGATCATCCAGTTCCACCCCCCCTGCCATGGGCAGGGACACCTCCCACCAGACCAGGTTGCTCCAAGCCCCATCCAACCTGGCCTTGAACACCTCCAGGGATGGGGCAGCCACAGCTTCTCTGGGCAGCCTGGGCCAGTGCCTCACCACCCTCAGAGTAAAGAATTTCTTCCTAATATCTCATCTAAATCTCCCCTCTTTCAATTTAAAACCATTACCCCTCGTTCTATCGCTACACTCTCTGATAAAGAATCCCTCCCCAGCTTTCCTGTAGGCCCCCTTTAAGTACTGGAACCAACATTTGTTACCTAGATAACCCTTTACTTCTGTTGGAGTTGTACCTCATACAGGTGACAGACACTGCAATCAGATGGAGCAGCTGAGGTAGGACACCGGAGGTGCTGCACATATCATACCTGCTGTAAGGAAAGCAGGTGATGCTTCACCCTTCTCTTTTCTGCTGTGGGATGCAATGGCACTCCCCCACAGCTGTTCCACAAAACACCCGAGAAACAAACTGGGGAACTTTGGGGAAGCTATTTAGTTGTTGGCTATCCGCCTTGAATTAATTGGGGGGAGCTGGCCTCCTTCCTTTGGCCTCTGCTTCACAGACTGGACTATCCGGAGAAATAAAATCACGGCATTCACTGTGCTGTTACATGGCATCTCCTTTCTTTCTAATTCAAGGATTTGCTTTAAAACACTGCATGTTTTTCCCAGCTCACCAGACAAAACAATCCTGCTTGCCACCTTTCAGTTCCAGCCCTGCCTTTCATACAAATGAGCTGCTGTTGGAATTTAGCTGCATCATCCTGCTATAGCACGGCTTTCAGTACCTGGAAAGAAATGATCACTCCTGCAAACAATTATACCACACAGAGCATCTAATGGAGCTTACAGGGATGTAGTTAGCCCCATAAATTCCCATTACGTTTTATAGGCAGTTTCTGTCTTATAATGTGCCCATCATTTCAAATCAACATGAGAATTTTCTCTATCAAACTGCATGTTTCCATACAAAATACACAGCTTTTGTAAATCTGAGCATGGCACCTGGAGAGTGCTTGCAGGAAACCTGCAAAGACAAGTTAATGTAGGTCTTTTGCCTCTGCTGAGAGCAACACAGCTATAAACATTTCCAAACTTTAATAGCAAAGACACTAAACAGCTAGCACACTGGAGAGGAGGAACATGAACAGAGGTTTTCCCTAGATGGACTGGGTGAAAAAGCAGCCAAGAAAAAAAAAGGGATCAGATATTTATCTCTGAAAAACTAGTTTAGGACAAGGTTGTTAGAAGCTTCTTGCAATTTTAGCAAGCTGAATCAGAGACACCTGCCAGGATCTAGTTTTGAAGCAGGAGATAGCCATCTCCGTACCTCCAAAGTCTAGCAGGCAGCCGAGCTGAACACCCAAATTGAAAGTGCCAAGACTACTTATCACGTCTGATCATCACCAAGCTACATCAATCATCACGCAGCCACAGCACGAAGATGTGAATAATGTAGTCCTTGTAGTACAGTCACTGTGAGGGGAAAAGAAAAGGCTCTTGGCTTGTTTCCTCCTCCTCTCTAGCTCATTCCAACTTCTGAAAACAGCTTTTTAACGCCCCATCCCAAAATGCCAACAGCTTGCCTTGCTGCAAGGTGCAGCGCAGAGCACCACTTGGTGGTCACAAGGAGGAAGCTACACTTCTCAAAAAAATCACAAACTTCACAAATGCTGTTATTTCAGGAGGCAGAAGCACAACAGGAGCCCGGCAGCCGTGGGCAGGATGTACATAACACTTGGTAGTCTTATAAGATGGAGAATGGAAGCGAGTATCACACAGCTGAACCTCAAGTTGGAGGTTTGTGCTTCACACGACAGCCTTTTTACAAAACTCACCTTTTCCCTCCTAAATTGGCACTTGTTGGCCTTTTAGAGGCCTCAGCAGCAGCTTTGAAGAAAAGAAACAGAAGAAATAGAAACTAGCAAGAACTGACGGTGCAAAGCCCAGCAGATTCAGAAGGCATTCGAATTTTCATGTGCGTTTACAGCCCATTGTGAACTACTTTGGGTATCGTGCTTGTACACACTCTTAAGCTTTAGCTGAGGTTCATCTCACCAAAAAAGAGAAAAACATACGATGCAATGGTAGCGCCTCAGGGTCAAGGCACTAGTCTCCAACCAAAAAAAAAATGCAAGTATAAATTTTTCTTGGCCACAGACTTGAATTTATCCAAATCAGGCATTCACCTAGAGCGCAGCTGTAGGAACGCTCCTGAACATCCGACAGTGGTCACAAGTGGCCCTCACATGCTGAAGCAGGCAGGTACACAGCACCTGTAGCAGCTTCTGCTGTGAGCTGTCCTTGCTCTATAGATCTTCATATGTTACGTATAAGCTGGTCCTGTTACCCTGTTTGCATGCACCGAGTCCTAGCTCTTGCTTGTGACATGCCACGTGGACCTGTCAAGGAAGGATGGTACCCTGTCTGCTCTCCTGGTGACACCAGGAGACTTCAGCACTGGAACACTTACAGTCCAAGCAGACGTTCGTATTTTCTACTGCAGTGAGGGCAATGCAAGAGTCATCTAGGCAGAGTTAAGGACTCATCTCCCAGACTGAAGAAATCACTGCCACTCTTTGACAGACTAAATAAGCACTGTATTCTGTAAAGTAGGCTCTGCTTCACCTTCACTGGAACAGGAAAGAAAAAAAAATCAAGATGCTTAACACCTCCCTGCTGTGACAACAGTACAACCTAAGAAAGATGCAAGCAGCAGGAATCCCTAGTAAAATGAGATTCCAAGTTCACATGTCAAAGATTTTAGTTTTGAAGGACTTAACAACCTTGTAACAGACATTCAAACTTTCAGGTTTGGAGAAGATACAGCAGAGCACCAAGAAAACACGTCTGAGAGAAAATAACAAATTTTTAGTGGAGTTTTTGGGGGTTCCCAGCTTTATTAATAATCACCAGAAACAGCAATGGGGCTCCAGACTGATCCATTAGCAACGTTGGTGATATCCATAGGATGGGATTTGCTATTTCTGGGTGGCAAAAGCTCCCTATGCTTGCTTCAAAAAACTTTTTCACTACAAAACTGCACATATCCATAACGACTTTTGTGGCTAAGCACAGAGAAATGAGACCACTCGCACCTCCTTTGTGAGGCACTTCTCTGACCCAGCAGGAACCCACAACCAGCAGTGTCTGAAGCAGCTGGACAACAGCCAGCACCCCCCCAAGTAAAAGTCTCAGCCCACGACGGCAGCAGGGCCCTCGCAAATCAACTGCAAAGAGGCACCTTGGCCCCTCTGCACTGTCCCGTGCTGCAGAGAAGAGGACCACAGGGCCAGCTCTTCCTCCTGGCGACTCAAAGTACCAACAACCCATTCCTCATAGATGGCTTCAGTCGGGCTTCACACTTCTCTATGGACTCCACACAGCTGCAGAAACGTATGCTCCTCCCGAGCAGGAGGAAATCTGAATTACTCACAGTGCTGTTACTAGCACAGGGCAGCGGCTGTAAGCCCATGTCGTGGGTGAGCAGCACCAGCAAGGCACTGGGCACAGTGCTTGGTGTGAACACCACCATCAGAAACGTGCTACAAACGGGCTGCGACAGCAATGAAGAAAGTTGTTTTGGTATAACGGCTTGTAATGAGCTGGAGCTGAAGCCACTGTTGTCATAACCTTGCTGAAGGCAACGGAGTTACATCGAGGCCTCTGTTTTCAGTTGAGGAAACCTTCACTGAAGAGGGATGTTTCTATCTTTAGATATTTTCCATTAATGTTTGCAAGCATTTTTACTCCTCAGAAGATTCAAGAAACCATCATTTGTCAGGTTTAGTGCACAAGAGAAATAGCTTGCTGTGCCCTGAGCTGTAAGAGTCTCTCATTAGAGGGTGATAGATTAGCTCACAGTCACAAACTGAATTCAAACATAAAAAAAACACCAAACAAAAAAACCCCACACACCACTAAAAAGGAAGTTGCAGGACAAAACCTGGAGTTCTCATTCTCAGGACAAACTTTTTAGCAGGGCCTGTTGCGATAGGACAAGGGGTAATGGTTTTAAACTAAAGGAGGGCAGATTCACACTAGATATACGAAGAAGAGATTTATTATGATGAGTGTGGTGAAACATTGGCACAGGCTGCCCAGAGGGGACAGGTCGACGCCCCATCCCTGGAAACGTTCAAGGTCAGCTTGGATGGGGCTCCGAGCAACCTGATCTAGTTGAAGATGTCCCTGCTCATAGCAGGGGGGGGTGGACTAGATGGCCTTTGAAGGTCCCTTCCAACCCAAACTATTCTATTGTTTTCTCTATCCTTTTGTTTCCCAGCCTCCCTCACACCAAACTCAGAGGACAATGTCGTCTAGACAGTAACACAGAGCATCTGTGTGCTTCATGAGTCTAAGCCATCATTTTATGTGGTACCCAACACCGTAGGTTCTGAATGCCTAGCAGCACCTGATGAGTGTCAAGTAAGGTGTGATTAACCAGCAGCCAACACTAATCAGTTTCCAGTGATGAACCCACCCTTTGCATGACTTCAGGGAGACGCAGTATGCCAAGAGCTCTCCTATACAAGCACTGAGCAAAGGCTCTTGCAAGCTGAGCCACAGCTGCAGAGAGCACAGATCTAAAACCCACCTGCATAATGTGCCTGTGAAGTAAAGAGCTGCCCTATGGACCATGATGACACCCACCTGCACTGTGACAGGCAAAGCTTGGGTTCACACACTATTGAGCAAAATTCTACTTTTCAAGAAGTTCTGGCTGGCCAAAACATGACAGAGGACTCAGGGTTTGCTTTGATCTCTGCAACAGCCCCACAGATACCAAACTAGCCACCTAAGTGGTATCATGACGCTGCCTCTTAAGGCAACATTTTGGTCAAAGCTATCCCTCTTTCCTCCATCTACAGGTCTTGTCATGCAACAGAGCAAGGAGATTCATAAGTGTTAAATTACAGACTTCGGAAGGCTGGATAGAGCAAGCTACAGGACCAGTCATGTATTAATTTGGCCCCCTGCTATGACTCGCTTGTAGTATGAAATCAGTCCCACCCTCTCCCAAGGATGCTCCACCAGGGTGAGAAGAATAACACCCATTTCACAGACGGGCCAAGCACCTAATGATGCCATTTCTCTTCCTCCTGTGTGTACTGGAGCCACTCACAGGGGAAATGGGCAGGAGGGGCAGACTGAAGTGTCTTGTCCACCATGCAACCCATAGCTTATCTTCTTCCACTTCACACCCATACAACAGCATTGGGCCTTGGTTACCCATGTGCACATACAGTATAGGAAGCAGAGGAGTGTAAATAACAACAGGATTAGGAATGAGGGTCTATGACTACTTTCTCTTTCCAGAACAGGAGGAAGAGGCATTAAGAAACCTCTGCCAAATGCTTTCTTCCAGTGGGTTCATTTTCTGCATTGTTTTTATGACCACAGCTGACCATCAAGGCAGGAAGGCCTTTCTAGGACAACTCTCTTATTATTAATCTGCTGCTTTCACATGATCAGTAATAATGTCACCATCCAATGTCTCCAAAATGCTGCCAAGAACAATCCCTTGTGACAGCTTGGAAGAACATGGCTGGTAGAAACATAGATGGGCTCTCATCATGCACAGACAGCTTTCTGGGCAGTGTACTGTACCGTGGTGGGTCGAGACACACAAGCAAGCAGTGGGCGCAGAAGCTACGCAAAATCATCAGGGTAAAACCCCCGTGCTGATGAGTTCAGCTAAGCCCAGCCATGTTCACTGTAAAGCTATCTGGGCTATTTGCAGACCATGTCGCATGAACGTAGTCTTAAATGCTTTGGCTCTGGAAGGGGAGTCAAGTCAAGCATGGCCTCTCATGGGAAGTATCAGCATCTGGCCTATTGCACAGAGCCAAGGAAAGGGACTGTTCAGAAGAACGCATCCGTTGGGTGGGATCCTACTACACAACGCAAGATAACCTAACCCTACCTATATAAGTTTTGAGAGAAGAGAATTTACATGTCCAAAGCTTTTCCGTAACAGAGGAAAATCCTTGCCACATCTAGGAGAGGGAACAGACCCCCAGCAGCAGAGCTGAGCTGATGTTTGAGCTGCAGGGAGTCTTCAGCGTCTGCTTGCCAAAGCCCAAGAGCTGCAGAAGCCGCTTCCCAGCGGAGTGCTCTTCGACATTGCAATGACAGTACAAGGAGAGATTTGGATTCTGATCCTAACCTACTTCCCCCCAAATCTGAGGGGATTCACACTTGCTTTTTCACAGTCCTGGCTCATCGCTTGTCACAGGGGATCCAAGGCACTGAAGAGCTTTGGGAAAAAAAAAAGAAAAAAAAAAGAGCAAAAGATATTCCAGCAGGGACCAGAAAACAATCATTCCTAAGAGCTGCGTTTCCAGCAGCACTCATCACAAAATTGCTTTCACACTGAGCCAGGCTAAAGAGTAGGTTTAGCAACACAAGGCTATTTTAAAGGGAAAAAACCAGAATGCTGCAGAATACACAGTATGGATTATAACAAGTTTGCTTGCTAGTTTGCTGCAGAACAGCTCTTCTAACCTGAGGTATGCAGTTGTTGAACTAGCCAGTGTAAAAATGAAGACAAGAAAGAGATGATTTATCCAGTAAAGGCATTCAAATCAGTCCAGATTTTAATGGCCATGACCTGTAATTGGACAGGACAGAACAAGACAGATGAAGGCAGATACTTCTCTCAACAAAATGCTTTCACATGGAAAAGAGTTGTGGGCATGGTATTATTTTTTCCAATCACAAAAAATAAGCCCCAGCAGAGATGTTTTTCTCTTGCAAAAAGCTGTTTGATGGTGTCTCTTCAGAAGTATCCAATTCAACCACAATACCTGGGAAAGGAACAACCACCAGCCCAAGAGTTAAGACGACATTTGATTTAAGCTTCATTTTCTAGACAAGCCTGGCATGGAACCATCGCAGATGACGCAGATTAGGGGGTGGATCTGTTATTATGGGCAACAGTATCCAGGGTACTGAGGTTTTAGCTCAAGTCCTATCAGGTGCCAAAAGGGAAGATGACCGCAAGCCCACTCAGCTCGCTTCTAGTCAGAGCTTACACTTCTGTCTAACTCCTTGATCACCCTTCTGCAGCCTTCACTGTCCTCTGTCAAAGGTAGTACTTCTCCCCAGGGTATTTTCATGAAGAGGTTCAAAACGACACTGCTGGCCTGTCCTTGCACCCACACAGTCTGAAGTGTTAATGTCAGCCAGGAAGAAACGTACCATGAGATCTCCCTCCCTCATTTAAAGACAGCTTGTTATTAAAATAGAGCCTGTGACTCTTCCCAGAAGCAGGAAATCCTGTGTCAGATTGACAAGAGGGACAGCATCCCGCCTGCACAGGGCACCAAGCAGAAATTAAAGAGCTTAACCAATCTGCAGGGTGTTTTGCCCTGGTCCCGATGCCCAAAGCTCCCCAGAGCAACGCTATCCCCCACATGGACCACAGTCATTAGCAGCTCCAGAGGAAAATGCTCCTTGCAGAGCCTTCAGAAGAAACTGCCACATACCTGCTTATCTGAATCCACCTCCCTAGAGCTGTGAGGGTGAACAGCTTAATCCCCAGATTAAAACAAACAAAAACTCATTAAAAACTTTCAGCCGCACAGTCCAATTACCTTTCAATAGCAACTGTAGGGGGCTTCTGCTGGTTTAAGCTTGAAGATAAGTACAGGAAAGCTACAACATGAAAGCAAGATTTAAGTGAACTCAATTTTTTTGGACAAATGAGAAGACAGATACAGTTAAAAATTCAAGCGTAGCCTGGCCAGAACAGGAACCAAGATGGGTCAGACTAAGAAATGTCATCTAACCTGCCGGAGGCAGAACAGTACCAGAATATCACAAACAAGGTTAAAGAAGTTTCATTCCCCTCCCAAAAACCAAAACAGCTGTGCAGCTCACCTCCACCCAGAGAGCAGCTGGGCAGGCACATGCCATTTCCCAGACATCTGGGGAAGACAACACAATGATTATAGAATCATAGAACAGTTTAGGTTTGAAGGGACCTTGACGATCATCTAGTTCCAACCCCTCTGTCATGGGCAGGGCCACCTTCCACCAGACCTGGTTGCCCAAAGCCTCATCCAGCCTGGCCTCGAACAAATAATACTTTAAACCATTCCTAGAGATTCTTGCAGGAGCTGCTGTTGGAGACCATAAAGCCCAGCAGATATGGCATTTGAGAGATAAAGCCCTAGAGCATGTCATTTGGCACAGTCAGCCACTGGGGAGATTGCGGGGTTTGAGTTTTGTTAGAGCTTCCAGGACATCCATAGCCAAGCAGGGTGGCCAGACCACATTCTGCCTCCCTTCGCAGGGAGGCACAGACAAGGCTGAGCACACAGCAGGAGTTTCCTCACTCCTCTTCTTAATTAGCCTTTTAATTAGCCTGATACCCCCTCCTAGCTGCTCACCCACAAGCTCCCAACTCATTAAGGGCTTGATCACCCTCCACACCCCTCCTTCCTCAACTCTCAGATGGATCTCATGAAACAAAACAAGTCACCACCAGATTTAGCAGCAGAGTTGTTGGCTTTGGTCAAACACTTTCAGGAGAAGAAAGAAAAAAGTATACTTGGTTTTGATGCAAAATTTGTCACAGGTTTGTTGGTTTTTTTTTCCTTTTTACACTTTTCTGCTACAAAGGAGGAGAATCAGGGATGAACTACCATCTACTGTGAAGAACATGAAGGTCAACCTGCACCAGAGGGATAAACCAGAAGCAAGACAAAAAGTGTGTCCCAAGAATGTTTATTAATTCACTTTGCTTGTGCTTTGTTTTAAATCTTCTGTTCCTCGCCAATTTAGCTGATATCCAAAGAGCTGGTGAGGAATTATAGTATCAGGCTAGTTAACCGTGCTGGGCTAAGTGCCTGTCTTATTTACACCCCTGCAACCTCATTTAAATTTTTAATGGGGTTGCAGAGATTTAATAAGGCAGGTCTTAATCCATGCAGTCAGGGGGCAAATAGCAATCCCAGTCAGAGACTTGAGTTCCAGCAAAAATACTCTTCACATCCGAAAAAAGAAGGCTCCTGATAACTGTGACACAGCTCAGAAGAAAAGCTTAAAGAGAATTTAAAAGGGTCTTTTCTAAAATTACGTAAATGGCTACAAGTTCTGAAGTATTTTCTCAAAAAAGGCAACCACTGCCCTCATTTCTGAAGTATGACATACAGCTTAGATGATTGTGTACAAGAACAAGATGCAGAGGAAACAGAAGAGAATGGAGAAGATGACTAGGAGAGCTCTTCTCACTGAAATTAGTTAAGCTACAGTTTCCTTGGAAGCGTAGACTTCAGTACGCAGGTCAGCAAAGAACAATAGGAACTGTTTAAACCCAGACACAAGTAGGTATTAAAATATCACTAATACGTTAGTTCTGAAACAGCCTTTAATGCAGCAGACAGAGCAAACGCAGTGCAGCCCACAGCCAAGGTTCAGAGGCGAGGTACCCCATGACTGCAGGACACTGGATTTGCTGGTCCCAAGGACAGTGCCAGCTGTGTTTCAGCATCATTGAGGGGTTTCTCCACAGCCATAAGCTGCATCAGGTGGGGGCAGGCCAGATAACCAGGCAGAGTACTAGAAACAGCGCTGTGCTAAGCAGTGGACATCCAACACTGCCTTTCCAACCCCTCCACCCTAAAGACCAGGATTCTGCCAGCTGCAGGTTGAGAGCCAGCCTGATTAACGAGGAGCACTTCACATTCAAGAGCTACATGGCTCAGATCTCCTCCCTCTAGAGCAGCTGAGTTTAAGTTGCCCATTTTCAGAGCTATTGACTGTTCCTGACACCACACAACAGGTAGAGCATCTCCTGCTTTCATAAAGCTCTAGGCACCCTCCATGACAGCTGAACCATGTAAGCAGCTCACACCCCCCAGCAACTACACCTTGAAGCAAGCCTACATGACTGAACAGGAACCAGCCTTAGGGCTTACACACTGTTGCAGAGCAGTTTTGGATTTTTTGGGGGGTGGTACATACAAAAAAAATGGGATAGGCAAATCAGATACACCAACAAATATCCTTTTTGATGGGTGATGCATCACTCTCAGCAGCAAGCTAGTTCTGTACTAACTGCTGGTTTAGGATTAGCACGTAAGGATGACACGATCCTTATAGAAAGTGCGCTAACCTAGCTTCTGCTTAGCCTCAAAGCACCCCTGGATCACACCCTGTGCAGAACAGTGACAGGAGCTGCTTGAGGCCCAGCCAAGGGCAGCCAGCTGCTGTAGTGCCCTGTCCACCAGGTTTTAGCTAAGCACTGCAAAGGTCTTGCAGAAGAGGGAACACGGCAGGCTAGTTGGCACATAAGCTAGTTCTACCTGCCAAATGCTGCCATGCTCATGGAGTGCAGCCATCTCTGCCCATACCTACCAGGGGGGATGTTATGGCAAAGGAGTCTAGTCCAAGAGAAAAGCGGTTTCTTTCAAGAGAGCCACTTTTCAGAACGCACTGGGAGGCTTACACAGTGGTCCTGAGTAGGCAAACTGAACTAGATTATATGTTTGGAACCTAGGAGCCCTAGAGAGAAAGCTGCAGGGTATAGCTTGCTAGGGACACACAGATTCCAGGCACAGGAACAAAATATATAATTAAGTCTCCCAGACAAGTAAGCATCATCCTCTGCTGTGTCCCATCCCCATATCCTATAATCCCTTTATAGGATTTCTCTGGCTAGGAAGGGCAAGTAGAACCAGTCTCAGCACAGAGTCAAGGTAGGACAATATTTGTTACCCAGCTCATCTCTCCAGAGTCCACTAGAGAGGAGGATATGCTCATCTAGAGACATATTCAAAGCACCTCGTGTTAGTCCGTGCAATTTGAATTTTAAAACGGTTTTGCATCCAAGCCAGGTAGGTGAATATACTGATGCAATTAACTGCAGGCAGTTTGGCACAGATGGTCCCCAAGAACCAGAGCTAGCTGAACAGCAGGGGTTTGTATTTAATGATGAGCCAGGCCCACAGTGAGGCAAGTGAGCAAGCCCCACTGAAGGCAGTGGAGAACAGCTGAGCTCACTCAGCTCCTTCCATTTCTTCCACTGGTGAGCAAGGCACAGCCTCCCTGCAAAAGCCCAAGATCCCTCATTAGGGACCCAAGCATATGCCTGCCACAGCAGCGATGCCTGACCTGGCATCTCACAAGAGCTTGAGCACCCTGGGCTGGAGCTCAGTATAGCTTTACAGGAAAGCGCTCCCAAACATCTCCTATCTGACAGCACCTAGATATTCCAAGGGTAAGCACTAGGAACTGTGATTTGGGGGGAATGGAAACTGAGCTTCCAAATGCCACTCCACCATGAGGATGTGGTACCCCCTAATTGCCATTACACAGAGAAAAAAATATTAGAAAGCAGAGCTGCAGCTCAAAAACTTCCTCTGTGCTTAATTGGGGCAGTAGCATCCCCAGGCAGAAAGCCTATCCCAGGTGGTATTTGTCCCATTTTACAGGATGTGGGTTGGTGATCCCTAACACCAGGGAAAATTCTGGCTCACTGCACTAAGGTCTGGGTTGATCAGAAGAGGTTTAGACCAGAAAAGCCGTGCCAGTTGTCAAAACCACACAGCACACCAGAGAGCACTGTGTCCCTTGGAGGACAGGCACCTGCAGGGCTATACCCCAGAGCCAAGAAACCCACAGCCTTCCAGTTGAGTCCTCATCATTTAGGAAAGCCAGTCATAGTCACAGCCCACAGTTGCCCTCAGAGGAGCTCAGACCTTATTCAAGAGCAGAGAAAACAGGCCTGTGGTTGCACAGGAGAGCTCAGCAGGAACCCAAGAATGTCACAGCAGTCCTATGTCAGAGCAGAAGAGTTTTTTCTAAATGCCTATGCCGGAATTCTCATTAAATAGAGAGAGGCCAATGCTCAGTTGAAGCAGAAATCCCTCTTATCTTCCCATGCAGAAAACGAGGTTTCTAAAGGCGAGCCCAGAGGGCTCAGAAACAGTTTAGCCTCCCAAATCACACTGCTCTGGCTAAGCAGAGACCTTATCCCCAGTCTGAAAGATCAGGTTCCCCCCCCCACCCCCCCAAAAACACCTGCCCTTCTTCCCCTGCTGCCACTCTCCCATCACCAGCACCACATCCTCACATTGCCAGGTACAGGCAAGACTCATCCTGGCAAGGGGGGAGCGCCGTAGCTGGAGGCCCAGAGAACTCGTGGCAGGCTTCAAAGCAAGCAGCAAGCCTGCCAGAGGGCAGGAGCTGCAGCACCTCACCCATGCAGTGGGGAGGGCTCCCAGCTTCTGCTGCCCTCTAAACTTAACAGGAGCGGGAGTTATTGCTTCATGCAGAGGAAAGATGCTGATTAGCTGTTGTCTATGGCACCCCACCTCTAATCAGAAGAAAAATACCATCTGGCATGCCACCTCTGGAGGGCTGCCAGCCTTTGCAGTAAAATACGAAGGCAAGAGAAGGTCAAGAAAGGAAGAGGAGCAAAGCAGGCAGAAAGATTAATCCCTGCCAGGTGGTGTCAGTCCAGACACCGGAGCACAAAACTGGATGGATGAGCAAGCAGAGAAGACTTTAAGTAGGAGAAAGAGCGAGAAGCAGAAGTAAAGCAATTCTCTGCAGGAAAATCATGGATGAGCTGAAGAGACAGCAGATCTGAGCTGCAGATCAACTCCAGAGTAGAATCCACTTCCCATAAACCTCTCTTGATGGGTGTTTGCCCAGGTGGAGTTTGCATCACTGAGTTTCAACTACCTGAAGGCATCCAGGGAGCAGAGACTCCAAGACTGGCAGTGGGCAAAAGCAGTTTAAGAGAAGGGAGCCCAGGGGTGAGGCAAGGCTGGAGGAGTCAGTGATGGGACAGCAGCTTAGCAAGTAGCTTTGAGCTAGAAGGCCATTTCAAAAGGGGCTGCATCATTTGCCTCTCCCAGCAGTGTCACACAGGGCGTCTGACTAGGGCATCGCTTGTTCTGGCAAGGTTTCAGCCAACTGGACACTGAGGTAGCCATCTCACGCTGAACACGCATTGCACACGGTGAGGATTTTGGCAACGGGGTGGCAATGGCTCTCAGGCTTTCTGAACATGTTCCCATAGGTGTTACCTGGTACAGAGGCTCTGAAACATATGCACACACCAGAAGTTATTACAGGTGCACAGAGCCAGACTCTACTACAACAGCAATACCACTGCTGCTCCCTCTCCAAGGGAAAACCCCATCCCTCCCACCATAGCCGCTTGAGTTTCAAGCATCCTCCATGACACTGCTCACTGCTTGCTTCCTGTACCTCCTGGAAGGGGACAGGTTGTTCAGCAACTTTATTAGCAAACAGAACATATGCACATAGCTGCATGTCAAACAAATTGGAGAGCTCAGTGTCAAGGCAAGCGGGCCACTCTGCATGAAACCACCCGTCTCTTAGCCTTGGGATCAGTGGTACCTTCTGACTCCAGGCGGTCCAGTCCATAGGTCACAGCTGTACTGATCTTCCTCACAGATGGGAGAGCTGTCCTCCTGACAGAAGATGCCATTGATGCTGGAGTCACCAGGACCACAGTTCTGCTGGATGGCTCCTCTGTCTGTCCAGCCTGGGTAGCAGACAACCCATCAGGGGCTGGAACAGCCTTCTCACTGGTGACCAGGACCACATCTGTGAGATCTACAGAAGACAACACAGCAGCAGTTTGTCACAACAATATTTAAAACCCTACCATTTAAGAACTCCATAATGAAAACTTAACTCAGAGTGGAAGTTATTAAACTCTTGCTTCTTTCAAGATTTGTGAGTGGCTCTGCTATAATGAAAGCTTCTCCTCTGGGACAGCCAGCACAGGAGGTTCCCCTTAATGAGAACTCAGCTAGGTTTTACTTCCATTGCTTTGAGGACTGCTAGTCATCACCCCATAGCAAGATCAGAGCACCGAGACACTGGTAGAGATCTGAACCAAGTGACAGATCTAATTGTTTATTGCAAAGATAAAAATTAGTTGAATTTATAATTAAATCCCAGAAGCAAATTAATTAGTGGAAATTGCCAGAAGAGCCTTCTCTCCCTTACAAGGGGACCTTAATTTAAGAGATACAATGCAAATAGGTTTTTCTTTTGATGCCCTGAATTATAAGAATTGCCAGAAAAGCTGCCCAGCAGTTTCATCACAGTGGTACCTACCGCTACAGAAATACGTTCAACCTCAAGGTCAGCTTTGTGCTAAGGGAACCCTTGCTACACTCCTGTTAAGGAGACAGGCTCCTACGCGTACCTGCCAAGGGGACATCAAGCCAGGAGGCAGCAACTGGATGAACACAGCTGCTCAAAGCATTTCTGTACAAACTACATCAACCTGAAGAACTCGCCGTTCTTCAAGGCTCCTGCACCCAAAGGACTGCTGGACTCTTGCAAGGGGGGTCACACACACCACACTACCTCCCCGCCTGCACCTACCATTGCTCCCATGTTGCCCTGATGGTTGTTCCTTGAACCGAGGATCAGCAATCTGTGACTGCCTTTGGCTCCAGAAGTAAAAGCTCTCTCTCCATAAATAAAAAAAATGGCTTAAATGTCTAAGGCTAAAAGTCAGCTTGCTAGCAAGGATAGGTGTGGGGGCTTTGTTTATTTTGAGGTGGTTTGGTTTTTTTTTTTTTTAAACATCTACTCCATCATTATTTGGGGAAAAAAACCCACACTATATGCTGGCATATTTCAACATGGCAGCACAGGCAGAGAGCAGTGGCAGCCCAGGACTAGAGACATCCTGCAGAAGGCTAGAAAAAAGTCACTTCGAATATGGATGCCGTGTGTTGACACTTCAGTGCCCAAGCACTGATATTTGTTTCAGATGTACCGTCTCATCTTGCGTGGAAATGAACCTGCAGTCCTCGAAGCAGAACCCTACCTTCTGCATCTGGAGTGTTTGCCATAGAGGAAGTACCAGTTGCCACCAGCACCTGGGTGGCACTAGGAGCAGCCGTCATCTGGGTGTCCTCCCCACTGTTTTCCTGCAGAAGGCTTGCAGCTCCTGTTCCCTGCGTAGCACCGGGCACCAGTGTCACAACTGACAGAGCAGCATCAGCCTCCTGGGCAACTGTTGTCACCTCCTGAGTAACACCTACAGCAAGAACACATGTCAGTACCAACTCACATGACAGCTGAGAGGATCAAAGCAGAGGTTTGAAGGACTATAACTCCATGCAGTAGCATTTCTAGAGCCACAGAGCAAGCAGCAGGTCCAGCCAAGTATCATTAGGACAGTGCAGCATGAAGACAGGTGTGAGAACATGCATAACAGGAATGAAAGCAGCAGCATCAGTCCACCATTTCTTAATTGCCCCTTTAGGGACACGTGGCTCCACCAGGGAGCACCACCATGGGAGCACAGCACTGCAGGACTGTGGTGTGAAATACCATTCAAAGCAAGTGAGGCTGCCAGAGCAGTGCTTTTGGTGACCATCTGTCATGGCTACGAGATTCCAGCTTTGTAGAAGGGTTTATTTTTGTTGCACAAGTCTTACTGATAGTGTTGTTTCCCCAGCATCTGGGAAACAGCAGAGAGGGAACCTGCTGACAAGTCAAGTGCTTATATATTAATGTAGAAATTAATCAGTCAGGTTTCAGCACCAGCATGCAATTAGCTTTTCTTCTTTTACACCAAAAGCTAGATCTTTTGGATGCAGTGAGGGGAAGTTGTCCTTTTGCCTCTGTAGTCTAAGAGGGAAGATTAAGATGCCCAGCAATTAAAACAAAGTCTCAAACCCCAGCTCGTGTTCCTCATCAGCCTAGGAACATGTCATTGTCCAACACCTGACCAGAATTTTTTTTTTTAAATCATTCCCCCTATATTTTAAACACTGAGTAGAAACATTGTCAGTGGGCTGAAGGTGTCATCTCTGCAGGTAAATACAGTACAGGGAGACAACATCAGCCTGTGAAGGAAGAAGATTTCTGCCCACTGGTAACAGAGCTGGCACAAAACACTGAAGCTGTGGCCAGGCTCTGACTGTCCACTCCAGGGTGGGGAGACACCAGCAGGAGCTTTTGTTACAAAGGACAGCACAGAGCTCCAGACAGATCTTTTGATCTGAGTATCCTTCTAAAGTCATGGAAGACATCAGTCACACACAGGCTACTGTGACAGCTCACCTGTTCCTGGATTTAGGAAGCATTTACAGCCATCCATTGTCTCCACATCTCCTGCTCTGAGTGCAAGTGTCCATAGCTCGCAGTTGACAGTCAAGTGATCCCAGATGCTAATTCATTTAACCTCCCAGGAATTATTTCCCACCCTGTTTTGCAGGGCTTCAGAGTGAGCTAATGGCTCCATTTGCCATACCAAAGGGACACTTGGGGGAGCATTATCCTCCTTGAAACCAAGTGCTTAACCAGTTGGTCAGAGGCTGGGCTCCCTAGTCACTGGAGAGTCATACCAGAGGGCTATTCAAAGCAGATTTACACCTCTGGTCAAGGCGAGATGCCTACAACCAAACTAGAGCTGTCCCCCCTCAACCACTATGTGAGCACCAAAACTGAAGCCCCTGCTTTGGTAGTGCACCACGCATACACAACTTCACTAAGTTAACAAAGTAAGTTTTTTAACTAGCACCAGGTCTCTGCTGAGAAGACACCAATACTCTACAGAGACCTCCATACTCAAGTACATGCTCCAACCCCAGGCCCAGCTGCCGCAGCCTTTCCAGTCTCAGCTCTCCTGTTTGCTGCTACAGCCATCCTCTCTCAGCTTGAGGAGCAGAAGGGGCAGCTCGGTACAGTTGCTTCACATAACAGTCAGGACAGGGTACCCCACCCAACAGACCGTCCCTACCCATACACAGGGACATTGTGTATAGGAACAGCCAAGGCTCGGCAGTACTTTACGGGTGCGAATTGCCTGTTTAAGCTGTTACCCCTCCACAAAGGCCCATAGCCTTTCCTGGGGGGAAGAGATGTCCTACCTCTACTGCAGGTAATCAAGATCACACCTTTTTCCTCTTTATCTCCCTGAACGGAAGCATAGATTCCCAAGCGCATCCCTCCTAAATCTGCACTTAGAGGCAAGTGTCTCCAACAGGCAAGTTTTACCTTTCCATGAGCTTTCCGGAGTAGGAGAAAGATCAGACTGTGTATCTGTCACCACAGCAGCCTCCGGCTGCGATGGTGGGATGCTCTTCCCCTCCTCTGCTGTGACTGCATTTATGCTTTCCAGTGAGCCGAGACCAGCCGTGTCTGCACCCGTCAGGTTCGCAGTGTGGAGAGCATTGCTGCTGCCTATGGAAGCTGTTGGCAACTCCTCTCCTTGTACCAGCCCTGTGCAGTTGGTCTCTTCATCAAGCCCAGGAGTTGGTGGAAGGGACGCTGGGGATGGCAGCACTCTTGTTGCATCCTCTTCCTCCTCCACACCTCCCTGTGGTGTCTGGGATGGTTCTGTTGCCCCCTCTGTCACCTCCTCATGAGACATGCTTCCCCCTTGATTCATGTCCCCCAGTTTTGTGTCATCCCAGTCAGGTGGCACAGTGTCCACAGGGTGGCTGGTGACAGTGCCAGCCGTGGCAGGCAGCTCTCCTCGCCTGACACCCGTCCCTGCTTCCAGGTGGGGGGAGGCCTCAGTCACCACGAGGGGACGTTTTGCAGCCACAGATGCTCGCACAGCCAGGGACTTCAGAGGGCTCCCTGTGCGGGCTCTTGGTGTTCCCACC
Organism: Himantopus leucocephalus; assembly: GCA_003993805.1. NCBI lineage: Eukaryota > Metazoa > Chordata > Aves > Charadriiformes > Recurvirostridae > Himantopus > Himantopus leucocephalus. Next base: position 60,936,871 of record RSEF01000005.1, read on the forward strand.
TCAGAGGCCATGCCATGGGCCTGGGGAGTCAGGAGAACAGGGTGGTCACTCACCATTTCCCAGCTGGGAGAGCTGGGGTACAGTGTGGGCTGGGGAGCAGCTGAGGGGTGCGTGCTGCTCTCTGCCTCCTCCTTCTCCACCACAGCTGTCCCAGAAAGGGGGTTTGCCAAGAGGACAGCAGAGCTGCGCTCTACTTCTACACCACCCTCTGTGGTGGTCTCACTAATGGGGCCATCAGACTCCTCCTGGACAGCAGGGTTCAGTGTGGTGACAGCTGTGGTCAGCATGGCCTTGAAAGCATCAGCCTCATCCAGCTCTGACTTCGTGGGACCAAGCTCCTCCTCATCTATGGCAGCTACTGCCACAGCAGAGGTGTGAGCACCCAGGCCCTGGCTGCCTGGGATGACATGGCTCAGGCTTACAGACAGTGTTTCTCCTTCTGCAGTGAAAGCTTCATTTAAGGGCACCCCAGATGGCTTTGCTGATGCTCCACATGGCTCTTCAGAGACAGACTGCTCAGAAGGGCCCAGGTTATGTTTCCAGTTCGGCATGCCTGTCCTTTCATCTTCTACCCCATTTCCTGCCCAGGGGCCATGCTGGACCTTCGCCATGTCCCTCTCCTCCAGTGGCTGAGATGCAAGGCATGGTGGACTGGAGGACAAAAGCAGTATGCTGCAAGTGACCACACAGATGTTAAATCCTCCTGATCTACTCATAGCTGAGGAGAGATGTGCCCAGAAGACTGCAAGGCTGACAAGTCCAGAGCGCAAGACCTAGAAAGGAAAAAAGGAATGGAGATTACTCATACCCATAACCATCTATGACCCAGGGCTTTAAATAAAGGGGCAACAAGTTCCAAGCCTGCTAGTCTATGGGCAGTTCTGAGCAGACCCCCCTCCAATACACCCCAAACAACTGATCCCTCCATCTATTTTACTGCTCCTAGCCTATGCAGTCTGAAGTGTCATACCAGACAAACCACATCTTGATCTAAAGTCCAAGACGGACCTCGCTAAGCTCTCGCCCCAGTGGTAGAGTACTATGTTCCACTCAGCAGCTATCAGACTTGCAAGCATATGGTGAGGAACAACCTGTTTGTCCTCTACCAAGCCCAGGACTGATGCTTGTCAGGGACAGACTGAAGTCTCAGGCTCATTATGGCAAGCCCTGTCCTGTGCGTTAACAGAGGACACCAAGGAACTTGCAGAGAACAAGGTGGGTCTATAGAGCACAACACAGGACCAGAGCCAAAACAGGAGGCTGTAGGACTTCATTAGTGTCACGTCCTGTATGAGCTCCTTGGCCCCATGGAGAAAGGCTACAGCCCAGACAGCAGCACTGCTGCATTAGCACAGAGTTTATGCTGCACTGCACCATGGAGGCACTTCCAGAAAGTTTCACATATATAATCATTGTGTGCTTCGAGAGTTTCCAAGAGAGCGCTGAACCAGTAGCCCAGCAGCGATTCAGCCAGCTGACAGCCTGCTCTTGGCAGGCACTGCTGCCTCCAGTAACACAGCTCAGGCTGCCGGACAGATGGTGGACCTCACAGCAGCAGCCGCCTGCTACCAGCCACCTCCCTCTAGGCAGGTGCCTCTCAGTCCCGGGCTTGCTGCACCATCACTCAGCAGCAGAAGACCATCCCATCCAAGGCCCCACTCATCACATTCAGCACAGCTGGTCACACAAGTCTCATGCACACAGAAAACAGCCTTCCATCACATAGCAGATCTAGTAAGGTCCTCCTCCCAGTTCCAGAAGGCAGCTCATCAGTGGCACAGTCAAGCCCTACTGCAAGAGGCCTCCAACCATCAACAGCTTCACTTGCTTTGGCTGGTATGTTCTCAGTTTCTCAAGTGAGCTGTTCTTACCTTCGAGCCACAGGACTAACGGCTATTAGTAAGGAAAGAGGTTGGGGGTTGTCAGAACCACCCCTCAGTCTTCCAAAGAAGAGCAAAGATCACCTTCTGCAGTCTTGCTCATGGGCAGCAGGATGAGTACCCCAGCTTGCCAGACTCCTCCCTTCCCCACCCAAACAGCATGTAGATAAACATGACTTGCACTTGTACACACACAGTACAGCAGCAAGCCGCCTAGCACTGCTTTGTCACACAAGGGTGTATTGCTCCTCTGTGTCTTCTCAGGCACCCATGTGATGCTGTACAAAGAGGTAACCACTGTTGTGGGGAGAGGGATCTTGGTAGCACCACATCAGTGCTAGTCCATCTAACTCACAGGCCGTGTCCAGCTGCTCATGTACATTTGTCTCCTTTTGGAAAGCATTATTGTATGGGTCCAGTCAACTAAACACAACCAAAACACCAGAAAGCTTATGTTATATGTGGTGTGGTCACTCACAGCTATGTGTATTCCCACTGTAAAACGCACCTCTTATTCCACACAGGACAGAAAGACTTCTCTAGCTGAAGACCCATATGATCTGCGGGGCTGTTGGTAGCACAGAAGACAACCTCAGCATTACCAGCTGAGAGAGACACAGGTCCGAGCCAGCTACCGCAGGCTCCATCACCTGGTTGAGTCTTCAGGGGACACCAAGTCACTTTTTCCACCCTCCCTACAGCCCTGGCCCTCAGCAGTTTGAGCTGCTGGAATAATTCCCTGTCCCAGGCCACACACGTGCACCAGGTGCTCAGGGACAAACAGAAGCCACCAAGAAGCTGTTCACCAGCAACAGCATAGATACCTTCCACTTTATTTTTAGCATCTCCTTTCTCTGGAGGATGGGTGGCCACCCTTCTATCTCTATCCTGCCTGCCAAAAAAAGACAGTTGAAAACTGACAGTATTCAGCTATTCTTCCAGGCTAATCCTTCATGCGCTTTTGTAATTAAAAAGCACTAAGAGTATATTATGCAACTTAAATTGCTAGTGCCCAATGACATGCATCTGCCTTGTCACGCTGATGACTATAAATTACATTCACCTCACACTCCTTTAGCAAGTGCCAGTCAAGATCAGACATACTGAAACATCAAGAGGTGGGGGTTTTTGGTGTGTGTTTTTTTCTGTTTTTAAAGTAAAGAACAGTTTGGGTGTAAATACAGTTTCTCTAGAAGTCAGGAGTCTTTTTAGGCTGTGCAAGTAGTTTTACCAGTGGTTAAACCTAAACAGAACTCCAGCTGCACTTGAAAGACAGCCATAGTGTTTCTCTTGCAGTCATATACATTATGCATACGTATATACATTTGTAGGTTTTCAGCTCAGTTCTCAAATAGCCCGAGACATTCAGGAGGTGGTTAGCAGAAGTACTGAAATATTAATCTCTTCCCCAACAAGCTTACTCCATCTTTACTAGGATCAGGACTGTCAGTGAACAAGAGGGAAAGCTGCTCCCTAGAAGGCCGGCTTTTAGAGATCCGTTAATTAAAATGAAAAAAAAAATAAATAAGCCTTAAGAGCCTCTCCTCCTTCTTGGCTAGTAGATACCATGGGCAGTCAGCACCAGCCTGACACAAGAGTTCCCATGGTACTTTGGGCAGCCTTGCGCCATTTCCCCCCAGTCTGAAAAGCTCCGTTAACTGGAGTTATACATTTGTAAAGGGTGAAAATAATGTTGGAGCCTTCTTTACTCAGGAAATCTACCACTAGATCTAAGCTAACCTAGACATCTACATTCAGCGGAAGCTGGAGATAGTGGCATTGGAGCTTGCTGCAGGATAATGGCACAAATTCACACTTCAAAGAAGATTAGTCAGAGCTTAAGATCTACTTAGCTTTAGGAAGAGGCTGGATTAGACAGTGTATGAACAGCAGTCACCTGGCTGTCTTCTTAAGCCGAGTTTGACACTCTGCTGTAGCACTTCCACTTAACACAAAAGCAGCCCAGATATGAGCAGGTAGCTGGCCGCAGAGCGGTTTGTTACTCAAGCTGCATTGGGCTATACATTCATCCTCCCGTCTGGCTATTTTTATAATCGGTCTGCTCTACAGCCTCATCCAAGCAACAAAAGCAGGCTGGAGCACGCTGCTCCGACCAAGCGCCTCCTCTATAGTAAGCTGAAGGTTTTTTGTTACTAGCTTGAAGCTGTAGAATAACTCAGTATTTCATGCCGCAGGAACTCCTTGTCCCCAGATGGCACCTGGCATTCTCCAAGCCGAAGCCCTGGAGGACAGCTGCCAAGCACTGGCCAGGCTCTGGGTGGAAAACTAATCCTTGCTTCAAATAGGAAGCGCAGAGGGCAAGAGACACCACCAGCTACTTCCCCTGCACTTAATAACAACGAATCCCAAGAGATGCAGTTCCCCGAGCCGCAAAAGCAGCACAACTGCAGACAGCCAAGGAGCTTTATCTTTAGCACGGAAAAAAAATTAAGTTTTCTTTTAACACCTGGTAGGCTGGAAAGAAGCACAAAGGACTTCTAGGCTACAAATGGGTGTCAAAACCAGGCATTTCCAGAAGCTGCCCATCAGAATAAGAACCATCTACTGCTGTGAACAAGTCACTAAGCTGATAGACAATAAAGACAAACTGGTCACCAGCCAAAGCAGTCTTGCACACTCAGTTGGATCCTTCCAAACCAGGCTGCTTCCTTGCTCCACGCAATCAGCACTAGCAATAGTTATTAAACCATTAACCCCCTCTGTGAATTTAAGAGACCTGTTTGGAGAGCCAGCTCTTGGGAGGTCTGACAAAACCAGCTCAGAAGGAACGCCAGGCTGTTATGGTCACTCCAACAGGGCAGGCTTGAAGGGGACAAGCACAGAGCAGACCGGATTTCTCTTGTTCAATAGCTGCTCCTTACATGGACCAGCAGTCTGTGGACGTGCGCGGCAAAGGATGAAACTCTCCCCTCTGTCCCAGTTGTGTGCAGCTACTTACTAGGATAGCTTTTTAGAGATTCACCCAGCCACTTTACTTAGAGAAAACACCCAAGAGACTCCTTGACGGTTATTTTCTGCCTTTGTCAAATTCTGGCTGTGTTTTTCCTGAACTGTTGAAACAGAAAAAAAGCATCAAGCTTTTAACTCACTTGAATTAATACCCTGGTTCTCACAATCCCTCTCCCACACAGAGAGGACACTTGTATTCTGAGGCTGAAGTGGCTGCATGCATCATATAGCAGCAAGCACAGGAGATTATCAGGTCAGCTTCAGAAAAATCACTGCCTAGTCTTCGCAGAACACAGCTTTTCACACCTCCAAGTACAAGCTTGATTATGCCAGCTCTGACTGGCTGCACAGCCCTGGATGTGCTTGGCTCGGCAATTCATCCGCTGATTGATAAGGGAAATGGACTAAACTGCTGCAAATCTTTTAATGTGAAGATTTAGCCAAAACATACAAGTCAAGCAACTGCCAACAATCAAATGCTATGTTACCAGAGTGCTAATGTATGCTATCCAAGCCTTATTACCCACGCTGAATACAAAAGCCAGAAGATAATACACTGCAGAGCTCCAACTCCTACTTTTGCACACAAGCTGAGAAATGCCTTCATTTCGGCTTATATTAGGTCCTTGCCCAGTTCAATTGAGCAAATTGTAGACACGTTTCAGATAAACATACCTCAACCAGTTAAGTTCTCTCCAACAGCTCTCAGTGAAATCCCAAACAGTGACACGACTCCACACCCACCACCAACACAGCCCAAGTTGGACGAGCAGAACTGTGTAGACACAACCATGCAGCAGAGGGACACGTCTGCCTCTACCTTGGAGGGCAGATCCTTACAAGCAAATAAATGAGATATTAATATTCTGTAAGGACAGCTTCCTACAAGTCCTAGTGAGGCACCTTAATACATAATACATCACCTCCACTTCCAGCATTGGTGTTCCTGCAGTAGTTCTTTTAAGAAGCAAGAGACATGACACATTTTAGACATTATTCCCCCAACCACTAAGCAATCCCTTGCTTTGTTCAGAAGAGCACAGACCACCTCTGCAAATCCCTACTCAGATTTGCAAGTAAAAGCCACATAGTTCTTCGTGGCTTCTGACCCGTGCCAGGTCCCCAGCACCACAGAAGTCAGAGGTCTACCGAATTCCTGAGGGATTAAAAAGATGGGGGGGGATGGGGGGGGAAGTTAAGAATGAGGCCAAAGGCTGCAGCAGTTTTCAAACACCAGAAGGATGGAAACGCTGCTCTCCAGACTGACTGGGAACAGAGCGGTAGCGTTCAGATTCCAATCAGCAAGAAACACTCAGAAATTTCGGCACCTCACCTAACGCAGACAGCAACACCATGCAGTACATCTCCTGGAGGCTCCTGAGTCTCCGCAGGTGAAGCTTTAAGACCAGATTAAATATACTTTGTCAGGCCCTTTTAGCTCGGGTAGAACCTGCTTGCTGGCCCGGGAATGGGATTAGGGATGGCTCAAGGCTTGATTAGACCCAGCTCGCCTGCTTGCGGGGCACAGATCCATCCCCCTGTCCTCCCGAGTCATATTTACAGGTGAGCTTAAGTGCATCCCTCCCCTACAGCCGCCCGCCACGCACACGGATCAAGTGCAACCACCCACCCGGGGGTTTCTCCAGCCCAGGCCCGCAGGAGGACAGAGGGACAGCGGTGCTCACCCCCCCCCCCCCCCCCCCNGGACAGCACCCTCCCGGCTTCCCCCCCCCACTCCCCCGGGGCTGCAGGGACCAGCCCGCTCGCCGGGAACAAAGAGCCGCGCCGAGGATGCGCTGAGCATCATTACCAAGGAAAAAAAAATAAATAAATAAAAAAAATGAATAAAGACGGGGCAAATTCGGCTTGGGGGTGGGGTGTTGGCTGTGCCCACCACCACCTTTTCCCGGGGTAGGATCGGAGGCAGCCCACCCCCCCACCCGGCCTCACCTTGCCTCCCGCCGCCGCCTCCGCCCGGTACCTCGGCGGCGCGCCGCGCTCGCCCCCAGCGCCCCGCGGCCGCACGGGCGGAGCGGAGCGGGCCGGCCCCCGGCGGGGCGGTGTCGAGGGCCGGCCCGCTCCGCTCCGCCCGTCCACCGGCTCCCGCCTTCCCACGGTGGGTTTGTTGGTTTGGGATTGTTTTGGGGTTGGTTTTTTTTTTGCGCTCCACGCCACCCGCGGCACTTGGGAGAGGGTCGTCTGCTCCAAAGGGAACTTTGAGCATCCAAGTGCGAGCCTCGGCCCACGCACCCAACTCTTCCCCGCGATCAGAGTGGAACCCAAACGGCTGCCTCTCTGCTCACAAGAACATGCAAAAAACAAGGCCTACCGCACCCTTAGTAGTTTTCCATCAATTACAGATTCTCCTCCAGTGTTTTCAGCTGCAGAGGTCACCTTCCCCTAATACTCTCTCTGCACAGGAGGAGGACTTCTTAAATAAGATCTCACACATGAGCTTGTTTCAGTTTGTTTGTTTTTTGCTTTATTTTAAGTGCCTGTTTGGCCAGGGAAAAAGAAAGCTAAACAATTTTACTCCTGTTTTCCTCCTCCCACCTGTTTTTTTCCCCACCAGGAACCCCCACAGCTAGTCTAACAACAGAAATAAAAAAACCTGCACACCGTCAAGTCCTGGAGTACATATCACCTAACTTTGTCAAATAACAGCTCAGAAGCCCACTCCTTACCTCTAAAAAATGAAAAGAGGCTCCAAAGCCAAAAAAGATGAGACCAGCTTCTCACCCTCCCACCTCCCCCTTCAGCCTGGTACCAGGGGCACCACAAGGTCTCAGCTGCGCACGCAGGGTTTTATACCGTTGTGGCAATGACTCATTCCCAGCGGTGCTGCAGCAGGTGCAAAGCATTTGTGGTGGGCAGGAGCAGGTGAGAAGAGACAAAAAATAATGCTCTTTCAAAGGAGGAAAGGGCTGGAGCGGAGGGATCTGGGGGGAGCTGCTAGAAGGGAATAGAGGAATGATACAGGGAGAGGGAGAGGAGAGTCAAAATCTTGACTTTGCTATGAATGTGCTCTACCCCTTGAAGCAAATCAGTGAATCCCTCTGGTATAATAATGTATAAAATGAGGGGGGTTTGGTTTGTTGGTTTTTTTTTTCTTCCCTGCCTAAGAGAGGAAGATTTAACCTGCTCATACCTGTCAAACACTGGGCTCTCTAAATAAACTACACCCATTTGCTAGGACAAGGGGTAAAGGTTTTAAACTAAAAGAGAGGAGATTCAGACTAGATATAAAGAAGAAATTTTTTTATGCTGCGGGTGGCGAGACACTGGCCCGGGTTGCCCAGAGAGGTGGGAGATGCCCCATCCCTGGAAACGCTCAAGGTCAACCCGATCTAGTGGCAGATGTCCCTGCTCATGGCAGGGGGTTTGGACTAGATGGCCATTAAAGGTCTCTTCCAACCCAAACCATTCTGTGATTCTATGAACATAAAAGAACTGATGGAGGAAAACTGAGATATTTCTCATCAAGAAATTGTTCTTTTTTTTTTTCTTTGTTTGTTGTGCTACCGGAAATAACATTTACATTAGTGGCTTGTTCTCTTTGCTAGACTCACCCCGATGTTTTACCTATCTAATTTTAGAGAAATAGAGTGTTTTCTACTGGATTTCAACCAAACTGGAACCAACCCAATCCATTTTGGTAGCATTCTGCATTCAATATTAAAACTTTTAAAAGACAGATTTGTTGTAGGTCAGGGCAATTTCTTTCAGGGCAATATTGCTAACCTCTGCATAAGTTGAAAATAAAGTGTAAAAAATGCCTGTATCAGCAATAAAAACAGTCATTGGCAAAAGACATCAGAAAGAACTTCAGAGTTAGGCTTGGCGGAGCAAACGCTCAGAAAAAAAAGATGGGAATAGTCCCTTCTGGCTTTGCATCTATGAATTGTAAAATCTGGGAAATTATTCAGGAATCAATATCTCTAGTGCTGCAACATCTCTCTAAAAAATACAAATGTGTGAAAAGAAAGGATGTTTACCGTTTCTTCTAAGGGAGACAGCGCGGGGCCGCGGGGAAGGAAAAGATAAGAGCTGCTTTTTTGTGGCCATTTTTAAACACCACTAACTCCCAGATTAGGGACCCAAAACTCTCCGCAAGTTCACCTTCTGTTCCGCCCATTTCATTTTGGCGGAGGGCTCTGAGTGAGAAGAGGGGATGGCTCAGCCCTGGAGGTGGTGCCACTTCTGAAGTTAACGGTGTAGCCAGATTTCACAGCAAACCAAAATCAATGAGGGCTTATTTTCCACTGCAGCACTGCCCATTGTGGCAGGTCAGGGATTGATTCCCAAGCCGCTCAGTCATCCGTGTGCGGGCAGAGGGGCAGGACAACGGAGGCACCCCCACACGCTAGAAATCAGAGCCGGCGGCGATGAGTCCACCAGGCTGGAGCCAGAAGCTTGGCTTTAGCAGCTACAAAATTCACCCCTAACATTCGACCTGGGATTCAGAATGAGAGATATTGGTTTTAACCCCTTTTCTATCTAACCTTTAAAATTATGAGGACAGTTATTTAAAATGTAAAGCATGTGTAACTGATGCTCTAGTCTTCTCTAAGGCATACAGAGCACATAATAGATTGGAGAGGTTTTCACTTCCCCCTTGTCATTAACTGACTGTGAACCCAGATTGGCATTGTATACTCTCAAAGTTAAATATTTCACTGATAATCACTGTAACCAAAATAGCTGGTTATCTGTTTTCTTCCCTGTCTGAAACTGCAAATTCCCCATACACTGCAAGTTTCTGTACCCTGCATACCTGCCAAAATCACAGGCTTCTGCATTATCAACAAAAAAAATCTGCAGACTGAAAGGAGGCATGATGAAAGAGGCAGAAATCAGAAATCACCAGAGAGCACTGTTTTGTTATTCATTTCTGTGGTTTATTCAGTGGAAATACTACTTTTTAACTCAGCTCAGTATGCCACAGAGCGTATACGTAACCAAACAAAACCGGCCCCACTTCCACAGCAAGTTAAGAAACATCTGTTAGTTAAGAAACTTCTGTTCCTTTCTCCTTCTTACCAATGCTCCGGTTTGAGACGTTTCAGTGCAATCCTCTATTGGTCTCGTCCTTCAGAGAGTCCTCACCCCCTCAGGTGAAATTCAGAGATTAAATTCAGACGTAAGCTGGTTTACTCTTCCATGCGGGCCGCGTAGCTGGTAAAGAGCATGGGACTCGTCCCATTCCCAGCTCTGTCTTGTTAGATGACTTTCAAAACCGTACTTCACCGCGCTCTGCCTTCATTTCCCCTTCTGTAAAATCAAAACAACAATACCTAATTTTTGTCGGAGTCCCTTATAACATCTGTGTATTATTATAACAGCAAAGTCTGTTGTACAAAGTAATAATATAATACACTGGATTTCTTTAAAAGGTGGTATTCCCGTTGCAGCCTTATTGCACGACCCCAAAAGTACAAATAACATGTCCTAACTAAGAGACTAGGTCACATAAAAATGGACATGAAGACACATTTTGTATGTATAAAATGAACTAAAAAATCACCGGACAGACATCAGAATACTGCATCTTACAATGCTACTCCTGGCATCGGTGATGAGATGATATCAGCTATCCTAAGTATGTCAGGACGTGCCACGGAAGGTAAAGGCAATTTTAAAATAGTTACCATTAATTTCGCTGCTGAATGACTTTCCCAAACTGAATATTGGGGACATTCAGCATATAAATCAGTGCACGTCTCCATCACAGAATTCACCTATACATCAGCTGGTAGCTTTTGTTTTAAGGGGACCTGGTCTTCCCATTAAACAGCAGACATTGGAATGGAGCAGCAATGACTCTAAATCAGGGAAAGCGAGAACAGCATCCCCTGTTACAGAGGGGAAAGTAGGTTTAAAAAGAGTCCACTTTGAACAAGGTATCAGGAAGTTTATGGCCAATCAATTATTTCAAATGTAATCATCTTACAGAAGAATAGATCTCTTTTTCCTCCAACTGCAAATCTGGTAAATGCCATCTGCAATTAAAACTCAATCAAGAGAATCAACCTGGATTCCTTTCTTCCCTGTTCCTCACCACTGGCACCAACAGAAAAGCTGTTCAAGGCCAAATGATGCCAGTGCAGCCCCGCTGCTGGCTGTGATTTATAGTAATTAGTCCTACAAGGAGGCACAGGATCCAGCTTCTGCTTTCACAGCTCTCGTGATTCTGCAGTGCTCACAGGAAAGCCATAAAAACTTATTTTTGTCACTAAAGTCAGCAGATGTGACTTGGAGAGCACACAGCAACCAGATCTGCTGAGTAGGAAAGTGCCATTTTTACACAGTCACTTTTCAGAGTAGAACCAGACTTTCACTGGCTGGTCCAAGGTCACAGGAATCAGTTGCAGTTGCTCTGGGAATACAGCCCAGGAGGACCAATGCTCACCTCCATAACTGAATCATGGTGCAGCCCTCGCTCTTCTTCATATCCTTTAACAAAATCAATGCAGTTAATATCAAAGTACACAGCGTATTACAATTTTCCCAGAAATAAAGTGCTGAGGAAGCCATCCCCATACATATCGGAGTCTCAGCTAAAACGTGAACCATCTGTCAATTCCCTGTAGCACTTGGATATTTTTTTCCCCCGTCCTACATACTCCACTACAAAATTAGGCTGACAATAAAAAAAAGCACTTGACACACCACCCCAAAGCAAGCTAACCCTAAGCACTGTTCTGACATTAAACCCTCAGCTTCTTCAACATCTTAAATATAGTTGTTCAGATAATACCCAGCAGCACTTTGAAAACTTCAGCTTTCTTTAGCTTCTCAAAACTTGAGATTACAGCAAACCCCTGAATCCACAGGTTTTAAAGAAGTGCAGTTTTGGTACTGCCAAACTCCATCACTCACACTATAATCCTTTACTACTCACGCAGAGGGGCTGAAAGCCCCCGAGCCCAGGGGCAAACGGGGTCTTTGCCACGGGTAACACGTGGTTTCAGGACACCTGGGTGGGAGACGGACTGTGTTTTAGCGTGAAACAGCGATGCTCTCCATCCAGACACCACCAGTGTTTTCATTATTCCCCTTTGGGGGGATTTTTAGGGCAGTACAGGCAACTTTGTGGTTAGTTATGAGCAGAGAAATACACATTTTTGTGTTGGAAATATTGAAATCAATTAAGCTGAAATCCTACAGCAGGAACCAGGTCCAGCTGTTAACAGAACCCCAAGCAGTAGAAAGGCTACAGGTTTCCTTCCTCTTTCTCCTCCTTCTGGAGAGCTGATAAGTGGATCCCCTTGAACTCGTGCCCTGGGAAAAGCTGAGAGACACTCTGTGAGCTCCAGAAGCTACAGCAGATCTCTGAGCAATTGCTCTTTTATTATGTCTAAAGCTGGCCCTAAGTACGCAACTATTTGGTTCTGTGAGAAAAAAAAAAAGGGGGTACGTGCCTCAGTTAGCCTGTATATTGGGATTAAGGAGCCTTAAAAGCGAGTGCACAGGCAAAGCCATCCAATGCAGGGACACAAAAGACTGTTTATTTTATGACCAAGAAAAAAAAAATGCTTTGCTGTTGAAATATGCATAGGGTTCAGCTGAAATCCGAGTCTCTGCAGGGGTCCAGACAGGCATTTCGGCATTAAAGGGAACAGAATATTAGCTGGGCATGACGCCTCCGTGCCGTACCCAGCCGGGCCTGCAGGGTTTATGCTGCAGGACGCATTCTTTTATGTTTTCAATGTTTGCAAGGGCACTGCGGGGATTAATTCAACTGAGAGTTGCCGTATTTCAGGACTCGTACAGAAAAGTCATTTTCTTTATGAAAAACGTTCCCTTTTAACCCTCCGGGATAGTTCTGTAGCTGCCACCTCGAGGCACCAGCATCACTTTCACCCCACTCCTTGCAGATGAGCGCATGGTGCTGCTCTGTGACAATAACGCGTCTCCATGAGATTCAAAAAGATTTTTTGCTGCCAGTGGCTTGAATACCAAGAGGATCTTGAAAAAAAAAAAGAAAAAAGGAAAAGGACTGCATTAGCGAAAAGGAACTGTCCTACAAATTTGATATAAACCGGAGAGTTTTCACTGATTTCAATGGGCTACTGTTAATGTCTTGTATTTTTATACGCTTATGCGACCTCTTCCTTGCTTGTCAGAGGATACTACCGCTTCCAAGAGTTGCAGGAACTGGCTGCATTCAGGGAATATTTTTTTATTTTGTTAGGGAGATCCTGCTTTTTACTCCCCTCAACCTTCTGCTTACTAACTGGCTTAATTGTCCTACCATCTCCTTAGACTGTGAATAATTATCTTCATTTATATTGTTATCTTGAATGTATTTATAGTCTGATTCTTACGGGTTAGCATCACCATCTGTTTCTTCAACAGTTACATAGTCGGGAGAGCGCGAGCGCTTTTCACATTATGCAAGCCGCTTCCTTGATTAAACCAGCACGGCGTGGATGGATTTTGTTATGAAATCCTGGCACATTTCTAAGTCTCTGGCTTCTGTTATCAATAACTGCTAAGATCTGGAAAGACCATCCATTAAATTAAGCCACTTTTAAGCTGCAGCTTGCGTTTCAGAACTCATGTTAACTGTGATTGATCAATGTAATTTAAGAAAAGGTTTCCAATGGACTATAAAGACAGTGATGTGATTAGCAGTAAACTCTTATCTTGCCTAACCCAGTGATAATACGTTTAGGAGGAAGCGATGGGCTGTGTATTTCAAGTAGGGCCTGTGATTTTTGGAAAACAAATCTAAGTCATTATTTTTACATAAAACATTGAATTTAAAACATAAGCATAGTGTTGTAAACAGCACAGTAAGTTATCATAAACAGGTGAGATTTGGGGATTAAACAGATGGTGAAAACATCATGCTTAGACTTTAAATTAATCATGTATTATCTAAACTTTTACTCCCAATTTTTAGACTTCAAGTATTTCAAGAGCAATAACATTATATTATGCCCTTATAAGACCCCTATCACAAAGATATTCAGGAGCATTTTACCCAATTTAAAAGAATGAAAATTCACATGTCAGCGAGAGCATATTCTCGCTGGCACATTAACCACACGGCTTTCCTCCTGCTGTCCTTGAAAGAACCAATGATGGCAGACAGCACTCCAGGTAGTAACTTGGGGAACTCCGGGATCATTTCCCCAACAGAAAGCCCAAACAGAGAAAAGCACCTTGAATATAATTCCCAGCTCAGTCAGGTGTGATTCTAACTGAGCACTGGAGTATCGCTCAAACATGGTAGAGTTAAGGCTCTGTTGTGAGAATGACATTTAAACATATTTTCGGCACTGTTGTTTTCATATGCTTTAAAGTTCAGCTGCATTTCCATATTCTGGAAGGGCATAAAATACTAACCTTAAAAACATAATTTAAAAAAAAATTAAAAACATAAAACCACACAAAATCATAAGGCAATCTGAACTCTGTGTCGGAGTGTTTAATTGCTACAGGCTTTTGTTTGTTTATTTTTTCATGTGTCAGCATCCTCCGCTGCTGCCTCGGCAATGATTCCTCCTCCTCCAGAACCCACTGGTTGCGTGCTGGTCCCGTCGCTGTTTCTGCATCTCACATCACCACTACAGCCTTGTTCTCGCTCCTCAATTTTCCTCTCCAGGGAGAGGCAGCTGACAGGATGGGAAGCTGGCGATGTGTTGCACGAAGAGTGCATGGGCTCACATTGAGTCATGGGATAGTATCTGAAGGAGAGATATAAGGGCTTTATGAGGGACGTAACGGCTTTGTGAGGAGTCTCCCCTGAGTTTGTCTCTGTGGAGTTCCCCTTCTTCACACCTTTCTTGCATTGCCTCTGTATCCCCGGATTCCTCACATGTCCTCCAGAGATACAGAGCCCTTCCAGGATGCCCCATCTGCTTCAGCTCCTCCAGTCTGCACTCCTGCTCCTCCAGCTCTGCACACACATGGAACTTCTCTTCTCAGCTCTTGATGCCACTTTGTGACCCAGGTGACTTTAGGGAGACCAGAAGGGGGGAAGGCAACAAGGCTGTGACAGAAGCAGCCGAGAAAGAGCTTATGCAGAGCTGCTAGTCCCAGTGATGGGCTACTACACAGGTTTGCTCAGGCAACAGAGCAGATGGTGGCAGTGACAGCTTTTGGTGTCTCACATCACTCCCACCCATCGTCCGACTCTCCCACGCACCTCCACCTTCACAGATCTTAAATAGAAAGTGTGGATGTGGGATGAACAGCAGTGTCGCAGAGCACTTGAAAAGCACAGCATCTACAAACTGCTACAGCGGTCACAGCTCAGGGAGTTTGGAAATCCTCTTGTTCATTAGCGCTCTTGTCCTCCTGCACATAAGCACTTCAGGGTCTTCGGCTTGCCTGTCTGGCAATGAGCAAATGTCTAGACCCAACTCACCAGTTAATAGCTTTTTCAGTATTTATCTTGCTTCCCTGAAGAAGAAATGCATCCCATGCACTCAGCTGATATAAATACCCCGTGACAGATCTTTTGGGGACATGATGGGGGCCACAGTTACGTTCCTGGGCATGCATAAAAAATGCCTGAAGAGCAGCTGATTTTACAGGTGTGGTTACTGTGGGGAAAGGAGAAGGAGAAGACTGGTAGGGGAAAGGAGGTGGTTGTTGGGAGTGGGATCAGCGTTACCTTAGCAATCTTTTTCTCAAGTGATCCCAAATTTTCAGCCAACATCTGTTATAAACTCCATTTTCCCAGCTAGGGGATCAGGTCACGGGGAGACACATATCACAAACAATATTAATTAGAACACCTTTTACTGATGAAACTCTTACTATTAATAGAGTCCAGCTGTTATTATTAATAGTAGATAACTGATCACACATTTTGCTCATGCACACATGCTCTCTCTTAGTTTTCCATCTGGAGCAACAGTTGGAAGGACAACCCCAGCTATTTACCCAGAAACAGAGGCTTGTACTGATGCGCCAATGGCTTCTAGGTGGGTGTTCACAAAGTCCATCAAAGGGTGCCTTGTTTCATCAGGATAAAAATAACCCTCTTGTCTCTGTCAGTACAGCGCAGTCACCACCTTTGAGGACATAGTCAGAGTTAGACAACCCATTGCTGATGTTGGGAGCCGTGCACAGATGCAGCAAACTCTCGTCATCCTGAGTTTATTACTGGCAGATTCAGCAGAACTGCCAGCCTGTGGGGCTTTTTAATTCTTGGGAGACTTTCACGTGCTGCCTTTTGGCACGTACTTTTCCTCTCTTCAGTCTGTTTTTGGATAACTGTCTCTCCATCCACACCCTGAGGTACCTATAGAACCCATTCCCACAAAGTCATACTAAGGTACTTTCATGACACAGCTGTAACAGACCACAGATGTCAGTACCATCTAAGCATTCTCACAAACTTTGCGAAATGTGTCTTGTGGTGTGGCTCTGTGATTTTGAAAGTCTGAACAGCAATAAATTTCCCCCCCTCAAAAAACAAAACAGATGAAGGCAAAATCCAGCTGTATTGCCACCACAATAGGCTTTCATGTAATGGCTAAAATTGAACTAATTCAAATTAGATTTTTAGCGCTCACATCCTACCAGTTGATTTCCACCATAGCTGTTTTTCTACCTCTCTGATCATCAGACACAGGCGATCCAGTCTTACCAGTTACCACATGGTAACCTAGAAAGCACAGGTTACCATGGTGGAGTTTATTTGTTATTCCTATCCTCACTGTATTTGTAAACTCCTGTCTTCACTATTTCTGATTGAGAGCAAGATTACTGTACCCTAAAGGTACCTACACATTTAGCCTCATAGTAAATGGCTCTCGCATTACATGTCACAGCAGCCAGACCACATACCACAGGGCCCCTGGTGGGTTTACACTTTCGCAAGGGCTTCGGGAGTGTCCTGGTTTGAGGTAAAACAGAACGAATTTCTGTTCAGTATCTTTACTTTTTACCTAACTCTCTTCTAACTAACTGAACTCTCTGAAATGAACAGCAGATTGTGCAGACACTGTTTGCTC
>RSEF01000005.1:60953795-60968252 GCA_003993805.1 Himantopus leucocephalus
CACCTGCACAGAGAAGGGGACAGGATGGGTGACCCAAAACTGACCATTCGGCTATTTCATCAGTCATTTCTTTCTCTGGGAAACCCTGTTTTTTGTAGTCACTACTACCCCTTTGTTATCCCCGCTGTCGTCAAACCACGGCCGTTGCTCCTCCAGGGGTCCCTGCGTTCCCTGTACCGCCCTGGGTGCGTTTCCCGCTCGGTGCTGAGAGCGAACGACATTTGCGGTGGTGCCTTTCGGTGTCCTTGTGCTTCACGAGTCTTAAAAGAACTGTAGCCACACGCCCAACGTGGGGCTCGAACCCACGACCCTGGGATTAAGAGTCCCATGCTCTACCGACTGAGCTAGCCGGGCGCGCTTTTTGGTCTTTTATTGCTTCCTGTGTCCTACATATTCGGCCGATGTCACCGCGGTGCCGCGTGGTGGCGCTCTGCGCCCCGCCCTGCCATCTTCGGCAACTGCTGGGGGTTGCACCTCTCTCTCTCTCGGCCGTCGCTGATTGGCCGGTGTGCTAGCCAATGAGAGGGCTTCTTGTTAGGCTGTGGGGAGCGTGGGGGAGTTGGGGGTGTGGGGGGGGCGCTCCGTCCGTCTGTGGCTGAGCGCGCCGCCGCCATGAGCTCCATCGGTACCGGGGTGAGTACGGCCCGGCCGCCCGGTGGGCCCTGCCGGTAGCGCGGTCAGCCCTCCCTGCCCGGCCCAGCGCCTGCCTAGGGGTCCGCTTTGGGCCGCCGGCGGCCAGCGCGGCGGGAGGGGGGCGGCCCGGCCCGGGGCGAGCAGCTGCCTCCTGCGCTCGCCTCCGCCGGCTAGCGCGGCTGCCGCGTGAGTTGGCGGGGCGCGGGCGGCCCGTCAGCTCGGTCGCCTCGCAGCGGAGGGGCTGGTACCGGAGCCGCTGCTGAGTCACTGCGGCCCGTTAGGCCGAGGGAACTAAAGGCCCGGGGGCGGAGCCGCCGTCGGGGGCCGGAGGCGGCGGGGATCGGTCTCCCCTGACTCGGGTTTGGGCGGTGCGGGGGTGAAGCCGGCCCGAAGGGGTCTGCCGCCGCTGGAACGGCCCCGGGGCGAGCCTGTGTTCCGAGTCCGGGGGTGGCCGCGGAGGGGCGCTGTGTTCTGCTCAGGGGGTTCCGGCCCAGGTCTCGCACAGGCCTTACCGGGCTGGCGGGGGTCTGGCCGAGCCGCCTTGGTGGCCCTCGGTCCGGCTGTCGCCAAGGGCTTGCCACCTGCGAGGGTGGCTGCTGAGCCGCGGCTTCCTACCGCCTTCCTCCTCGGGCGTGGACCGCTTCAGCAGGAGTAAAGCAGGGATGTGTGTCTGGGTTTGGCCGCCTGTCCTGCAGCAGGAGTTCAGGGAGCTCCTGTGCTTTCTTGCCTTTGGTCCCGACCTGCAGCTCTGCACTCGTGTGGTGCTCGGCCAGTAGGGAGTGAGCCTGCCTCTGTGTATAATGTATTTCTAAGCATTTCAAATATATTCCTGTTATTAAATATCTTTTTTTTTTTTTCAAAAATTATAAAATTTAAATGGCACAGGGAAAGTTCCCCTAGGCTTTAAGTATTGCATAATGCACGCTGATTTCAGACCTGTGTAGCATCTGGATTGACGGAATTTGAAGTGTGGTTATATCCAACACTGATGTGATGACTTCTTGTAGTAGTTAAGTGTTTGCTGCTGTTCACTTATCTTATGTAAGGGGGCAGCCTGGTTCTGGTACTTCATAGTCATCGATGTCATGTGGGTGACAGTTTTGCTTTTTTAAGTAAATAAACTTCTTGTGAAAATACTGGGATATAAAGTCTTTCTTCGGAATAATGTGGGTTTTTTTTCTTCAGTACGACCTGTCAGCTTCCACGTTTTCTCCAGATGGCAGAGTATTTCAAGTTGAATATGCTATGAAAGCTGTGGAGAATAGTAGGTAAGATACAAATATCTGCATCTCTGTGTGTTGGTTGGCCTTTTTCAAAGCAGGGTAATTAGACTAGACAAGCATGATGGCATTGCAGATACAATTATGTTGTTAAAATTAGTTCTGAGCAACTATGTCCCTAGGTTCGTTTTAGGAGGCTTCAAATTAAATGTAAAAGTATGATCACTTTTGCTTGCTAGAAACAGATATGTTGTGGAGAGTGCACAGGAAGGCAGTAAACTTGTGTGTGCTTGAAGGTCTCATTACTATGTGTAAGGTGCTTAACTGTTACAGTAATAGAGCTGTTGTAGCGGTATCTAAAAGCCCATTTTATGGATGTGAATTGAGGCACTGGAATACTTGCGTGTTCAGGGCCTCGTAAATTTGTAATAACTTCATATGCATTTCTCAAGAAACTGAGGACATACAAGTTCTGCTAAAGCTACATCAGCTTCTCTGAAAGTATCTGTCTTCCCTTGAGTATATGCAAAGAAATGCTATAAAGTGAAAATACCAACTATGCTCTGGCAGCAGCGAGATGGTTGATTAGCAAGGCATGGACTGGATCTTCCAAGTGTCTGATCGTAGCTACAGGCTGCCAAATAATGATTAGTGAAGTATTTCGTGTATGCCATGGGTGGTAATTTATGCCTGATGATGCACTTTTTGAGGCTTAGAGAAAGAGTTGTCACATCTCCTAGATCAACAATGAATTTACCTAAAGAAGAGTTTAAACAGTCCGTGGTTTTCATGCTACTGTTGTTCAGCTCAGTGACAGGGCAGCAGCTATGTGACAGCTCCAAACAACGCCACCACTGCATATAATCTATTCAAAACAATTTGGGTAGGGACTTTTGGCAGCCCCCTCCTCCTTTGTTTAAGAAAATGTTTGTAGGTTAAGTGAGCTTTTTTCCCCCCTCCTTGTCTTCAATGCTAAAAGTGGCGTTTTAACAAATCTACTTCTGGGGACATTATGTCATTGTTTCTTGTATTTTGTTAATTCTCTGTTATGTATTTTACATTACAGTTCTGTGTGAAAAACTTACATTTATCTTGTCTTTCAGTACAGCAATTGGGATAAGATGCAAAGATGGTGTTGTCTTTGGAGTAGAAAAACTAGTTCTGTCCAAGCTTTATGAAGAGGGTTCCAATAAACGTCTCTTTAATGTCGATCGACATGTTGGAATGGTAAGATGCTATTTAATTTTAGTTTTTCATAAANCCCCCCCCCCCCCTCAAAAATAGAAATCTATGAATTGGAGAATCAATAGTAAGTAGATTAAGAAAGTAATGTTAATGTGTCTGTGTACAGAGTCAGAAATGCCAGTGGGTCTCTTTTACTGTTCTCTGTAATTTAGTCTTGATTGCACACACATGTATTAATAAAATCTAAATTTAAAATGGAAGATACACATATTTTGATGCTGTTCTAAATTTTTTTGAAATGCTTTTCAGCATTCCAGTTGTTCAAACTTGAATGTAAATATAAACACAAGTGCTGAAGTGGTGCTTTTTTTCACAGTTAACAAATAAGGTGTGTTAAGGGGAAAACATGCTGACTACAAGATTCTCTTCTCAACGGTGTGGGAGTCAGCTCAAGTCTTTAAAGACTGGTGTATGGATTACTGGCTAATCTATAATAGTGATGTCAGGGTGATACCAAGTAGTGGTTACCGTGTGACAGAAATGCCTGAAGCTATCCGTTGAATATATATTATATAAAGTATTGTTTGGGTTATTGTAGTATAGCAAATCATAAGACGCTATTTAACATAAAGATAATTTTGGTTCTTGATTTTCTTAGAGAAAAATTATATTCTGTGTTAATATATAATCGTACTGAGATGTTTTGAGCTTGCTAGCAGATGGATAGTTTGAGTTCACTTGCAGTAGAATGTAGAATTCAGTAAAGATCTTGGTTAAGTCACATAATTGGGACTTTTGTCCATTAATTTTATTAAGTTATTGCAAGGTATGTTTGGCTTAGCTGATGACAATTCTCATTTCAGGCAGTAGCGGGACTTCTGGCAGACGCTCGTTCTTTAGCAGACATAGCTAGAGAAGAGGCTTCTAACTTTAGATCTAACTATGGCTATGATATTCCACTGAAGGTAAGAAATTGGCACAGTTCACTTGGGTTTTCTGGCTTTCTTAGTCTTGTTGTGGAGAATTAAATTTTGTTACTTGAGGTTTACTTACATCTGTAAATAAAGGTTTCAATTTTTGTTTTTTTCTCTTTCTGCCTAGCATCTTGCGGACAGAGTGGCTATGTATGTGCATGCATACACACTATACAGTGCTGTCAGACCTTTTGGTTGCAGGTAAGTTTTGCAGACATACACTATTTGTCAGGATCTCTTTTTTCACAATCACTGGAACTACTTAGGTTGTCTGAGGTCTTTTTTTAAACTTGGAATTAGTAACCTACAAGTCATCTCATAAGCAGATTCTCTTCCCTTTGTGTGTGTGTGTGCGCGAAGAACCTGAGGTGAAGAATTCATGTTTGCATAACAGTATGCCAAGCTTCTACATAGATTGCTGGTTTGTCCCTGAATTTTAAAGTTGAAGATTTGATGCTACTAAATTTGTGACAGTGACAGAAGCAGAACCTTCCTCTGCAATCATCGTGCTTGCCCTGGTAGTGAAAGAGTAGGTTACAACTACTATGCAGTTCTAGTACAAAGGGACTACTAAACTGAGATCTGGTGTCTAGTTACAGATAAGCAAAATGCTTCTGGCAACTTGCAAGTGCTGGGCTGTCATGGTAACACTAAACTGTTCAGACAAATTGCTTTATGGAATCTAGCAGGATAGGAGAAGAATAATGTAGGAAACCTGAGTTGGTGTAGTCTCTGTAATTCTGTGCGAGTTGGTAGAAGAAACATTTCTAATTTCACATTTTCCCCCCCAGTTTCATGTTGGGGTCCTATGATGATGATGATGGTGCACAACTGTACATGATTGATCCATCAGGAGTTTCATACGTGAGTGTGTCAAAAATATTTCCATCTTGGCATAACTTCCCCTACTAAAACTTCCTACTTAGGAAAATAGTAATAGTAAGTGTTGTTCCAAAAGAGCTATTATTTTTTTTTTTCTTTTTGCCTTGAAAGATCTCTGGTGAATCACTGCTTAAAATGAACAGATCTGGGTTTTGCATGTCCTTGTTGAACACACACTGTGTATTTCTTAGAAGTACAGTCTCCGAGAAACTAGTTCTAAAGCTTGTCTGTTACAAATTTGGCAGTTCATTCCACCTGACTATATCCAATGAAAAGTCCCATCCACTGCCCAAAAAGGGCAAGTATTATAGTGATACCCCATTCACAAAATACTTCAGGTAAGAGACCTTCAGATAAGAGAGGGCTGTTACTCTGACAATGGCTGCTAATAGCAAGTCAAATCAAAATAGATACTTTTGTTAATTGTTGTTAGTGCTGCTTCTTCAGCTGTGTATTACATACAGGACAATACAAACTCATATTGTTCTGATATTTTTAAATTTTCGTTCGATATATCCAATACCGTAGCTGTTGAGGAAAATAGAAGTGCTAATTTTTATGTTTGCACTTCAATGTATTTTCATGGTAGGTGAACTTCTGTAATTCCAGTTTGCTCTTCGATTTACTGTAATAATAAATTGAGCTGCTATGTTTCTGTCCAGGAACTACTGAGCACTTCTGTTTTTTATCAACAGTGGTAGTACTTAATCTAGTAATTGGGTTCTATTCAACAATTTGGGAATGTGCCCCGAGAGAGAACAATACCAAGGTTTACTGTATATTAGCCTTCTTGCTATGTGAGTAGAGTGAGGGTTGTCATATGCTAAGTGACCATAAGGACTGCAGAGGGCTTAGTGTTTATTTAAATTTGCATATTTTTTGTTTCTCTTTTTTTTTTTAGGGTTATTGGGGGTGTGCCATTGGTAAAGCCAGGCAGGCTGCAAAAACAGAGATAGAAAAACTTCAGGTATGATGTTACAGTTCTGTGGTGCTGTTTCAAGACAAATATTCCAGCTTATTATGTTACCTTTTTGAATGCCTGAAATATAAAATACAGGAGAAACAGATGGAATATTTCCTTGTGCATTCTAGGAGATGTTTTAGCCTCTATAATAGTAGTATTTCTCAAGTCTTGCCCCTGGGCAATGGGTAGTTCATAGGGAGTACAGATGTTTAAAGCAGGAAGCATAAACATACACTCCCATGCATGCCAGCATGCAAAGTAATTGAGTGAATATAAAAGCGTAACTAACTTTTTAGTTGTGAATGAAAACCTTAGGGCAGCATTGTACAGGGTGGTATATCTTTTTTTTACCGAAGGTTTTAGATGATCCTTTTGTTAAAAAATTGAAAAATCTGGTTTTGATAAGAACAATGAGTGGAACTGGAGAATGCTGAACCTGTGGAATATTATGACTCTGAAAATGTAATGGCAAAAATAAAGTCCTTGTCAGGTAAGATGGTGTTTCCCGGCTGGCGAGTGCTGAGGTACTGCCTTTTTTCAAAAGATCGGTTCAAGTAGCTTGTTGCTGCTGACTCTAGTATACCTTTCAAAACATCTTTACGTGTCTGATGAAAAGCACTTCACTGCTTTGAACACTGGAAGAGTACAACTATATGGCACACCATCATTGTTACAAAAAAGAGCTGTTTCTGTTCAGCGTTTCCTGCTTGCACAATATTATAACTTGTGAAGCGTTACAAGAAAGTTCTGTGAGTGCACATGGAGAAGTTGTTTTGGATCCTTCTGAATGAGCATGCAAACAGTTGGCTGTGTAAAACGAGTCTGTGCAGAGAAGACTACTGAAATGTACTGAAGTGTGCCTTAAGCTCATTTAGAACTACGTTAGAATACTAAAAGACATCTGTCCTCTTTTGTTTTACTACTTGCACCCTTGGAATTGGAGGCAATTAACATGAGATAACCCTACTCCTGGTCTGTCTCATGTAATTCTTACTTGATACTCCGCTTGCATCTTATTTATGGTTTTGGTCTGCAGAAGTACATCACAGCTGCTCATGGAGAGGTTCAGAGTTCATACGGTTTTCATGCTTTTAAGAATAATCTGTTTATGGTGCTGTAGCATCATAACTGAAAAATTACAGGAAAAATTAAAACGTTCCTAGGCTTGATTCATTTGGTCTTGAATTTGGTCAGATGCTTGAATACCAAATTAAAAGTAAGAAGCCTACAAGATCACCTGATCTTGATACTGGAATTGTGGCATCTGAGAAATCATAATTTCAATTTCCACGTGTGCAAATTGGCAGAAAGATGATATGTTGGGTAACGTATAATCTACCCCCAAAAAATTAATTATCTGTGTAGTGCTGGGATGTTCAAAAACATCTGTTATCTTGACTGATTTTTGTACAGCTAATAAGTTTGTGTATTGCTTGAACTTTACAGTAGAGCCTGTAAAATTTAGTACATGGGAACAGTGGTGTGCCATATGGCCTAACTGCATTGTTTAATGGCTTGTTTGCAGAATGTCTTCAGTAACGCGTATGATCTTGTCACAGCAATGTGAAGCAAGTCCAGTCTTGCGTGCTGTTGGTTTTTGTTAACTGTAGACTGGGCAGGTTTCCAGGTCAGAGTTAATTTTGACAAGATGAATTTGTCAAAACTGAAATGGGAAAATGACAGAAGTACAAAAGCTTTTGTGGGGTGATACTGCCTACGGTAGCCTGTTAACTAAGATTTGTTCCTATGGAAGAAATGACTAAAGGTGGAAATTAAGAGGCAAGCAGGCAGTCAAACCTTTAAACCTGCCTTACAGGTACTGCAGAGCAGATAATCTGGGAGGGGACATAGTATGCGAAACCCTCATATGTAGCTGAGGGCGCAAGCAGAAAACACTGCATTGATCACATCTGTTGCATCTTAGGCAAATGTCTGATAATCTTCAGCTGTGGGAAAACTCATAGTTGTGTGGAGAGTACTTGAATCTCTTGATCTCTTCTACAGTGCTTCTTGTGCAGCTCTCATGCTATGTACAACTTTTTGATATATGGACATAATCGTAATTAACGCCTGTGATAAACTGTTACGGTGTTTACTCTTATTGCCTGCAGAATTAACATACCTGGGATGGGAAAAGGGTAATGGCAAAAAATAAATGTACTTCAGTTTTCTCTCTTCTAAGTACGTGCAGCAGGCGGTGCTGTGTGTGTTACGGATCGAGTGTCGCAAATGTAAGGGCTGGGGCAATGGGTCTCTCTGCCTGTTTAGGAAATTTCTTGGGATGGGACTGAGATGTCATGTTTGTCTAACCAGACATGGGCATTTTTTCTCTGGCCCATTGCTTCCGTGGGTGTGCGCTTCACCCCAGAAGTGTTGTGACACTCAACGTGAACAAAGGACTGTTGTCATCTTAATTCCTTCACCAGTCTCATAACTAGCTTCCATACTATGGTTTTGAAAACATTTTGAGAATCAGAGATAGTAAAATATATGTAATTAATGCATTAAATTCTAAGCTCGCTGTGAAATAATAGGGAAAGAAAGAACGAAATTGTAACTTATCTTGAACTTGAAAATCATTTTATGCTAGGGGAAGTGTCAGTAAAATGTGTAATGTATTGGACTGTATTTTGTGACTGATACCCTGTTGGTTCCAATGAATAATGACAGGTGCATTTTTGTGAGCGCAGTATCAAAGGCTGATGTCCATCTGGTTTGTGCAAATGAAACCCTGAGAAAGGAAATGAGGCTAATTTTGTTTCAAACCTGCATTAATGAAATGTACATATTACTACTTCCTGGTCCAGAAGAGTTGACTGGCAAGAGACTTGACCTACAAAACATAAGTTTATTATGTCATGGAAATTGGCATGAGACTTTGTTTTGATTAATTGTGAAACTGTCAGAAGACTGATACAACAGTGAGAAAATATAAAATGAGATGCTGATACCTTGCTCAGGCATGCAGTTGGTTGTTAACAGTGGAACAATATTGTCGTCTTAGGACATTACTTAAAAGTCAAAATTGCTTGCCTAAAATGTTGCTAAGAGCAAAAGTATTACTATACTACCTAGAAAGAATATCAATATTGACTGTGAAAATATGTTGCCTCCCCCATACTGTACATGTGGTTAGTTTATGTCAGTTGATCATAAAGTCTCTAAGAATAAATCAGGCTTTTACAATGCTAAGATTCAACTTCTAAGCTTCCAGATGATGAACACTATAAACTGGGGAAGTTTCCACATAACAGTTTTTTCAGAGTCTTTAAATTGTAAAGTTCTTCACTGGAAGAATGACTTGCATATAGCAGGCTGAAAGACACATCATAGCCAATAATTTTGGTTCTTCTCTTAACTTTTTGTCACTTTTATCACTCCTAAACAGTAAGCTCATTAGGCATGTACACAGCCGCTTGTGTTCTGGCCTTGTGGAAATGGAAAACAGTATATTCTCTTAAGCTGTGTATTTTTTGTCTACAGATGAAGGACATGACCTGCCGTGATGTTGTTAAAGAGGTTGCAAAAATGTAAGTCTCCAACCTGTTTTTCCAACTTGTCAAAATCTGTACTGGTGAGCTTGTTATGGTTTCAAACTTAAGCTGTTCCTTTTAAATTGGGAACCAGGTTTCGTTTGTACTAGATGAGTGCTGACTCTAGTTAATCTTCTGATATTAGTGTTTTTTCTCTCCTTGTGAGATGGGATATGCTACTCAGTACTGAAAAATACCAAAGGGTGTGAAAAATACGCCTTTTGATCTCATGTGCTACTTTTTATTGATGCAGCTTGTAGCACCAGTGGATTAAATGTTAAACAGTCTGAATATGTCACTGGTTTTAAAATACATAAACCAGGTGACAGATGGGAGGAAACTCCTTGGTGTCCTGATTCTGAAGAAAGAGCTGTACGCTTTGTTATGCGGATTAAACAATGAACTGATGCTTCAGACATGAAGTAGCAGTTCAGAAATGGAGCTGAGGTCTTTGACCCAGCCTTCCTGTTTGCCTAAAAAAACCTCAAGCGCTTAGGAAAGAAGCAAAGTATAACTCCTTATTTAAAGGTGTATATAGGCTATAGCTGGTCTCATTCAAATGGTAAAGCTTAATACCACATAAAAAGACTGAAAATATTTAATTTGCAATTTACTGATGTAATTTAGGACAACACACCAGTGATAGAATTATCACTGTAGTTACTAATACTATCCCACAAACTCTATGTGAGTATAGTGTACTCACGGGGGGGGGGGGGGGGGNNGGGGGGGGGGGGGGGGGGGGGAGGTACCATTCAGTAAGTCACGTACTAGTGAGGGAGAAAGCAGAAAGTCTTCTCTTCCTAGTATCTTCTAGGTAGAGCATGAATTGGCCAGTAGTAAATTATCTTGAAAATACTTTGTGATTTAGTATCTCTTCAAGCAAATAGATGTATCCTTTCAGGTATCTACAACACTTCATTTTAATGCTTTAGGAACACAGTTCTGTGCTTGTCACAAATCTAGTAATCTGCAGCTGCAAAACGCCAGCATTTTATGGCTGTTGCTTAGATGGTTATAAAGAAGTAATAAATATGCTCCTATCATTGGGGTTGCAGCACGGGAGTTTATTTCAGAGTTTTTGTCTGAGGCTGTCATGGCAGCAGCTAGAGGAAAAAAATTGTAGGATCTCTGCTTGGAACCTAGCGAGGACCTCAAAGCAGTTATGGCACAAATAAGGCATGGATTTTCAAATGATGAACAGTCTTCTGTTCTTTAATTCCGCCTCAGCTGAAGAGAGCAGCTCTAGATATAATTCTGTTTTTCAGCTCAAGTTCAGGTCCTTAGTAGCATTTAGCAAGATAGCAAAGATTTTAATAATTTTTTTCATTACTAGCCAGAGTCTGGAGTAATGATTTCTTCAAGAGCTTGTAATGGAACATGTCATTGCGAAAGGCTTGTACCCAGCTGAACGCATAAGAAAGGCCTATAGATCATCTTAGGCCATGATCAGTAAGTCCAGTCTAACAGTGACAGAAGAACATAAGCAGATAGAGGTATTTCCCTGGACACCAATGTTAACTTTGTTCTATGTATTTGTTTCACAATACTTCTCTCAAACTTTAATTGGAAGTACTTTGTGCGGTGCTGAAGATATCCTTCCTTTCTCTGCTATCTCCAAGCTTTCTATGTTGGCTAGAAAGAGCTGGTATTTTTCAGCTTTTGACTTATTAATGCTTTCTGAAACAAACTAAGGTATACAACCTTCTCAACAAGCAAAGCCACAGGTTATTGTAATTTCTACTATTTTGAGTGTACATCTCAACTCAGGGTTGTTATAGCTTGTTTACGTGTTCTGCCACTGAGAACTGAATACTATGATGCAGTCAAATCAGTAAATCAGTATTGCTATTATAGCACAAGATTTTTATCCCACAGACTGAGTGATTTTACAAGTCTGGCTGGTACTGTGTATTCTGTAATACCACTTGTTTAAATTCTGATTACTGTCACGTTTGCCATTAGCATGGTAGTCTATATGGAGATCTATGTACAGGTTTCTAATTAGATGCAAGATACTATAGTGTTGGGATTTAGTCTTAAGTGTAAACTGAAATAAGATTTACAGGGGAAATACAGGACACTCGTATTACAACTAATCTAGCAGAAGCAGGCAATGATGATGTAGCCTTGGTTCTGCAGTATTTGAATCTTAATGGTCTGATTAGGATAACTTGAACATCTCAACCTGCAATCATTTTAATGTATTGTTTGACTAGCAGTTAAGCCTGGAAAATTCTCTGGTGTTCTTGTGTGTGTGGGCAGGGGAGAAAGCACGGGGACAGCTTCTGTTAACCGTAAGAAGAGTATTTCAACAGAAGAAATCTGTGAAAGGAAGAAAGTCTCTTTTATCATTGATCAGTCTGTTCTAATCTGTGCTTTCTGTGTTCCTTTCAGAATCTACATAGTTCACGATGAAGTAAAGGATAAAGCTTTTGAGCTGGAACTCAGCTGGGTTGGAGAAAGTAATGCATTTCTGTAATTTCTATAAGCACTATAGAAAACTTGTAACTTTCTTTAAAACATTGCTTCTTAACTTCACTCTGTATGTCAAGGTCTTTGTTTGAATTCTACTTAAGATGTACTCTTTTTATTGGCAGTAACCAATGGAAAACATGAAATTGTTCCCAAAGACATCAGGGAAGAAGCAGAAAAATATGCCAAGGTAAGGTCCGACTTTGGCAGTGTTTCAGTGCTTCGCTTGACAATCAAGTCTAGATTAGAAGAAACTAACTGAAAATTAGGCTTCTACTGTTGTCATGGCTGGAAAATGTATAGTTACAACACACATCACTTGAGCATTAGCTGATGTTATTCTGAAGGGAGAATACTGAAGTTTACAGGGTAATCCAGCATTAGGTCTTACTTTCAAAAACAGTGTAATTCAGCAGCCTTGCACAGGTGGCATGTTTCTCCTTCAGAAGTAAACATTAACTCTTCAACAATGGTGTAAGTGAGTAGGTGGTAAGTGTCATGTTGCCTAGAACAGTTTTTAGAGATAACTATCTGGAGAAAATTAGACTTCCAGCATTTAATGGCCTTGCTTTTGTTTTAAAAGTAATGATGATGGTCAGTATTACTTCCTAAAGATATGAACTAGCCTGCTGAATACAAGGCTTTGGACAGATTGATAAGATTGTAAAGCTACAGCAAAACTCATTTTCCTTATTAAAGGCCATACTAAAGAACAACTGCTAAACTATTTTTTAATTAAACTTTTTTTTAATAGGAATCTTTGAAAGAGGAAGATGAATCAGATGATGACAATATGTAACACATTGTTACTTCAAGACAAGTTCAACTTTTCTTAACTTAGAACAGGTTTGTTTATAATGTATTAAGCATGGGATGCTATTATGTACTTGTTGGAAGAAACTGAGTGACCAACTTGCACTAATAAATTTTCCATTTTACTGTCTGTTAGCTTTTATTTCAAAAGAGTATAGGCCAACAGCATAAAGAAGCAACTATACTCTGTATCAAAGCAGACATTAAGAACGAAAGATATCAGGCTGGTGTTGCTTCCTCTTAATACAGCATTCTATTTGAGCCAGGCTAGGTACAGAAAAAGAATCTGCTTAAAATTTGACAAGTCTCTTGTTTATACTGCAGAGTTTAATATTAAAAACTAGTACTTGGTTATTCCTTGATTAACCACTATCACAATTTGCAGTTCATTCACAGCCACACTCTGTGATTGCTCTTGTCAGAAGAGATTAGAACATACCTAACTGTAAAACAGCTGGTTACTGGTTAAGGTGATGTGCAGAGCTGACAACTCCAAACAGCCTACATAACAAGCAAGAGTTCAGGAAAAGGAATTTTAATCTGAAGTATTAAGCCTAGGCTTATCTGCGGAGTAGGGGAAATCAAAAACTAATTCAATTTAAAATAGTGCTTTGGTTGAGTTCTCAAGCTGCAAGATCTATTAAGCAAAATAACTGGAATTAATGCCTGAAGAGCTAAATTATTTTTGAACAGCTTCATTCAGTTGTAGTTTCTTAAGCCACTTCTGAATCAGCGTTAACATGTGTTGACCTTCCCAGGAGTTGTAAAGCTTTCCTGGTTTCTTTCCCCGCTTCCTAGGAAAGAATAACTGTCTATTCTAGTCACTTCAAAGTCTTGAAGGACAAGGTAACAAGCCATTCTGTTCACCAACTTAAAACTCAGTTAAAATTGAAGTCTTGTTTGAACATGCATTTAAAATTCTAATAGTCAAATCTGAAAATGCATACTTTTCTAATGAATTAAACTCCTCAGCTTTAGTACTACACACTAATGATCACCAGCCCTTAAAACAAAAGCTTTCCCTTACAGGTTTATTTTTTTTTATACAGTTTTTTCCTTTTGAAAAAAAACCACCCAACACACTGGGCCTTCTACAGTCTCTTTTCTAATGCGATTACAAGACACAGTTTCTACTTCCTTTCTGTGACAAGGGAAAGCCAATAGAGATAGATGGGTCTGTCTTGATACTTAGTGACTGTCTCAGGCTTAAGACTTAGCTGGAGTCAAGGTACCTGAACTCTTGCCTCTCCAGCTGGGCATAGCTTTCAAAGGCTGCTGGAGCACTTGCTCAGGCCTGCCTGAGCCAACACTAATCATGACATGACAGATGGCCTCCTGAGGTGGTAATACAGCAGTTATACTGTGTCAGCCTTTAGTTCTGTGTTGCATTTCTTCAAACTGAATTTACTACTGAAGTTCACTGCCAATTCAGCTGTTTGAGTCATTAGCGAGTGCCAGTTGGGAAACCCTCATCAGCACTCTAAGCATCAGCTGAGGGCTGATCTTTAACTCACTGTATATGACAGCAGAACTACTTCATTCTCTTCACTTTGTCTTTATTCTATACCTAAAGTGTTGCTGACAACTGCTAAATGGAAGTTAAAAGCCATCCCCATGTGTGGTTACACACATCCACCCAGTCCTTTTGGCGACAGCCATTCAGAATTAGGGACAGGAAGTGCAACAGTCACACCAGTCAGCTTGCAGGGTTAAGCGAGAAGAGCAAGATAGTTGCGTGTGTTTACAAGATGAAGTAGAAGGAATATGTTCTACAATAT
>RSEF01000005.1:60968352-60980211 GCA_003993805.1 Himantopus leucocephalus
TATACAGGAAAGGAGGGGGTCAAGGAGGAAAAAAGCAGGAAAATACTGAATAAGCTATTTTAGTATTGAAAGTTCCCTTAACTTTAGAAACAGAAAGCTAGCAGGAAACAGAAAGCTAGCAGGCTTCTATTTGATCTGAAATTAAGCATTGCTACCTCTTAACAGCAAGGCCCAGGGAACATTAGAATAGATTTGTAGTCCAGAAAGACTAATTCTAACAGAAAAACTACTGCAAACTCCCCACTACAGCTATTTTTGTAGCCTTAACCTAGTTGCAGTTCCAACAGGGATAACCAATGGGACAACCACATTGCATTTAACAGGTAACTTACTAACTTGAAGCTAGTTACTTAATGCTTAATTACACAGTTGTGCAGTAGCCATCATAATGTTTCACTAATTTAGTCCACATCTGATAGGCTAAATGCCAACTTTAATGAATTTTGCTACTAATAATTAGTATTTACTTGATGCTGTGGCAAACAGTGGAAGTTGAGCAGTGGAAGAAATCTTCCAAAATAATGAAGTGGCTACTTATGGCAACCCTGACCACATAAAGACCTAAAAATTCAGTGGGACAGCACAGCATCGTTAAACTGTGATTAAATGTTGAAGACCATGGTGTTTTCTTCTAAATATATAGAGCTGTCTGAGGTAAATCACTTGGTGAAAGCTAAGCTCCAGAAGGACTCAAGCTGGATCTGAGAGTATTATTTAAGTGAGGACTAGACCTGTTACAGAACAAGAGAAAATATTAAATCTCAACAAAAAAGAGCTTACTTTTAGCAGAAACTCTGTTTTAAGTATAGGACTAGGAAAAAAAAACCCCACCCTCTAGCTGTATTGTAGATACTCCCTTACCCTCTAGTCTTAATATCTAGGAGGAAGAGTTTGATTTAAGCCCAGAGAACAACAACCGATCAGGCAGCTAAAACAAAGATTTGAAAGCTTCCTCCTGTACTCTCCTGTAGCTTCAGCTGCGGGGCATGTCTGGATAACGTATGCACGCTCAAAGTCTGTGGAATTGAAGCTCTAGAAGAGCTGTTCCTTGAGAAAATACCACATGTGCCTACTTTAATACTACTACTTTTGAGTAAGGTCACTCCGAGAGCAGCAAGTCTCAGAACATGCCAAGGGACTAGGGCAGGCCAGTTGGCTGACTCGATTCAGAGCTGCTTGCAACACGTGCAAGCCCAATGTGATAGACCTAACAGCAGCAGCCTGTGACAGTGACCTCGGAAGGCTCCCAGAATCAGCCTTCAGCAGCAGCATGCCTTCCTACAAAAGTAGGGCTTGGATCCCCTTCCCTAAAATTAAAATTAGCTTTATAATTGGCTTGAAAATGGTTAACTGTAACTTCAGTTTAACAATGAAATGTGAAAATGCATTGCAAGGCTAACAAATGGGGAAGGTAAAAGTTTCTGAATTGGAGATTTGAGCAAGAGGTGATTCTTAACAGTCTCATTTAAATTATTTCTGCCCAAAACACTGGGAAGTTTCAGTTCTAAAGATAACAGGTAAAAAGCATAATTAGCCCATACCAAGCAGCACTTCTTGCTTCAGCTCCACAAGTAACCTACTTAGTCCAGACTCTGGCCATTTATGGGAATACATAATAGAGCAGAAAGTCAAATACTCACTTGGAATGCATAATGAGTTCTTGCCATGCTGAAACGCTTAAAGCTCAGAGTTTTTATAGCGTATGCTGTTGCTTAAGACCCAAAGCACAGACTTTAACAGAACACCAGCAAGTAAGACTGTATAGACCAACTCATCTCTTAGCTTAGTCATCCCTCCACCAAGGAGTGATTTAGAAATACGTAGATCCCATAATGACACAAGAGTAGGATGTACAGGAAGATGCTTCCTCTCCCTTTAAGTCTCATACATCTACTGACTGTTACTCAGCACCTGATGAATCACTACTGTGATATTTAATAAGACTGGATATGTCACATTCCCTGTTACAATTATTTAGTCAGCAAGTCCACGTACAGAAACCATATTAAAGAGAATTAAGAAGGGGACTACAGTGAACTGCAGGTGACAAAACAGAACAAACAACCACAACAGTCCACCACCTAGTTTACTTACATACATCTCCATGACTGCACCAGGACAGACTTTAGAATATGCAACTGGACTTGCAGAGTTCAAAAACGAAGTTTAGGCTACTGCATCGGTATAATCAATTTTAATTGTTAGTACTACCTTTACATAGCCGTAAGAAATACTGGTTTGGATAATATCTTCATTACAACGAACTAGTACTACTGATGAAATAATGGTACGATTGAGCTGTTAGAAGCTCACAGAAGAACAGTTCATAAAAGTAATCCATATGTAAAGTCTCCTGTGTGGCTGATATCCATAAGGGTATCTCCAAAAGAAATAGTACTAATCTGTATTTAGTGCCGACTCTCAGAAAGGAAACATTTCCAACAATTTCTGTCATGCAGATCTGAGGTATGCCACGCATCATGTCATTTGTTACTTCCTTCTCATCACCAAAAACAGCTGGATGGCCTGAGGTTAAGAGCCCCACATGCTGAAAGTGTGACTGTCTATACAGACACAATACTGCTTGGGATGCTATGTGGCTATATAATATAGTCCAAGTCACCCTTAAGGAAGGAGATTTGGAATAACTACATACGCTGTTTTGCAAGTCTCTTCCTTAAGATAAAACTGTAACCATAGAAGGAAACACAAAACAGTGAATTCAACAATGCATCTTAAGCATTTGTCAGCTGGAAGATAACCATGACCTTAAAATAAAGTGCACAGTTTCAAGATTCTGAAGAGAAAAATAGTATTAGTTGTCATGACAATTTTAAGACTGTAATAGCACCAAAAATACTGTTCAGAGACTGTTCTCTCCCCCTCATTTTCTTCCTTCAGTTGTGTATGCCTATAAGACAAGGACTAGCGTTTCCTCCACCCACCAGTTTTTCAAGTAACACGCAGCAAGAAGTTACTTTTACTTAAGAACTGAGAGCTATTTTGAGACACCAACTGCTTGTAACTTTCCATCATAGAAAATCTTGCTACCTATTATGTCTAATTATACAGAGTTGCAGAAAAGAGGTGGTATAGAAGAGGTAAGGGTGTAGCCTTAGTTTGTCCAGTAAATACATTCTAGTATTTGAGAACATGGGATCTACAACCAAGCTCAAACCAAGCCTATTTCCAGATGGACTAAGCAATCACCACACGGTGCTCTTTCATCTTCAGTACATTGCTATTAAAGGACTCTTTCAGAGTTGTTTAAAAATGGTTCTTACAAGTTACTGTACCAACCAAAAATGGACAACTAGAATAAAGCAGGCAGCAGCATCACATGGTTTATAGTCCAAGCACGCATATAATCAGATACAGGAAAAACTGAAATATCCTGAAGTCTCCCTAAAGACAGTATAAGAACTACCCACTGAAAATAGGTTGCATGGTAAGACAAGCCAAGTCAGAGTTTAGAAAGAACATGGGGTGGTTTATTGCTGCATAAAGTTAGATGTCATTTGGTGCATGTATTGTCTGCATATCCAAAAATACAGTCATTAAGATTCAAATTTCAGATTAATAACAGGTTTGGTTATAGTAAATTCACCCAGAAACTGATACATTCCAAATGCACACACAAAACCTAAAACCCCTCCCAAGTGATGCCCAATTTTTTGAAAGTGAATTCATCTTGTTTCCAGGGCTTTTAGAAAAGCAGGAATCTGCTACTTTCATTATTTCAGGGAAGGGCAGAGACCTATTACATTAGACTACATTAACAGGTGTCAAGAGCAGCAAAGGAAGTGCTAGATGACTTTAACAGAACACTAACGTAAAGCTCAATTTCAGCTCTAATTCTAGGTGTTTCCACAGTCTACAAGGCACACTACTTGAGAGGCTATTTTTCCCCAAATATTTTTCTATATACATCAAGCATAGGAAAAAAAAAAATCTGAAATACTGTTTTAGGAGGCAGAATCAAAACAAATGTAGCTTAATGTGTTTCCTGTCAGTCAGTTGGTTTAATAAACAACTACCTCCCCCAGCCAAATGCTTGTTTTCTACACTTATACCAGTTTGTCCCCCTTTGTGCTGCTTGCAAGGAGATCACTCCCACACTAATAAAAGATCTTTCATTGATCCAGAATAATTAAACTCCAAAAAGACAGGTATTTTGTTCTTTTGGAGTTCCGGATGTCACACAACACAGCTCATTTCAGTGGTTCTGTTCACAGCTGTCCTGGTGTAACCAGTGGGGTGACAGACTACACAGAAGCACTGCAGGAGGAAGCATACCCCTGAAGGTACAAAGTTCTGCATATCCCTGAAGGTTGCGCAAACAGTATAGTCTTGCAATTAATTCACAAGTTAAGTGTGCATTATGCGGCGTTGATTGGTCAGCTAACTCCCTGGCCACGTGGAAATTAGCGACCTGTAATAATATCCTCCAAACAATATACACAAGTAAAAAGTATCTTTTGAAAAAGGCAGCTAAGCAGGAAAAATTCACAATACACTCACTGGGCAAACTGTAGATGCTCACTGACAGCAGCTACTTACAGCTAATAACATTTAATTCAAAAGACTGCGGGCATTAATACTTTTAAAAAAGAATCAATACTGACCAACTGCCATCTTGTTAGCTATGGATGATAAGCAAGTTAACCCTAAGTGATTATAGAATCGTAGAATAGTTTGGGTTGGAAAGGACCTTTAAAGGTCATCTAGTCAAAAAGTAATTTGGACAAGCAGAAGCCTTAGAAGAAAGGCCAAGTGACTACTGCCTTCACAAGCTTTCTTTTGCTGAGCAGCCATGCTTTGCAGAAGTAGTTCTTGCTTTGTGGCATACACGTTGCTTTCTGGAAACTAGTTACAAGGAAAGACCATGCACCTACAGTCACAATTCAGTTGGATCACGCTGCTCTACAACCTGCAACAATCCATCATTTTAATCAACAGCTTATCAGTGCTAACAAGCTTGAGAGCGACACCTATGCTGACCACATCTAAGGACTCACCGTAAGTATTAGAACCTTATTTTCTATCTCTACAAGTATGGAAAGATACATTTTAGTAAAAATCCAAGCTGAGCAAGCCACTTGCTAATGTCTGAAAAAGCCTATGGATATGAGAACATAGCTATAACGGTTTTATTTCCTCCTTGTACTTTTTCACATGGCTACTTCTGCAGCAAGAAGTCTTACCGCGTGGGGGAGAAGCCTTACAAGATACAAACTAGCAACAGGTAGGGAGATTCTTACTTCAGATTAGCCATGACAGATCACTCAAAACTACTTCTGAAAAATAGGAAACTACTGAATCTACTAACTCAGGTATTGAGAAATTAATCCACCTGGAGTTAGTTCTCTTTGCCAAAGTGAAACAACAGCCCATTTCAGCTCTCCAGCTTCAGCATCAATCAACATCTTAGGTACGGATAGCACTAGACATCTATTCAGTATAGATTTACTCCCAGTCTGGTATCACAAAAGGCTGAAAAAGTGACCACACTGTAGCTCCAAAGTAGGTATCAGAAGTTAAATATTTAAGGAGAAATACCTTCTATTTCAGAAGCTTAACTTATTCAGAAGATCACAGCAAGGTTCCTCAAATGCAACATGCAACCTCATTTAAATGTTAAAACTTTAAAGACTTTCTCCTGTTGGTGTTCAGAGTAATGAAATATGTAATTGCCACTCCCCAAAACACACCGATTTTGCATGTTTGCTTTTGATAGGAGGTTACTCAAGCACTAGTATTTATAAACAAGATTTGACTCTGTTAGGAAGAATACAGACTATTTAGAGATTCAGATGCAAGTTTAAAAGTTTTAAACTTAAGTTTATTTCAGGAACACTAAAACCGAATTTGCTCTGTAGACTGATGACTGACTATATTTACACAAAAAACCACTCGCCCAATCCTGTAAAAAAGCATCTCTTCTCACCTTGAAATATCAAGACTTCCACAGATAAAACGTTTACCTCAGTAATAACATCTGCAGGTCAGAAGTCAGGAAAAAAGCTGCAGAGATAATTTAGAAGCCAGTTAAAAAGTACAGAGAGTTTTAAAAATTAAAGTTTACAATACTGGAATGGCTGATGCGCTAACATACCCCATGTGTTTATGTGCATAGGATACATTTCTAGTACTAACTCGTGTCTTGTGCCTGTCACAGAAGTTATTTATAAAGCCCAAAACAGAAGGTTCGATCACTCACTAAGGACAGGTAGATCTAATCCTTTGCCTTTACTGCTGGCATTCGGAGACAAACTTATTTTGAAGAATATGTAAGGATCCTCTCCTTCAGCAGTTGGATGAAGTAACATTACCATCCAGAAGAGTAAGTAAATTCTCATTTGACTTCAAGCATCTACTTCAAGTTTTAAAAGACAGACTGATCACTTGATTGCAATGACAATTAAAGTCCTTTGCTACATCTAAATTAAAGCTGCTTTTCTCTAGAGTACTGCGTGCTATTGTTTTGCAACACTGCAGGACTTCCCCAATGTAGTTGTAATAGCCTCACTATTGTCTTGAATGTGAACTTGTTGTCCTTAGAAATAATACAGGAATTTAAGTGGATTTGTAGTCAAATTCCATATCTTGCATCTCTTTACAAGGCAACAGAAGAGAAATTAAACATCTACATTGAGATAATTTAACAGCACATGACAAAACATGCAAAAACTGGCTTTAGAATCCCATCTTAAGTAAACCCTGGCAATGCGCACCCTTCTTCCATAGTTGCTAAATTAGCTAACATTAACATTCGATGTTAGCTATCATAATAGGAAATTACATACCAGAAAGAATAAAAATACTCTCTTACAACACAGCTCTTATTCCGTCCAAACACAAGATTACCAAATCAGTCTTAAAAAAAGGAACATTTTACGTTTGGAATTAAAAGATTGCATGACACATGCCAAAACACCCCCACACAGCCAACAGGCTGCGATGAAAGCAGCAGTTACCAGTTGAGAACCAAAACCTCTTCTCTTGGTGCTAGGCTGCTAATAACACACATCAGTTAATGCATCACTGATTTCTGCACACATTTTATAACACATGGGATTGTAGTTAAGATCTGCAGTCACAAAGCATAACAAAGTCTGGACATAGTTTATTCAGTAAAAATGGGACTACTCCCTGGCGATCTCTGAAGCCACTAACAAGAGTTACGCTACTTGGACAAGCTGAGCACGTAACATCATTTTACGAGTATTACTGGAAAAAGCAACGACCAAGTAATATTGTTAGCTGCAGAGCTGACAGAAGACCCAATTCCCAGATTCTTCTCACACAAAATACTATGCTGCCAATATTTTTATGACTATTTGTATCAAGAAGAGATACTGCACTGCCACAAAACACACCCATGGCAGATTCAAGAAACTACTACTAAACTTCAGTGGCTATAATGTGCTAATTCAGGCTTCCTAAGGGTTGCTAAACTTTTGTGTCTTCTCCAGCAGCAACACTCACAATGGAATCATGAAAAACAGCATGCACAGTTATGTCTGAATAACTAAATATCCATTTTTCTGAACATGAGGACAGGAATGTGCCAGAGCTGGGGAAACTGTAGGTTAGCATTTAGCATTACCAGATGGTTTTGTTTGTTTTCTCTCACAAACAGGACAATAAATATGAAGGAACTTATTGCTGATAGCTAACAGTAAAGCACAGTTTTCTCCATGACTAGGAAAGAAGGTCTGACCTTTCACTTTTATAATCCAGCTATTACAGACTGAACTTTCTGTTGTCAACTTCACATTCGTTGGGATATTTTTGCTTTATACCTGCACACTAAGTTCTTTACAATGCACTCTCGTCTGAGGCGTTTGCAATCACTTAGATGATAAAGCTCTGTGGGAAGCATACATCTGACCTTCATTTGTATGGAAATACAGCAGTACGGAGGTTCTGAACTGCAAGGCAGATGCTTGCTCAACCACTACTGGTAAAAATGTTACCTATTCACTTACAGAATAGAAACACCAAGGGGAAGAGCATTTAAAAAAAGAGAACTAAGCACTTGAACCAAAAATAAAA
Organism: Himantopus leucocephalus; assembly: GCA_003993805.1. Classification (NCBI taxonomy): domain Eukaryota; kingdom Metazoa; phylum Chordata; class Aves; order Charadriiformes; family Recurvirostridae; genus Himantopus; species Himantopus leucocephalus. The sequence continues at coordinate 60,976,411 of RSEF01000005.1, forward strand.
GAAGCTAAAAGTCTCCTGAACATCTGCAAAGTCTGACATAAAGTAGCACAGTATTTCATTACATACACAGCAGCTCAATGTTAGAACAAGAATCAGTATTTTTAGTATTTCTAGAATATTTTAGCTGTGATTGTATGTGTATTGAGTTATCTACATGTAAATGCAAGAACATTATGTCAAGAACAGTATACAACGACTGAACAGAATTAAAACATCTTACTTATCCCAGAAATCTCTCTTCTCAAAGAAGCCACATGATACATTCAACAGTTTTATTTGGCTGCTACTTATTCTGCTATTCTTACAAAGAATACTGTAGATACAGACATTCCTGTACTTGCCTTTTCCTACTGAGTGCCACATATACAGAAGACTTTGGGCAAAGTTTCTGTAAATTTAGGATGTAAAAATTCATTTTCATGGCATAACTCTGAATCCTGAAGTTCATATTCCAATGAAAAGTTACTTTAAACCAAAATTAGACGCTTTCTCTAGCTTGCCAAAAGCACAGCTTTTTCATTCCATTATACTAGACATCATCCCTAAGTTGTGTGAGAATGTTTACGCTCTTTGTTGAGCTGCCTAGCTAGGCATTCTTAGGTACTTTAAATACCATAAAAGAACAAGTCACCTCTCCTGCTAACTGGCTATATAGAAAGAGATTCCTATTGCTCACAACAACTAGATGGGTGACGTGCCACGAACTTCCTAAGCATGCCGGCTGTAACAGATACATCCAAGTGGACAGGATTTTTCTGCTAGAAATCAGAAACAAGACTGATTAGTTTTGTCACAAACTGTTATTTATTGAATGGTACTATACTTAGTACAGAGATACAAATTGTGACTCAAAAAAAGCTCACAATCTAAGTCATGTTTTGGCCAATACATTCCACAGAGAGATGAGAAGTTCACATTCAAAGTTTGGTTAACATTTGGCTTAGATTTAATATATTCCATACAATAATTTACTCTTCAGTTTATCCACTGCATAAAGTGCAACTACAGCACAGAAGTTCCCTCAGCACTGCCTCAAACCTTTATACATTTTTGTATGCATCTTTATATTTACAACCCAGATCCAAACACCAGAACTCTAGAGCTACCGTTCCCCCACGACAGACATCTCATTCAGCCAATTCTAAACATGCCTCATGTGCATTATGCTTTATTAAACCTTCAGAGCTTATCTATACTATACATCACTGCTCATTAAACTCCCTAGAAACCTGTCCTTTTGCCTGCTGCTTTCCAAAGTATCAGATTTAATTAAAAAAAAAAATAAGACAAGAACTCAAACACTCAAACCAGAACTTACACAGAAACTACACCTAAACTAACAATCCATTTCTGTCAAAATTAGCACAATGGATCTTTTAACTATATTGATAGGTCCCTCCACTGTTACTTTAAATAAACCTAACGTAGGTCTTGTAGCTGAGAGTGAGCACTATCAAACAGATCTTATTACTCTGTGGAAAAATAATGCACCTGCATTACATTCAACCATGCACAAAATTTTATATAAGACACCAAAATATGAAACTAATGTTAATAAGCTACGGTGGTTTTTTTTTTAACCAGGCTTCAGTTAGTAACTACTATTTAGAAGTGTCAAAGCTAGCCCCTAAGAAGAGGTTCTCTTAAAGGACCTTTGACAGGTGCAGATATCCTGCCTTATAAGGCTGCACCTTCAGAAAGCATCCATCACAGGCAGGGAAGGACCAGACAAGTCTACGATCCCCCACGCACCCCGAAAGGCACTCAGCCCCGTCAACACTTGTCTTCCCCTGTCCTTGCTGCGTCCTCCTGTGAAGGGGTGACCTCAGCCGCCTGGCAGGAAGCCAGGCGGCCATCACAACCGCCAGCACCATGTGCAGAAGCGAGAGACGGTCACGTCCCCCACCCTTCCCGGCCTTCACCCCAAGTGCGTCATGGGCAGCAGGGCATGATTAATGGCGACGGAGCGACGCCTTCCTCCGAGGGAAGCGCCACCACCCGTGCCCCGCCCGCGCCGGCCGAGGGACCAGCCTGAGGGAAAAGCGGCACGGGCAGCGCCTGCAGCCCCTACCTGCAGCCCCGGCGGTGTCTCTGCTGGGGCGCTCGGCAGCGACCGCGGCGGGAGGGCCGCCTTCAGCACGGCCGCTCGACTCCGGCGGGCTCCGCGGGGGGAGCGGCGGGGGATGGCGGCTGGCGGGCCCGCGCCTCACCGGGCCGTTCGGCTCCTCCGCGCCCTCTCGGCGGGCGGTTCCGCCGTGCGCCGCCAGAGGCGCCACTGCCGCCGCCCCTCCATGGCCGCCGCTTCACTTCCGGGTCCGTCGCCACCGAGCGGGAGAGGGGGCGATGGAGGCCGCTACCACCATCCTACGCGGCGGTGAGCCGTAGAGAAGAAATGAGGAGGAATGCAGCAGGAGGCTCCGCGCCGAGCCCGCCACCTCTGCCTGCAGCTCCCCCTCCTCCCCCGGCAGAAGACGCACCAACCACTCCCGCTCCCTTCCTCTCGCGGCCTAAAATGGGAAAGAGCCTCACACAAAATGGCGCCGGGAGGCTGACCGCGGCGCATGCGCTCTGCGTGCCCCGGGCCACCGCCGCCGCAGGACGCCGTCGCCGCCCCCCACCCTCCCTCTCGTCCCCGCCTCACCGCGTCGCCAAGAGACGGCCCGCACCAATCAAATAGCGCCGTTGTTCTTCCTGTCCCCCGGTCATGGCCAATCACCGTGCCCAGAGCTACATCCGGATCCAGCGCCTACCAATCATCTACGGGAGGACGCTGACTTCACTTCAATCTCCACCAATCGACTGGCGCGTTGAAGGAGTGCCAATCAAAAGTCTCCGTAGCCCTACCTGCGTCGACGGCTGGCCAATGCCCTCTGCCGGCCGCCCTGTGACCAATGGGGGTGCTGTCCGCGGCGCCCAATCCGGGCGGGGCAGAGCCCCCGGGGCGTCACGAGGGGGCCAATGGGAGTTCAAGCAGGACAGATTCTGCTCAACAGCTTGTTATTGGGCTCGTCGCTGGTGATTCGGTGCGAGTCCGGGCTGGAGGGGGTGGAGCGGGGCCGCGCTCAGCCGCCGCCGCCGCTCGCGGGGCTGTCGTCGTCTCGGAGGGGGCCGTGGCGCTGGGGGAACGCGGCGGGGCCGGGCAGCGCGGGGCTGCCCACTTCACTCCGAGTTTCCAGGTAGGAGGCAGCGAGGGCGGCGGGCGCCTCGGCAGCCGCAACTCCGCCGCCGTCCCGGGGGAGGGGACGCGGAGCGGCGCTGGGAGCTCCCCCTCTCCCCCCCCCCCCCCCCCCCCCCCCCAAAAAAAAGCAAACATAAACCAACCAACAAAACAAAACCCAAAACCACAAACTAACNCCACCGCTCCCCTCACGGCGGGGACGGGGACTCCCTTGCCCGCCGAACTCCGCCCCATGCCCCCTACGAGCCGCTCACCCCCCCCCCCCCCCCCCCCCCCCCCCCCCCCCCCCCCCCCCCCCCCCCCCCCCCCCCCCCCCCCCCCCCCCCCCCCCCCCCCCCCCCCCNGTCGGGGACCGCCCGCCCGCGCCGCCCTCCATCCCCAGCCGCTCGGCGCCGGCCCGCCCCCGCTCCACCTCCCCCTGCCCCGGGCCGGGGGCTGCGGCGTCCCGGCAGGCTGCCCGGGCCGCCAGCCGCGGCGGGCGTCCGGGGGGCGGGAGCAAGAAGTCCGCCCGGCCGGCGGGTGAGGGGAGCGGGGAGGAGGGGCTCGGCGCTGCGTCCCTCCGCGGGCCGCAGAAAGTTGCGAGGGCCGGGGAGTGGCGGGGAAGGCGGCGGCGGGGCCCGCCG
>RSEF01000005.1:60980570-60991183 GCA_003993805.1 Himantopus leucocephalus
CCCCCCCCCCCCCCCCCTTCTTCTTGTTTTGCAGTGTTTTCCCGTGTGCTGGCGGGGAGGAGAAGTCTTTTGAGCTGGAATCCCTCAAATAACCTTTAAAGATGAAGGTAGGGTGACTCCGGAGTGGGGAACGGCTCCTTTTACCCCCTCGCTCGCTGCTCTGGCGGTTTCATTTATTTATATATATATATATTTTTAATCGTACGTCTGGGCTGAGCAACAGTAGGGTAACGCTGGCCGGGGTTTGGGTGCATGCTGCAAATCCTGTTTCTGCTCTCCAGCCGAGCTGCGGGTGAGCGAAGCTCTTGTCGTCGTGCAGTAGTAGTCTGAAAATTCACGACGTCTTTTTGAGTTGTTGTCCTTTGGGCTACTGTCTTTAAATGCTTCCTGTACCAGCAGCTGCTATTGCAAGTTTGCAAAACCACAAGCTTTTTGTCCCGCCTTAGCTGTTGCCGTTTTTTTCAGTACAAAGGCTTAACAATTGCGGTATAATTCACAAAAGAGAGAAAAACTTTTTTTTTTTTGCCTTCAGAGTTGAAGAAATAATAACAAAAAAAACCCAAAACAATACTCATAACAGAAAAACAGTTATTTAATATTCTCTGTTGATTTCCTGTCATGATCGTTATTTTCAATGTGGTAATTTTGTCCTCATTTATCAGTTGCTACAAGCATAATAAAGTGGAATGTTGAGTAATAAAGTCCAGATTATGGAAAACATGATGAAAAATACTTATTTTTCTTAATATACATAAGTAATTAAGCTTTGATAAAGGTATTTCAGGAAATAGAAATACTAGTTAACAGCTGTTTGAAAGTTTACAACAAATTTCTCTAGCGTTCTTTTAGTCAGCAGGAAAAAAATCCTCTGTATAGAATGTTATACACTTAATTGTAAGTATTGGGATGACAACAGTCTCAAATGTTTTAAATAATCTGTACCGTTGGATTGCTTATACCTGAAAAAAGCACAACTATCTTTTATACTGCCTTTTTGCAGTTGAAATATTTTCCTTTTGTATGCCTTATAGGAATGACTGGAATTAATAGTCTCTCCTATATATTAGTACCCTTTTTATAAGGGAATTTTCCAAATATCAGTTCGATACCCTCAAGGATATTTCTGGGAGAGTAATTAGGCTGACAACTTTTGGGGGGGTGTCACCATCACTGCTAAAACAAAACTTCCTGTAACTTGTTGGTTTCTTTTTTTTTTCCTCTCCCCCTTTTAAAGAAGAGTCTGATTGTAATTCTGAGTACAGATGTTGTTTATCACTTAAAAGTCAATAGGTCTAAAAGTTTAGATGTAAAATGAAATATATAATGATGTAGCTGTAAAAATAAATGAGAAGAACTAAACTTTGTTCTTATTCTTTGTTTCTTAATAGGCAGCGGATGAGCCTGCCTACCTGACAGTGGGAACTGATGTCAGTGCCAAGTACCGTGGTGCCTTCTGTGAGGCAAAGATTAAGACAGTGAAAAGGCTTGTGAAAGTCAAGGTAGTGTACTGTGGTTGTTGCTGATTTTATTAAAGCATTGTGTAGAGATGACTGTCAGAGGAGATCCTAGTCCTGAAGATTAGGAAATGTTCATCACCTCACTGTATGAGTTTTAAAGAACACTTGAATGTTGTTTTTCATATTTTGGTGTTGGGTTTGGGGTGTTTTTTGTTTGGTTTTTGTTCCCTTCGCAGGGGGTGGGGGGGCTTATTTTTCTAGGAGCATGCTGGAAACAAGAATGAGCTTTCAAATTACCTGTTGTTGCTACTTCTTTCCTGATAGCGGTTGTCTTCTGCTTGTGAATGCATCAGTTTCACAGCAATCAGGTTTGATGTCACAAAGAGAGGATTATGCCTTTACATGAGTAATAAGGAATAAAAGCAACCTCTTCACAAGCAAAGGTTCCATTTCATTCCAGCTGACACTCTTATGGCTCGGAATTTAAGAGGCAGTGCCAAAATAAATCGACATAAGACAAGAAAAGATAGCAATAATTAGTTTCTTAGACCAGGTTTCAGAAATGTCCAAGGTAACATTTGTTAAGTTTTGACTATCTTGCTGCTGCTTCTAAAACAGCGTGCTCTGGCTGTACCTGAGTTTCTATACATGCATAATACTGGCACATAACATTCATCCACATTTACAGGTCTTAGACCAGAACAAAGAAAAAAGAAAGTCATTATTTTGCCTTTGTAGTACTGTTGTTAATGCTAGTATGGGAAAACAAAAATAAAATGTAGTTAAATAAGAGTTAAGAATTCAAAGTATATATAGAAATTGTTCTTCTGCTTTGTTTTGTCAAAATCCTCCCACTTCCTACTTTCTTGTCTACTGTCCAGGATATGTAAATAAGGCATTAGTGACCCAAAACCCCCTAACAAATAGAGATGAAAGCTTCTTTTTATAACTACACATCTAAGTTTTCATGTGCTTTAATGCTTAGATCAAGTAGAACAAGCTATCAGCCTCTTCAGTTACATATATAGATCATATCACTTTATCAGAGTGCTCTTCATGATTCAAAAAAAAAAAACCCAACCACAGTTCAGATCTGGGAGTCTTTTCCCCTGTTCTTAATGAGTACTTCTAGAAATTTGTGATGTTCTTTGAAACCTGTGTTGGTGAGAAGCTCCGTAGGAAGCAGCATGCTGCTCTTCCTGGTCTGACATTCTTGATTTTGTATCTGTATCTTTGGTCTGATAGAGTATTTAAGACTTATAATAGGTGTGAGTTTCTTTTTCTCATTAGAATCATATGCTTTATTACTCCATGATAAGATTTGGAAGTATATGAGGCTGCTGTGACTTGGTGGAAATTCCTGTCACTGTATCTCAATTATATTATAACAATTGAAGTTTTAACAAGCTAAGCCTGATATTGTAATTAAGACCCTGGCATGCTTGCCAAGAATGCAAAGAGCCCAGAAAGTCCAGTAGTCTTTTCCTGAGTAGCAGGACAACTTGTATTCATCTCAATGCCGATATAAAATTTTAATATAGCATAAACTGCATTATTAACCTGAATTTGTGTTAATACCAACTCTATTTTAGCATACCGCTAGTATTTTATTTATAAATACAGCTACAGTGTAGACTACGGTTGGGGGATAATTGGGGGAGCTAGAAAACTAGACATATTTGTAGGTGGAAAGGAAGCTCCTTGAACTTTTGATTCCTGAAAAGAAACAGGAATTTTTGATTTTTTTTTTTTTTTAATTAAAGCACTGCAGGTGTTTTTGCTATAACAAACAGCAGCGAAACAGTTAATAGTGTTGACATCTAAATATTCATGTTTTATGTTTCTAACTGAGTCTCTCCAAACTCAGGGATTCAGATTGCATAGGCTTACATCTACTTTGTCTCATCGGTGTGACCTTCTCAACAGTAGGATTTTAAAGGGAGAAGCATAGTTTACTTGCGCTGTAACCAATCCTTATTTTCATTACACTTGTAGTGATTCACATCTTTACTATAAACACTTTCTCTTGCTGAAGGTAGCAGAAATGATGATATTGCGGTCAGTTCGGTGTTTTTTTGATACATATTTAATAAAAAGATCTCTTTATTTTGGTTGTAGTTTAGTACTCTGTATGTTGTTCATAAAGTGCTACAGTTGAAGTAGTGAGAGAGAAAAAGCCTGCTTAATCTTCTGACCTGGCAGCCCAGTTCCAGGTATGCCCTGGATTGTATCAATATCCAAACTCACATCAAAACATATTTTCTTTGCCTTGGAATCGCTGATATTTAATTTGCTCCGATCTTTAATTACGATGTTTCAGATTAAATATTAAATGTGATACTTGGGGCTTCCTGTGAGCAAAAGCATCCACACCAAGCGTTTTGTGTTCAGTAATGTTTGAGTCCATTTGATTGATAAAGATCTTATTTTCCAAATTATTATTCTTATAGATACAGTTTCACATGCTATTTCTGTGCTATTAAAATAATATATATGTATATACACACACATGTTTTTGAATGTCTTTCAGGTGGTCCTGAAGGGGGATAACTCAACTCAGTTAGTGCAGGATGACCAAGTGAAAGGACCTCTAAGAGTATGTATATTGCATGCTTTTTTTTGGTAATCACACAATTGATTTGTAAAATTCTAAATTCTGATACTGTTGATGTGAATACCTGTTCTACAGAATTTAAATCAACAGGAGGAGGCTTATTGCTTTAGATCAGATTGATCCTAAGTAATTAGTCTTAACTCTTGTAGTTTATTGAGGCTGTTTATGCTTCTCCATGTAGTATACTTCGTATGCAACCAGCTTTGCGTGCACAATGATTTTTATATCTTCTTATAAGATGCAAAACTTCTTATATGTAATAAAACTTTGAAACTTCTTATAAGTTATGGAGAACTTGATTACAAGGCTAAGTTCAGGCCCGTTAGACAATAGTGAATATGATAGTTCTAACTGTGTTTTAAAATAGTTGATGTATTTTATATAAAAATATGTGTTGGTGTATATTTTTGTATGTAACGGTTGTCTGCTAAAATACATAGCCGCGTTATAAAACACTGACTGCAAATAGAGCTCTAGTGCAGATCATCTTTTTTTTGTCTTTGTCTTTTCCCTAGCTACTGCAAGAACACCAATGTATGTTGTATGCTGCTACTGAAATTCTGATTTAGCTGCCAGTATAACAATGTTTAAAGTATAAGATATAGTAGTCATTGCATGCACATCAGTAATAAAGTAATAGTTACTTTGATTGAATATTTGAATATTTATTTCCAATTAGCCTTCTATTATTTCTTCTGATGATGTAAGTCATACTGAAATTAGATCTTCTGAGGTTCTTACTGCTTTACTGTCTACTTGCAGTTCAGCCTTCGTACTTAAGGACCTTTGTTCTTACCCACTAAGTAACTAAACTTTACAAAGTAACATTTAGCTAAAATGAGTCGTTAAAAAAAGAAAATCTAGCTTGCCAGAAGAATTAATCCCTACATGTGTTTTTCTCCATTATGTGAGTTTGGGATTACATGTAACCTTGATATACTTCTTTTTGCAGGTTGGTGCAATGGTTGAAACCAAAATGCCTGATGGATCCTTTCAAGAAGCTGTTATCAGCAAGTTGACAGATGCTAGTTGGTATACTGTAGGTGAGTAGACACGTGCTTTCGTTTACGGTCTCTAATCTTCGGACAATATATTTCTAACTAAGTACTTCTATCTTGTGTTGTACGATCAGAGATAGATTTTGTAGGGGACTTTTTCCAGTCTTCCAGGTCTTGTCGTCTTTTCCATTTAAAATAGGATGATAATTATTTGATGTTTGGGGGGCTGTTGCAAAGGTAATGGCAGGGCTGAGCAGTCAGATTTTGTCTGGCGCAATGTATGTATACTGACATTAGCATCACTTACTGGAATTCAGAATAATTTTTGCAGATTTTTAGACATAAACATTGTAATTGCATTTCTAGCTGAAAACCTGTGGCTTGTAATGAATGACTGAAATGCAAGCCTTGTTTCACTATATGCAATCTTGTACACAAGAAAAACATTGGGAGTACCACTATGCATTCTGAAGTCGTTTCTCTGTTTTGTGTAGAGTTGAGGGTCATGTTTTGTATGAAACAATAGAAAGAGCTTTGCAAGCACCTGTCTTTTTTTGCACAACTTTCTTACAGCAGTGGAGTGTTATATTCACTAATAGTAGCATGGAGGGAATGTGCTCCTCTTAATTGTCCTGTACATTCTACTCTTCAGCGTTGCTTTTGATATTGGTACTTGTAAATTTAAACTGTTTTGTTTCTTACTAGCTGCCTTTTATACCAAATGTATTCAGCTTTACTTCATAGTCTTTTGTACTCTCTTGAGAAGTCCACTATCACATGAAGTGTCAATTATTTTGATTCATGAAGCCCTTTTGTAAGATATAAAGAAGACATTTTCAGTAATCCAACATTTCCATTGCAGTAGGTGAGGTTATGCCGTCTTTGGTGGGATGAGGATAAGGCTCTCACTGCAGATAATTTGGAAGGATTTACCACTTCATGATTATTATTGTTGTTGTGTGCTTTAAATATAAGCCAGTTGAAGCTCGCTGCTCTTTGCATTTTACTTTAAGATTATAAAATTGCTGTAAAATTGTAAATTTAGCTGTAAAATTGCAGTATGTGTCAGGTCAGGGAGGAAAGGCAGGATTATTCTGGAGTGCAGAAGATTGAAAATCTACTTGGTTTAGTATGATGATGTGACATACTCAATGAAGAACACTGGACCTTCAGCTTTGCTTTATGTTGACTTAGAGATTCACTGTTCTGATACAGAAGAGATAAGAAACACAGTCTTGCACCAATAATTTTGTGGTTTATGAATTAGCATTTCCATTTTAAAACTCTTACTTATTTTAGTTTTAAAGTAGTATTTTACCTAATTCTGTTTAAATTTGGACCAGAAGCTTTACATCAGTAAACCAACCCTACGTATTCCTGCTTCAGTGATTAAAAAAGGCTTTAAACTATCCATTGATTAAAAAAACCCATATTTGTCATCTTTTTTTTTTTTCTTTTTCTTTTGAGCAGTACACTTCTGCCAAAAATCTTTACTTGATGAGCAGGTAATTTGAACAGTGAATACGTGCTCTGCCCTGTATTAGTGGATTGTTGTTTAGATTTAACAAGTTGTTGAACTCTCCCCAGTAAAGTAAGAGATAAATCATGCATGCCGTGATTTTTTACTTTATATGTTTATAGAAGTGCAGTTCCTTACAAGCTTGAACCAATGGATTAATTTATTATTGTTGTTTTCTTTCCCCAGAAAATATTTTTTGACAGATGGAATAGGGAAAATAAACTCTTATGTTTTCCATATGCAAATGTATTAAGACTGGTAGGATTTTGTAAAAAATTGGAGCTGGGGGTATGTGTGGGATTTAAGTAATCTTATGGTAAGTTAACGTGCAGTACTGTAATAATGGCATGTGGAGTATATATACCTATGACTATGAAAATACAATTGTAATACATTGGAATTGTATTTAGATCTTATGAACACTTTTGTGAGTTGTATATGGTGGCATGCTTATTGGTCTTGAAAGCACAGGTAACATTCACCAAAGTGAGCAGACCGTGAAGTTTGTGTCATAAAAAAATGGCTATTTGACTTCAAAACTGGAGAAGTGTTCTAGGTTGAGTACAGAAATACTGAGATGTGAAAAATAAGCCTTATCTTTTGGCTGCTGCTTCCAGATACTAGGTGTATGTTTACGTTGCTGTGAAGCAAAGAGAGTTGAATTGGTTCCTTTTTAATAGATGGTGGGCTGTACTACTTGGCAGTCCTATTGACTGATTCAGTCAAAGTTAAAGAGTTGGGAGGGAAGTGGATTAAGCAGCCTTCAGGTTTCTAGAATGTCTTCCTGAACGTGGTCAGGCTTGAGATGGAAAGCACAAGGGATAACTGGTGTTTCGGTAGCATGTGCTTTTCCTGTACTATTTATTTTCTGTGTTATGTAGCATCTCTTTCTTGGGATCTAAAAGTAGACTGATACGGATAGGAAAACCAGTAATATATACAGACAAACATTTTCAAAGTATTAAGTACAAACATCTAAAAAAATCTACTGAAACAAACTGCATGCATGCCTACTGAGAAGTAATGATGTTCACTTTTGCAAATTAGGTTCTCTATTTCAGATAGGTATCTAAAGAAGAAGGAAAGTCAGCTGAAACAACTTTGCTTTGTTCAATAAGGTGAACCCCTAGAAATGCTATGTTGAGTTTGCTGTAGTAGGCTCATTTGCCACCAACATAACAAAAGAGCCATAATGATGATCAGTTAGTCTATTTTAACAGTATCTCCTGTCTATTAGTGGTGTTCATGTACCCAAAATAAATAAGGATTTATTTTTATTGTAGCTGCCATGGAATAATTTTTTCACCTATTTTTACATAATAATGATGTTACTGTAGCCATTTAGTCATATTGAAATTTTCATCTGTGATTTGGAAATACTTTTGAAATTACCTTTGAAATTCAGCTTTTCACTATAAGCAAGTGAAGAAACAAAAGCTGTTTGGAGTGAAAGTTTAACAATGTCTGGAAAATGCCATTGCACAAGTCAGCCCTCTCATCTGCTCAATTGCATCTGAAGTGGGATGACAGTAATAGCGGTTTAAGTTCTTTGGATAACAAACGGCTCAGTTGGATGTTTTAATCTTTAAAATTTGTAAATTAAGTAAGTTCATTTTAAATAATTGCATTTTAAAGTGCTGCATTGATGCTTTTGAAGTGCTGAATGTATTGCTAGGTGATAATTGCATAGCATTAGAATGGTCTATCAGATCTGCTTTCAGCTGAACCAGATTTGAATTATGGCTTACTTAGCGTACCATCCACCTGATTCTCTGTGAACTTGTGAAGTGCTTCAGGTAAATACTGAAATAATGTCTGAAATGACTAAAAGAAAAGAAAGAAACCACAACCCAGGCCGCACCTTACAAAGTGCATAGTTGTATTTTCCTTCTTTCACGTTCTCTCTGGAATCCTACAGGCCTTACCAGAATTTCAGAAAACAGAAATCCTTATGTGTATGTTCTTTAAGGAAACACTTTTGTATCCCTTCTGCACAGAGCTAGAAGCAATGTAATGCCAATATAAAAGTGAAAAACAGTATTTAAATTATTAAATTAAATAAACAGCATCCAAAGAGTTGCTCTTAGAACGCCTTTTTTATTGTCCCATCAAAATGAAAGTGTTGTCTCTCTTTTGACAGAACTCAGGTCAATAATCTGTATGTGCTTCGATCTTGTTAAGTGTATGTAATTTAACCATATCTACAACTTTAAACAAAAGAAAAAAACAGATCAAATACATTGACCTTTGTGCCTTGTATTTTGCTAGATAATTAATAATGGAAAAGTTTTTCTGAAGAGAGAAAGAGAAAACATTGTATTAACTTTCAGTAATTTTTCCTCTGTAATGAGTAGGAAATAGGGATGAAAAAAATCGAAGCGATGAGAGGCATTTGCAGTTTCTAGCAGACCTTGCTGTCAACAGTAGGACTTTGTATACTGTTTAGAGTGAAAAGGAGTGTGAATCCTTATTTTTTGTGTATTATGGTTTTCAGGCTTCACCTAGTACTTTTATGTAAGAGAAGACGTCTTTTATCCTTTCAAAAGTTACCATGAAATGGCAGAATATTTTAACATAAATATTAAAGAACTTCTTTTTTTCATTCTTTTCAACACTGCATGAGTCTGCAAAGCCAACAGAGTTTTTCCCTTTTGGCTCTCTACAGTGTTGTACATCAACACATCCCAACTTTGGCTATGCTGTAAGCCAGACACCACTTCTGAGTCACCTCTTTGAGCCCTGTACCCCTGCTTGTGCTGCTGTCCAGCCTCACATGGTTGTAACTTCCTCCTCTCATGTAGTCACTGTGGCAGTTTGCAGGGAATGCTGAGAGAGTGTGTGCTGAAAGGAGTTAGATACTGGGTGCTCGTCCTTGTGCAAATGAAGCTTTGAGTAGTCGCCTTAAGTTGTTTTGGAAGTGAAGTATAGTCTCAGCCATGCGTTGTATCACTCTGGGGTCTTGCGTTCAGGAGGGCAGGTGACAGAAATGGAAGGCATTAAGTATTTGGTTCCAGTCCTCTTTCATGGTGCATGGATTTTTTTAAAATTCCGGTTCCTAATATTGAGAATATTTATCAGAAAATGAACCAACAGTGATGTCTGAGGACTTTCAGGAGCATGATTGCTATTTATAGTCACATTTTCCTATTTTTAAAAGAGGTGTTGCTCTTCTGATGCAGTACGGAGATATCTACGCTAACAGGAAAAATTGACTTGGTCCTGGCTCCACTACAACTTTAAGCTCCTAAAGTGCCTTATTCCTGTATGAAGGGTGATAAAAGCTATTGGTGCCACCACAATCAGTTGATTTCATCCATGCCAGGGGCTTGTCAGTTTGTCTTTTTATAACTTGAACAGCACACATCTTGTAGTATGTGCAAGGCACTAGTCATCTTTGTGTGGCTGGTTTGACCAGTTCTTGATCAGCATCCTGTTGAGTTCTACATCCCAGAAGCATCACTTCGTCTTCTGGCTGTGCATGTGTCATCCAGGAATCCAAAACAAGTGTGGCAGGGGAACTGTCCAGTTGTCTCACTTCACTGGTGCTCTATACCACCCTGACCCACCGTAAATTTGTTCTTTTTGTCTTCAAAATGTTGCTTGGGTGGATTTTGAGGAAACCCTGTATTTGCCTGGAGTCCTTCCGTGGGACATACCGTTGTTTAAGTGCACCTGTGGCACATAGAAACTGTGCAATAGCTGTGTTGGTTGCTTTCTGGAGAATCTAGGAAAAAATAATAGCACCACACTTTGTGCTTACATGTGTTTAGGCAATGTGCAGGTAGAGGAGCAGATGTGATGGTGAAAAAGTATGTTAACAGAACCTTGTTGCAAATCAACTGGATAGAGCCTTTGGTGACAAAAACATCTTCGTTACAAAGTGGACTGAGTGTTAAAGAAATGTGTACAAACAATACGGTAAGGAAAGCAAGGAAGTAGATTACTTTTTAAAAATCTCTTTATATGTAACGATAGTAAGATGACTAACATCACAGATAAAGCAGTTTCAGAAAGTAAGTTTTTGT
>RSEF01000005.1:60991283-61024107 GCA_003993805.1 Himantopus leucocephalus
TTTTTTTTTTTTTTTTTTTTTTTTTTTTTTTTTTTTTTTTATATGGAAGAGAATGTAAGTAATGCCGTATAACTGCGGGTGCCGTGCAGGGAGAGAGAAAGCCAGCAAATATTTGGAAGTCAGGCTGAAATATGTCCAGGCAGTGGGCAGATTAGATAGAAAGGAAGTAAAACCATTTTACGTTTGAAAGAATGCAGCTCCTAGGTAAGGATTCTGTGTTTTAATCTGTAATGTTAACATGGCTGTTAAGAACGCGGATTTGACTTAGATTTCTGATCTGGGAACTGTCTGGTGGAGCATGCAGCCAGGGTAGATCTTTCCAGGTAAAAAAAAAAAAAAAAAGACAATAAGAATCTATTTTTAGGTGTTAATTTTATGCCTTGATAACAGTGTTCTGGAAAATGGAGTAGATGTCTGTGTGAGAATAATGGTATGATTAGATAAATATAAGGATGAATGTGTGCAGAATATAAAATCCTCTGGGTTTTTTTCCTCTGTTTGCAGTGAAAAGGACTGAATAGGCCACATTTTGCAGGGTGTGAACTGTTGCAGTCTGTATAGGTCTGTTTGTGTTAACGTTGGTTAAAATTGCAGACTATCAGTCACTAAAAATCAGGGATTGCTGTACTAGTTTTCTAGTATCCATTTTTCGTATCGTTTTTCATGGCTATTGCAGAAAAGTGCTGTGTGTTTCAAACAAAGAAGGGGGAGGGGGGAGCTTGGTGGTTTAAAAAAAAAAAAAAGGCATTCCTATAAAGTAAATAGAGGTTATTTTTAAAGGATACTCTACATGTAGAGTAGTGGAGCAAAGGATTCCAGACAGGTAGATGTGCTGGTAGGAAGAGCTGTAGAATCCATTATTTTCAGGTGACAAGTAGACATGTAAAAATAAGGTGGTCATCTTCATGCTGAAGGTATGTAGCAGAGGATAGATATTAATCTTTTTAGATTATGTTAGAGCAGAACTGTCATTCCGGCCCATTAAATCAAATTCCTGATTCAACTGTTACTATACGTATTCTAATTGTGGGCCATGCTAGATATTACAATTAGAGAGCATTTAGGGAATTTATCATAATTTCTGTTTTCTTTTCCCTTAGAAAGGCAGTAGTACTGGTTGCAGAGAGAATCGACAAGTGACTGATACTGCCTTGTGTTTATTTGACTACAAATGCTGAATTACTCAATTTTTGCATTTACATTTTGTAGAGTTTCTCCTTTATTAATCAAGGTCAAAATAGCTTCTGTCCATCCTCTGCCAGAATTTTCTCAGTGGACTTTTTGTTTTAGAACTGCAAATTGTTATATTACTGGAGATGGGATGGAGATTTTAAAAATTATCCTTTCCCCCCCACACCCCACCCCCGTCTTCTGAAATGCACAGCAGCTTTGCTGTCAAGGCCCAGCCAGCTGCTGACCAGCAGTGATAGGCCTTCATTAAATCAATCAAATGGACGCAGATCTACTTAATATATAATGAGAGCATAAAATCAGTCAGAAGAGTCTAATTCTGGGTATGGAAAGGATCCTATTTTTCTGAAGTAGGATCTTTTATAATGATAATGGAGCAGAGAGACCTACTATAGCAGGTGATAATAGATCCTACCATTTTTCCAGTATCTGGGTTAAAATCTGTAACTTTGTTTTGACAGCATCTGTCTTTCTAATTGTGCTGCCTTTCATGACATCTTAAAGAGTATGGTAGAATTGGTACAACAGGGTTTCCAGGCTTTACACGGTTGTTCTTTGATGGCTTTTGTAAGCTAAGGAGTGGGAACCAATATGGTGGTGGTGGTGAGATGCTAATCCTCCTCATCGGTGGTAACTCACTTGTGTGGTCCAGAGTTTCCTATGAAGGAGAAAAATGTGGAAATTGCTTGTCATTGACTTCAACAGGGATTGCGTTACATTGAGTTGCTCTGCATGTTCAAATTGTCGGATTTTTGGCAATAATTGCAATATATGGTGCAACTCAGGATTAGTTTTCATTCTCAACGTGAGGTTTGAATAACAGACCACACACTGCTCGTGTCACAAGAAGTGGAAAAAATCAGGAGGTAGTATACCAAAAAAAATTCTTTATCAAATGAAAATTTAAAGAATCACACGATTGGTTTGAATCCATGTAAAAATCTGGATATTCCTTTTGGCTCTTAGCCAGTTTTGAACTTGTCAAAATAAGAGAATTAACTGTGTTTTGAGGGTACATTTAGCAGTCAAAGAATGCACTGTAGCTGAAAGGAAAGAGAAATTCTAAACTCCAGTATCTCCACATAGAAATAGAAGATTTTTTGAACATTACCTGATTTTCATTAGAAATTAGATTGTATGTACGACTGTGTTTGCTTGTATTTAAGTTGTCTGTCAGGGAAGAAATCATATGTATTTGTTTCTCAGGATTAAATAGTCAAATACTAACCATTTTAGAAGGGAACATGTAGGCAACATTCGATTTTGCCTCTCAGTCTCCCTGTAGGCCATTCTGGTTCCAAAAGAATCAAGATTTTAATGTGCAGTTTTCTGAACTATATTTTCAGTATGTGTTC
Organism: Himantopus leucocephalus; assembly: GCA_003993805.1. Lineage (NCBI taxonomy): Eukaryota > Metazoa > Chordata > Aves > Charadriiformes > Recurvirostridae > Himantopus > Himantopus leucocephalus. The sequence goes on from RSEF01000005.1 coordinate 60,993,830, forward strand.
TTAAGGGATTCATTCACATAACATCAATGTAAAATTAAGGAATTTGTTCTTTAGAGTTTGAATTTTGCAAGTTACAAAATTATATCTTTTTACAATATCGGGAGCTGGAAAAAGAGTTTTCTCTCTTACCTGTAGAATTAGTTATAATACCATCTTTGAGAGACTGTTTCAACTTATCTGTGTCACCTTAATAGCAGTTCCTTGTTGTCCCTCCCACCCTCCATGGAACATGCAAAAAATGTTCAGAAAAAAATTCCAGCTAGCTGTCTCCGTGCCTCATTGAAGAAAGAGTTGTAGCACCTCCAGGTGTGTGCTTAGAGGAATTTTCTTAGTCTTCATTTTGACGGTCACTTGAAGGATGTATCAGTTTTTTTAAAGTTTTAAAGTTTTGGGGGTTCTTGCATCACAGCAGCATCAAGAAATGTTGGTCAGAGTTGCTTTATATGGTTGAGCAGGGAAATTGCCAGAAGTATTTTCCAATATACCTATTCTGCAAATAAGCAAGGATTTCAGTTCTCATGATAAGTCATTACCATGTATTTTATTAGCACTAAGTTCATAAAGGAAGGATGCGTACATGAAATCCATGATGTGTTTTAGGAAGCTTGTGGCTCCTAAAAATGATCAGTAGTCATCTATTAAAATACTTCCATTTTGCCTCAAAGTTGTTCTTGTTTCTCATGTAGTCTTTTCTCTAAGGACTGTAGGAGACCACATAAAAAGATGCCCGACTCCTCCATTTCTGTTGCAACTTATGTGTATTTTAAGATAACATTGAAAAAGCTGACACTAAAAATTAAATACAGGAATACAGTAATTTCAAAGTTAATGAAGCATGGTATCCTGAAACAAGTGGTTTATTTACATATGAAAAAAAAAAAAACTAAGCAGCTGTGATGTGTAATATGCAGAATAGCCTTTAAAAAAATAGCAAAACATTGATTAGCTAATCAACTTTCTCATGCATGTATTTGCAGGAGTTTTGACTATGGTAAAGCATGGCCTACATCATGCCATGCACAAATGTTCTTTACAAAGACTTTCTTGCTCACAATTTTATGCTAACAGGCGCTCTCAGAATACTCCTTAAGGAGGAGCAAAAAAGTTGCAAACTGAGGTGCAGCTCTAGAGTGAGTCATTGTTGAGGATGGTTGAATTCCCGGTTCTTGTTTGTAGGTACTAACATTTTAAGACTGGTTATCTCCACATGGTGTAAAGCTGTTAACTTGTTGCAATCAGTTTAATTCTTTTCATTTCCTTAATTAGCGTTCAGACTTGACATCAGAAAGCAAATGTGCAAGTGACAAAAACGCGTTTAAGTACTCTAAAGCAATAAAATTATGTTAACTCTAATTCTGGCAGCTTCTCTTGATCATATACTCTTCTGAACTCCAAATCCTGTACTCATTGTTCTTCCTCTTACTTACTTCACAGAAGAGTTTATGGTATTGTCAGTCTATTAATGTAAAAGAAAGATCTGTCCCTGGTACCTTAGTCCCATATTGGTTGAGTATATGGTGTACGTGCTTGTAAGTAGAGTCATTCTTTGTTTTGTAAAATAAACTATTTCCTCCTTTGTGCTCCCACTCAGCTCTACAGGTTATCATCCACAGAAGCTTCATCATCTTTGTGTAAACGATGAGTCAGGATAACAGAGCTACATTCTTGTTTAAAATCATTGTAAAGACAGAGTCAAAACTCACAGTCAGTAAAGTGGCTTGAAACTAAATGAAGCAAAGCCAGTTACAAGTTTTCTGCGAATTTCTGTGGGGTTTATGTTGTGCTTATTTGCTGGTTGTTATTCTCAAAATAACTTTACAAAATACTTGAACACTGTTAGTATTACTTGGAAGGCAATAAAAAATTGAGTTGGGAAAGGAGTATGTCCCTTATACAGAGATCCTGTGTTCATTGTTGAATTCATTGTTTTACTGTTTACAATATTCTCTAACTGATGTGACCTGCTAGTCAGAAAGGAGGAGAAAAAATCTCAAACCCATAAAATTTCAGCTTTTTAATTATAAGCAAAAAAAGGCATCTTGAAGATTCTTTCTGATGAAATTCAGCCTGTCACCTGGAGACAAAAAAAACCCCACATTTTCTCATGTTGCATTTAGTTATGGGTATTGGATGAACAACAGAAAGGTCTCAATTTTGAACTCCCGCCACTTAAGATTTTCATGTTTTGTCTCTCACTTGGCCTTACCTTTGGCTATAGTCTCCCTTTGTTGCAACATCATGATAGGAAAAAAACAAAATGGAGAGACAGCACTCTCTTTAGAAAACTGATTTTGAAGAACTGTCACTATGAATTTACTTATCCCCAGTCTAAAATGGGCATGAGTGTCTGGATAGGAGAAGTGAGTTTTGGAGGGGAGCGGTGTCGCCCTGGTGCCTACTGAAAAGAGGTGCTGGGAATTTTAGCTCACCAGTGATGGTGATGGCAGGTTGTGGCATCAACGTTTCTCGGGTGTTTCCTTCACTTTGGGTGCAGCTTTTAAGGCTGCTGATACAGCAGCTTAGATGATGGTTGATGTATTTAAAATAAAACTCAACTCTAGCTCAGAACAGTAGACACTCCTGTGAAGTCATTATGTCCAGCTACAAATAGATAACCTTGACGAAAAATGACCTCTTAAAAAAAACATGTATCTTAATGTTGCAATAAGCATATCCATGAAGGGTTGGTCTTTTGTGTTTTGGCCAGCAGCAAAAAACAAAGACTTTGAAAAGGCTGATACATGATTTATTCCTTGGTGACAATTATTCAGGTCTAATTCAGGTCACCTATCAGAAGGATTTGGTGTCTACCCTGGCATTGGTACCAGGCATGCTTCAGACTCTCTTTGTCAAGGGGATTGCAACCTAGCTCATATACTATTGATAGAGGGAAGTAGGTACAGGGTTCAGGATGTCTCTCACAGGTGGATGAATAGTGCAGTCAGGTTTTATGCCCCGGTCCTGCACGTATGTAAAAGCTTTTCATCTTTCCTTTTTGCTTTTCTTCAGCTGAAAATACTTGGTATCAGTGAAATGGTTAACGTTCTGTCTGCAAGAATGCTATTTCTAACTTACATTTCTGCTGTTCTGACCTGCAGTTCTGGTTTGGAATTATCCCCACAAAAGAAAAATTATTTGAATTCAACTACTCAGAAATATTTCTGAATGTTTACTGTTATTTAGATCTATTTAGTTTGCCTAGTTTGACTTGTATTGCCTTTAATCAGTAAACATTACAGTAGATGGTAGAAATTTCTCGATCTTGAAGTTGGTTCACAATCTAGATGGAGAGAAAAAAGCTGTGGTTTCTATAGCAATAATTCATTTGTTAAACGGAAGAACATAATAATTCTATAGATAACTATTTCTCTTTATATAATCCCTGTAACATGCAGTATGGGCAAATGGTAACTGATTCTGTACAATGTTGTGATCATTCATTTAATTTGCTCTAATTATTTCCCAAGAATAAAAGGAAAATAAGAAACTGATATTGTCTCAGCCTGATTGTAGGTGATCCCTGTTGGGCTTTGAAGCTCAGAATTCACTGAAGCAGGCAGGGCTGAAATTCATTCTGATGCTGGGCAGATTGCTTTCTGGTTAACAAGACAGTAGCATACACATTCACATTTCATTGCCTGTCTTCCTGCCTTGAAGCTTAAAGTTTACAGAATGCAAAGACGACTGAAATTGAAATTGCTGTTCTGGTTTCCTTCTGGAACTGCTTGTGACTCTTCTGTTATTTTTAATAATGTAATGATAAGATTTTTTGACACGTACTGTACGTCTTTCCTTCAAGACAGCTGCAGCCTTCCTTGTGCAAACTGCCTTACCAGCAATCCCTGTGATTGCCAGGTTGGCAGGAAGAAAGAGGCATGCGTAAAGCATTGCAGGGAAAAGATATTTTTATTTTTTTCTCTGCTAGAATCTCAGAATTCCATGAAGTATATGTAGCTATGTAGACATTATCCTGCCCTCCCCCCCAATAAATTTACCTTATTTTCATGGTTTCCACCTGCATAAAACAAAATCTTTATTTCATGCTGTGGACTGCTTACCATAAAGTTCATAAGCGTTTATGTCCTTGAAGCTTTAAGTTGTAAAGATAAAACTAAGGAATTTATAATAATAAATTACGGAAATATGTGTTGATGAAATTTTGGAGGTGACTTTAAAAGCGTTTCCAAATATGAGCTGAAATCAAGCATTGGAGCTTAATCACAAAACGAATACTGTCTGGAGCATCAAAAACTGGAAAAGTTGGAGAAAGAATTGTTGTGCAACCTTAGCTGTAGTTGGTGTAAGGAAGATTAGTTAAACAAAAAACCCGAAAAAACTGCAAGCAAACTAAAACCAAGCAAATAAACCTAGAGTTCTTGTGAACTGCTTCAGTCTTGTAAATAACAATATTGTATTAGAACAATGTTATTAGTGTTTTCATTTTGAGGGTCACACTTACATTCTATTGAGGCTTTCCCTGACCTGCATTTTCTTTTTTTCCTCTTCAGGTGTGCAATTCAGTCTCCTGAGTAAATTTTGTTTTCTGCATATTTCACCATTATGTGGGTGCAGGGCCAAATGGGAAGTGGTTTGGGTTTAGCTCTTGCTGTTAGGCTTTTGTACAAATAAATTGTTACTTTGCATATTTTATGTTTTGGTTATGACTGCATTTGTTTTCACAGCCTGAGGAAGAGCTTGATCCTGAAGAGAGGGACAACTTCCTCCAACAGCTTTACAAGTTTATGGAAGACAGAGGTAACACTGAATTATTATTTTTATTTTATTTTATTTCATTTAAAAAGTGGACTAGAAATTGCTTCTGAAAATTACTTTTAAATGTATGGATGTTATTACAAGCGTATTCTTATGTCAGTGAGAAAGGGTAACAGCTAGTCTCTGGTGCAAGGAAAAACACTTCTACCCATTTTCACGTGTGGCAGGTCTGCTTCCAGTACTTTGAAGCACAGTGCACAAAGGAAACTGAAATCCTCCCTGAGGTGCTCTTTTTTTGTTTTGCTTTCACAAACCTTTTTTATGTTAACAATCCCTGTTAAATAAGCTCTTGGTTGGTTTCTTGTTGTGACAGCCATTGCTGGGAGCTCTGCTGCTGTTAATCTCAGGCTGGAACCTGAGGAGGCTATTCACAGATGGTGAAATTCAACCAGCAGAGAATGGGGGAGATGTGCCATCTTCAAGTCTCCTTGCAGAACTGTCTTAATAACGCGCAGATGTAGCAGTGATATTCACCTGAAGACACAACTTAAAAGATTCTATTTTGTCCAGTAGCTAGAACAAGAAAATAGCATATTTTAAATGTCTGTCTTTACAGAATTAGGTGAGACTGTTATAAATTGGAATAGTTAAAGTCCTAGCATAAGATGTGTATTGGAAGCGCATGCACTATGTGTATAGAGCAGGATATACCTGCTGACTTGGGGGAACTGCTGTTGCATAAGCCATTCACATTTGCAGTTGTGATGAGACTGACACTAAAATGGAAGGTTTTCTGTTCTTGGCTGCATACCCTCCCTCCTTTTTTTTTTTCTTTTAAGTATATTTAAACCTGGAAAGAGTTTTGTCTTTCAGAGTATATTTGTTTTATTCACTTTATTCATGAACTCATTATTTCAGTTTGAATGCTGTAAGCGTTAATCCTGCAATAACATTGGTGGAGGTAGATTACAAGTGCAACTACTCCCTTTTTACTTTTTTTTTTTCTTTTTCCTTGACAAAAGTTACCTGAATGATATTGCTGTAGCAGCATACAGTACAGCAAATGTTGACGTACTTGAATTTGAAATAACCAGAACGAAGAGTAAAATGTAACATGCATGTAGTGTTTGAGTATTTCCCCCTTTCCTTTTTTCTTGAGTTTTAAAATGGGGGGGGGGGTGTCAAGTTACCTTTGTAAAAGAGGCTCTGCATTCCTATTAACGAGCTGTGTTCTAGACCACAGAATTGTAAAAAAAAACCAGTTCCAAGTCTGTGCGATATTGCCAGTTCTTATCACAGGTTTAGAAATTGATCATGTATTACAGCAAAGTATACTGGCATTCATCCAATATAATTTTGAGGCCTCCTGTGTATAACCAGTGTTTCTGGAGAATAACCTGCTTTGAGGGAGTAAGGGGCTATGTTGGGGGTGGGGGGGGAATCCCTATGCTGCTGAACTAATAAGCAATTTTCTTTCTTTTCTAGTAGCCTGACTCTTCCCCCTTTGCTGTTTTCCTCCTTCCTCACTCCCTTTCTTAAGCGCTCTTAGGGAACCAAGTAGGGATCATGTCAGGGACTTGTAGAGGCAAAAGAAGAAAGCATTTGTGCACTGAATTTGAAGACTCAGTCCAGAAACTACTCTTTAAGCTAGTATGTCGATTGAGCGATGTACAGCACTTTTTCAGGACTGGGTCTTTCCNNNNCCCCCCCCCCCCCGCCCTGATAGCAAGATTTCTGTTCCCACCAGATTTGTTCTACATTCTGTTCTCTCAGTATGAATGGTTTGATTCATGTAATCATGACAGTATTCCCGAAGTCCTACAAAATTATTTTAATGATTCCAAATGTAATTGCATGAAGATGAGAAGCAGCAGGGAAGAAGTTTGATATTCTTCCTTGCTGGGAGGAATACTGTCTACATATGCAGCCACTTGCCCCAAGTCGCTTTTGGTTTCTCCTTTTGCAATTAATTATTGTTCTTTGTATTGTTGCCACTCATCCAATCGGAGTTCTTTCTTTTTTGCAGAACTATTCCGAATACTCATGTCCTGTTAGGGTTTTATGCTTTTTCACATTCTAACAATTTGCCTGTGTATCTCATTTGAATTCAGCATTTCTGCTTCTTCCCCATTCCTTCCAGACCACAGTGTTTTGAGTTAATCTCTTTGCACATTGCTATATTCCAGCATTCATCAGGTGTTGTGTAGAGCTTGCTGCAATTCTGGCTGTCCCCTTGCTCAAGAGACGAACAGTGGGATTCAGCCAACTGGATGGGGCTTACTGCACAAATCTGAAAAGGAGATTGAGAAATCATAGTTATCAAGCAGTTGGCGCCACTATGCTAATAAACCACCCAGAAATATGTGATGCATTCAAAAGAGGGTGAAGCATAAATTGGTGGTTGGAAACTACAGACTTATCTTAGAACTATTAAATACGGATTTTAAAATGTAGAAAGATATTAGTAGTCAAATGTGTGCTAAAGGAACAGAAGAAGCAGTTTGCTGTTCTGTGCGGTAACTTTTTATTTCTGGCTTTGTTTTATTTAGGTACTCCTATCAATAAACCACCTGTTCTGGGCTACAAGGACCTTAATCTCTTCAAACTTTTTAGACTGGTATATCAGCAGGGTGGGTGTGACAATGTAAGTGTTGGATGTTTCCTGAACTAAATATGTCTATTCGTTCTTAAAGGTTATGGCTTGTTTCTCTGTTAGATGCCATTCCTTAATGTTCTTGCTTAACAAAACCTGAAAACTTTCCTTGTTTTCTCTTTTCTTTTTTTTATCCCCAAAGATTGAGAGTGGTGCTGTATGGAAGCAAATTTATATGGACCTTGGCATTCCTATTTTGAACTCGGCTGCTTCCTACAATGTAAAAACTGCTTATAGAAAGTAAGTTCTCATATTGTATAATGATGAAAACATTTTTCCTTTTTTTAGCAGTATGTACAATATTCAAGCGGTTTTTGATAGTTTACTGAAAAAAGTAGTTCTTTAGCTAATGAGCAGTTCTGAGCATGTTCCAGTGCTGAGTACTGAAACGCTGGAGTAAAGGAGGGAGTGCTCACGGCTGCATAAATTCCCGTTGCTCTAATAATTAGAATTCCGCTCATTTTCTTATCAAGAAGCGTTCACTTTCAGCATGCAATGATGCCATTTCAGAGTACAACAATGAAACTTAGTAAAAAAGCTTTGGTAAATTCAGCTTTGCAATTTATGGTGATTAACAACAGTGGACTCTGTCCTCAGTCTGTAGATGCTGCATGCAGTGAGGACAATTTTATACCGGATTCTTTAACTTCCTCAAAAACATTGATAGAGATAGACATGTTTGAGATTGCATATTTAAATATCATATTTGTGAAATCTATAGAATAATGGCTTTAGGGCATAACTTTGTACATTGCTATGGTGGATGTGGCAGTATTAAGTAGTACAATCAGTGCTTGTAATAAAAAAATGCATAAATCTTTTTATTCTGACCCCTGGTTTTCAGTTGTGTTTTAACTTTTGAAATGGAAACCTTTTAGGAATGACACTTTTCAAGCTCATTTTCTAAATAAAGATTGTCTTTATTATTTATTCTCCTGGAAGTTTGACAAGAAACAATTGGGCTTTTTGAGTAAAAGGGAAGAATGAGGTTCTCTTGACTCGAACCTAAGGAAATTTGGCTGATTGAATAGGGATGACTAATGACTCAACTCATGTTAATGTTGATGAAGATGAAAATATTCAGACTATCTTCAGTGGGATTTGAACTGGGCACGTATTTAAGGTCTGTATTTTACAGAGAAGAGTATTTATCATAAAAAGAGTAATTGGTAAATATGTACTAAGTTGCTGTTACAGTGGAAATAGTTAAGTTGTCTGGACACGTGATAGTACGTTGTAACTTGCATATTTATTCTTTGAGGAATAAGCTAGTTCATATTTCTCTCACCTATAACAGGATTAGAGTGTGCACACAGGTAGCTGATGCATGGCAATTTGTTACCATGTGGTAACATGTTTGTATGCCCATATTCTAATACTAGGCTGATTTTAGTTGTCATGCATTTGCAGAACGGTGTAGATGACCTTAGGCTTTACTGTCATGGTTTCTTAATTGGCCGGGGATGAAGTTAAATTTGTGGGAAGCACCTGTGTGTATTCTTTCTCACCGTTTGACTTGTGTGCATAATTGTTTAATTTCAAAATCTTCTCTGGCTTTTTTGTTTGTGTATTTAGTTGTTTTTGTTGTTTTGTTGGGGTTTTTTTTCCCTGAAGTTACTGCTCCTCTTGCTTTTCTATGAGCAGGAAAAAAGGTTTTATGCACTTCAGTAAGCAGAAAATAAAATGTGAAATATAAATGAAACTTTATTTGTATCTATAGGTATCTTTATGGTTTTGAAGAGTACTGCCGTTCTGCAAACATTCAGTTTAGGACCATCCATCACAATGAACCAAAAGTGGTAGAAGACATACAGAAACACGTGGAACCAATGGAGGAAAGTGTAAAAGAGGAACAAAAAATGCCCCCAACAGAAGTTAAAAAAGAAGCAGAAGAAAATTATTCCAGCAGTGAAAGTGAAAAAGAGGAAATAGAACTAAGATCCCCAAGGGTAAGTGGTTTGAACTGATTTCTATTTAGTACTTAACAAAACCCCTTTGTATAGCGAACAGTGTACATAATGAGTTTTCCCTTGTGGAGTGACTGTACGTTTGAATTAGTGTACTTGTACAAGCGTAGGACAGGGTTCTGGGAACACAGAGTTGGTGTTAATTGTTGATTATGTTCTACCTGTGAATAGAATCAGTTTTGATTATGTCTTCGTATTCTAAACTATCCGTGGGGTTTTTTCAGGCTGTGTTGCATGTCAGACATGTTTTGATTCAGGGATGGCTTGAGAGCTGTGTATCATCAGAACAGTGAAACTCAGCAGGACAGTCTTGCTTGTGGGTGAGAATTTCCATGGGCACGTGGAATCTGGAGCTTTCTGGCAGGAGGCAGGAATATCAAGGAACTGCTGCAGCTTTAAGAATCAAAGGAAGATCCATTTCTCTGAGTTGATTTTTATCACAATATCTCTTCTTTTAATAAAAGAAATACTGCAATTTTACAGTATGTAGACAAAAGTAGAGGGAGGAAGGCTTATGTCTTCTTTTGTCTTTGAATGCTGTAGAGGTGAGGGTTGTATTGGTTAAGACCCAGTGACTTCTTCAAGCTGCCACTGCTGGTATGAGCTAGTTGCTTTTCCCGAAAGCACCAAAAAGAGCCCCTTGCCGTCCCCTTTCGCCTTGATTCCCTTCCCCAGTGCGGACTTACCTGCACTGGAGCTGGTCTCCTCGGCAAGTCAAGGTCCCTTCCAACCCTGACCATTCTGTGATTCTATAATGATTATTTTTTTCCAATGTATTTACCATTATACTACTGTGAATTTTAATTATTATAGTGCATTCATTATTTTCATCTTTGGATAGCCTCCAGATAATTAATCTTGCATTCATAATGTATTTTAAATGTTCTGATTACAAAGCAACAACCTTATCAAGAGACTTTTAATAGTAAAATGATAAACCTGTACTAGATCCCCAAGAACGAGTTGCAGATAGTCCCAGACAGCAATTGTCTGGCTACTCAAAGTACCTTTTAAAAATGCGATACTTAGAATTTTTCTAAAGCTGACAAATTTCTGTTCTGTGAAACCAACAGATGACTATCAGGATTGAAGATGTTGAAAGGAAGATGCCTTCTCTCAGTAGTTCTATATAAGCACTTTAATTAATACTATTGCTGTACTTGAACAAGGTATTTTGGCCCTTTCTATCAGGGCAATGGACCTTACATGTCCAGACAAATGTCCTGAAATCCTCCAGAAATTAATCAGAAGCTCATCCTCTTCATTCTAAAGCAAGCAGAATGGCTTTATTTTGCTTTTTTTCCTCAATAACGAGACTTAAAGCCATTATCTTAAGATTTTGGAATAATTTGCTTTTTGGTGTTATCTCCAGCCTTTCTTCTGTACAGGAGTCGTATATTTCACTTTTAGCTGAGATTTGGAGAGGTTATACAGAGAACAATTGACAAGAGTCATTAAACTGATCTTATTTCTGTTCTAGGGACGAAGAAGACTTGCCCGTGATGCAACCCCTGCTAAAAAAGATAGTGAAGAGGATAAAACACAAGAAAAATTAAAAGACGGTAACAAAGAAAACAAAGATATAGAGGAAACACCTGAGAATGCAGAAAAGAAAGAAAATGAAACTCCACTAGGGAGAAAAAGTACACCAAAGCAAAAAGAGAAAAAAATTAAAAAACAGGAGGATTCTGATAAAGAGTCAGATGAAGAGGAAGAGCGGCAGAGGGAGAGGTAAATATTAACTTGTATCGCCTTCTTACAAGTATGTCTGTGTCATGATTGAGCTGTACTCCAAGCAGGAGTATACACAGAGTTGGAGATCTTACCATCTCAAATGTGGAAATCAGGGACCTAATTCACTCAGCCAGACAGGGAAGGGAGAATTTTATTTCAAGCTTGTAGAGTCTGCTGTACTTCATGGAAGCATCTTTTTCTGATAGATGCCAGACAGTATTTTTCACTTTCATTTTCTTGAAGGTCTTGTCAAGGTTGTGTTGGTGTTCTATCGTGCTAGTATGTGCAGATACCAGATAGACCAGGCTATGACTATGCCAGGTGCTGTATGGATGGTTAGCAACTGTTTCGGCAGGTTGTTCTGGGCAGTTGATATATAAATGGAAAAGAGAGCCCCTCTTCTCCCGTGCTTAGTGATGGCTGATGAACCTACAGCTTGCTTGTTTTTATTGTTACTTGATGTATTGTGGGCAGGAAGGGAATCGGCTAATAAAGCAAAGGAGAATGAAAGAGGGAGTTAGAATGAAACCTAGAGGTAGGTTAAAGAGGGAGGGGTTGGAGAGACATGGAAGGGCAGAGGGGAAAATAGCATCCAGAGTCTAAACTTGACAAGTTGAATTGGATTTATAGTCCCGGTTACGAACAAGTTGTGAGCAGGTAACTAATCTATTATCAGAGTAGACCTCTTCTTAGCTAACTTTGGCTGTTGTCAAGGGCAGTGTCTTGCCTGTATAAGATGGCTTTCCTACCTAGTTTTTCTTGCCCATGTGGCTAAGTGGTGTGGATGCAAGTTGATATTGAATAACGTCTGATAGGGGTATTGGATATTTTCTTCTAAAGAACTTTGAGGATTGCAAAAACCACACAGTTAATTTAAAGAAAGTGTCCCTGTGCAGTCCAAAAAAAAAAAAATTATTGCCGTGTAGAAATGCCTCAAATGAATGTACAGTGTGGGTGTGCAGCAGGTTGCTGAGGTATGTCAGATGACTAAGGCATCAAAGAGTTTTCTTTAAGTGGTGCTGATGGTGCTTGTCCTCTTTCTTTTAATTGTTTGCCACAACAAGATAGTTCATCTTTCACTGAAGGCTGCCAAATATATTTAATTAAAAGCAAACCCATAGTCTTCTTCAGTATTTTCTTTCCTGGTGACTTCGTTGTAATTTAACTCTTACTTTATGCTAAATTCACTCTGAAATAGGGAGGGAAGTATAGGTAAAAATAGGTTAGATTGCAATTCTTGAAAATATGTTTAAGTAGAATGTTTAAATATTAAATATAGTTGTATCTACCTGTTATTATAGCTAATAGGAGCTGTGTAGACACTTTTAACCTTGGTTAAGCACTGTTGTAATCAACTTTTTTTTCAAAGGAATACTGTTTGTATCCATGAGAGGTTCACTGTGATGGCGATTCAAACTTTTGTGCACTGTTAGTAAACTGTAGCCTATTAAGCAAACTGTAGAAGAAAGAATTATGTTCTTTAAATAGTGTGTCAAAATCAAGTCTGTTATTTGGAGTCTCTTATTTAGGAGTCAGACACCGAGTTAACTTACTCCATTTTTTTGTATTTTCAAAATACTCATTAAAAAAATAATCTTTAAACTTTGAGGTAGTTTTACACCTAATAAATGGCATTTAAAATATAATTTTTCTGGATATTACCCTATTCTCTCTAAGTCCTGTTCTTGATTTAAAAAGCTGTGTCCAAGCTAGAGGCAGTGCAGGATGCAGAAAATGAGAAATTTTTTTCTTGCAGCTTTTTTCTTTTGCAGTAGCTTGGCTACACTAGTTAAATGTTAAAACTTTGATTGTCACTAATTAGTGGGTATATTAAATACACTTTATTGCAGGGAGGAAATTGAGAACAAAGGAGAATCAGAAGGTGAAGAGGATGAGGAGGACGCAGAACCCTGCCTGACTGGAACCAAAGTGAAAGTAAAATATGGACGTGGAAAGACTCAAAAAATTTATGAAGCTAGTATTAAAAGCACAGAAATTGATGATGGAGAAGTTTTATATTTAGTTCATTACTATGGTTGGAATGTAAGGTGAGGATAACAAATTGCCTGTTGTTTATTTGTTTGTTAAAAGGCTTATTTGCAAAAGAATTTTTATTTTTAAGAAAAAGAAAAAGATGATCAGTGACTTGGCTCTGAATTGAATTATCAACATGATAACAGGATCTGACTCTCTTACGCTTTTCAATGTTAGTAATTCTGTTCATGGTATTGACACTATTGCATTGACATCTCAGAGTATACTTACTTGTATGTTTCCAAGTTTCCATCTGGCTTAAAGTAAGTAATCCTCACTCCTCATAGGAGTATCCCTGTAATTTATAGTGTCAGCTAGTGTTAGCACTATTAGACTCTTTTTATTCAAGGGAGTCATTGGTAATGGTGAAGACATCTACAATTAAGTATATCAAGCACTGAAATTTTGGCAACAAAATTTATTTTTGTATTGAATGATAACTGTGATTATAAAGAACAGTTGTTACATGTAAAGAGGGTTGGAGAGGGCTAAACAACAAAGAACTACAGAAGAAAATTCATCAAATGCTTCTCTTGGCAACCATGCTTAATATTCAATACTGCTGTAGAAATGGCTTTTTTTGTTGTTGTTCTTAAAAGCATTGTGATTATGTAGACAAAAATATCACGAAATTGATCATTTTTAAAAATAGAATGCTTCTGGTATATAATTTGAGATGTTCCAAATCCATACATTTCTAAGTAAACTAAGCAAATTTCTTTGTGGGGCAACGTAAATTTTAGCCGGTGGGGTGTCCCCCCAAGATTTACATGTGTTCCTTTACCTTATTAATAACTCAGGAGATTTTGAGGAGCACTAGTAGAGTATTTTTACTTTTCAGAATCTCATCCGGTTTGTTTCCATAATTTAAAAACTTTTCCTTTAAAAAAAAAAAAAGTAGATTTTACTATTGAAGCATGGTGTGGTGAAAACTGCCCTGTATGTATGTGTACGATGTGAAATAATTGACAAACTTTATAGCTGACTCAGTCCCTTGAGTTCCAGTGCTTTGCTAGCAAGAGACAGGGAAATTTGCACCTCCATTCCCCATCCCATTATTTTTTTTTTATGGGCTAAAAATGTAATTGATCTTTCTCATGTCAGATACCGCATGTGTTTGTAATATATACTCCGCTTTCCTACCTCTCCCTAATAAATATTTTCTGTAACTCAGTCTTTTAATCCTAATATTGCAAACAACTTCTTTATATGCCCTAATAACAGTAAGCTGTTATTTACTTTTAGATATGATGAATGGGTGAAAGCTGATCGCATTATCTGGCCTGTGGACAAAGGAGGACCAAAGAGAAAACAGAAGAAAAAAACAAAAGTAATGGTTATTTCAATAAGTTTCTTGTAGTACAATACTTAATGACTATCACTGTTCCTTATTTAAGAAAAAAAAAGTTATGCAGTCCACAGTCTAGTTTTTTAATAGAGGCCTAAAATAAAAGGAGGAAAAGTTTGACAATCAGCAGTGAAACGCGTTAATAAAAATTCATTGTTTTCCCCTCAGAATAAAGAAGATGGTGAAAAGGATGAGAAGAAGGATGAGGAGAAACAAAAATCAAAGCGCGGGCGACCCCCTCTGAAATCTACTCTTCCATCAAACACATCTTGCAGTTTATCCAAAACGCCTAATAGTGAAGGTAAATCAGGAGCCAGAAGTGCACGGAACAACTTGTCAGATTCCTCACCATTACCAAATGGAACAGAAGGTACATCTGGTGCACTTGTGTTCTGGCATGGAAGTGCATGTAAACAGTGATGTAATGCAGTGCATTAATATGACAACTTCAACGAACACAGTGCTGTCAGCAGCTTTGAAGTCCTACTTAACCAGTCAGTGAACAAGCAATATAACAAAAAAAAAAAATTCTGGTGCAGATTTTACTCTATAAAAATTAATACTTTCGATTTTGATTTTAGCAACACCTCGCAGGCAGACGAGACGTAGCTCAGGAATGTTTGATTCTGATAGAGGATCAAACGGTGAGTGATCTCAGTCCTGTGTATGCTTCTGAGGGTTTTTTTAGTACCTTTTTGAAAAGAGGTTTGTTTTTTATTTTTTACTACACTTTTTTTTTTTTTTCCCCTCCCTGTGAATTTTATTGAGGAAGTAGTTGAGCTGACACTGCCGAGGAGCACACTTTGCTCACAGAAGAGCTATGGCATGGAGATAACTATGCAAGTCATTCCATATTCTTAGCCAGAGCCTTTCAGTCCTCATCTTGAACAGACCCAATCTAGTGGTATGATGATAGTCTTCATTCTGGTAATTAAGTCCTCAGCCTCAGTACTACATCATCCAGCAGAGCTGTTAATTATATACAAATGACAGCAATATTTTTGGTATTTCTAAGCCTCTATGAACAAGAACTGAAGTGAAATCACTGTCTCCTTTTAGTACAGGTCCTTGAATAATCTTCTGGTAACGTAACAATGCTTGCTCTGTATATGGCACCTGATTGGTACAATAATTTAGCAATGAAATGTCCATATTGTGCTGCCGAGGGTTTGTTTTTTCTGTTTGGGAGTGCATGGAGGGGAAGAGGTTTGGTTTTTGTTTCTGTAATTTCAGGTGGGGGAGGCATTATGCCCAGGTAGATCATGGGAATATTTAAAAGTATTTTTGGTACTATAAACTGTAATTTGTTTATAATGGCTTATTTGGGAAATAGTGTAAGTACTACTACTATTGTAGTTTCATAAAAATTTTGAGAAAAAACAAGAACTGTAATAACTGTGTTCAATACTGCACAATTTTTAAGTTTGATATTGTTTCCTGTAAATTAATGTTAGTACCATCGATTACTGAAAAAAAAGTTTTTGTGTGATTGAGAAAGGAATTGTGCTGCAATTGATGATTTAGGGTGCTCTTTCGTTCTTTTTTAAAAAATTTTTTGCAGACTCTGGCTCATCTGACAGTGAAGCAGATGAATCATCTGAAAAGAATTTGAATGAAGAATTTTCTCCAGAAACTTCAGAACTGGAAAAAAGTGAAAAACTACATGACGAGAAGCCAGATGAAGAAAACCCAAAGATTCCTCATGCATTCAAAGAAAATGACAGGACACAAGTACAGCCATTAGAAACACTGAAACTGGAAGTTGAAGAAAGTGAACAAATTGTTCAGATTTTCGGAAATAAAACAGAACAAATAGAAGAAATCAAAAGAGAGGCTGAAAAATCACCCAAAGGAAAGGGGAGAAGGAGCAAGACAAAAGATCCTTCTTTGGAGAACGCAAAGATTTCACCAGGAAGCCAAGAAGAGGTGGTAAATGAATCTCTTACAGAACCTGAAAGATCAGACCTGTCTTCCTTGGACTGTAAAGAAATTTCCAGCACTACTGAAAGTGAAACAGAACCTTCTACAAAAGATAAGAAGCTTTTGAAAAGGAAAACTTTGGAACAGGCATCGCCTGAGAAGAGAAATCGACGAGAAAGTGAGATGGAAGTGCCAAATATCATATCTGAAGAGAGGACCAATGAATGTACTGGAGCAGAGGAATGTAGAGGGCTGAATGCTGAAGAGTCCCTCAGAACTGAAAATGAGGAAATGCCATCCCTGGTGGCAGAATCAGTTCAGCATGGTCAGGAGCTGAGGAATGAGAACTTCGAACGTCCACCTGAAGAAAATGAGAATGTTCCCTTAAAAGATGAGGATGATGCAATGCCTCAGATTGGTCCTGAAACTTTGCTCTGCCATGAAGTAGACTTGGATGACTTGGATGAAAAGGAGAAGAGCAGTAGTGAAGACACAATACCAGAAAAGCCAGACCCTAATGCTTCAAATTCAAATCCATCTGCCTTACCCCCTGCCGTCCAGTCGAGCTTTTCAGTGGCCTCGCCTCTTACTCTTAGTCAGGACGAATCACGCAGTATCAAGAGTGAAAGTGACATGACTATTGAAGTTGACAGTGTGGCAGAAGAGTCTCAAGAAGGTCTCTGTGAAAGTGAGTCTGCTAATGGATTTGAAGCCAGTACTACATCAAGCAATTGTAGTATAGCCGTGCAAGAGAGAGAGATGGGAGAGAAAGGTGAGCGCTTCCTGTGAGAAGTCATTCTGTGCTGTAATGATTTCTGAAGTTGTCTTAAGCCTGGTGTTACTTTGCTAAAAATTGCTGGTTTGTTTTGTCTTCCATTTTTAAATTCCTTTGCTGCTTACAAAAAAAAAAAAGCTTGTTAGTAGCAGAAATATTTGAGGCATCCTTGGTTTTTTTTTCTTTTTTTTTTTCCCCTTTCTTCTCATTTAGGTCAAAAAAGACCCAGTGATAGCAATAGTGGAACACTGGCAAAAAAACAAAAGCGTACTCCAAAGCGAACAAGTGCTGCAGCCAAAAATGAAAAGAATGGAACAGGTACATTCCGGGGGGCGGGGAGAAGCTGAAGGTTATGCTGTCCTATAAACATGTATAAGAGCCCACTGTTCTCACTATTACCCATTATTTCTGTTGGATGGGACTTCCTTGTCAGGGTTTTTCATTATTAGTCATCATGATTATTGGCTGTTAACTGGAGAGAACTTACCAGATGCGTGGTAGCAGTGTTACTGGGAAATCTCTTGGCTATTTTTAATTACTTCATTAGGAAAAACTTGTAATAACTGTGTATATTAGCAGTAACTCAGTATTTTCTGTTATGCTGATTTTTATATATTGGGTTGGTTATGAATTTGGGGGAGGGGAATTTGGTCTGAATAGAAACATCTCCTGTAAAGTCTTACAATAGGTGTTTCTGATCAGGGGAAAAGGTGCATTTATGAAGAATAGAAAAAAAATGTTTGATGCTAAAGAATAATTTTTCAGCAAAAGGAATCTTGTGTGTTTTTATCTCGAGTATGTGACTATTTTTTAACTTGCTATAGAAATCCAGCCTGGCCTTGAACACCTCCAGGGATGGAGCTTCCACAACTTCTCTGGTGCTACCTACCTATATTAATACAGTTTTAATCTTTAAGAAAGATTTTAGTGTCTGCATTAGAACATTTTAAAAATGCCAAGGTGGTGTTTTGGGGTTTTTTTTTGTGTGTGTGTTTGGGTTTTTTTTAAGTCCAAATACATTTCTCTTACTGCAGGACAAAGTAGTGACAGTGAAGACCTTCCTGTCCTGGACAGTTCAAGTAAATGTACTCCTGTAAAACACATAAATGCATCCAAACCACAGAAGATTTCTCGATCACCTGCAAGAGTGATTTCACCTCACATCAAAGATGGAGAGAAGGATAAACACAGAGAGAAACACCACCACCAGAATGCTTCGCCTAGAGTATACAAATGGAGTTTTCAGCTCAGTAAGAATTCTTTAAGTGACTTGATGAGAGGGAATTTACAAGAAAACTTGTTCTGAAAGAAAAATATGCAAATTTGGGGATTCTAAATTAGGTATAAGCCTTTTACGGCGTAGTTGTGGAACTGTTATCATTCATGCTGCATCTTGTGTACTCTTAAGAATTGCATTCATTTGTTTAAAATCCCTTTGACGAAGCTATTTTTTTCTTTTCTTCCCACTCTTAAGATGAACTAGACAATATGAGCAGCACTGAAAGGATCTCCTTCTTACAAGAAAAGCTACAGGAAATACGAAAATACTACATGTCCTTGAAGTCAGAAGTAGCAACCATAGACAGGAGAAGAAAACGATTAAAAAAGAAGGACAGAGAAGGTAACTTTCAGATTTGCTTTATGCTTCCCATGAGAAGTTCATTTTCTTGAAAATATGTAGCGCAAAGCAACTTGAGTTTAATTGACAGTATTTTTTGAAAAAGTGTTATCTGTTTATCCTGCTTGTATTTATGCATATTTAGAAAGAGTATTTGTGGCTTTTCAGAACTTGCACCTAAGAAAAACATTCACTGTTCTATAACTGTGTATTAGAAACTGGGACTTCCTAGTGCAAGCTAGGTCTGAGTTTTCAATCACAGTAAATGACTGATGTGATTTATCTTTTCAATTGGTCTGTGATGCAGAAAGGGTAAGGTTACTCATCCAGTTTATGTGAATATATAGCAACGAAAGCAATTGACAAAAAATCCGTACTGGTTTTCTGTGACTGTGCCACTTCTTTGTGGTCTTTTAAACAACCTAATAACCATGGAAACCTTCATTCTGACATGTACTTTGATCTGATGCTGATGTGTTGTTCTGTATATTCAGTGTCACATACAGGAGCATCCATGTCATCTGCTTCATCAGACACTGGAATGAGTCCATCATCATCTTCTCCTCCACAAAACGTGCTTGCTGTAGAATGCAGGTGATACACATTTCTCTGGCTTGCCAGCAACTTGCTGCCATGGACATAAATCCTGAAATTCAACCACAGAAAGCACTCAACTGGTTTGACATTGCCAAGTATATTCTGTACACACTTCCACTGCTGGACTGTACCCCTTCTCCCCTCCTACCCTCTTCTTTTGTTTAATTTACTGTTCAGAGAAATTAAGCTCGTTGGTAACTGAAGGTTTGTAGGCACAATGTGACATGCTCGTCATTGTGTTTGTTTTTGTTTTGTTTTTATTAATGCAGAGAAAGGGCACTTATCAAATTTGAAAAGTTATGTCCAATGAAGCATTCAGGTGTTCTAGGGAGATCTTAGAAAAGCAAGTGCACCAAGCAGACATCAGAGTATTATCAAAAAGAATTGAGTAACTGCTGCACTTTCACCGAGCTGTACATTAACTCTTGGTGAGTAGTTCCTCTTTGCGGAAGCACTTGCTATACAGAACTGCCAAAGTATGTGTTCAGCAATGTGCCCAGTTTTAAAGGTGTAAATGGGACAAAATAAATTGTGAAAGGAAGTGTAGTTGACTGAAAACTACAGTTGTAATAAGTCTTCCACTTTTTATAGGATTTTTGAGCACACAATTATGCAAATATTTTAATGTTTATTAATGTTTACAGTGGAATTGTGAATAGGTTTTCAGTGGACTATCTTATCCCTTGACAAAAATATTTTGTCTTTTTTCTATGTAATTTCAGAGTTTTTATTTTGTTACAAAAAGACGAAAAATGAAATATATAACAACAATGAAGTTATTTAACAAGATTTCTAAAGCTGAAATTTTTGTGTAAAATAGGGTATCTTGCAACTTGTTAAATATATTTATTCAGACATTGGATGTTGTATTTTTATGTATTTTTTAAAATATTAATAAAATTGGAAAAAAAAAACCTCTAGGTTAGTTCACTCTTTCGATAAAACCGTACTTACCAGTTATGGCTCTTACGGAGGTTTTATCCAGTAGCCATGCCTGCATTTCAAATGGGTCTGTCTACGTATCCTCCACAACATAGATCTGTAAGCGGGCATCTGGATTAAACTATGACTTTATTTGGAAACTTTGGCAGTCCTAGTACTTACATTGTTTTGAGGAACAAAATTTATTGGGTTGCCCTTAAGATACTTTGTCACAAGTTCTTATGTTTGCTATACTGCCGAATGAATTTATATCTCCCAAAGTTGAGATGCAACAATAAAGTAAAGCAACTGTGTATGCTTTGTCTGTGGATTGTCCCACGGACAGATACAGTTTGTAAATAGCTCTTCCAAAACCATGTATTTAAAACAGTTTGCATATACATTATGTATAAAAGTGATTTTTTATCAATTTTTTTATTCATGTTTGTACATTGAAAGGGGTTCTTAACCCCTTTTTCTGTGTTTAATATGCTGTAGAGTAATAACATAGATGCTCTAGACTGTATATCAGGATATTCTGGTTCACACGGCAGAAAGAACGAAACACTAGTGATGGCGTAGCATTACTAAAATTGATGTTTCTTGAAATTTCATTTTACAACATTTGTCAACTTGTGATTCCAATTCCTTCCATTTTCACAGAAAATTAAAGAAAAAGTACTCTTGTAAATGCACTTTTTCTGTCTTTTCTTAAGCAAAGCAGAACTATTTCACTGTAAGATAAATATGGAGCTCACTAGACAGCATTAATAAAGGCCATGTTTTAAACATAGGCTTTATATTCTATTTTTATTTAAGTGATTGTTCTTGTAAGTGTCTGGACTTACCTAAATAGGAAAATTTATCTCCATAAATCGTTGTAAAGACTTTTTTTCAGAGCTAACTTTTACTGTTAATCATATAATAGCTATGAATAAAAAGCAATACTCATTTAAAAGGAAATAACATGGGTCACATTTTCTCAGATTATCTTCCTTGTTTAATATTTGCAGAAGTAAATTTTAAATTCAGTGAAATAATAGGATTAATTATATCTTACGCAGGTATCTAACCTCTGTCTACAAACTCTGTGAGATCTTAAACGAGCATATACATGTACTCAGCATGCACAGAGGATGGATGGGCTCTTAACTGTCTGTACGTCAGGACAGATGTTCACAGAGCGTACACTGACAGCTTCTCCTTATCTCTTAGGAATGTTTAAAATATTGTGTGGAAGACTGAAGGTACGGTTCCATGAAACACGGAAATCCATTCTAACAGATGGTTGCTAGAGAACTCGCTTCCTCTACTTCCTCTTTCCACCTGCTTACCTTACACTAGTACTCATCAGACAGACAGACACACAGCCACCCACACCTCCCACAGCCCCCCAGTAACAACTAACATTGCTGTTCTGGCAGAAAACTAACCCTGCTAGAAAAGGTGGATGACTCTCTGCCAAGCTACTGGCAAAGCCCTCTAGCATGTTACTGATTTCCTAGTTTTATCTTTCTGGCAAGAAGTGTATCAGTTATGTAGGTGATTCAGTAGATGTTTAAAGTAGTTTCTTACGACATCTAAAAATCATAGGGAAAAGAAGATTAACTATGTAATATGGGACTATCCTGTACTAAAGGTGAAATCAACAGGAAACCCTAACAGGTCTTTCATTTCTAACTTTACTATAATCCCCGTATTTCCACTTTGTTGACATAAAATAAATTCCACATTGTTTTCCGGTGCCTTGAATGAAAGTTTATACTGTCAAGCAGACAGTAATTATGATTATACTGAATTGGGATTTTATTTTTTTTTAAATAAGACATTAGGTATCATGTTTGCAAGAGCAAGCAAAAATAGAAGCACCCTCTTGGCAGTCTTCACACTGTTCTCCTGCCTTCTAATCTTTTACAGTTCTTCTCAAAATGATACATGTTATTTCAAGCTTAGTTAGGATGTAAAAAATATATATATATATAATTAAGATTATGGGATCAAACACCATTAGAACTGTTAAAAAGAGAATTCAGGCTCTCCCCCCATCTCCTGCAATTGATGCAAAGAACTGTCAGATTTCTGGCAGATTTATTATTTTTGTATTAGCATATATCTGAAAGTTGGATAAACTTGAAACATTTTCATGCCAGGACATAAGTTAAAAAAAGGTTCATTTCTCTACTTATTTTAGTTTTTACTTTCTTTCCATGTATGCTAATGAGTTTTTATTTTGTCTCTAATGTGTAAGTTGAGCAATACCCAGTTAAATCCCCACTTATTTTTGGCTTGTCCAGCAGATTGTTGTGTTTGAGAAACCTTCTCTTGCTTAATCAGTTCTAATGGATCAGCCAGCAGAAGCAAAGATGTTGGAACAATAATAACAAACCATTATTTCAACAAAGGTTGAACAGATTTACAGTAGTAATTATCAGTGAAAGAAAAGTGTAACAAGGGCAAATAAAACCGTGTATCTTCATGAAGTATAAAGTATCTGACCTTCACGAGGAGCAGTCAAGACCTTTAATTTCAAGGACAGCAGTAGAAGAGAAAATGTGGTTAAATCACTTCTTCACTGTGGTATTTTGTGCAAGTTCCATGTGAATCTAATTTTTGTTAAAGGTGCAGTATTAGAATAAGCTAGGTCGGAAATTTTTTAAATGGATACATATTTTCATTTTACCTGTAGGGAGCCACATAGTAATGGATACCAAAATTACCCAGGATGGCTTTGATGGGGAGCTGGAAAGAGAATCTGAATCTTAGGGTTGTCAACTCCTGTGTCTCAGTCAGACTATCCCACTCTCTCAAGAGCCTTCTCTCTCCAAATAGGTTTGTCAATCAGATGGAATTTCACGTTAAAAAAAATGAATATTCTTATAAAATGTTTATCTTTTTAAAAATTTTCTTGGATAGCTGAGGCAGCCGAGTGGCTTTTCTGGGCAGTGTTTACTGGAATTCTTTTACAGTAGTAAGTCTAAGAAATGCCGTTGTGCTCTTTTTAAGAAAACAGCATGTTTGGTTTGATCACGCAAAGCAAATCTGGCAGATGAGCTGGAAGACAGATTTACAAGCTGAAACAAAAGATGAGTGTGTTTACAAAAGTATGTCGAGCTGTTCACTGTGCCCTTGCACAGGTATTGTGCACTAAAATCCTGGTTATTTTTACTTCTCTGTACTTGGGATTTTATTATTTGCTACAAAGTGCAGGATAAAGACTATCTCTGGAGATGTAAGGAACATAATAAAGCAGTGGAACCAATGGAGATGTTGCCAGAGACTGACTCACTATAATTCCAGGGCTTAGGAAAAAGACGTTTTATAATTAGCTCACACTATTTATCAAGCTATTGCCCTCAAAATTTGAGAAAATCTGTCATTCTACCATTATCCACCAAACAGGATGATTTTTTTTAAGAGGTCTCTGGGAGAGTTTAAATTTACTCATCTCTATTGGTTACCGCTAAGTAGCTGGTATTTACTGGGGGGCTTTTTTTTGCTTTGGAAATCTGCGAGTTCCCCAAAGTCCACAAGCATTTATTAGTCTCATCCATTGCTTTGGAGCAATATGTAAATTCAGTTTTTCATGTTACGGTGTTCTTAGTCTGAATATGTGCTTGTGTTAATGCAGCCGAGTGGTGGATTTCGTGACTAGTCATGTCCCAATGACAAATGCTGCATTGGCATTTAAAGAAAACTGAAAAGATAAGGCAATCTTAATTGCAGCCGCAGATTGTTTCTCACCCTTTCTAAGAATAGGTCTTCCCTGGCTTCCTCTTTGTTTTGAATTATCTCAGCCCTATTTATGTTGCTATTCCTGCATCTTCCCGTTTCCAGAGAAATCCTGTTCTCCGATTCGGAGCAGGACTGTGCTGGTTGCTTCTTCAGGTCTGCAACTACCCGCTATTTATATCAGTTAGTGTCCTTGTGCTGTTGCTTATCCTACACCAATAGTTTTCAAAGGTTAAAAAGTGTCTGGTTTATGACACTTGGCTTTAATTCACCAGTGCAGCTGACTCATTATGAAAAAAACACAGCAGCATTGCGATGCTTATTCTATCTCTGTTTCATTGCTTGCCAGCAGAGAAAATCAGCACAAGAATTCCATTACAGCTGTGAAAACCTGCAGGTTGCTTATCGGTAGCGTGTTTGCTGAACTCCCACTCCGAGCCTTGTTGGTGAGGGACCCGGTTCTGTGTCATGGGCGATGTCTCTCTCTTTCCCTGCTCTTCAGAGTAACGTTTCCATTCCAGCCCCGTCAGTGTCTTCAGCTATTTCTAAACTACTCCTCGTCTAATCCCTCATCTGGGTACAGCTTGACCTCATTTGCCATGATCCTGCCAGCTATTGCCAGTTACGTAAGGAGGGGTAAGATGTGGAATTTGTATGAAATACTTTGTTGTATTGCACAAGGGTAGGTAGGGTGGTTTTTTTTCTTTTTAACAAGCCACTTGTTTACGTGCATGCGCAGCTTAAAACTGTATCTCTTGATGCTCATTCATTTCCTGCAAATTACTTCCCTTAGGAATGGGTAAGGTTTAAAGCTATTTAAAAAAAAAAAAAAGAAAAGAAGAAAAAAAATAACCCAAACCCCAGCTCTCCATTCCTTCTGCTTACGTTCTGCTTCCCGCCATGTGGGTGACTGCCCTGTGCCCTCCCAGCAGCTCCTCCATGGAGTACTGCTTTCTACAGTAAAGTCCCCCATTGCCTGCCTTCGGTCGAGCCTCTTAATTGTTGCTTTCTATGCTCTTCATTCTTTTTCCTCTTTCATTTCAGTGTATGGCCCAGTCACGGCAGTGGCTCCAGCTCTGCTGCCATCCCACAGCCAAGCGGGGCCTCTCCTGCCATGGCCGCACCCCGTCACCTTTGTCACCTGCCGCCGGCCGCAGCACTTCGCTTCTGTCTTTGAGACACCCTCCCTATGAGCCCTGAAGGCAATAAAAACCTGTCAGAAACCTGTGGGTTTTTCCCTCCACGCACACTGGCTGCAGGACCCTCCCCCGGCCCGGCACAGGGCCCCCACAGCGGCCCGCGGCTGCGGCTCAACCTCGCGCCGCCGCGGGTCCCCACGCCTGAGGGGTGAGTTACCGAGGGCGGCCCCCGCCCGTCCCTCAGCCTCTCCGCCACCGCGGCCCCTGCTCGGGCGGCGTTTCAAAGGCCCAAATGGAGGGGCGGGGGCTCGGAGGCGGCGGCTGAGGGGGCGGTGGCCCTCAGGCGGGCAGAGGAACGCGCCGCCATGGCGCTGGGTCCCGCCGCTGCGGCCGGCGGCGGAGAGGTGGCGGCGGGCTGAGCCCTCCCGCCTCAGCGGCCGCCCCAGGCCGAGCCGCCGCGCTCCCCGCGGAGGGGAGGAGGCACTGTGCGGGGTGGCCGATGGATGGGATCCCTGCGAAGGGCTGGAAGAGCCGGTGGGCCCCGGGCAGGAGGTGGCTGGCCTGAAGTACCACAGCTCTTCTCCTCAGGCCCCACCGCTGTCCCCGGCGGACGCATGTCTGCCGTGGGGCACAGAGGCGCTTTCTCCCAGAGATCTAAGCAGGCCCTACAGCAAAACCATGGCAAACCCTCTTCTGCCAGCCATGCCAAAACAGAGATCCTGGTGGGTGCCCGGGGCAGCAGCACGCACCGAAATTCAACGTGTGCTTGGGCAGAGAGAGGGAAGGAGGGCCCCCAGTTCTATCTCCTAGTAAGGGCAGGATCTGTAAAATACAGAAATAGCCACCAACTGGATTTCTACTTTGATTATTTGAAATTTAGACAAGCTCCCCTTTGCATTACATAAACAAATGGTGACATGGCAAGTATACTACCTTAAATATTTACACAGTAAGCCCAGCTCCCACAGCAGTCCTCTCACTTTCCCTCAGATTAAAGTAAGTGACAGAATAAAAAACTTTAACCAGCCATAGACTGTTCGAGCACTGTGTAACTATAGACATTTTTTTTAAGAGTGATTTAGGGTCTTTCATGTGTCTTTCAGTTACCTCTATTTCTGTATGTGAGAAATCCTAGGAAAACACTTGACCATCGGTTTACAGTCCTGAATGATTAAAGGTCGAATGTTGAATGCTCCCTGTTGTGTTTACAGAAAGAATATAACACCAAGAAGCATGAAGTTAAGGTAAAACATAATTTTTTAAAAAATTTAATATTTAGCAGTATAGAAATTTTATTTAGACTTCTTTTAATGTTGTCTTCATGAAGCTCAAGGTGCAAGCACGATGCAAGTTTAGGTGTCACAGGCTCCAATTGCTTTTACAGGTTTTTGAGTTTGGGCCAGACTTACTTAAGAAATTTTGGAGCTGAGCTTAATGGACTTCCCAAGATTTGAACGAGATTCCTCAAATGCTGTGTGCTGACTTCCTAGCAATAGACAATGCTGAAAAAAGAGCTGTTCCTTAAACTCCAGTTGTCAGAGTTAGGTATTTAAGATTACAGAAGAATGCCTCCTTGCATTGAAGTTACAGACACAATCTACATCTGGGGCATTACGTATTTAACCCACGCTCTCCTCACAGAAGATTGCAGTCGCATCCTTTCCCTGCCTTCCAACAGAGAGCTTCAGTAGTTGAAGTTCTCCGCAGGGGGGTTAACAGAAATTAGGACTTTGCTGCTATCCTTGAGAGAATTCAAGGAACCTCTATTAAAATCTTCCAGATGATTGATCTGATCACTCTGCCAGTACCACTGATGCACAGGGCATTCTGGAGCAAGGCTCTCGTTTGACCCTTCCTGTTGAAATTGTTCTATTTTCTGTGGGCTGATGAGTAATTGCATGCTTTTTTAGCCTTTTGGTTCAGTCACTCATTTCAGAAGGAAGGCTGTGTGTTCCTGTCTCCACTGCAATGAACATCACCTCCAAATGAGTGTCTGTTTTGCCCAGTTTCATCCAGCCCGTTTTTGGCAGACCACGCTCCTGTTGCCTTCTGTCCCCTCCCACCTCCACTCTGGCTCACTTTTTTCACAGCTTTCTCTGTACTCCTTCCTCAGCCGCACCCTTCACTCCTCCTTCCATCAGAATTGGTTCCATTCCTGCACCTAACCTAATATGTCTCATCAAGGTGATTCACCTGCTCTCCGCACACCTTATATTAAATGCTGATGCCTTTTGATTAGGACCCAGAGACTAAGCTGTATTCTCATTTTTATTCTGATTTTGGCTGTGTATTTCATTATGCCATGCAAACTTGAAGCTATTCAAGAGAAGGGATGGAGAACACTCCAGATTAAGCCATGTCATAGAGGTTAGAATACTCTGCTGGGAGAAAAAAACATGCAGCCTGACCTGCCTTTGTAGTCATTCCCAGCCTTCACAGTGGACATCCATCCAGGCACTGTAGAAATAGCAATTCTTGCGTTTGCAGTTAAGTATTTTTGAGAATTGGGCGTTGAGAGATTTTGCTCCAAGGCAGAAAGACCAACTGCAACACTTTGACAATACATGCTGATAAAACATGTGTGAGAGGCACTGAAACACTTCGTGTCATGAATCATTCTCAACCCACAAGTCTTGGTAACAAAATCTTACGGGTTGCTATTCTCCTAAATAACATGATTTGATCCAGCATCAGGACTTGCTAACTCATCAAGGAAGCAAAGGGAAGTCAACACTCAGCAAAGCAAGTTAACCTTTTAAGGAAGTTTTCACTGTTGCTTTCTGCACCACCTGGATGCTTTTGTTACATGGATGCACTTTATTTCCAAGCTAAAATATATTTGTATCATCTTTCTTCAATCAGTCACCTGGATCGAAAGATCACAAGATTTTTTTGAGTGAAATAGAGCTAGGACAAAACTGGTTATCCAGAAGAGCAAGCCCAGTGTCTCCATCCCTATCTGCACCTTTGTGTAGTAGCATTGCAACTCATTTTCCACTCTAGTTAGCTTTGAAATAGTCATAATTAACAGGCACATCTGTAAACAAACTACAGTCGCTATAAGCACATTGCTCCCGTGGAAGTCAAGTTTTTGGGCAGCTCATATCAGGGTAGCAGCTATCAACCTGATGCTGATACTTCCAGGGACACTTTTCATCCCACCTATTTGTTTAGTGAGCACGGGGAGGGGCAGAGGGCATCTGATTAGATTTTAGGAATACATCTTTGCCCTGGATAACAGTGGGTTAAGACAGCTTTAAAACTGGAGTAGAAGGAAACTGGGGAACCTGAAAGTGAGTAATTTATTAACCAAGTCCCTCTAACACTTGCTTGACCTTTTGTACAGTATATCTGTCTTAACAAATATTTAAACATCTTCCTATGCCCAAACACTGAAACATGAGGGAAAACCATGTTGTTTTTTCTTAACACCCCCCCCTCACTTCAGCCCCAAGGAGTTGTGCCCAGAAGACAGGAAGATCCTCCAGTCCCATCACTTAAACTTGAGTCACTTTTCTGAGCAACTGTTCTTTTTGCACACTAAGATACAATGGAAAATGGGATAATTTCAATCATGCCTTACTTTCCAATGTTTAACAAAAAGACTGCTTTAAAGAAAACCTTAAATCTTTACTACGGATATATAGTTTCTAATTGGCCATAACATTTATGGCCTAATTGTAGCAAACAATCTAAACATTATTATTAGCCTGCTATTCCTTTGAAAAAACAGGACATTAGAGACTTGCTGCCTTATTTGGGCTCTTTTTTAGCCTTTACTATTTTAGAGTTAGCTCTTAGCCATCTCCAAGGTAACAAGGCATGGGCTATGTAGGAAAGAGCTGTGATACTGCTCGTACAAAACACATGTAAATGAGACTGTAGGAACATACTTGTTTCTTCCACCTTTGAAAGGCATATGAACAGATTTCTGTGGAGAGCTGGGGCAGCTTTAAATAGCAGCAAGCAGAGCAGTGTCCAGTGGAAGTGGCAGGGGTGCATGCTGCAGTTAGGGCCTAGTAATACACAGCCTGGAGAGCTGAAAGTTTGAGTAGTAAAGAAAAAAAAATCAGGCAGGAAATCATTCTTTCAGACTGCTGCTGGAAATAAAAAGCAACAGAGAAGGTAACAATAAAAAAGCATGTGGGCAGGCTTCCTGCCATTTCTGTTCCTTATTGTTGCCTTTCTACCCAACGCCAGAACCTGGCAGCTGACACGAAATAGCTTTTTCAGTATCATCACTTGAAATCTCAAAATCGATACAGTAATCTTGATGTTCAGTTCCTTTTGTGACTGTATTTTATTAGTTAGAACTAAAGTGTGCCCATTAACTATCACACTACTGTACAACGATCTGACTGCAGGATTTCAGCTATCAAGATCCTTTCAAAGGACTGGTGTTTTTTCTAAACCAAAACCACAACAGCAGAACAGCCACCTTCCACAAACTTCTCTCTGTACTCATCCAGCAGCAAAAAAGACGCCGCTTTGTGCATACCTTGTACTTTCTGTTGGCATTTTCACAATTAAAGGAGAAAACTGCCAGCAAGCTCAGTGCTTGGAGTGCATCGTGCTTGGATCAGGCAAGCAAGCTGGGTTTGGAGGACCCCTGGGGTTGCCCGAAGGAAACAAGGAGTGCATGGAAGTTGCCTTGTGCACAGGTGCTCATGACAACACAGTTGTGTCCCTTGTAAATGACCTGGTGAATCATGAAGCAAATGTAACCTAGGGATACGCTGGCAGAGCGTCTCTGCCTACCTGAACTCATTAGTTACAGCAGTTGTCTGCCATTTATAACCACCCTTGGCTTGATGCTCTAATAATCACCATATAGCACTTAGGAGAGTCAGGATGATCATGAGGCTCTGTGAGGGTGGCCTAACAGAAGATCTTCCCAAATTAAGAGACCTAACACATTCACAAATCCCCAGCTGCTGAAACAAAGTCACTAATTCTGTTATCAGCAACTTAAAGCAGCAACAAATGAACAGAACTGTAGTAGTTGAGGAGGAATGAGGCCATAGTAAACAAAACTCTGCTCTTAAGCAGTGTCCTAAAAATGTAACTTTGGAAAGATATATATATCGGTGTATGTATAGATTTGATAGATAAAAGTAATAGTAATCTGAG
>RSEF01000005.1:61029190-61071296 GCA_003993805.1 Himantopus leucocephalus
TTTTTTTTTTTTTTTTTTTTTTACTACATCCTTCAGTTCTTGCTTTCAAGGGCACCTTGAGTTTCTTTACCTCGGGAGACACTCTCCCAGCCCAGCCCCAACCCAGCAGGCCCAGCGCCCGCCAGGCCGGTGCGGGTACCCGAGCGCGGCCCCCTACTCTCCACCCGCGCCGAGGAAGAGACACCCCGGCACTCAGAAAACGCCCCAGAAGGGACAGGTTTTTCCTCATCCATGGGACCTTGTCCGTCCTTCCTGCCCTGCCTCCCGTCCCGCGGCGCCTCTCCCGTTATCGGCCGCACCTGACGGCTGGCCCCGGCATACCGCCCTCGCAACCCGCGCCCCGCTGTACCTCACCCCCGCGGGGCACCGCCGTGAGGCGGCGGGGCACAGCCGCGGGGGCCACACCGGGCTGCCCGGGGCGGCCGGTCCCTCCCGCCCGGAGCGGCGCCCTCCAGAGAAGCGCCGCCGCGCGCGCGCACTCACCCACACCGCCACGAGCCCCAGAGCACGCGGGAGAGTAAGGCCCAGCCGCTGCAGGCCGACCGGCCCCACCGATTCGCCACGCGGTGAATCAGCCGACACAGATTTATCGGCGGCCTTACTCTCCTTCCGGAAGCGCAGCGCTCTTATCCGCCCCCCTCGCCGCCCTACCGGAAGCTAGGGCTTGGGAGCAGGTTTCCTTCCGGACACTATTGAGGGGCGGACCGCGCGCAGGCGTGAGGGGGCGCGGGTCAGCGCCGTTGCCACAGCAGCGGGCGCTTCCGGCGCGGGCAGGTGGCGGGGCTCTCAGTCCGTCAGGTCGCCGCGGGGGACAGGCGTGCCCGGGACGGTTCCCCGTAGCCTTCAGGTTGCTTTCCCTGTGTAGGGGCAGGCGACGGCGACGGGGGTGGCTAGTGCCGTAGCGCCCGGCGGCTGCTGCCGTAGCGCCCGGCCCGTAGGGACGGCGTCTTTGTCGGGGTGCTGCGTTTGGATTCCCTGTGAGAGCTGCGTGACGAGATCCTCATGGAAGCGGAAAGCAACTCCAGCCTCAGCCAGGACTCCCTGGCCAGTCTCACGGCGGGCGACGTGCTCATTCACTCCACCGGTGTCCACAGGGAGAAGCCCGTTGACGCTGCGACGGGAGCTGGCGACCGTATGAAGAAAGTGACGATCGCTGTCAAGAAGCTTCGTGAAGCGGTTTCTCCCCACCAGGCAGCTGATGCGGCTTCGGCTGGAGACGGCACAGGCTGCGTTCCTCCAGCCTTGTTAGTACACAGGGCTCCGTGCGGGGGAGTAACCCACGGTACCCCCCGCAGCGCGGCACCAGGTGCGTGATTTACCGTGGGTGTTCAGCTTAGGTTTCAGGTAAAATCGCTGTGTAGTGTTTTCAGTCGTGTAGTAATTTTATAATTAAGGAATTTTTGTATACTGGTGCTGTAGATATCACCAGTCTGTGAAAAGTTGCATTTGTTTGTTCTTCCAAACTGTGTTTTGCATGTAGGAAGCGACTTGTACAGGCTCACAGAATTCATTAACGTTTGTAAGCTTCAGCTTGATGACTGTGGTCATTTGTGTTATGCAAGTCGTTATGTTTAGATGTTCAAAGATACAGACAGAAGAAAGATTGGGATTTGGATTTGTTAAGGTATACTGAAAATGCATAACGAATCATTATGACCACAGTAAAACTGCTTTTATTTTAGGAGTTCTGAGGGCTAAAGGAGGTCCAGAACATCTGTTTTCAGTAGAAAATTCTACAGAACCCGTGTTTTTATCACAAGTGGTAAGAAAAGTTATTGTTGTTTCCCGAACTAAGAGAACAGCATTTTTCTCAAAAAGTTGTAGCTTCTGTAAAAGCATAGAAAATCTTTGGCTCAGCTTCTGCACCATAACTCCGCAGCTGCTTTGCTCTTTGAGTTGCTGCTAATGTGATATTAATGCTGAAGTGTTTGGAGGGGCTTTATTTACTGTAATGCCGCATAATTAACACCGAGATTTGTTTTTAAATTTTAGTCTAATTCTTCCTTTGAAGAAGCTGTTACACATGGCACAATATTTGTTAAAAACCCTAAAACTTTTTGTAGATTTTTTTTTTCCTCTTCATATCATTGATAATGAAATGGGCATTAGTTTATGTGGAACTCCTTAATACTTACAATTAAAAGGCTTATTTCCTTGTGATTTGTTTGTTGTATCTTACTTACAGTGGAGACTTGTCTCTAGGGCATCCATACTGTGGTGAGCATGCATGAGGATAAAATTAACCTATGCTGTGAAAGGATTGCAGCAAAGTCTTTGCATGGCTCTAAGTAGACCTAGTGAGCTGAACAAAAGTCTCAAAATTATGGTGGAGTGCTCCACCATCAAATAAGGTTAAGTAAGAGGTTTTTATGTTCCTGACTTGCCTCTGTGACTCATCACAGACTTTGATTATGCATGGATTGCCCTTAAAGAAAATTCAGCTCTGTCCCTTCAGTTCTGCAGTGCTACATGTGCTGAATTCTGTGTGTATGGGCAAGCCTGAATTGTTTTGAGATTAGCAACTTGTATAAACTTAAACATGTGTAGTTTCACTATTAATTCTTTGGCTGTAAATAAGAATATGCTTAATCAACACTTAGAATACTTACTTTTAATTTGAATTGTGTTTCTAGGTTTTTTTGTCCCTAAAATGTCATGTGAGTTCTTGACTACAAAGTCCAGATGATTCTGTGATAGAGGTCCGAACATGTTTTGTTCCAAGAACTTGTTTTAGTGTGTGGAGATTCTTACATTTGTGTATTCAGCAATTCCATCTGCTTCTAAAATTTTGGATATGGATACCGGAGGCTATGTGATGTATGCTTTTCTTCTCTTGTTGTTTTGAAGGATTATCCTAGAGAAGCTGCAGTACAAGAAGATCCTTCACTGCTACTGGAAGATAGCAGAAGACCTAAAGGTAAGACACAGTGAAGCGCTGCTGCAGCCCCTTTTTTGTAAGAAAACTGATTAATTAGAGGAAAAGGGAGGTTTAATTTAATCTTAGGTATTTTTCTTCAATATAGAAACTTTTGAGTTAATATATTCAAAGGTTTCTGATACAATGATAATTGTAATTTGCATTCTTAAATTATGCAAATTTTACTTCAGTCTTGCTGTCATTACACTAGCTTATGTAGCTCTTGTGATTAACTGAGAGGGCTTCTACCAGTGCATGAGAATGTTGAGATTCCTTTTGCAAATCAAACTATTCATGTCTATGAATAGAGAATTTAGGGGGGGGACACCTTGTTTAGATGGAGAATTTGGGGGGGATACACCTTGTTTGGATGCATTTTCCTGTTGTGAGTAATTGTACTACAAATGCGTATTTTTCTGCAAGCAACCTACACCATGAAGCGTATATATATAAAATCTAAGAAATCATATTGTTGACGTCTTTTCCTTCTGAATCTGCCAGTCAGTTTCAGTCAGATTTAGAGAAGTGAAGACTTTTTAAAGAAAATACACTTCTGCAGGTTTCTTGGATATCTGTGGCTGTGTAGAGGAAAGAAATGCAAATGAATCCCCCCATTTAAGGCCAAAAAGCAATACTTTAGTTCCCTCTTTTACGCTTCCAGAGGCAGCAGCTAGCTTGCTTATCAGCACGTGTGTACCAGCTGTGTGTAATTAGCAGTAGAGAAACACTGAACCTGCGACATCTTGGGTTGTTACCTCTGCCCAGCAAACAGTGGATGAAGGAGAGCCTACAATCCTTTTAGTATAATTAAAAGCTATTAAGAAAATTTGTTGTAAGTTATGATGACTGCAGGGAAATATTCATATCAGAGTTCTATTTTTTTTAAATTAATTTTTTTTCAAGTTAGAATTTATTGAATGGATTGTCTGAGCTCAAGTTACCATGTGTATGGCATTTTCCCCCAAGTTTTTTGAAGGTAAGGTATTGTCATTTTCACAGCATACCAGAATAGATTTTATTGATACTAACATTCAATACTGTATAATATTATGTTAAACAAAGCGTACTCTTACTCTCATCGTGATTTAAGTCTGCTACTTAGTGAAGGGAAACAATTTGTCATTGCTGTAGATAATATGGTGCGTGCAGGCAATGGATCCTTCACGTCAAAATTGTACATGTTGTTAAGTAATGCTTCGTGTCTACCTCTAAAATTTTGTGTCAGTTAACTCAACAATTTTATGTCCTTCCCCACAGATGATGTTTTTATTTCTCAATATGCTACTGGCCAGAAAGAGGCTTTGAGAGCAGTATTAAAGCAAAAGTAAGTATGTGGTGTTGTTTGTGTCTTAGCTGTTCTGTTTCTGTACAGATATACTACTACTTCAGTTTCTGCCAAAATGCATAGCTGGTAAGGAAAAAGTATTCTTTATTGTTCTCTGTTAGTATTCTTTTTCTGTCTATGAAGGTGTTTTCAGTTTATGTTACCACTCAGAACTCACTGGAGTGTCTTGTTTATTTTGCATGTTTTTGGTAATGCCTTTAGACTATTTGAATTAGTGATTTCTTGAAACAAGAGTCAGGTAAGATCTGGTCTTCATTTTGTGTCAAAACAATATAGTATTTTTAAAGACAGACAAGGACATACACTGTTTATTCATAGGCTGGAAATCTTGAAGATCAGAGATGTAGTTGGACTTTGCTACTAGTACCTTGAACTTTGCAAAATACAACCTGTAGACATACTCTTTGTTGCGGTTGCAGTCATCATAGGAAAATGCCTTTTATATTAGAATCTGTAAGACAATCCTGAGATATTTCTCATGTCATCCTAAAATATGAGAATAAAATTATTTCTTAGGTGTCAAGAGCTTCAAGGAGAAATGCTTATATAAGTAGTGATATCAATGCTGCATGTGGGAAATCATTTGCTTGGAGGGGATATAGAGAAAACAATGCCATTTACAGGCACTTCTTTATTTTTATAGAACTCAAAATACTCCTGTACTTAAGGAGGTGAAGGTACAGCTCTTGGGAAATGCCTCCACAGAAAAAAAGGAAAATGTTGGTCATGACACCAGGGCAGCATCCAGGGAAGTTGATTGTGCAACAACCATCGCAGCAGCAACTGCTGCTGCAATTGCTACTACAGCTCCGCTTCTTAAGGTAAGTAAGTAGCTTGTGGTAATCCTAGTTCTTTGACACTTAAAATAGTAGGTGTTTTAAGCACGCCTGAAAGTGTTGGTAGTAGAGCCAGAGAGACTGAATGTGTCTGGTTACTGTTTTTTGTGTGTTAGTAGTCTCAGACTTACTGACCAATATACCAGAGAGAGCTAATTTGGATTTGGCTAAATGGGCAAATGGACAGAGACCATTTGATTTATCTTTTGGAATAATTTCATAGTATTGGTAAACCACCAGACATTAGGGCTAACTAGAATTTCATTTATTTCATTGGGAAGCAAATCATTCTGTGATGATGGGAAGGATGTTTTGTTCTCTTCATGGAATCACAGAATGGTTTGTGTTGGAAGGGACCTTTAAAGGTCATCTACTCCAACCCCCCTGCAATGAGCAGGGACATCTTCAACTAGATCGGGTTGTTCAGAGACCCGTCCTACCTGACCTTGAATGTTTCCAGGGATGGGGCATCTACCACCTCTCTGGGCAACCTGTGCCAGTGTTTCACCACCCTCATTGTAAAAAGTTTCTTTTTTATATCTAGTCTAAATCCTCCGTCTTTTATTTTAAAACCATTAGCCCTTGTCCTATCCTACAGGCCTTGCTAAAAAGTTTGTCCCCATCTTTCTTATAAGCCCCCTTTAGGTACTGAAAGGCCGCATGCTTGCACCTTTTTTTGAAGTAAGGGTTTTTTCCTTTTTTTTTTCCGTCCCAGGTTCAAAATGAATTGGAAGCAAAAGTTAACTCAGTTTCAGCATTACTTCATAAACTACAGGAGACAGACAGACAATTGCAG
This sequence comes from Himantopus leucocephalus, assembly GCA_003993805.1. Lineage (NCBI taxonomy): Eukaryota > Metazoa > Chordata > Aves > Charadriiformes > Recurvirostridae > Himantopus > Himantopus leucocephalus. The sequence goes on from RSEF01000005.1 coordinate 61,035,085, forward strand.
TGTGTTGCTGAGCAGCAAACAAATACAAAGACTCAACATGAGAAGCCCCACTGTCATGAAGGAGTCAGTGAGCTTGCAAAACAAATGAATGCTTTCATGGTGCAACGCATTCAACATCTGGAAAAGTTACAGGAGCAACAAATGAATATTCAGGTATCTCAGTAACAATGCAGAAGCTTCAGCTTAATCACTTCTTCTGTATCTCAGTGTTAACATTATAATAATTTGGATTATGTCTGAGTATTAGAAAGAAAGATCCAGTGGCCACCAAATGAGCTTAGAGCTTTTTGGGAAAAGTTTTATTTCTGGTTCTGCCCCAGATATCTGCTCCCATCTCTCCCTGTAATTTTTGTGTCTGTGGCAAGTAAATGCAAAAATTGTGAAACGTTCTCATTCCCACTGAAATTGTTTAGAGGTTTGTTATTGAAGAAACTTCATTTAATAAGTATCCAGTCAGAGTAAACATCGAAGAACAGTTACAAATTGTTTCTTTGTAGAGTTCTCCATGCTTTTTTGAAAGGCAGAATAATATCCAAGCACGTCTGTGTTCTAAGGTTGTTGTAAATGGCTTCTCTGTCAAATAGCATGTCAACATTTGTTTAATGTGATTACAAGGCAAGTATTAATGCTTTGAGTTTTACTTGGGGAAACTGATGCATATATCAGAAATACTTTGCAATTTTGTCTCTTAGTCTCATCTCATTAGCTCAGCAGTCAACATGGGTGGCTTACAGCAAATTCACCTACCTTCCTCCAGTCTCATGACAAAACAGTCTGAGAAGCCAGAACAGCAATTGTTTACTAGCGGAGTGTCTTCATGCCAGGGAGCTTTATTTCCTGCCAGTGGTCCACATGCCCAAGGTAAAGACAAATTCTTAAGATCTTACTTCCAGTGTTAGTTTTGCATTAATTTTGTTTCCATTAATATTGGATTGTACATCATATCAGTAATAAGTAGTAAACTTTTATTCTGTATAATTGATTTTATTCCCTAATATACTATATAACATATACCACTTATTCTAAAAATGTTCCAGTTTAGTTTAAATTAAAGTCAGTGTTTAGTATTTACTAATGGCTTAGTCTGCACCAAAAGATGCCTAGACTTAGCCTAAAATAATCTTACTGAGGAATAATCTATGAGGAAGCTTGTAATGAACTAGCTCATACTATGGTTGGGGTTTTTTTTTTGATCCCTTTATAATAGCACTTGTAAATATGAAACTTTCTTCCTATTTACTTTTTAACTAGTTCTGTAATGTTTTGCATTTTTGTGAAAAATTAATAATGCTGGCATGTTTGGGTTTTTTTTCTAGATTTGTTTTCCTATGAAGAAAACTGTTAATGTTTAAATAACATTAATATTCTTTTTCCCTGAAGCATATTCAAGCCAATTTCAAAGTTGTGGCATTCATACACAAAAATCTCCTCTAAAGACGCCAGTTCCTCAGAGGTATGCTCCAGAACCTGTATCAAAAAATGTGAAAATCTCAAAGAAAGAAAACCCTGTTACAGAAAAGGAAAATATTCCCAAATCCACACGTGAAGGTACTGTGAGTAAGGCACTCCTGTCCTCTACTGGCATGAATAGTATGGCCTGAGGTTTACTTTGTGTGGTCTTCACCTAATCTGAGCTGTTGGGTTGCTGGCACTTAAAGGCCAGAATATTTGAAAGTATTTCTTGGAAGGGTTAATTTTGTGGATAAGTTACTTAGTCTTAACTAACTAAAGACTTAATGACAGTACTGATCTAACCTTTAGCATCTCAACATGATTGCTGACTGAAATGTTTTCTCAGATGAAAAATTGAATGACCATTCATTGTCGGGTTTAAGGAAGGTTATATAGAATAATGAAAAGCTTGGGATCTACTCAATAACTTAGTCATTATCATTGGTTGAATGATTTTTTTTCCTGAAGACATGCATTCATAAGGTCTCTAGGGCATCATAATGAAAATAGCATTTGTAAAGCAAAGGAAGTAATTTTCTTTTACTGCCTTTGATCAGTTTAGTAGCGTGAAACTCAGTTTTGAAGATTTCCTCAAAAAATAAAGCATCCTTTTTAAGCTGGTTGTGTTTAGAATTGTGTGAGGATCCAAGATTGAGGAAGGACATTTAAAAGATCCAGCCATTGTACTCTACGACGGACAAAATGCCTGTTTGTGTCTTCATCATATCCTTCTCAGGCTGCTGCTTCTATCTCCTTTTTAGAAAGGTGTCACATATTCCTATAGTTCCGTGAGTCTACGAATAAATGAAATGAGACAAAGGAAGAAGAATAAATCTGTGACATTGCGGATAGAATGTTTCTCTGTGACTCAGTTAATTGCTGTCAGTTTCATTTATCTGTTTTCTGACTTTGCTAATGTAAAGCAGTCATAGTAAGATAGATTAGTGTGAGTGGTTTTATGTGACTTGTCTTATCTGAAGTAAATATGTATTTTAAAATTTAAATTTTTTTTATTACTATCCTTGGTGATTATTATATAATGGTGAAATATCTGGAAAGGAAAAGAAAGTATTAAATATATTGAACAAACTTAACAGTAAATGTAACTTTCTTTTTTTTCCTGCCTTAGGTGAAGGGAGATTTCTTGAGCATGTTCTGAATTCTCAAGAAATGCCACTGAGGCAAAATGAGTTTTCTGAGAAGGCAACATTAAACAGTAATAAAATGACCTGGCATTCTGAGAGAGACAGGTAAATAAATGTAACATTCCAAAACTGAGAAAGATTTTTCATTTGTTTTAATGAAATCGAGAAAGATACATTAGATATTGATGGTGTAATAGAGTCACTGGTGTAGTCCTTGAGTCTGACAAAGCTGTGCTTGAAGTGAAACCCTGGGGCACTGGTATTTCTATGCTACTTCTGCATTTCTGTCATACTGAAGGTAGATGAAAGCTCGTTGCTAAGGATAGTTCATAACACCTTTCCTGGAAGTCGATGGGTGTCACTTCCAGTGCTTTCCTGTCTTCTGAGTGTATTTCTTCTGTTGCAGCAGCTTGTGGAGTAGTGTCAGGGAGCCAGCTATACAGGCATTGTGTTTAAGTGGAATTGCCCTTGTCAGTGAGACTCCAAGCTGCCTGCTTATGGGAGCTGTATGAGAACACTTTGTTGGGAAGGAGCAGCATCAGCCTACCAGTTTCTAAGCTTTAAAGTGAGTTAGGAAATTTTTTTAGCCATCCAGTCTGAAACACATTGTCCCCTGGCAATAGGTTGATGTCATAATCTCACTAATATAATGAGAAACAACTACATAGATACTCTTATTTATGATAGTATAGACAAAAATATTAATTGCTCAAAATGGAAAGGTATCCAACATTTAAATGTTACTCTGTTAGATCTGAATTTTAAATGTAGTTTCANCTTATTTATGATAGTATAGACAAAAATATTAATTGCTTCAAATGGAAAGGTATCCAACGTTTAAATGTTACTCTGTTAGATCTGAATTTTAAATGTAGTTTCACTGTTCAAAATACAAGTTCAAGGTTTTAANACTGTTCAAAATAAAAGTTCAAGGTTTTAAGTGGTAAACAGAGAAAACCCAATAACCTGTCTTTAACCTCAGGTGAAAAGCAAATTCCACTTTATAGTGGAATTTAAAGGTTGTGTATTCTCGCACTTTAAATTCATGCCCAGTTTCAAAGTTGTCTGCTTTCTTGGGTAACATAAGGAATGGTGAGACTTATTAGGGGTGTTTCTCCCATCAGGCATGCTGCTTTGTGTACAGACTCATTCCCTGCTTTTGAAAGCTCCTTCCAAAATTGCAATTCGGTTGAGGAAACAATGAAAAAAGCTGATGACTTACTTCAAGATCTTGGCCAGTTGAGAAGAGAAATGCAGGACATGCTACAGGTAAATCAAAATGATCAAGCATTTGAATAACGGGAATAAAAGATGTAGAGAAAAACTTAGAGGTCTGGTATCAGTAGAAGTGTTGCTCTTGCTTCTACCTCTGTAAAAAGACTGTCATTTGTTTACAATTACTTGAAATGTTGCAGTCTTTGTATGTGTAAGGGCTTTGAGCCTGAGTAATGTCTCAATGAGTATGCAATGGACTAGACTGTAGAGGCTCTTACTGCCATTCTACCAAATGTAAAACAGGTTAAAAAAAAAAAGTGTTTTATTTATTTGTTTGCTTTAAGGTTCCAGGTATTTTCAGTGTCTTGTTTTCTGCTTGTTCTCTTTCTGTGGAACTGGAGCTACAGAGTTGATGTAACATTCACATTTGGGAAAGAACAATGTTCTTTTTATCTGCAGTCAACTTTAGGGATGACTTAAGCTAATTCCTTTCTCATTTTGCTATTTCTTTTTCTAAAGAGTGCTGCTTCCAAAGAATTGCTTGGCATATATCATTGTATTGTTTCTCATGCGAATGATTTTGTACCTTTGATACTAGAATGGCTTTGTGCTGGCAACATGTAACATGTCTGGCTTCTGAAAACTGAGGCTTTTATCTGTTTGTTAACCTGGGTCCATGTGGAAGCAAGGTATACCTCATCATTTAGCCTGTCGTCTGTGGTCCACTCGGTTCTTGTAAATGTAAGCTGTGGGAAAGAAGGCAGACTTGAATACCCACAGATTTGTGAATTGGCTTGGAACGTAATAGATTTGATTCTATTGGTTTGTTTCTGTGGTTGAAGGTTTCAGCTTGCATATTTCCCCAAAAATACTGTGTATTACTTGTCAGTTATTTGTTCATGTATCTTTAGAAAACATAGCTTCATCTGTTATAGTATAGCTGATGCATTGTTTCATAGATTTTGTAAGACATTAGTGGATTGCAGGTTTAACTGTTCTTACTAGTAAGAGAACCGATGTCACGTGCCCCATTTATGTTGCAATTACTTGCTTACCACTGTTGCTAAAAACTTACATTGAATAACGTACCTTAATATAGGTAGCACAGAACAGGACAAGATGGGAGAAGGAATGGCAGGTAAGAAAGACACAGTCGACGTAAATGGATTCAAGTATCTTCTTTCTTATGAAAAAGGTCAATAGGAAGACAGGAATGATGACTTCAGCAAATGCGGAGTTGAGTCAATTAGATACTTAACTATTGACTTCTCATTATTGGGAAGATATGTAGAGTGAGAAAATAAATGCCTGAGATAAATGACTGCTGGCTTTGTCATACAAGCAAATCAAAGGCCTGAATTAACTGAGATAGGTTGAGATGGAACAGAAGGTGGTGCTCTAATCCAAAAGAAGTGTGCAGTGAGATTTAGTAGTTCACAGGGAATTCATTGTGCTCATTCAAATTGATCAAATATCTACTCTAGGTTTTACCTTGACAGATCTGTCTTTAAATAAGTTTTAACGGTGCTTCTTCTGTCTTTTTAGGAAGCACATTCATGGAAATCAGACATGAATGATATTATTAAGGTATACCTTGAATTTTTATGATTTTTTTTTAAAATACTGTAATACTGAAACAGTTTTGAATATGCTTGCAATGAAATGATATTACAATAACTATTGCATATGTGTATTTTTTTTGAAAAAGTTGCTATTATGTACAGGTTACACTACTCAAAGTAAGATTTCACTTGTTGTTTGACTTGTCATACTCAATCTTAGTGAGCTATCTTGAGGGAATAATACAAATGTCTGGCAGAAAGCTGCTGCCTCAAGATGGGTATGGTATGGACTACTAATGCAATTACCATTTCATGACCTGAGTCTAATTGGCAAGCCCACATCATGTTATGGTTAAACGTGTATCTATATTGCTTAAATTTTCTCACAAATTTCACCTGTCTTACTGAGGTAGTATTTGTCAAAAAGTTTCATTTTAAAATGAAAACCTATATAAAATTGGTAAATAATTTGGTATGTTGTCCTTTTCTCACCAAGCAAAACCAAAATCATGGGATCAGTGTGTTGATTTCTATTTTGTTACGTCCATTGTGCTTTGGCAGTACACCTGTTAGAATTAAACAAAAGTTTATGTTCTGATTTGATAAGAGAGTAGCCTTAAATCCAAAACTGATTTTTGATCTGTGAGATCTTTTCCTGTTCATTCAGTTAACGCTTTCAGAGTCTACTCAAGTTTGAGTTTTTTTGGTTTTGTTTTGGATTTTCTTTTTCTTCACATACTTTTATCACTTTTTAATTTATTTTTTTCTTCCTTTCTGGAAAATGAAGCACTCTATTTGGATTTGAAACTCTGGGTTTCATCAGGAGTGTGAGAACTATAGCTGTATGGCTCCTTGTTTCCCATGTACTTGTGTCCCTTCCTTTTGTATTTAGCAGCTAATATATGCCTGATTTTTATCTCTGTAAGAGGGTTCTGCAAAGTTAAAGCTAATAGTTACTTCATTGTTTCTTAAAAAAAGTAAAAATGAGCAAAAGGGGGAGAGGATCATGGTGCTGTTGAGGGGTTTATTTTGTTGTTGTTAAAACTTATGTATATTGCCTGGTGTTTCTTGGAATAGATTGATGCCAAATCATAGAATTATAGAAAAGTGTGGGTTGGAAGGGACCTTTAAAGGTCATCTAGTCCAACCTCCCCTGCAGTGAGCAGGGACATCTTCAACTAGACAGGTTGCTCGGGTAAGTGCATATATTTAGAGGACTTTGGGTTTTATTATGCTTTTAATTACACTTAAATACTGTTACATGGAGAGATTGGCATGTAATACCTACTTACTGTATCTAATGGCCATTTTTTTACATGCTTAGTTGTATCATTATCATTGCTTCTCATACATGACATCACTGAGCATTTGGGAGCTTTTGGATATCTTCTTTTTTTCTTAACTTTTAAATATATTTGCAACATACTGAATGTTCTTGAGTAATTGAAGTTGATGATAGTACACGTGGATGGTATTTCATATGATGGGCATTGATTTGATAATAGATTAATCGGAATTCTGATCAGTGTGTAGAAAATTGAAATTACAGTATCTGATTAAAAGCTAGTGGTTCTGTTTTAATTTTAGTCAAAAAAACCTGCTGTTGCCTCTAGTCTTCCTGAACATCATCAGCTCAATAAACCATCCATCCTTCAAAATGTTAAAGTGCCAAAATCTGTACTGAGGGATGCTGAAAGGATTTTGAGAGGAGTTCAAAACAATAAAAAAGTTCTTGAAGAAAATTTGGAAGCTGTTATGCGCGCAAAAGATGGGGATGCCATGTATGCTTTTATTAACGCCTTGACTACAAACAGGTTAGACCCTATTATTCAGTGCTTTGTGTGACTACTCATTGTATGTGCTCACCTTTTATCAACTCTTTCAATTTTTTTAATTCTGTGCATTGAAGAACTAGTGCCGTTCCCTGAAAAAAAGTATTTATTGATTCTTCTTTGCAATTAGAGATGATTCTGTTGAATGTCAAAATGTTTTTTGACCATCCTGATGTGAACTGAATTTTTTGATGGGTGCCTGCTACTTCTTGGTAGGATCTGTGCTCCAGGATTTAAATTTGAATTCTGTGACTCTATCATCTGGACAAACAGCTCTGCTGTCATGACAAAGGGGCATTTAGCTTTTTATAGACAAACTTGCGTTAATAGGAAAATTAAGCAGTAATTTCATAATTCTAAACAGAAGAGGCTTCATTAACCTGTAAATGTTACAGAATTAGTCATCCTACAGCAGATCATCGACTTTGAACTTTTGCTTAATTAGTTGAGTTAATGTTATGGTTTAACACCAGCTGGTAGCTAGAGCCATGCAGCCATTCACTCACTTCCCCCCAGTTTGAATGGGGGAGAGAATTAGAAGAGTAAAAGTGAAGAAGAAAACCTCATGGGTTGAGATAAAGACGTTTTAACAGGTAGAGCAAAAGCCACGCGTGTAAGCAAAGCAAAACAAGGAATTCATTCACTGCTTCCCATCGGCAGGCAGGCGTTCACCCGTGTCCAGGAAAGCAGGGCATCACGGTTGCTTGGGAAGACAAATGCCATAACTCCAAACATCACTGCTTCTGTGTTCCCCCATCTTTATATACTGAGCATGATGTCACATGGTATGGAATATCCCTTTGGTCAGTTGGGGTCAGCTGTCCCAGCTGCGTCTCCTCCCAACTTCTTGTGCCCTCCCAGCCTGCTCGCTGGCAGGGCAGTGTCAGGAGCAGAAAAGGCCTTGAGAACTTAGCAACAACTAAAACCACCTGTGCTCTATCAAAAGCATTTCTCATCCCAAATCCAAAACATAGCAGTTTACCAGCTGCTAATAAAAAAGTTAACTCCATCCCAACTGAAGCCATGACAGTTAAATACTCCTGCTTGAATCATAATAAAAGTTTTCCTATAAAAATGCTCCTTGTGTTTTCCTGAGGAAGGTAACTGTTCTCTCATGTAAATATTTTTTCAGGCCTGATAGCTGCTATCGTTATCTCTTAAAGGAAGTACTGATTTTTGTCATCTGCTTTTTGTCATTTGAGTTGGAATGTTTTTGTTGCCTTGTTTTTTCAGGTTTTTATCAAAATGGGAACTGATACATGACTGCCACTTATTCATAGATATATGTAATAATGATAAAATACACAAGCGGGGGCTGGGGTTTGCAGGTGGCATTACATAATAACAGATTTGGATAGGGTATGCTTAGTGCCTTTTGGAGACAGTAGGGTTATATAATCTTACTGTCTCTGTGTTCTGGGTTTCGGGTTTTTTATAGGTGTTTATAGGTCACTACTTTCCCAAGATCAAATCTGTGCAATTTAAGAAGCAGTGACCTGAAATAGCTCTTTCTTCTATTTCAGAGATGCATTGGAGGAGATTCGTATCAGAAAGACTGTGGATGAGTGGATTAAGGCAATCAGTGTAGAAATCCAGGTATGGCTGGAAAAAAATGAGTTCAGGTTTTTGCATTGTATTTTTCTAGCTTACGTTGTTCTTCTATGTCAACAGTTAAACAGGAATCACACAACATGAAAACATGAGAAAACTGCTTATTATTACTAACGTGTACTAGGCTATCATAAAATATTTACCTCTGGTTTTTAAACTTTCATTGCTTAATGAAAATCACTGGTCACAGTTGCTGGCTAACATGAAAAACAGGCCATTTCTCAGAACTTCAAAGTTATCCACACGCTCTTCTGATAGCCTTGAAGATAAAATCTCATTTTATTATGTTTATGTTTTATCTTCAGGCTGAAATGACAAGAAATGATTTGGAACAAGTGAAATATGATCAAAAGGTCCCATGGATCAAGAGAGCTCAAAACATCAAGGCTATGAAGACCAGTAAAGAAATTAAAGCAAAAACTCAGAAAATCCAAGGATGCTCGACAAAGAATCCTTTATCTGCAGCTAAGCCATTGCAGAAGCAAGCAGAAGATAACATGAGCAAACAGAGGTTTAGAACTTACTTTTCTTCTGAAAGTTTGCAGAGGAAAGAAAAAAGGGCAGCTGTGAGTTCCCAAGTAGTTGGTTTCTTTTCTGGTAATTACTGCTATGCTTTAGATTGCAGTATTGATGTGAAAATTTGTTTGTATGTGTAACTGTAATAATTTTAAATGAAAGTGATAGCCCCATCCTGTGGATTTCTGTTGTCAGAATTGTCCTTGTTTTCATGTGCTGTAGAAGCCTAAGCTGAGTGTGTATAACAATGTAGAATTCATTGTCCTGTTATCAATTTGTCTTACCCAGCATCTGCTATTTTATTCAGCTGTCAGTTTCTTGTATGTATTCTGTATGCATAAGTTCTCATGTGTGCTTGCAATTTATACTGTTTGTTGCCGAACTTCTTATTTTTTTCCTCTAGACTTTTGCAACACTACTGATGTGTTCAAATTTTCAAACATGAAGAATTGTAAGCTACTTTTTTTTTTGGTGTGTGTCAGTTGTCATACGTGAAGAATTGTAACCTACTCTCTTTTTTTGTGTGTGTGTGTGTGTCAGGGACCTGTGAGTGGAAGTGCAATGATACAAAATGAAGACTATCTGTGTCAAGTTTATGGGAAACCAATTTACCAGGGCCATCGTAGCACTCTTAAAAAAGCACCGTATCTAAGATTCAACTCTCCCTCTCCTAAATCTAAACTTCAAAGACCCAAGGTGATAGAGTGTGTTAGAGGTAAGTAATTCTTTCATGTGAACAAGGTGTTCCTTCCCAGATTTTCTGTGAGGAATGCCTTGTATAAATGGAACTAATTGTAGTTCACCTGCTCTTTAATTTAAAGCTTTAGCAAATGCAGTAGGTTTCCTAGAGAGGTGGTCAATGCGCCATGCTTGCCAGTGTTTAAGAAGCATTTGGAAACTGCCCTTAATACCACGCTTTAATTGATCAGACAGTTTGACTAGATGATCATTGTAGGTTCCTTCCAACCGAACTATTCTATTCTAAAAGATGCTCTTTCAGAACTAAAAAATACCAGTAGGTTTTCAGATTTGCTTATTGTGTGTCTCACTTATTTTTAGATTGTAAAATTAATACTTATTTCTATTTTTAATAAACATATTAGTATATATTTATTTTTGCCCAAGTCTTAAACAGCTGAATTGCTAGAAGTAATGACATAAACACCTGAAAGCGGAGTGTGTTGAAAAACTAACTCAGCTTTTGATAAAGGTTGCTGAAAGATGTATTCTTCGTGTCAGGTTTATCCAGTCACGTCACTTAAGTGATTGATTCATTCAGAATTAAGAAATTCACTGAGATTTGAAAAATTAAGGAAGCCTGATACTCCATTTCCCACTTCTAATACATGAATCGAAATATGAAAATTTAAATTTATGGGTGTGAAGAGGACATCTATTAACTTGAAAATACTGAAAGACGTTAATCTGAAGCATTGGTTAATGCAAGTAGCTTCTTGTGCTAGTCAAGTCAGGGTTAGAAGCAAAGTATAACTATCTTCTGTACTAGCTTGTTAAGGTGTTTTAATTGCTTGAGAAAGGTCATTAGTTGATTAATAATGAATTCCATTCATTAGTTTTATAGGCAAAGTGTTAGGATCAGAAGATTCTAATTTTCAAGCCTATTAAAAATGTGTGAAAATAATAAAAAAGAGAAACTATATGATATCTGACATAGGTAAGTGTAGGTAAACTTTATCTTGAGTTAGTAGAAAGTAATGTTTTAATTGGATCTTTTTTATTTCCTAGTTATCTTTTCAAAACTTAACTGATTCTTAATGCAGAAAGTAAGATTAATCTTTAACTGATATGTCAGAAGAACTAATGTGTATCATCTTCTCACTGTGGGAGAGTGAGCAAATTACATTATAAAAGATAACGATGGAGAGAGAGTGTGTTAAGTGCAAAAGGCAGTTAAAGTGATAGTGGGCACAATCAAGTTAATAGGATGACCATCGATGGAAAAATATTATTTGGCTTCCCTCTACGCTTCTTGCACTTACACTGTTGTTACCCATGCAGAGAAAATAGACTTGATGCAATCTTAACTGTCATATTTAAAAAATGGTGTCCAAGTTTTTATTATAACTGTCAAAATTTTATATTCTGTATGAAATATAAGAGATTAACATGAGATGGCAGTCACTTGATGAGACCATGTTTTTAAGTCATTGAAATGTATCGTATAAAACATATATATGTCTTTGAAGACAAGCACTGCTGGGTTTTGGTTTATGCTTTTTTTGACATTATGATGCACATCCCTAGTGGCAAATCCTCAAACTAGTACAAGAATCTATAGTTAAGCTTAGCATAGTCTTTATATAATTTTCTGGCACGTTCTTACCTGTGCTCTGGAGCCCAGTTGTGATCTGTGAAGAAAAAGTGTTTTTGGTAGAAAGTATTTGCAATTCTCATAACCCACCTGGAAAATGTGGGTTATAGTCTTGGCAAAAATCTTGAAGACTTTTTAAAGCTTACTTTATTTTTCAAAAGCTGAGGACTTGGTATATAAAAACTGCTAGTCTTGTTGCTTATATATTTTATTTGACCTCTCTTGAAACACTTCTCTTTTTTTTTTTTTTTTTTTTTTTTGTGAAAAATGCTGGTATAGTCATTTGAAGGACCATCAAGATATATCAGTCTCTTTGACTACTGGCTATGCTGCACGCCCGTAGTGTAGTTTATTCTGTACGGATTTTTTTTTAATAAAATTTGTGCTAATAAGCACTTAGTGTAGCAATAACAGTGATACAGTGACCGCTAAGATTTGGACTGAGAACAGACACTTCTTTAAAAATATTTAATCAGCAGTTCTGCTTTTGCTGAGTCCTAAATTACATTTTTCTTCTATATTTATTGGGCTCTTGTCCTTTATAGAAGGTCACAACCTTTCCAGGGAGGCGAATTTCATCATTCCAGAAACAATACCTTGTAAAGAGGCAGAAAAAGTGCCCCACTGCCTCCCAATCTAATTGTAATAAGTAGGTCATTTGATACTACCAGTTTTCTACTGGTAACGTGTTTAATTCAGTAGTGTCAGTGAAATGTAAAGGTACAGGTTGCGTGCAATTGTAATAAGCTGCTCCTTTGCTTTAGCTCATTTTTTGTTGGAGGCAAACAGAAATGAAGGAGAAAACTGTGTACGGGATCTGTGCTGCCTTCAGAACTCTTGCATGTGACAAATAAAATTTAAAAGCTATTTGCTTGAAAACAGAATGAACTCTGGATAGCCTTTACCCAAAGTGATTCTCTTCCAACTCATTAAGTCATACTACAGCAGTAGAGCAACATGTGTGTTTGCAATAATAAAGTCTCCATAAAATTAATTTCTTTATTTCACATCGGACTGCAGTTACAGAAAGTTACGGTTTCGTCTCTGTCATGACAGTAAATAAAATAAGACACCCCCTTGTATTCTTATCTAAGGGAAGAAAGGAAGAATATTTTTTTGCGCGTCACTTAAAAGAATAGCACTCCAATGAATGTGTGTCCTATTTCCAAGTTTTCTGATTTTAATGGCTTTAGATCGAGGTCAGCCTTTGTTTGATACTGCCATTACTTGTCTTTGACTCTTGCTTTAAAACAGTTGGTCAAGCTGCTTTTTTTTGTGCTTTCCTACATCTTGCCAGTAAAATGGAAGAGTAATACTTTTGTGTTTGTTTGTCCTATGAAGACAAAATAGTTAAATGTTTTTGAGGGCTGCTATTTTGAAAAATGCTGTTATGGCAGGAAAGTATAAATAATAAAATTAGAAACAGATCTGTACTGCTCTGTAGTAGGAGTGTAAATAAAATGAAACAAAGTTGAACGAGCACTTTAAAGCACCAGGTTCTTAAAAAAAAAAAAGAAAACTTGCTCGCATTAGGCATGGTTAGTTCTTTCTTTCACAGATCTGCACCCACAGATTCCCTTTCTGGCCTTGATGTACCAGGTGATAAAGGCTTAAAAATTATTGGAAGTTGTTGGCCTTGGGTTTGATTGGCTGCAAAATCCAGACTTATTAAATGACTCTATTTTGTTAGAGCAGTCCACTGAGCTTGTTTTAAATTAGTGTTAGAATAAGGATGTTTATTTAAGACTGAAATGGCCATCTGGAGAGTCTCTTTTCAGTCATTTTATAACTTTCTCAACCGTTTTCTTTGCAAATAAACTGTAGTGACTAATGCTTGGTTTCTTCTGGGAAGTTAAAAAAAAAACAACTAACACTTTTATGAGTAAGAGAGCATTTCTTAAAAAAAAAAAGTTGGAGTTGCTTTCTTGCATAATTTGAACCGATAAATATATGTAAAACACAAGTTTTTTAAAGCTAAGTTTAATTAAATGTCTAGTTTCTGCCCCGTGCAAATAAACTTTTCAAGGGGAAATGAAAGGTTGAAAGCAATTAAAATGAGGTGCTGTGTGTATACAGTACTTAATCATTCTTACTGTGAGAACCTTGTTTTTACAAGTTGGCGGTATTACAGATATGTTGCCAATTTCTGCTTTTACTCAAAAGTTCAAGGCCAGGGGGGACTGTTAGATCATGTGGTATGACCTCTTCTAAATCACAAGCCACTGAACTGTATCTATTTATGTTACTGAGTCCAGTAATTTGTCTTTTACTAAAGAACAATTTTTCTGGCTAACCTACTTTGTAGAACGGCACGTGCTTATCATTTAAAGACATCAGAAATTCTGCCCTTAATTACTTCTTCCCAGGGCTAGATACCTTATGGTTCAAAAGTAAATTGGACACTTCAAATTTAGTATCTGATTTATAGTGAGTTTTTGGCTTCAGTTTATAGCTACTTCAGTTTCCAGGTGATTTTCCTTAAAAAATGAAAGAGGCTTTTTAATGTCCAATCTATTTTAATATTTACAGAGATACAGAATTAGTAGTGAATGCGGTATTATCATATATGGAAGTCTTCACCTGCTCCACTTCACTGCCATCCTGTTGAGACATCTGAGGATTAATTACATTTATCCCACTGACCACAGCATTGTATTGTGATTTGTCATTGCATTGCTTATCCAGCATGACCTTAAGGCCTTTTCCAGAGACACTTCTTTCTGACCTCTATTTTCTCATTGAAGAGTTACGACTTGCTGTTCTTGTTTCTAGGCTTATAACCCATAATTTGTGCGTACAAAAATAGCACTTCTTGAGTGGATTGCCTTACTTGCTTGTCTGCGTTTGTTAAAAGTCACATTGTCAATCTTTATTATCCCTAAATTTTATAATCATTGACTTTTATTCTTCAATTAATTAGGAAGCTACTAAATGGGAACAGGAATGTTGCCATGTGTTAACTGGCCATTAATGCAGGAAGGGTGATGATTAGAAACAACAGAGGAGTAAGATAACGTTTTTGAGCTGTGGTGAAGATAAGGAGTTGGTTACCAATGTGATTCTTTCCAGGTTCATTTTCCTAATGCCTACAAAATAGCAGTAGAAGCACTTCTATTTGATTCATGATTGTTGATTCCTTTTTTGTGGATGTTCTTATCTATTTAGATTAAAGTTAATAATTTCCCTAATAATACCCATTGTTTGCAAAGAACATAGGTTGAATAAGACCTTGCATTACTGTATAGTGAGAAATGCAACATTACAATAAACGTTCTCCTCTGCTATACGCTTAGCCATTGTTACATACAAATTACTTCTGGTTAGCTATTTAACAATGCATTTTAAAAACTGGACCAAAAAATCAGTGCCTCCTTGATGTTGCAAGTCAAGACTTATGGGCATTAGTTATGGCTTTATTTTCCAGTAGCAGTGAGTTGCTAAACCAGGAGTTTGTAGTTTATACCCATTCCTTTGAGTACCTTGTCAACCTTCTGGCTGGAGACAAACTACACGTTCATAAAACTGAGGCAGTTAATCAGATGAATGAGAGATCAGTTTGGCTATATTCTATATCCTCTCTGGTTTTTATGCCAGGCTTGCATGCTCTTCTAATGCTGTATTTCAAACCTTAATCATGGTTTTCTTCTTATCTGATAAATCACACATTTCATTCCAGCCTGCTACCATCCATGTCTCCTTTTCTTCATGTTTCTGTGCCTTTATTTGCTAGATTCAGATGCTCAAAAATTGTAATTTGAATTCCTTCATTGCTGTCAATACTGAGACATCTAACTTAGCACTTTTAGATTCTGCCCTTCCTGTCTCCCTCCCTCATTCCCTCCATCCCACAGCAAAAATTTATAATTGTTTCAGTAGAAGGGCTTAAATTAGTAGTGTGTATGATGTTACTGGGTATGTATGTGTGTTGATGACATGCAGTTTATCTGCCTTTGTTTCAGGTACAAAGGTAAAGTCAGCAAGAACACAGACTTGTTCTCGCACACAGAAGGTGGTAACTAGCCTGAGGAAACAGCATCCTTTATATGCACTTGCCCAAGAAAATCGGTATCTCTTTAGTCCAAGCAGAGATGTGTCTGCTGTCTGTGGTCCACTTGAAGGTCACCTAATTCCTATGGCTATTCCACTAGGTAGGAGCAAATAACCTGTAGAAGGATGTGTGAAGGGTAACACCTGCTACTTCATGGAAATACAACTTGCACCTTAAGTCAGTGATTTGCCCTGGCCCATGAGATTTGCAGCTGCCCTTCTTGTGGGAAATCTACATGGGGGAACAGTTTAAAACGTTCTGGTTCTCCTTATTCTTCATGCTGGATGTCTGGTGACACCCTGAGAGCAATTATTTGCTTAGCTGTACAAACTGTCTTTGGTACACTTTACATTTCTATGGTTTTCCTTCTGGCTTTAAGTTTGGTATCCATGTAAGCAGGAACTGAATCATTGGCCCTTGGATTCAACACTTATGATGACTTCAGCCTAACGATTTCAGTAGGATTGTGCCAAACACTAAAGTCATTGTCATGGCCTCTGTATTTTTGGACCTTCAACAGAACTTTTATATAGGCCTTGTTTTGGGAAGGGTTAATATTATATTGGCATTTAAAGAAGATAATTATTAAAAAGAAAGGGTGTCTCAAACAAAAATTTGTAGGATGCTATACTAAGTGCAATAGTATTTTGAATATGGTTACGAAAATGTGAGGGGAAGGGAAGCATGTAGTTTTTGAACGGCAAACACAATGTAGTTATTCTGTTTTTCAGCAGTAGGTGTCACTGTAGTCAAGAAAAGTGATTAATTTCAAAAGTTGGCAGTATTGAGTTTACAGTTTCTGCTGGGAAAGCCTTAAAATTACATAGTGAAGTGCTATACTTTACCTAGTGTTAATAGGGGACTTTTTAATTGGTCTGTAATTGCGCGGTCTGTCTCATGTGAAACACAGATATCCAGAATTTAATTTTAATTAATTTATTTGTTTACTGACTTCAGAGATTTATATAAATCTTTAATTATTTTTAAACTGTTCTTAGGTCAAACCCAAATTAGCGACATCTCACTGCAGCCTGCTGGAGTAGTTGTAGGTAAACCACACCCTGTTACAGTTACAACCTCTCTTCCTCAAGTGCCGCCAAAACTACCGGTTGAGATAAAAAAACCAAACATAGCTGTAATTGAGATGAGATCAGAGAAAAAGGATCCACCTCAACTGTCTGTTCAGGTACATGTCAACAGTGATGATTATTTGTTTGTTTATTTTAAGAAAGGCTAACCAAAGACACTGTTATCCATCAGTAACTTACTTTGATATCAGTGGATGGTTTTCAGTAAGCATTAGAAACACATAGACTGGAGGGACCAGAAAATTGTCGTGCTATGCTAATATTTTTATTCATGTTTCAACAATTATGTTTATTATTTAACCAAAATAGAAAATTATTTCTTCCATAAGTCACCTATGCAGGGTGTTTGTAAAATGGTTCTATGTCACATTTTCTTTTTTTTAAATGCTATTTTTGAGCTAAAACAAACTTTGGATAAAAATAAGTATTAAAATAAATGTCAGTTTTTCTGGATGAATGCTTTAGCATTTAAGATTTCTGTTTCAAGCATGATAGTCAACTCAAGAAGTTCACTCCTGATTAATCGACCATTGCAGTCCTTACCTAGTGGGTTGGGTTTTTTTTAATTTTTTGCATGAGTCTGTTGTCAAGGAAGTTAATGTTTCTTACATGTTCATTATTGTGGATTCAAATTGTTGAGAATATACACACTCCTACACACACCTTTCAGATACAAATGATTCATGGAACTCAAAGTTAAACAGAGGTAGAGTATGTGATTTGTTCCCTTGCTGTATCACAGTTTTCCACCCACATGCATTTTGCTGTTATTTCACGCAGTTCTTAAATGTTTAAGGTGATTTTTTTATTATTTTTCCCCCAAAGAATTAAGCAAGCATTTAAATCTTTGTTCTTAAAAAAAAAAAAAAAAAAAAAAAAATNAAAAAAAAAAAGAAAAATATTTGATGCTGTAATGGACATGCCTTTATGACAAACTACATTGTAATACAATTAATACAATTATCTCTTTATTTTACCCTGCCAGATCTATGACAACATGAAACCAATAATCAGCCTACACAGTGGCTTGTAGGCCAACTTAGTGTAAATGAATTGCAAGTCAAACACACATCCGCTATATGAATAGTTATGGGTATCGTCACCTTTTGTCACATGCAAGACAAAGTGTCAGGGAGTTAGAGCACAGGAAAAATCAGGTACTGCAAGAAAAGAGGTGAATGTTTCTGGGGTTAGTTTTTGTACATTATGGTATTTTGTTTTTCAGGACCAAGTTATTATCAGATACAGGTATAAGAAAAGGAGGTCACTGAAATTTAGTGACTAAGTAGCAAGTGGAAGAAAGAATCTAAAAAGTTCAATGACGGCAGCTGAGCTAATACATAGATTTTCAGATTGGTCCTTTTTTCTGTTCTAGGTGTTACCCAATGTAGATATTGACAGTATTTCAAGTGACAGTGCAAGTGTAAACCACGTTCTTCCAGGCTCCGAACCTGTACTTCCTCCTGTCGATGCTGTAATACAGGTATTGATTGTTCCAAATGTCTGGGAATTCAAATCTGTTAAAAAAGAAAATATGTTGAATTACTACAAAGTTATGTCATTACCTTGTTTTAGTTAGAGAAATTAGTTCCAGGAAAAATGGAGTAATTATTCTGAATAATTTATAATATGTGGTGTTTGTTTAAGAAAATGAAAAATTGCAGCAAGACTCTGTTCTTCCAAGATGAAGTAATCACAATAGTGAAACCCAGAGAAAAACAGTGTTTCTCTGTCCTGTTGAGAGTTGTAATCCCTTATTGGCCCATGTCTGTCTTATGCCAGAACACTGAGGCCGGTATAAATGAGGACTGAGGATGTTCTTCCTTCCTCTCTCTGCTCCTTGGCTGTACTTGAATGGTTAGTGGCATGTATGTGTAGCCTGTTCCCTGGTAGCCTGGTGTGTGTGTAGCTGGCTGGTCTACTCTATTCTCTTTCCTTATAACTTTTTGGAAGTGTTTTTAATCTAATCTAAGCAATAATAAACATTTTTGTGCAACTAAAAGGTTGCGTGCTGAATGATAAGGTTGTAAGCTAGGGCACATGTTTACAGGATAGGGTATTGTTTCTTCCAGTGGACGTCTGTCTTGTCCATTGCACGGGCTGGCCAGTGCAAAGGCATGGTGATGCAGTGATTATTTTTCTATAGTTATTGTACCTTCTGTTTTCCTTGTGTGTTAGCTGTTTTTCTGACTTGGAGTTAGGTCCTCCAGAGTCCTGTAGTCAAGGTATTCACTAAATAAGACAGAGACCATGGACTAAAATAGTGATCATTATTTTAAAATGGTATTATTAAATAAGACTGTAGAAATCACACATAAGTAAATTGCTTAAAGGACTTCTAGACTCACGTGCTATGTTTTACAGTATTTTGTCTTACTGATCTTTTAATGAGAGTTACAGGTATTGCCCTAGAACTTTTAATGGTGAGGTATTCCATTAGATTTGGAAACAGCAGGTTTCAGTTTTCAGCATGCAAGAAAGAGTTCTAATAATTTCTTTTTATGCTATGCAAAGAATTCCTCGTTAGGTGGGTAAAGCATTTTTTCTGGATTCAGGCTATTGACAATGAGGGGTGATTTAATTGCATTCTTGGCATGAAGTTTTTCTGCTAATTCATTTTTCTGCACAACATGAAATACCTAACAATTTCAATCTGTCTTTATAAGACTCCAGAAGATGTACACTGTGAGGAGGAAGACATAAAGTTTCCGGGAACGAATTTCATTGGTGCTACTGATATCATGCAGGTAATTATATTGCAGAGGTGTCCTTTCCTTTTGAATGCTTTGATATTTGTTTTATATTATTCTGTCATAACTGAAACCACTATGTAGAAAATCATTTTGCTTTACTAGCAACTTTAGAAATATACATTGTGAGCAATAGTGAACTATTTACAGTGCTATAAACAATATTAGAAATTACTGTGTGTTAGTAAGTAAAGAACCTTTGACAGATTACAATAAAAAACTAAAATTAGCTTTTATTTGGATGTGTTAGAATCCACTAGAAATAAAAGTAGTCCTCTAAAATCAGTAGTGATTATAGCACTTAGATATCACAGTTTCAACATCTAAATGTAATGCATATGTAAAATGTAATATGTTGTAATATGAGGTAATAAAATGCATATATAATCTCACAAATTTTAAGTAAGGTGACCTATATTTTAAAATGTGAAAGTATTTTTTGAGTGTTCCCTTTTAGAAAATCTTAATATAGAGCAATTTGTGTATGTTTTTGAGGTCCTAAAATGCTTTAGCAAAATATCTCATTTCAGTCCAAAATTATACAACTAAAATAAAAAAAAAAAAAGCAAGCAGTGTGTGGAAGTATATGTCTACAACGTGTACTACTCATCTTATAGATCCCACTAAGAGATAACANGGGTCTGTGCACATTTAACATTTTTCGTTACTGGATTGTGATAACATGGGTTTATTGGAGATACTCTTTTACAGTTTAATTTTTTTAGGTAGCAAAGTCCTTTGCTGACCTCATGTCAGAGTGGGGGCTGACAAATGCCCAAGGTTGGTGATCCAGTGAAATCAGTAAGATTTCACTTCTCCAGATTAAGTGTACGAGCAGAAACTTAGCAGTAGCTGGGAAAGGCTGCCTCTGAAAAAAGCAAGATGCTGCCACCCAGCTCTTGTGTAGTATCTTGCCTCTGTGGAAGATGGCAGCTTCCACCTACTGCTGCATTTAGGACTCAGTAAATACCAGGAGCTTGAAATTGCTGTTGTTGGCTAGTATTTCTTTTGAAGTGTTTCTTCCACAAGCTTCTTTCCAGTGAGCTAGACTTGCTGTGGGCATATCAAAATCTACCCAAAAATGTATTCTTTTTACCTGTTCTGTGTCTTCCCGATCCCTGGATTAGAGTGTGCATTAAATATTAACTCTATAGCCTACAGATCAGTATGGTGGATTTCTTTTTAAAATGAATTCATCATTTAACATTATCAGTTAGTTAAAATTCAGTCCCAAAGAGGTGGTTTACCTATCAACAGTGGGGAAATTCATTTTTAGTTTCAAACTTACCTTATGTTATTGGAGCGGAGGAGTTAAATCCATTTGGACAACTTTCTTCTGTTTGCACAAAAAAGCTTTATTTTTGTAAAAATAAATAAGAAAGCAATTTAAGAAATCAGTTTATGAACTAACAAAAAAATACTGCAATGTTAATTTTTTTACATGTGAATAATAGTTATTCATCTTTTCTTTTTTGATTTTCCTCCTGGATTGCTTTTATCTTTTCTTTTTGGCAATGGGATATACTTTAACCACAATATCAAAAATGTTCCAAGTGAAACACATGTTTGGCCTATGACCACACAGACAATGTTCTTAAAAATGTGCAAGACAAACACAATGTGGAAGCATAAAATCAACCTCTGGAGTGGCAGGGGTATTTAAGACATCAAAAGAAAGCAACGTTATTGTTACAAAAGAAGCTTCGGATCCATGAAAAAATGTGCATAAAATGCTATACAGGAAGACAGCTTATTGTTGTCTTCCCCCCTCATCCCTTTTATTATGAAAACTTTATTCTGTTAAAACTGAAGAGGATAAGTATTTGTGTGAAATACCCCCTTTTTTTTTTTTCTTATATTTTCTTTTTTTTTTTTTTTTNTTCCCTGGTGTATATTGCAAAAGAGGCTTCAGGACCCTGGCCCAGGCATTTCCTTTTCCTAGGATTTGCTTTACCTTTTCTACTAGAAGATACATATTCAAGAGATACTTAGGAGTTGAAATGCTAGTCGTTAGCATTGGTGGCCCAACGGAGGCAAGGCTGCCACAGCTGCCTGCTCCCAGGTCCAGCCGGCAGTGAGACTGAGCACAGATAGCCAATAGGTGTACACACAACCACATGTACGCAATACACGTATACATACATGTACACGAGTGGCTGCACAGATCAGCACTCAAACAACGCCAACGTGCTGATCCTCTTCCCCTCGCTGGCAGTTCAGGATGGAGGTCTGGGATATGTGTGTGCTTGTGTGTTTGTACATGTGTATGTGTACACATGTATTTACACAGGCATACACACACACAGTGCAGATCCCTCCAGTATCTGGTGTCAGACAGTCTACTCAGTAGCTGGCCCTGGGTCCTTGCCCTCCCCTCCTCTGGCGCCTGGATGTGCAATCCCCTGAAAGCCCCTTGCTCAGGAAAATAGTTGGAAATGGAATTTAGTGAGGAGACAGGACTGACTGTGCTGATCAGGCATAGGGCAAGGCCAGGCAAGTGTGCTGACCAGCCACTTTTGTCCCCTTACCCCTCTGTTTTCCCACACCTGGACCTCTCCAAACCACCTTGGTCCTTCCCTTTCCACATCTCTGGTTTGTCCCTGTAAACACCACATAAACAGTGTACCATCCCAAAATACTGTTCCCTGCATCCCTTAATAAGTCGTCATGTCATCAACTCATCCAAGTGCACTTGCCCAGCCTTGAGAAAGGTGCTGTGGAGAGTCTTTCCATGGGCTCATCTTGCTGGGTTTCACTCCTCGATACTGGTGCTGAAGCCCTCTCCTGTGATAGCCCTGGGAGTAGCTGGCTTGGGGTGCTTGGTTGCCATATTATGTTATCTGGGTTCTCCTATCTGTTGTTGTTCCTCTGTGCTCCTTTGTGGGAGTGGAGACAAACCTTTTATCACCTAACCTAACAGTAATTTGTTTTAATAGTTTTGTGGATTAATGCAAGATGTCCCAACTTGTAAAATGCAAGCTCTGCCATAGGAAGAGGTGATGTGCCTTGTTCTCCCATTGCAACCTTGCCGTCTAATGCTTAAAGACGCAGAATTCCATCTTCCAAAATAGTTGAAATAGGTGCTCTTACTTCACAATAAGAAAATTCACATGTGGAATAAAGCAGAAAGAACTGTTACAGCTTTGATTTACACACTTTATTTTTGATCAATGGTTGCACCTACAACAGAGTAGGTTCAGACTTTCTGAACAGAAGAGGTTTTGTAAGACCAGCCCTTGCATGAACCCTGATTTATTCCAGTGAGAAACTTGCTCAGCTGACATGAGCCCAGAACAGAGTCTCAGATTTAATGAGTCTACTCTCCAACTCTTATGACCAGTGACATCCCACAATACATTTAACAAATTTACTGGGATTTAAGATTAGAGACTCTTTTTGCTCTCTCTGAACATGCCCTAATTGCAAGGTGGGGACTTGTTTCTCAGAATTTTTGCTTCCATTTTGAATACCACCGCAAAATATATAACCTGCAGAGGTCAGAGTAAACGTATTTTCCTCAGCCCTAGTTTCCCATAGGTGGTCTTTGGGGCAGTGATTTTTTTCATGTGCATAACTCTTCAGAACAAAGATCACAGGTGGCACCTGCAATGCAGCCTGAACTTGCCTGTGAAAATTGCTTTAGAAACATGTCGAGAAGAAATCAATGACCAAGTTTTAGATGGCTTTAATAAAAGACTACGCATATACATGTTTGGTAATGGAACAAAATTAATCTATACCACCTAATCATTTCAAATATTCTTTTAATTATCTGAGTGTAATTTGGGAAATAGAATTTCAGCTTGATACTTTGTAATAAAGTACAATGATTAATATTCCAATCATATCTGAAAGACTTTCTAATTTATGCCATATTTTGTTTGGGAGTCATGATAGATATTTTCAGCAGTCTCCAGGGAGGTAAAATGCAGAATTGAGTGCAAATTATTCAGGATTGGTCTACAAAGTGATATACGTGCAAGTTCAATCTGTATAATTAAATGCTGACTATTGTATTATTTTTTTATTTCAGCAGAGATAATATATCGCTCCAAAATGAAAATAATTTTATTTTGGATTTGTGCACTATTAACTATAAAGTATTTTTGTGCATAATTTAGAAATGCAGGAGAACTGCAAAAGTTTGTCAGAAGTTACTAAATATATGTCAGATTTATTGTGTGTACTTGGTTTCTTTAATCCAGATGTTTGTATTTTGCATACTTTCAGAAAATATATTAAATAGGCAACATCAAAGAAAATTTATGGAGTAATGCAGTCAGAAGAAAATGCATAATGAAACATTGGACAAAGACATCTTTACATTTGCTGTCAGAATGAATTATGGTTATGAACACATATATCCTAACAGAATGAACTGCTTATCAGTTTGTAAGGCATCCAGTGCCATTCTGAGTTTAACTTTACTGTCTTATGTCTATGCCTAGAATGGTTTAGAGATCTTTGTCACCCAAATATACATATTCTGTTTTGCCTGCTTTGTAAGTTACAGCTTTTCTTTGAAGAATTATTACTATTTAAAGATCCAGAAGGATCCTGCTCCCCAATAGCTATTTGTTGTAATACCCATTATGGACCTATCTGACTTTTCAGTTTTAAAGTATATTAGGTAGGAGAGAAGTATTAATGCTGGGTTGGGGAAGGAGACAGGAAAAATGTTACTGTCTTTTTTTTTTCCCTTTTTTGTTCTTTGTGGTTTTAGTGATTTGTTATTTTATTTATAGAAAATATATAGCTTTTTTATTTTATGGGTTAAAAGTAAATTTAATTTATATAAGGGAAAAAAAAGAGGTTTTTCTCCTTTCACTGTATTGGAGATTAATCTTAGTAAATGTAGATTTACAGTGAGCTCTTCTCTGCTGCATCGCATGCTTCTCACTGGTAATTTAGGGCTCAGCCCTTCATCTCTTTCTGGCATGCCAAATTTTCTTCTTAGAGAATCATGTTACTATTTGAGACATTTGTTTTTGATATTATGAGTGAGGGATACATGTTCTTATCCATCAGGAGACATTTCTAAAGTTACATTATGGTGTGATGGTTTGGTGACTGCTTTTTTGGGAATTAATGCTGTGTATGTGATCAAGGGACAAAAGGGTAGGCATCTTTGGAAACAGTCAAACATTATAACACACACCGAGTAACTTTTTAGAAATAGCACATTAAGGTTAAATTGACAGTGTCTGTGAGGATCTTGTGAATTGGTTACCCAGAAATACCTTTTAACTTTCAGCAGCTGAAGTTAGTGAAAGTGTAAACACACGTGTAACATATGTGTGAACGATTAATGACTAGTCTTCAGTGCTGGCAACTTTATTAGAATTTTGACTGGCTGCATGCTCATTAACTTTTGAGAATGTGTCTTTTCAGACAGGAGACTTTAAAGTAAAAGATTAACTTCTAAAAAAAACCCCAACAAACAAAAACCAAACCAAATCCAACAAGTAACTGTAGAAAGTTTCCTAACCATTTTTTTTAGAGGAGGAGTATTTCTGGAGTATATATTAAAAAACCATGACTTATGTCACAAGTAAATTTCTCAAGTATTAGCATTACCATTGGCTCCCTGCCCTGTGCAGCACAGGCAGGAAATATGAGCCAAATCATGTTTTACTTAGCAGTTCCTATAGCCTTATACCTCCACAGATTTATGATTTGCTAAGTTTAGAATTGTATCAATTAACTACAACATACTAAAAAGGGAGAATGTGGTTTGTATGCTGTGGCACATCTACAAATGTTTCTCAAAGAAAAAAATCTGACGGTTACCTCAATGACATTGCCTTCCAGAAACTCACCACAACTTAATTTACTACTTATTTATTAGGATCAGGAAGAAGAGGGGGATGAAATTCCAGAATTCTCTGAGCCTCTTCTGGAGCTTAATGGACAGTTTAAAGTTGCCTCGCCAAAATACAATGGTCCTTTGTTTCCTCCAGTGGCTTCTGCTCCTCAGCAGTCTTCTGATGTTTTGGATGAACTGATTCAAAGGAGAGAAACTATAGAAAACAAGTTGATAAACTGGTGAGTTGCAATATAACAAAGTGGCAAGAGAATATAAATGGAAGAAGGAGTGACTCCATAAGAATACCTTCCTTTCTTCTCCTTCCCTCCCTTCTCTTCTCCTCTTTCCTTTGAGCTGCTGCCTTGCATTTTATGTCAAGAATGCTCTTTTGTATACTTTTAGGTGTCTTGGTGTTTGCTGATAGTTAAACAGGTTTTATTCTGCTAGGGTGGAACAAGAAATAATGGCAAAAATTATTAGTGGGATGTACCCAGTTCAGAAAGAAACAGTGCCCAATGTTAGCACCTCAGAGAGTGAAGACAGTGAGACTGCAACCTCTGACATTGGTAAGTAGGAGTTATTGTTTTCAGCAGATGGGTTATCTCAATTTTTGGCTAATTTTAACAAGCTGTGTAGGTAGCTGTTGCCTGAGCCTAAGAGTGGATAAGGCTGAACCAGTGAAACTATAAAATGCTAAAGTGCATGCTTTAATTTATGTTGAAACAGAACAAGCATTGTAAGGCTATTGAAATAAATTATCTAAAAAAACCCAAAAAGAGCACATAAAACACACCACTGTACAAATAAACTTCTGTTATTGACCATCTAAATCAGATTTGGCATTTTGCCAACCCTGTAATGTTTGTTTGCCTTTCTTTTGTTATTAGAAATGTCAAAATTCCCTCCCATATAGACATGGGAGAATGGGAGACAAATGCATTTCGCCTGTGATGCCACTGCCCTTTGCTGCTGCCTTCTTTTACGATCCTGAATTGCCTCTCTACTGTTGTTTATCTATAAAATAAAAAAAAAAAAATCACTTTTTGCAAAGGAATGTTTAAAAGTTCATGGAGAATAAAATGAGTGGCTGCAGTACAGTACATGTATTTTAAGAAGTCAGACCTGGATGTGTGTTTTGTGTTTCTTCATTTTCAGTTGAAGTTGCAGGTGGTGGAGGATTTCAACTCTTCATCAATGCTGGCATGCCTGTGGACTCAGAAATGATAAGTCATTTTGTAAATGAAGCTCTCAGTGAGACAATTGCAACCATGCTGGGTAACAAGCAGGCTCAGAAAGCAGTTCCTGCTACAAATGTTCTTCCAAGTGCAACAACTATGATGGTAAGAGTCCATTTTATTTAAACTTCCCTACTGAAGTTCTAAGGGATAATTTCCTTGTGGTATGGTGGTTCAACTATGTGCAAGACAAAGATGACAGAAAAAACCTGATGAACTGAATGTGTGTGATTTGCATTTTTTGATTATTTCTTCTTATATCCCAGCAAGCAACAAGATTAAACCTATTTAACTTTAAAAAAAAATTTAGAAAACTAAAAGCTATTAATTCCTTGGTGCTGCATGCGACGTGCTATATTTATTTATTTTATTTAAGGCTGAGCACAAAACTGATTTCTAAGGGAAAGACTTGATACTTAATTTCATGTTGTCAAACGATAGCTCGTGTTATTTTCAACAAAAATAGCTATGCTCCTTTCTTGCGAAGAAACAAAATACGAAGAAACTAATTTCTTCATACAAGAAGAAACAGAAGCTGAGACCAATTTTATTTTTACTCTTATGGGCTTGCAGCCATTCTTTAATATCTGTAAAAATTAATATTAATTCTTTCTAAGTTTTGAGTTCAGTAGTTTTCAGTAAATGCTTAAATAATTAGTAGAGCTTCCTGTAATAGAGGATAATTTTCTCTGTTCCCTTTGATAACCAAATGACAGCTGGCTCTTATTTTGATGACAACATGGCTGTGCTGCAGTCTGGTGTTGTATAATGTCTTTGGGATGAATGTGGAAATTGCTGCACTTAGCAATCTAACTATTCAAAGGTTTGTTGAAAGATCAATTATTCTATTCTGCTACAGTGCATATATAGCGATACCACCTAGTGCCTGCTGTAAGTGACCAACAGATCATTCTGTAGTTAGAAGCAATCATTTCACTGCTGTAGGCTTAAATACAGCCATCCTGCATCTAAAGAGCTCTTCCCCACTCCATTACAGATTAAAGAGAGTATGATGTTAAAGAGGACTGTTCTTTGGAGCTTGTTCTTCTGATACTTAGAAACCTCTTCTAATAACCATTCTACATTTACTAATGGCCCTCTTAAGCCTTCTTGTTTCCGTACCAGCTTAAACAGAAATGTCCTTAGGCTGAAATGGATGTTTTCTCCTTACTATATATATTCATTTGCATGCTTCAAGAGATTAGTTTTGTCCTTTTTGGCCTTTGTTTGATTAGGCTAAATAAAGAAATCGTCTGTATGTGTACCATTTTTCGACTTGCTGATGAGCAGCACTTTTATGTTTTCCCATTGAGATTGGTCTTGACCACAGTAACACTAATATGCTGATATACTTTTTTAATAATAATGTAGTATGCAAGGTGGGTTTTCTTCAGAGCCTTGTGCTACAGTAGTGGTACTCTCCTGCCTTTATTGGAATCTCAGGTAGCTAATTATGCTTTTTTAAAGTCTTTCCACATCCTTTGGATAATTTGTACATTCGTAAGGCTTTTTTCTTCTCTTTTTCCATTTCTGCTCAGCTTATAGCAGAAGTTCTTGAATATGTAGTTTATGCATTCTTAATCTACCTCTTCTTACTGTGAAGTTTCCTATCTAGAACTTCAGCTGCCCAGTTACTGAGTTCTTTGGTGTTCATGATGTCACACAATTGTGTGTGAACTGCAGAATGTGTTAGCACGTTCCACTTCTCATAAGAGGTTTTTAGCCTGGAAGCTTTCCTTTAGCCCCATTATCTTCTTGTCTTTATGAAATGTCAGAGAACAGGGCTGGAAAAAACCTGGAAAGGTCAATAATATTCCTCCATAGCAGGCTAAACTCCATCATACTTGCTTGTCAGATTTATCTCCATCACCGTCAGTTTTTAAGGAATATCACAACTGTGTGTTTATTTTAGTGCTTTACTGTCTTGGGTGTTGCTTTGTTTGTAATCTTCTCTTTAGCTGAGTCTCTTACCATGAAATTATCATACTGACTCAATTTTATCCATGTCATGGAATATTTTCTTGCTTAACACTGTATCAAATGCTTTATTAAAATTCATATAATCATAAAATTCATATTTAGACTGGGCATTAGGAAGCATTTCTTTACTGAGAGGGTGGTCAAACACTGGAACAGGCTTCCTAGAGAGGTGGTCGATGCCCCAAGCCTGTCAGTGGTTAAGAGGCATTTGGGCAATGCCCTTAGCAGTATACTTTAACTCAGCCCTGAACTGGTCAGGCAGTTGGACTGGATGATTTTTGTAGGCCCCTTCCAACTGAAATAGTGTATTCTATTCTATACATAATGATTCCCAAATGTAGTCGTTCTAATGCATAATTTACTGTTTTTTAGTTTATTTTGTCCAGGCATACCATTTAGCATGGTACAATTTTATGTTTAGATGGAGGAGTTAGATCCATGAAGCATGTATCTAAGCAACAACTGTTCCTGTTAAGTGATAACCTGCCTTTCTCTTTCTTCCTCATCTGTCTCTGGGGATATTTGGAAGACAGGAATTTTGCATTGAGATAATAACCGTGGTTACAATTTTTTCCCCTCAGGAGTCTCTTGTGCCTACTCCATTGCCAACACCCCAGGCCACACCACCACAAACACCACCTTCAGAAAAAGAATTGCCTCCAGTCAAAACTCCAGAGTCTTCTCTGTCTCTTACAGAAATGAGTGAGGATGTTCACGAACATGAAAAAATTAAAGAAACAGGTAGTGAAAATAATAATTGAAGTTTAGAAGTAGAAAATATGCTTTAATCTACTGCCTTTAATTTTCTTCTTCAAAGACACGTTATCTCTCAGGATAAATATTCCTGAGGCCGTAAGTCAAGTGGGAACTCATGTGATACAAAAATTACGGGCTAATTCATGTAAAAAGCAAACATTTTCTATTTGGTAACAGTTCTATTTTCAGACTTCATGCTCATTTCTATGGTCTGTGTGATTTCTACCCCTCCACACTTTTTCACATCAGAAACATAGCTGTCTTTTGCTCCTTCCTGTGTTCTTAATGTTAATTAAGCCAAATTTACACTCTCCAAGTGAAGAAGCTGAGTTTTTAAAATGCAGAGCAGTCTCCCTTATTAAAGGAAGTAAGCAATTGAGGTTTTATTCTAGTTCCTTCAGCTGCCAACAGTGTACTTAGAAGACACTGGTCTTAATCTAGTCTTGTCTCCATAAGATATCACAAACATTACAAGTGCTTAGTGGAACTGATTAACTCTCTGTCTGAGATTTGCTTCCTGCTTTCCTTTCTGATCTGAAATTTGGCTTCACGTACGCAGGAGTTGAGATTCCAGCTGTCACTAGCCATATTGGCACACCTGTGGTTACGCCTGTCAATACGCCTCCTCGAACAACCACACCAAGCCCTCCTGCCTCAGAATGGGTCTCCAGAACCGCAAAAACGGAAAGTCCAAAGCCGCCCAAACCATGGGATGATGCAGATCTTCCTCTGGAAGAAGAGAAACTCAGTCCTTTAACTGAAGAACCATTCCGTCCCAAGGCTGTGTGAGTTGAACAGGCTGCATGGTTTTCTCATTTCTTAAAAAAACTAATATATTATTTCTAGATATATCCTAAAAAAATCAGTAGACAAATGATTAATGTGTATATCCGGAGGCATTGAGATAAGCCAGGATTCTTTTTTTGAATTGCTTGACTTACGTGTTGGAGAAAAATGTGAAATCAGGACCTTTCTCAGAATTTATGGGTCCTTATTTATTGTCCCCTTGAACACTGTACTTAATAAACTGGTATTGGTACACCTGCCAGTAATAAATGTAGCGACAATGAAATATTGCATTATTGGCATTTTATTTTTTCTATTACCTTAGCGGGAATACGTGTTGTCATTTTTAATTATAACCAGAAATTCATTAGTAATGTTTTTTAACCATGTTGATTCTCGGGAGTATTCTGTAAAATGCTGTCCTCTTTCATTTGAAAAAATACTTGCAAATTAATTTCAGTATTGTTTTAAGACTTTAGTCTATATTATTCAATGCGTTTTTGCTGTATTCATAATGCATATTCTTACATTATAGTGAGATGTCAGTGGCTAATGATGAAGAACCAGAGGCCTTGATTTTCCCATCTCAGCAGTCGTCAGCGAGGCCCTTCGAATCGCCTCCTTGCAATCCACCGGTTCCATCACCTGTGCCTACAGTTAGTTCTGGGCAGTCCACACAGGAAAGCAGCCTTACCCTCACAGAAACAGAAACTGCAGACAGACCCATCTCAGAAGGGGAGGTACTTTTCAGCTACGGCCAGATCCTGGCTGCAAGAGGTAACTAACTACACAAATCTGTGGAAATTAGAGTTTAGGTTATTTATTTTTTTCTTTATAAACTCTTTTCCAGTCTACTGAAGTTATATTTCATACATTTTCTGATAAAACGGCAAACATTAACCTGGTCCTGAACTTCGGGTTCATGGTTTTGGATTTAAGAGGCTTCATTGCTCTTTTTCTTGCCTCTAAACAAAAATGCTTCTGCTTACTAATGAAAAAGATTAAATCTGCTCTTTTGTCATAAGATCAACTTGTAAAATAATTGGAACTGTCTTGCACAAGTACCATGTGGTACTAAGTACTAAGGTTTTATTGAAAGCAAAATGTAAGAGTGATTTTCTTGGAAGCTTAAAATATGTCTTTATAATACACTTCCGGTAGTAGGAATTTCCAGTTTTATTAAAGCACTGTGCTGCAATTATTAAAGAATGTGGCCTTGGCTTTCTTGCATATATCTTGCATGTTTTTTAGTATTTGTAACTTAAAATATTTTTCAGCATTAACAGGAGGAGGACTGTCTCTTCCAAACCTCGCTGAGAGCTTAACGAGTACTTTACAAGATGCCAATGAAATGGTAAGGAAATGTTTCACAAGGAAAGGGAGTTAGTGTGGTATTCTACCTTGAGCATCTTGATAAATTGGATGTGCTTTAAGCGTTTGACTTACAAACTTTTTAACTTTATGCTTTTAAACTGTACAGTTACAAAGAATGTAAGAATTTTCAGAACTCCAAAGAGAAAAAACACATACAAACTAATTTATATTAAAAAAAAGTTGAATGATTTATGTACTTCCGTAGGTAAGAGACGGCTAATAAGCTTTTTCATCTTTTTATTGTTTTTAGTTTTAAGACATCTTAAACAGAATAGAACATTGCTATGCTCTGAGCTGTTTCAGCTTTGAGCCATCTTTTAATTGCTTGTGTGCTTAAATAATTAAAGTAGGTTAGCTGAGGCTGGAGTTAAAGCTGCTTAAAACTTCAGTATAGTTCTTTATCTGACATCTACTTTAGTCCATTGTCCTGGAAGCCTCGCAAATCAAGATATTCTCCATTCGCTTTCTCTTTTAATACTTTTCCTCAAATGCCTGGACTTTTGCTCTCTGACTTTGTGTAATGCCTCTTGATAGGACATAGCTGTCATATAAATGATAGTATCAGGTAGAGTAATACTGTGCTTAAATCAAACTGCTTTCTTTATGAAAAAATTAAAAAAAAAAAGATAGTGAAATTGTAATAGTATTGGTTGGAAGAGACCTCCAGAGGGATTTCTAAAACCTTCCTGGACTGCCTCCCCAGTGCTGTATGGGTCTTCTGGAAGAAGTCCAGATAGTTGAAATCTACCATGAGGATGAAGACCTGCAATCATCAGAACCCTGTTAATATTTTGTAGAAAGCCTGCTCTTACTTTCTGTTGGTCAGGTGCTCTGAAGCAGATCCTGCCCACAACATTCCCTGTGTTCCTTTCCCCTCTCATCCTGACTCAGACCATCAATAGGCTCATAGAGATCTATGAATTCAAGGAATGACCTGGGATTGCAAACTGGCTGACCTACTGGGCTGAAACGGTTGTGGTTGGTGGCACAAAGTCCAACTGCAGACCGGTCACTAGTGGCGTATGCCCAGGTGTCAGTACTAGCACCAGTGCTGTTTAACATATTAACTAATGACCTAGATGATGGGACAGACCACATCATCAGCAAGTTTGTGGGTGATACAAAACTGTTTGATACACCAGAGGGTTGTGCCACCATTCAGAGGGACCTCACTGGTCTAGAGAAATGGGCTGTCAGGGATCTCATCAAGTTCAACAAGGAGAAATGCCATGTCTGCACCTGAGGAGGAGCAACTCCATGCACCAGTACACACTGGGGGTTGACCAGCTGGAAAGCGGTATTGCAGAAAAGAACCTGGGGATCCTGGTGGACAACTTGAACACAGACCAGCAATATGCACTTGTGGCAAAGAAGGGCACAGTCATCTTTTGCTGTATTTGGAAGAGCATTGCCAGCAGGTCAAGGGAGGTGGTACTTCTCCTTTAATCAGTATGGTGAGATAGCATTTGCAGTATTGTGTCCAGTTATGGGCTCTCCAGTACAAAAAAGATAAAGTTTTACTGGAGTGAGTCCAGCAAAGGGCTACAAAATTAATTAAGGGATTGGTGCATCTGTCATATGAGGAAGGACTGAGAGATGTTGGATTGTGTAGCCTGGAGAAGAGAAGGCTTGCAGGGGGATCTTATCAATGTGTATAAATACTTGCTGGGAAGGAGTAAGGAAGACAGAGCCAGACTCTTCTGAGTGGTGCCCATTGAAAAGACAGGAAGTAGTGGACACAGCTTGAAATTCAGGACATTCTGTTTAAACATAAGAAATGTTTTTACTATGGCCAAACACTGGAACAGGTGCTGCCTTGTGCAGTTGGGTTTGACTAGACAATCTCCAGAGGTCCCTTCCAACCTCAATAATGCAAAGTTTAAATGTCCTAGAGTAGGAGTCCTCTTTTCTTCTCCCTGCCTATCCTTCCTAAACATTTCTACCCATACATGGCCATACTCCACTTGTTCATACTTTCCCATCAAAAATCCATGAACTAAAGTAAGCATGATTCAAGTTCCTACAAAAAACAACTTTTGGATCGTGTATTATGTGGATTTTGTTTCTTTATTTTAGGATTATGATCCTCCCAGTGAAGGGCAAGTAGTGAGAAGACTGGATAAAGGCTATCACAGAGATCCTGTCCTGACTCTTTTAGCCAAATTAAATCAAGCACCTGTTGCTGCAAAAGAAGGAATGTACCATTTGGAGGTAACTTACAGTCCTTTTCCTTCCAATACAGTAGTTCTGAAATGATACTTTCTTACTCAAAAGTAGATAAAATATTTCAAGCTTATCCTTGCTGTTGGCTGTGGAACAGGTTCATACACTTCGTCCCCTGCTGGAAGTGATCCCATCTCTGTTGGCTGTGTTCTTATGTAAAACTTTTTAAAAACACTGAAGGTTAAGTGTTATAAACAAGTTATCAGTACAAGTTCACTGCACTTAACAGCCATATGAGTGTTTTAGGGAGGTATAAAGAATAACTCAGCAAATGTCTACGTGCACTTCTGCACATGCTGTTGATACTGATCTTGGAACAAAACCTCAAAATATTCATATTAATGTGGCAGAAAAAACAGACTAACAGAAAAATATAACTATCTGCATCACAAAGGACAACAGTAATTTTCTGTCACACATCTAAGTATTGTCTATATGGAAAATAGTAGTTTGGACTGGGCATCTATTCTAACTGACATAGCTGGAGGAATGTTTAAAGGAAGCGTGCAGTCGCAGGGCCATGATCTCATTGCAATTACAGAGACATGGTGGGATAGCTTGAATGACTGGAATGCTGTCATGGATGCCTACGTACTTTTGAGGAAAGGCCAACAGGCGAGGTGGTGGAGTTGCTCTCTAGGCAAGAGAGCAGCTGGAATATGTTGAGCTCTGCCTAGGGGTGGATGAAGAACGTGTTGAGAGCTTATGGGTAAGAATTCAGGGGCAGGCTAATGTGGGAGACACTGTTGTGGGTGTTTACTACAGACCATTGGATCAGAAAGAGGAAGTCATTGAGGCCATCTACAAACAGCTGGAAATAGCCTCATGATAACAGGCTGTGGTTCTCATGGGGGACTTCAACCACCCTGATATTTGCTGGAAAGCCAACACAGCCAGGCACGCGCAGTCCAGGAGGTTTCTGCAGAGCATTGATGATAACATTTGATACAGGTGGTGGAGGAGCCAACGAGGAGAGGTGCATTGCTGAACCTTGTGCTAACAAAGAAGGACTAGTTGGGGATGTGAAGGCTGGGGGCAGCCTTGGCTGCAGTGACAGTGAGATGGTGGAGTTCAGGATCCTGCATGGAAGAAGCAGGGCAAAAAGTAGAATTGCAACTCTGGACTTCAGGAGAGCTGACTTTGCCCTGTTCAAAGACCTACTTGGAGGAGTCCCATGGGTTAAGGCATTAAACAGTAGGGGGACCCAAGAGAGCTGGTTAATACTCAGGCACCACTTCCTCCAAGCTCAAGATCAGTACATCCTTATGAGTAAGAAATCAGGCAAAGGAGGCAGGAAACCTGCATGGATGAGCAAGGAGATTCTGGAAAAACTCAAATGGAAGAAGGATGTTTACAGAATGTGGAAAAAAAGGGACTGGCCACTTGGGAAGAATATAGGAACGTTGTCAGAGTATGCAGGGGTGCAATGAGGAAGGCTAAGGCCCACTTCGAATTAAATCTGGCAAGCAATATCAAGGACAAGGGCTTCTTCAAGTACATCAGTAGCAAAAGGGAGACCAG
Organism: Himantopus leucocephalus; assembly: GCA_003993805.1. Lineage (NCBI taxonomy): Eukaryota > Metazoa > Chordata > Aves > Charadriiformes > Recurvirostridae > Himantopus > Himantopus leucocephalus. The sequence goes on from RSEF01000005.1 coordinate 61,070,317, forward strand.
GGAGAATGTGGGCCTGCTGCTGAATGAGGTAGGTGCCCTGGTGATAGAGGACGCAGAGAAGGCGGAGTTACTGAATGCCTTGGTACTGCTAAAGCCAGCCCTCGGGAATCCCAGACCTCGGATCTAAGTGAGAGAGTCTGGAGAAAGGAACACTTTCCCTTGGTTGAGGACAACCGGGTTAGAGATCATTTAGGCAAACTTGACACCCACAAATCTGTGGGCCCTGATGGGGTGCACCCACAAGTGCTGAGGGAGGTGGCAGGTGTTATTGCTAAACCACTCTTCATCATCTTTGAAAGGTCATGGAGAACAGGAGAGATATCCAAGGACTGGAGGAAAGCCAATGTCACTCCAGTCTTCAAAAAGGGCAAGAAGGAAGACACAGGAAACCACAGGCCAGTCAGCCGCACCTCCATCCCTGGAAAGGTGATGGAACACCTCATTCTGGATGTCATCTCTAAGCATGTGGAGGAAAGGGTTATCAGGAGTAGTCAACATGGATTCACCAAGGGGAAATCATGCTTGACCAACCTGATAGCCTTCCATGATGTCATGACTGGCTGGGTATATGAGGGGAGAGCAGTGGACACTGTCTACCTTGACTTCAGCAAGGCTTTTAACACTGTCTCCATAACATCCTCATAGGTAAGCTTAGGAAGTGTGGGTTAGGTGAGTTGATAGCGAGGTGGATTGAGAACTGGCTGAATGGCAGAGCTCAGAGGGTTGTCATCAGCAGCGCAGAGTCCAGTTGGAGGTCTGTAACTAATGGTGCTCCCCAGGAATCAGTACTGGGTCCAGTCTTGTTCAACGTATTCATCAATGACCTAGATAAGGGGACAGAGGGTACCCTCAGCAAGTTTGTTGATGACACAAAACTGGGGGGAGTAACTGACACACCAGAAGGCTGTGCTGCCATTCAGCAAGAGCTGGACAGGCTAGTGTTGGGCAGAGAGGAACCTAATGAAGTTCAACAAGGACAA
>RSEF01000005.1:61071396-61087020 GCA_003993805.1 Himantopus leucocephalus
CCAGAGGTCCCTTCCAACCCCTGCCATTCTGTGATTCTGTGAAGTGAACTGTGAATACCGCAATATGAACACCTTTATTATATTTATTATTTTTATTTTGCTTTTTGTGATTTTATTGATGCATATGCAGTTTCTTCTTTTGGTCTTGGTCAGTTTAGTCTAAATAATTACTAACTTCAGTCACCTCCTTAACTGTTCCTTTGTCTGTCTTTATTTTACTTAATGAGCTCTGGTGGATGGACTTAGTGAAAAGCTTTCTACAGTGTCAGCTCTGAGTCTGACTGTAATTGTAGTGACATTTTCTCATCAGCATTGCCAATTACAAATGCATCTCTAATTTGCTTTTTCCCTTTCCCATAGTCACAGACTGCTCAGTATGTCCATACAATCCTCTAATGAACTCCCCCTTCCCCCCCCAGTTTCTGGCAAGGTGTGTGCAAGCATACCTTCTCATTTGTAAGAGAAAGTGTTACTAGTGTTGCCTTAGAATGATACTGTGCATGTGTGTGTATGTGTATTCAACCTGTTTTTCTGCATAGAAGCAAGCTGGTTTTTCTCTGCGATTTTGAAAGTCAGAATCCAGAGAACCATCCCTATTTTAAGTGCCATCTAAAAATGGAACTTCTTTTCTGACATGCTATACAACAGAGAGTCAATAGCTTTTAGATGTTTCCAATGTTACAAGGTCAGGCAATCAACAGTGGCCCTATATGTAACATTAAAGAATTAATGTGCTAAAAATATAACTTAGGTTCTGCTCATGTTGGGATAACCCTAACAAAATAAGTGATTTTCTTTGGCTGTAAGTGATTCTTTTCTGTCCAGTACTGATAAAAGTAGGTCTTGCTTTCAAATCCAGTTAGATGATGTCTCTCCAGTTTCAGTTTTCTTTATTCAATGCTAATAGTATAGACTTAAGTGCATGTATGCTCTAAGGGTTAAAGTAATTAGATAACAATGCCTGGGCTTGGAAGAAATACATGGGTTTTTTTTATACCTGCTGTTCTAATGTTGCTGTTCTATGTAGGATTCTGATGATAGTGCTGGGGAGCTCAGTGAAGGCCAAAGACCGAGGTTGACCAGAGCAGCAGAGAGAATCCTAATGGGACATTCAGTTTATATGGACCATCCAACTGCTCGGACTTCTGAGAACAGACCACACCAAGGTTTCCGTTCTCCATCACCAGGGCAGCTTGCCCAAATTGGAGGTACAATTAAACTGTTTATTTCTTCTCTGTGATATCTGTGTGGATTCTGAGTTTTTTTCTGTAACAGTATCTCAGATAATTTCAGAGAATATGTTCAAAATCCAATATTAAAAATCTACAGGCAATTGCTGAAATGAAATGATTAGCTTTCCTATTCTGAGAATTGGATTTAATTCACTCTTCTTTGTCTGTAATATTCTACAATTTAAACAAAAATCATGCCAAGTACCCACTTGCTGATAAAAAAGTTGACTTGTAAAGTATGTATTTTATTCTTTTAAGTCAAATTCAGTTCCCAAAACACTTTGTTTGACCGTTCTTCAAATCAGTTTCCATAGGACAAGTATTAACATCAGCAGTTCAAGCTACTTCTCTCAGTCCCCTTACACAGCGCTCCTCCTCATTGTTGTTATCACTCCATCAAGGTGATACTGCAGTGTCTCATAATCGGTAATATATTTTAGCTTCATATATTCCTATAACAATGTGGAAATTCTTTTTTTCCTAGATGGGTAGCTGAGGCGCACACATAATGGCTTGTACAAACTAGTGCAGGGATAAGTTGCTGTGGTGAAGCAGGAAAATTAATTTATTTCTTTTCAGTTGAAACTAGTGCTGTAACCAATGGCCCATCCTTCCTCTCCCTTCTCTTTTTATCCCAGTTTCTCTATTGTTATCTGAAAATGTACTTCTATACTTGCTTAATTAAACTGCTGCAAGCATGTAGAAACTCTTTGTTTTGTTGACTGTGGTTTTAAATATGATTAAACTGAAATAATTATTAAGCTGTTACAACACAAATGTGGTTGCACTGATTCATCATAAGTTGTGTAAACTAAAGTGATCAAACAGCTGGTTTTCTGTCCTTTTAATTTTCACATTTATGAATTTGACAAGAGAAGCATATCTCACATTATCAACCCTTGACCAGCAGGAAATGGACTGAAATTGCATATGTTCAACATGTGGCAAAAATAATCTCAGAGAAATAAGAGTATTTGCTTAGTTTTGAACTGATTCATATTTGAACTGGTTATACAGAGAATAAGCTTTTTAAGCTGTTACCTAACATTTTGGACCAGCTACACCACTGTCAGCCTTGAAAACATGTTTTGTTACATTATATATTACCAAACTTTTACTTGAAAGTAGTTTGAATGTTGTTTAGAAATTGGTTACGTTAGGCTCCCTGGCATAAGACATTTCTCCAGGCTGCTTCTTTAACACTGTGTTGTTAGAGAACAATCAGCATTAAGAACACTGTGATGCAGGAATAAATTAGTGATCTAGATCAATCTGCGGTAAGACTTTAACACTGCTCAGGATCATATAGAGAGTTAGAAGATACACATTAATGGAAAAACCTGTCTACTAGGGGTATTTCATTCTCGCCCAGACTCTCCATAGCTGTATCTGGCATAACATGTTTGTATCTCCTCTATATCTATTTTTAAAATTTATTTGATTTAATTTAGGATGCCTTTTGTCTGTCCTGTAAATATCTAACACTTTCAAAACCAGCTCCTGCATGCGATGATAATCAGGAAGCAGCGTGTTTCTCCAGTAATTTTTAATGCTCATCTCTCTAAATCTTGTAGTATTGTTTCTGTTGTATTTTTTTAGAGGAGGCAAATGCCCTGAAGCAACTACCATGGGAGAATGCCCTGTGCTTTTACGTAATCTGTAATAATCCCAGACTGAATTCCGTTGCATTCTGATTATTTCTTTAATTTAGCTTCCCTCCCTCCCCACCTCTGAACACAAAGTGCAGTATTCATTGTTATTGCTAAGGAAACAACATTGTATAAAAGCTAGGATCTACTTTCAAGACAAGAGTGGTTTTGTATCAGGGAAGAACAGAAAATCTTGTTTCCAAGTCCCTTTGATAGCGAAGTCAACAATGAATAGGAAACAATGTGTTCTGGACAGCTGGGGGGGTTATGGGAGGTGGAGTTGGAGGGGGGAAGGAATGATCTGTGATTGCTTCCACTCTTCTTCCAAATCTTTTGTATCTGTCCACTGGTATGTGAGATTGCATGTCCTTCGGTCTATTGCAAGTCAGGACTAAGGGCTATTTCCTGGTAGCCACAAAAATTACAATGCAGGTCCATTGTTTTATTTGATAATTATTTTTAGGGGTAAAATTAAATGATTGCTACACCAGTGGGTGTAAAATTTCATATATTTCAGGGTGTACATCTTTGTACATATAACCTTATGGTGGATACTCAATTTCTCTGTCAGAATGAGTCACTCACAAATATATTTGTATGAATTCTGGGGATTGTGTGTCTATGGGTATCTTCAGTTTTGTGACCAGTTTTTATTTGTGTTATGGAAACATGATGTCTATTTGTAGGATGGAGAAGGTATTGCTTATGTAGATATATAACAGCATCCTGATAATCAGTCTTTCATTTATAAATCCTTGTTTTCAGTGCTTAAAGTCATGGATATAAAAACCAACATGCAAATGAAATGTGGCACATGTAGTTTTAAAGTGAACAATAATTATAGTTAATTAACCAATAATTACAGTTAATTAGGCTTAAAATTCATTCTTTGGCTCTGTATGATAGCAGAAGGCTAAAGTTAGTTCATGAGCTGTCAGTACATTTTTCATAAAGATGCTTTACACACTTGCAGGCTGCAAAAGCATGATAAATGCTGGATTATATAGCAAATTATCCCTTTAAAAAAGACTCTATACAGGTTCCTTTTCATTTGCACAACAGTGAAACATTTTCATGAAGAAGCCTTTCCAATCTCTTTCCTGTATGTGTGATAAAGCTCATTAAGCATATAATGGTATGATGAACGATCCAGCTCTGAAGCTATCATAGATGTTTGCCATGTTAGAAATCTACAGATGATAAAACTGATTTATTTTTTTCAATTTCCACAGACATGTATTTCTTTTTTCTTTTTTCCCCACAAGAACAATTTAATACAATAAGCCATGTAAGGAGGAAATAATTCTCTTTAACTTTGCATGTCCCATTGTTGACTCTTGGGAGACTCTACATCCTGCCACATGAGTTGACCACGAGATTATTGCTCCAACTCATCAATGAATTTTTTTCTCTTTGTTTTTCTTTTTCAGCAGGAATTCTTGGAGATGCAGATACAAGTTGTGGTCCAATGCTTATGGCCGAACTGGAATCTCAACCAGTTTCAGATCCTGTTCTGCAAGCAGCACAGCTAAGCTGCAGAGTGACATCCCTCTCAGAGGATCTGTCCCAGGTAAACTCAAAGGATCTTTTCTGTGACTGGTCAGAAAGTGCAAACTGAAACCTAGGAAGATAAATTTTCCTGTTTTGCTATGCTGACTGACATCACAGAAGTAGTGCATTTAAAGTGACATATTCAGCTGACATACTGAAGTCAAAAGTATGCGTATGTAATAAGAATAATTGTTTTTACTGTGATGGAATCCTTACAATATGCTTTCTGTTAGGCTCAGATCTTCTCTTTTACCTTTTCTGCACTTCCTCACAGCTTCATTGGTCTCACAGGATCTAATGCTATTCATACTCAGTACAGAAGGGGCATTCCAGTGTTTTAGGGGCACAGTGCTTCAAATACAGAAGAAAAACATGATGGTGTCGTGGGAGAGGAAGCAACAAGAGAGGTTTGGACTCACCAGTTGTAACCAGCTGATTCAGCATTTCAGGAGCTTCAGTTGTCCTCGTAGGGGCGGGGTTGGAAAGGCGGTAATGATGATATACCTCAGAATACTTGAGGTAGAGGAAGATCCTATTGATCTTTGAAACTTATGGAGTTAATCCGTTGCTACTTTAATATTACGTGCTGTTACCTAGAGATGATGGTTTACTCACTAACTAAAGATACATTGAAATAGCAAGTGGCAAAAGCTAAAAATGAGGTGGCAGATTGCTCTTTAATATGTTAAGCTTCACAGTGTGTTTGAAAGTAATAATATACTGAAAGTAATAACCATGGTTGCTATGTTCATGGATGCATTCTGTCCTTCCCTGATGTTCTGTATTAAAAATAACCTAAAGTATCTTATATTACCTGTCTTTGGTTTTATGTTTTTGAGCCTACATGTGTATTGTGCCATTAGTGTCTGAGTGGTTCTTAAATATGTCATCTGAAGTGATGTGTTGCATCTCCAAACAGGATTTTAAATGTTACACCTCTTTCCTCTTTGAGGTTACCAGAACATATTATTTCTTGGAATGACTGTTCATAGGCAAGACTAGATTCTGTGAAACCACTCTGTTAGAGTGAAGCTCATATCCTTGTTATCATTTCACTAGTCAAAAGTTAAAGGAACAGAGAGGGTAAAACATGTTTCCTTCTTTTAGTACCATTAGCTGCGATAAAGAACCCAGTGATACCTGCATCTCGTGCTCTGGAGAATTAGCTGATGCGGTTAGGTGGGTTTTGTTTGCCTGGGTACAGGCAAATGATAATGTACCATGTTTAAGATTACCCATGTGCACGGTCTTACCTATGCAAGAAATGTGCGGTGATCTGACATAATGTCTTTCATAGAAAATATACAGATTGTTATACAGCTACCTGAAAGGAGACTGTAGAGAGGTGGGGGTCGGTCTCTTCTCCCAAGTAACAGGCGATAGGACGAGAGAAAATGGCTCCAAGCTGCACCAGGGGAGGTTTAGATTGGATATTAGGAAAAACTTCTTCACCCAAAGGGTTTATCAAACACTGGAATAGGCTTCTCAGGGAAGTGGTGGAATCACCATCCCTGGAGGTATTTAAAAGTCGGGTAGACATGGTACTGAGGGACGTGGTTTAGTGGTGGATTGTTAGGTTGATGGTTGGACTCGATGATCTTAAAGGTCCCTTCCAACATGAATGATTCTATGATTCTATATTATCGTATCTTTAGTATAGACATAGTTACATATTATCTTATCTTTAGAAACTTTAGTGTGTTTTTTTTGTCTGCTGGCATATAAAACTCACCCTCCCTCCAAACCAACCAGCCAAACTCCCTGAACTTTGTGTGTGTGGTTTTATTTGTTTTGGTTTTTTCCCCCAAACAAAATAGTCTCTTCCTGTACATGGGTGTTCCTGATGTAGACTCTAAATCACTGTTTCTCATGGGCTAAATTTTTAGCTTTTCTATGATGTGACCATACCTATAAGTGATAACCGCAGTAAACATCTATCCTGGATGGGGCAAAGCCATGCTCTGTAAACCCTTTCTTAGATCTGTACATCCTTCTCTGAGAAGAAAAAATCCCTGTACCAGATGATTTGAAAGCTTGTTTTGACAGCATCTATCAACGATGTAACAATGATGAACCTTTCCCCTAGTTTCAATTAGGGATGGCATCTGTATTCAGATCTACGGCTGGATGTGCTTTGTCACCTGCCTGTAGGAAACAGATTTTCTGGTAACATAAGCTAAGAGAGCATGAGATACTCAGGCTTTCAGAATGATTCATTTTATGTAATGTTTAAGGTGATAATCACTTAGAACTTCTTAAAAGATTTCATCCTAAGTTAGTCACTGACTCTCACATCAGCTGTTTCACATCTTGTTTTTCATCTCTAGGCAGTGTTTTGCATTCCTTGAAATGAAACTGTATGGGCTACGTACAAAGCAAGAAGACTAATCTATTTAGGAGCAAAACTAGGCTTTTCATGTTGTTTGCTGAGAGGATGGAGAAAATGCACTGTATTTCAGTCCAGCTGGCCCTTGGGTTTTGGTAGAGCTGGGAACGATCCTCCTGGATGTTAGGGTTTGTTATGGCAAAGGCTGGGTGGGTTCTGTAATCTGCCTGAACAGGATCCTCATTTCAGAGAGGTTGTGGGCAGTCATATGGAGCTGCCATATACGTACCACTTGTTTGCTCCCTGGCCACGGGTGTGTGGATCAGATTTTGACCAACAGAAAGAGCATTGTCTTTTCATGTAGGGCAGGAGCAAATGCCTTCTTTTAGTCATGAAGAGTGAAGTCTGTGTGGTCACTCACTCCAAAACAAATGGCTTAAGTCATACAGGAATTTTCTTATCTACCCAAATTCTTTGGCTGCTCCTCCATTTCTGGCATTGGATTTTTGTGAGATTTATATGTTCTTTTAGCCACTGTTAGACAGAGTGCCAGAGTGAATGTATCTTCGGTTTGACCCCTTCTGTCCATTCTTGTGCAACAATACAGGAATTAACTGTTATTTGTGGCCACTTGGCCCCTGTGCTCTTAGCTATAAGAAGCAAGAGATGACTAGGAGAAAGCTGGGCTCTTCCTATTCTAGATAAATCATTTTGATCATGGGAGGGACATGAACACTGAAAATCATATTTGTGTGGCTAAACATTTCAAAGATGCTAAATCTAAAGAATTTGAAGTCCCAAATGGATTGTTAAAATCTTAGAAAATCAGTTAGTTGCAAAATGTTTTCATAATGTTCTTATATAAGTATGAATGTTTTAATACAAATAACATTTTTTAAGTGGGATTGTCACTTTGGTATTCTCATTAGCTTTTATTTTCAGTATTTCAAAAGACATTTTTTGATCTTCCAGGAATGCATAATTGTAGGTTATGCATCTATGTGCTATCTCAAACTCTGTTTGCTTCTCAGTTCAGTTTAAACTGGTTTTCTTTTGGTTTGTCTTATTAAAAATCCGAAACAAAACAAAAAACCACTTCAAATGGGCTCATGAGCATAGTGTTACGCTGCTTACATTTGATGTTCTGTAACATTGGTGGCCTTCAATTACATTTCCATGAGAACTTCCCACTTTCAGAAAACCATCTCAGCTCTTTCTTATCTTGTCAGCTTTAAACGATGAACAGAGTTGGTCAACATCATGGTGTGTAGAGGTGCCCGAGTTAGTGCCAATCCTAACTGGTCTATCCTGTGTGTGTAGTTGGACCCATGCTTATTGTTTGCCAGACATAAAGATTTTCTTCTTTTTGTCTACATTTTGGCTGCTTATTTCACTTGTGGCCTCCACAGTAGCAGAGAGTTTCTCTCACAAAACTGACGTATACTTTTCTTTTCTTCCTTTTTAGCTTTGGTGAGCAAAATATCACTGGTACTTTGTAATCAGGTCTTCAAGAGAATACCTATGTCATTGCTTCTCAGGGCATATAATTCTCACAGAAGTCATACAGCAATTCTGTCCATAGGCTGCAAAGGCTGTGTGATACGCTAACATTTATGATCTTTCTCAGGTTCCTCCTTCTTTAAGAATTGTCATTAAAAATTTTATATTGAATAACTGATAAAATCAAATTTATTTGTCTTAGAGAATGCTTAAGTCTTGTAGGTCTCCATGACTCTGTGTTTTGCACTTTTCATGTTTCCTGTCTTCATGTAGTGGAATGTCCTTGGGCCACAATTCCTGTTCAGTTTAACACATAAGGCAACAAGTGTACTTGACAAATATGATGTCTCCCTTTTTAGCATGCAGAGCGTTTGTTGCTTCTAAGAAACTGTTTTCCCATAGGCATTGTTGCAGACCTAGGTCCTGAAGAGAATTTCAGGAAGAGCAGAAAACGGTTTTAAAAACATGGTCAAGGAAATAAATTTTGTAGTTGGCATGGGTTTTCCAACCTGCATGCAGAAATTTTTAGTTTTCTTTTTGCTTCTTACTCAGGAGGATAATACCTAGGGAGAAGTCCTGGGTATTGAAGAAAGCCAGAGAAATCTTACGTTCTTTCCACCACATGCTTTGAGTAGAAATTGAGGGTCTCGTGTGTCCTCGAGTCTAAATGGCACTTTGCCATACCTACTGCTCCCAGGATGTTTGTCTAGAGGAAATAGCATTGCAATAGGCTAATTCAGATCTGAATTCTTTTGAAGTCAAAAGGAAGGAGAACAAGTGCATATCCTTTAATGAATCTTTAAAAACCTCTTTGGATGTTTCTTGAAGTCCCACATAATTTTACTGTGCTTTTACATCAAAAGTCAGATTTGTAATGTGATTTTAATGTATGACATATAGGAGGAAAATCGAGGAGCTGCACAAGTTGAGACTGTGAGACCCCGAGTTATTCATGTGAGAAGGAAGTCTGAAGAGATGGAACAAGAAGGTAAATCAATGTCAATAAGCAAACATAGTTCTTTCAGTTAAGCACTTCACTTTTAAATGTTGTCATATACTCATGTATAATAAAGTTCTGATTTTTTTAAATTTTGTTTTCATTACTACCAAATTCCCAAAATTTCTGAATGTTTATATATAGTGTGTATAAATCTGTGTTCATAGTTATATTGTTGGAATGCACTGGAAAGGATTGGAAATGTATTTGTATATAAGTCATCAGAATCCTTGCAATTAAGTAGTTATTTAAATTTTTATTTGCCAAGAGCATTACAACATGCATATTGTGTAGTGAACTGAATCTTAATTGCTTTATAGAATGCTGTTCAGCAAACAAAATATTCATAATGTTGTGATAGATGGCAGTGGTTCATACACGTGAGAAAATGCAGGGGTACTAGAGGAGAACTGAAAGATAATACGAAGTTAAGATCATGCAAATGTGAAAAAAAAAAAAATAGAGGTTTTCAATGTTAAAATGGCCCAGTTTGCGATGGCCTTCAAGCTAGTGTGTGACAGATAGTGATTTTCTTTTGTGAAGGACACTATTATTTATGCATAACCATGCTATTTTTGGAGATTACTTAACAGTGTTTGTTAAAAGTGTTAAAGATATTGCTTGAGAGGGAGAGAATATTTTTTGTTTATTATCATTCAAGTCAGTGTTGGAATAACATAAACTGTGCATGTTACTGCCATATTTAATTGTTTTAACACATAATAAGTTTGTGGAGGTGGTAGAGTGAGATATGGAGCAGTTTTAATCTTACGTGCGAAGAATAGGAATCTAAAAACCTGCATGACTACAACATATGCAATTATAATTGCTCCACCCTAGTATAGACAAATTCTTCCTTCAAGCCCTTTTTAAAATAATTCTTTGAACTTCTTCCATTTAATTTTTTAAAACATTTAATCAAATTATAATTCTGATGGAATTATTTTGCTTCAACTATTTATAGTGGTAAGAAAAGCTCTAGGCCAATGTTATTGGTCGTGGGACTTGAAACCTAATTTCAAACCCGTGGTTTACATATGAAGAAAGTTATGAATAATGTAAAACTTAGCTTCAATGGACAATTAGTGGAAAAGCTTACAGAACAGAAGTGGCATGCCGTAGTGCATGTATATGCTTTGTTGTAGGGACGTTTATCAACACGTGTTTTTAAAGTGGGTAAATAAAGACTTAATTTATTAAAAAATTAGGGTTAACTCATGTATTTAACATTGGTGGAAAATATTGCAATGATTTTTTTCTAATAGAAAGAACAGTATTTTTTCCTCTGACGTTCAGAAAATCCAAATTGCCTAAGGAAAGTGAATTTCCAGTAAGTTGAATATGACCTCTAAATCACCAACAAGGAAATTATGTGCCTTGCAGGATCAACTCATTCCCAACTGTAAAAGCAGTTTTCCTTAATAGGGGTTGTAGCAATCTTTCGTTTCTTCTTCCCCAACACTTCATACTAAGCATCAGAGAGAAGGGGGGATACTCTCCTTAACGCTGTACTTCATGCTTTTACACCTCAACTTTTTCTCGAAGTGTTAACAAGACAGCACTTCCAGCCTTTATCATTGAGTGGGGCATTAGAGAGGCTGTAAATGGAGTAAAATATTTTTTATCAAATCTCTTGTTTTCTGGAATATTTATTTTAAAAAAAAAAATTACCTGTACTGTAATACATGGTTTGGGCACAGTCCAACTGTGTCTGTGTGTCAGTTGAAAATGTTTCACCACGAGATGGCAGTAGTCAATTTTCTTTGAGAGGAAAAAAAATGATTATGATTTATATACCAGGATAATTTAAATCTCATTCAAAGTATACATATTTAATGAGCCAATAAAAATCTAGAGGATTTGCAAATGGAAACAACTGTCTGTCAGTTTTAACCAGGAGGTCCTGTCTCTATAAGCTTCACCACAGTGAAGTTAATCAGTCAAAAAGTTGAGGGTAAAAATTGATAAGAATCATTTGAAAGAAAAATGAAAACTTGCAACATGATAAGTATACATGGGTTGAAGTAAATACAACATTTTAAAATTAAGCACACCTGTTACTGTAAGTTCAAAGCAACCTGTTTATAAAAACTTTATGTCAAACTGTTGTCTTTACTGAGATAGCAAGGGACAATGAGTACTTGCCTGAAAATGGAGAAGCATTTCAGAGGCAGGACCATTTAGGTATTTTTTTCAGAGTTTAAAGGGTAAGTGGTTTTATTGGTATTAGGGCTTAGAAAATCTGGAGCCCTAAAATGAAGTGTGAATTCAGGATATTGGGAGAAAAGGAAAATTGGTTTGGACTTAGAGTTGGATGTAAAAAAAGCCTTTTTTATTTAATTGATAAATACATGACAAGATTTGATTCATTTTTTGTCTATGGTCCTAAATATATATATAGATAGAGCTTTCTTTTATTGTTGAAAAAATTTTTGTGGTCTACAGTGAACATGTGTTTTTACTGAAAGAAAGTTGATTGATGTCTTCTAATGAAAGTTGAAGTTCAGTAGGACTGTTACAATATCATGCCTGAAAGGGTAATGTCTTCTGAAAGTTACAACTGAAAATAAAGCCTGAATGTATTATTAATTGAAATATGTGCCTTCTCTAGACATAGTGGAGACAGTGGTTTGAAAACATATATTTGTAGTATATAGTATGCATGCATATATATTTTTGGCTTTATAATACCCTTTAATCTTTGTACCATTCTTTCATATATCTTCACAAATTTAATATGATAATAATTGTTGTGGTTGGTGAATGCACATATTTCCAGACTATAAGCATTTTCAGGCTTACACTAACATGATCCAGAATTTTTGAATTAAAATGAAAGAACAGGTGGCAATGCTTGACTGCAGAGCATTTTTAAACTTTAATATAAGCAGCTCAGAACCAAGAGGTAGATGTATCTTCACTTAATTATTTTTCTACAGCACAGACTCACAAAATGTGACCTAGAGAGCACAACTTCACTATAGTAATTCCTTTTTATCTCCAGCTAGTGAATTACATTCAGGCAGCCATAAGTACATGGGAAAGTAATATTGGGACACTAAGCAATTGGCTTTGTTGCCACAGCGCAATTGCTTGTGGGAGGAGATGATCTGTGCAATAAATGAATAAGAGGGCAAGAAGCCCTTAAAACAGTGTGTATAAAAAATAAAGCTTCCAGAGTCCTTGTTTCATATTGAAAATGAGCTAGTTCTGTGTTAACATTGACATTACGCCGTATTAAAAACTGTAACATTGAAAATATGGATATAACTAAATACTTCTTTGCCTCTCTTCTTCAGCCAGACATTGCTCTGACTTAGGTTTTGTTTTTTTTTCTTAAAACTATTATGGCATGAGGCAAATCTCTAACAGATGCTTCAAGGAAGGAAGAAGATTAGGATAAGGCCAAAGGTCTTTATTTTTTTTCTTGGAACTGGAACTGTCTTGGTCAAACTCTTAACAACTATTTTACTGAAAGTTTACTTTCTCCTTAATATCCTGCTGTTTCTTTTTTGCGCTGAATTTCACTAAAAGCTTTTGCTAAAGACTATCCATACCACCCTGAAAACAGCTAGTGAAGCAAAACGGAGTTATTCTTGCATGCTGTAGACAGTACCACCACAGCCTGAGAGGTAGGAATAGTTTGCGTAGCCTACATTGCTACTTGAATTTGACTAGTTTCTAAGGAAAAATCTTGGAAATTTTAATAATTAAATCAATTAGCTATAATTATGGCATTTTTCAGGCAAATATCCTGTTACAGGTTTATGTAAGTTTTTCAGTTCTTCTTCAGAACTCTTATTTCTGGCCTATTTTGACTCTGTTTTTTCTATACAGTTGCCTCCCTGTGCTATCAGATGGCTCGTTGAGCTAATTCAGTTAATATATTTTACATTTGGGCAAGTCAGGAAATGCAAAGCTGCATTTCCCACAGAAACTCTGTCTTTTCTATAAGTAGTCATTAGCTTTTAGGTGCTCTAAGTGGTTTAGAACACCAGTTCTCAAAGAGTTTTCATGTGCTTTTTCTGCACACGTGACCATAGCAGTTACATGACAGCTCATGCATTAGAAAACCTGCATCTGAGTAATAATGCATTGTGCATATTATCCCCATATAAAATCCTCAGTAGCCACACTTGAGAGTTTCTAGTTTGAATTACTGAAAGTCAGTATTTAGCTGTGTTACCATACATTTGGAGCAGGAGTTTTGAATTTCTTGGCTTTTGTAATTATTCATCATCTCTTTAGAAGTGCCATTTATATCTATGGTTGCTTCTTTTCCCACTGAGTTACTTCAGTTATTTTTCAGACAAAATGTTAAAACAGAAGTTTGATTTTTCATAGCTTAAGGGAAAGTCTTGTGTAGAATTGTTATTGTAGACAATTAGGTCCTTCTGCAGTGGGTGTGTTCTGCTGCTTCAAGTTAAGGTCCTGGGAAACCAAACACCAGGAGCTGCTGTGGGTTTCATGTGACTGTGCACGTCTTTGCACCCATTCCCAAGAGATCTCTTTCTGGGAAATGATCTTTTGATCTCCTAGACCTGTCGTTTCTTCCCTTCACCTGTGCAAAAGGTGTGAACAACAGGAACTTCCAGCAGGTGAAGCACAAATCTCCCTGCTATGTTTTTAGACTCCTAGAATGTAATTTGATTTTTTGAGGCATCTAAATTAATTGAAATCCAAGTTATCAAATGGAGAAATGAAAAAAAAACAAAAACAAAAACAAACCAGTTTGTACTTAAAGAAAACTGTACTTAGTCAGCTCATATTGCCTCACAGTCTGAGGAGTTCCTACTGACTGGCATGCTCGGGTAGAAGTCATTCTCCTCCGGAGTCCAGTTCCACACCATGTGTCACTTGGCCCTGTTCTTACAGATCTACATGCGTTAAGTTTTTGTTCACGTGGCAATTTTCTTCAACTTCTAAGAGGTTGAGAGTTCGTTCTCCTTACTGCATGCCTCCTTAAATGGCACAGAGGAATATAGCACTCTCTCACTGCTGCAGTATTGTCAAGACATTTCTGTGAGCTTGTGCTAAGGCTTTTGCTGTGGGAGGTATGTGGAAAGGCAGAAAACTTCCCGTTTTAGTCTTCCTTTGGTGCCTATACAGATGATGCTTTACACCCATCATGAAATCTGCATAGCGTCTTCAATATAGCCCCATTACTTAAGCAGGNTCACTGCTGCAGTATTGTCAAGACATTTCGGTGAGCTTGTGCTAAGGCTTTTGCTGTGGGAGGTATGTGCAAAGGCAGAAAACTTCCTGTTTTAGTCTTCCTTTGGTGCCTATACAGATGATGCTTTACACCCATCATGAAATCTGCATAGCGTCTTCAATATAGCCCCATTACTTAAGCAGGTGAAAGTAGTTACAGTTGCTCCTTTCTCCCTTTTGATCAGATTTTTGCATTTCAAGTACACTGATTTTGCTGAAGTTCAGGATGTATTCCTGTACCAAGTCCCTCCTCTGACCTGTACACAGCAGCAGAGATTTTCACTGAAATTCCAGGACTAGTTGGTTTTTTTCTGTGGACAGGGAAAGAAAAACTTACTCAAACTGACAAGATCACTATTTAAAGGATTACTTCTTATGGAGACTGTCAAATACTTGGATTTTTACTTGTCTTTTTTCAGATTTACTGGGGCTCCTGGTAAATATCCAGAAATCTCATCTGCTTCCCTCTTCAAGCCTATATTTTAAACAATTGCAAGTGATCTAATCCAGTGACCTGTGGCATCCCCCAAAGTGCATTTTATATATCATAAACTAAAGTTCAGGCATTGACAAAATTAAGCTTAGTATTTCACTCATACACGGGGGTTGTAATGTGCAAATGATGAGGGACCAGTCCCTTTTTCATACTGGTAAGCTGAACCCCCCCATGCTACTGCTGCATAAATCATCCAGTGTACATTCTGGAGTTTGTATATCCTTTTTGCCTCAAAATATTATGCGGTACCCAGTATGGGTGCCTGCTGAGCATCAGCTGTCTGTATCGCATCACACAGACACCAGAGGCTTCTGAGGATCTCCTGTTCTTACGTATATCTTAATAATGTAACAGGTTTTACTTCTAAGTTTATTAGAATTTCTTTTAAAAATTTCGATTCACAATTGCATTTTTTTTTTTTCAAACACTTGTGACTACCTGCCAGAACCGCAGCAGTCCAGACTGCCAGGCAGTTCTGCTAGGCTGCATGCAGCACCACTGCCTCATCCCTGCAATGCGGATTTCATAGAATCATAGATGATCTAAAGGTCTCTTCCAACCTTCAAGTCCTTACGTAAACCTAACACTGACAAAACCACCACTAAACCATGTACCTAAGTGCCATGTCTACATGTCTTTTAAGTACCTCCAGGGATGGT
>RSEF01000005.1:61087120-61097712 GCA_003993805.1 Himantopus leucocephalus
AGTACAGGGGGACAATCACTTCCCTAGTCCTGCTGGCCACACTTTCTGATACAAGTTAGGATGCTCTTAGCCTGCTTCGCCACCTGGGCACACTGCTGGCTCGTATTTAGCCGGTTGCCANGCACACTGCTGGCTCGTATTTAGCCGGTTGCCAACCAACACCCCCAGGTCCTTTTCCATCAGGCAGCTTTCCAGCCACTCTTCCCCAAGCCTGTCAGGTTGCCTGGGGTTGTTGTGGCCCAGATGCAGAACCCAGAACTTGGCCTTGTTGAATTTCATACAATTGGCCTCGGCCCATCAGTCCAGATCTCTCTGTAGAGCCATCCTACCTACCATATTTCTCCATGTTTTTCCATTTTTTTCCTTTTTTTGCTGGTTTGGGGGGAGGGCGGGTGTTGTTGCCTGATTTTGGAGTTGTGGGGTTTTTTGTAGCTTGGTTCTCTAGTGGCCAGTCATATTCTAAAGAGAATTCTCATTAAGAGGAGAGTACCTTTTGCTGCTGCATAGCCACACTTAAGAGTTGAAATGTACTAGCTGAGAGCCCTAAATTGCTGTTTCCACTTTGGCAGTCTGCCTTTGATCTTTCACCAGTTCCAGTTTCCAGTTGTATAAATCCACCTATTGTCAGCCCGTCTAGGGGCCAAGCTAGAATGTGATGCTTTTTCTTTTGTGTACGAATCTCGTGTGGTGGTGAATCGCTGTGCATTGCAAGCAGGGAATGGTCTTGAGAGCAAGTATTAAATACAGTCTCGTATCTCCTGGACAGTAACACACTCAGTGTACCGAAATTGTTATGCCAAAGCAGTCTTTCTCACAGCCTGTGTAGGATTCGTAAACACACTAGGATCTGACTGAAGCAGCTTTGTATTGTGTATTATGATTTGTATGCACTTTTACAAACTTACAGTAATTGCTGTTGCCTTCATTGTAAAGAGCAAAAAATAAACACAATAAACCCCCTAAATGGGCACTGATCCCACTGGCACTGATCTTGAGTAACTGAATAAAAGCAGATGGTAGCAAGCTGACTAGGCTGACCTGCTTTACCCTTTCATGCAAATATTGCTTATATAAATGGGGGACACACACAAAAAATTAATGGGCTTGGGCAAGCCACCTAAGGACAGAGACTCCCCATGTACTTAATGCTTACATCAGCCTGAGGGCTGTTTCCAGTTAGCTCTTCTCTGGAGGGAGACGTTTCTCACAAATTAGTGGTTCCACAGCTCTGAGCCCATGGTTTAATAAGAAAGAACTGATGTGCATCTAGAAAGTAAGCGTGCTTAGCTGTTCTGTGGCCTGTGTGTTGTGGTAGGTCATGGAAAATGATCAGAATAGTCTCTCCTGAACCTGCTACTCATTTATATACATATAATTGAGTCTGAAGTCACTTTACACATCATCTTCTGTCATAGCGTTGTAAAGAGGCATTAGATTTTTATGGAATTGTACTACTTGAATTTACATGCCTGTTCATTAGCAGTGATGGCAAACTAATTTAAATTGAGATTCCTAGTTGTCCTAAATGATGTGCCTCAGTATGTCACTATAACAAGACACGTTACAAGAAATAGCATTACCTTTTTGTAACACAGCAGAGCATTTGGTTGGAGTCACTACTTCCAGGACTATGCTACAGCCTCTGGCAGAGGTTACAGCCTGCAAAGACAATTTCCTGAGTAAGATGTATTTCCACTCCTCAGGCACTATGGTTTTCAGCCTGGTATGTCAATGCCAGCTAAGCTGGAGTCAGGAACTGTTCTGGCTGTCTCACGTAGACCTGCTACCAACTCCATGTTAGTTCAGTTGGCATATGCGCTATAGGATCTTTTAGGATAATCATCCTTTCTTGGATTAACAGTCATTTAAGTAGGCTTCTTATCTAACATTTCTTTTTTAGTGTGAAAGTTGTGTTTCCTTTATAAAAGGCATCAGTATCAGACCAGGAAGTCTTAATGCATTTGGGTGCTGGCAACACACTGCATGGATACTGTATGGTGACAGGTGAAGACAAGGAGTATTACAAACACATATTTCAACTCGGAGAAACATATATAGCACTGTGATAGGAGAAATGTAGGCTTTCTGTCTTCAGTATGTGCTGCGTTTGTTTTATTTTTCTGGTTGGCAGGGAGGGCAGATGTTGCCCTTTAAAATTCAGCGGCTTCTGCGTCCTCTGAAAGCAACGCAGCAGAAGGAACAGCTTCTGCTTTCCCCGCTGTGTTGGGTTTGGTGACCCTTGGGTAGAGGCAGCTGGACTCCCTTCAGCTTTACCTGTTGTTAAGAGCTCTCAATTCAGCTTTTTTAAGCGCTACATGAAAATTGGAAGGAACCAGCTGTTTGTGTGGGGAGTGGCTGAGTAGAAGAGAAATTACTAGGGACAGGAGTGTATACGCCGAGGGGAGGTAGCTTAATGTGAGTGATGGATAATCCACAGATTCTGACTGTCTGCTCCCAAAACCTCTTTTATAAAGGGGATGGGCTATTTACAAAAGCTGTTATTCTCAGCCACTAAACTTTGTTCTTTTTCTTTTTTTGATGCTTTGTACATTTTGCACTGCTAACAGAGGCAAGGCATAGCTGTAAAGTTATTAATAAAACCTAACTAGGCAATGAAGACAGACATCTAGATGATTGGTGTCCACAGTAAAATTGTAATGTTATTTTTTTAATTTTTCTGCTTATTATATTGTGAGAGGGCTTGACTTACCAGCAGTTTTCATGCTCTTGAACAGTGTCATTACCTAAGTATTTTATTTGCTTATTTTTTGATACTTTAGGAGTACACAGACCTCCTACTTTATGCACTGAAGAGAGGCCAGGTTTTTCCATCACCAGCTTTTCCATATGGTGATACAAAGACTGCCTATAATTAAATATAAATATATGTTCCCAGTGCCCATGTGATTAATGTCTTAAGACTAGGAGCCCAGGAAACTGGGCAACAGCATGGAGTAAATGTTATCTAGCATGTCTTCCAAATGAAGAATACTATATAAATAATGGTAATGCTACTTTTTGATAAATGCTGATTTTGAGAAATGCAGTCTGCCAAAGTAGCTTTCTTCTTTAAAATAGGGTAAGGACTGGTGAGTGAAGATTAAAGTTGTCATGCATGACCTGTTGCTCACTGCTGAGGTTGCATATGGGACTGCATTTTGTAATAGTGTTGAATAACATGTGCAAATGTAAAACTTGGTTAAAAGACTTTTCATCTTCTGTAAAACTAATTTTGAAAGTGAAGTACAACAAATCCTCATCTCTGAAGTACCAGTTGCAAATGTGCTTTTGGTGATTGCATTTGCAAGGAACAGTAGTAAATGATGGAGATGGGTTAAATTTTGTCTGTGGACTACTGTGTTCTGGTTTTTATCATGAATGCTGTCATTCAGGAAAAAACCCTACACCTAGAAAAACTTAATTTAGATTTAGAACCTTTGTATCTGTGTTGTCATTCTTCTCTAATCTAAAACTTACGTTTTGCTTTTAAAGAAGGAAGAACTGTTTTTAAGCACAGTTCTAAACAACCTGAGTGAAAGTTGTTGAGTGTGACACAAAATATTTAGCAGTTCTGTAAAATGCATTTTTTTTCCCCAGCGCTTTGGCTGCAGGGGGTTAACTGTTTCTTTTTGTGTATGGTGCAACTTTGACTTTCATTAACTCTTTCTTTTGTAATGTCAGATAAGCATGTAGTTTTAATACAAAATAATAATTCATCAACCATATGTGAATAATGAAAATGTGTATCTCACATTTCTGGATTTCGTAGAATTACATTTATGTTTTGGCTCCAAACTGTGCAATCAAAGCAGGTTAGACTTAATATGGGTCGACCTGCAGACCTCCATCCAAACTCAGGTCGTTACGATAAAGTAATAATCTCAGGGTTGCATATCATGGCCTTGTTTTATACACTGTACATATTGCAAGACTTGGGCAGAGCTGTTTGTTTAAAGCTGTTTGTTTCTGTCCGTGACAGGCCATTGTATCTTCAGTAAAAGTAAAAAGCATGGAATTTGCTGGCAGTTGCTAAATTTCTGGGGTTTTTAGGTTTGTTTTTATAATCCTAAAACCATAATTATAGATCTTGAGAAAATCGTTTTATTTACTTTACAGCTGCTATTGTGCTCTGTTGCGTAAATCAAAATTATAAATGAGAAATATTTACCAGTTTGAGTTACAGTGTAAATACGCGATTAACTTCCTAAAAGTGCATGTAGCTTATTTCAGTAATTGGACCCGCTCCTAGAGACAGGCAGGCAGGGAGATTACACAGGGAATGCTTATTTCTGAAGATGAAGCTTCCTNAAAAAAAAAAAAAAAAAAGAGAGAGAAAAGAAAGGGGGAGCAGTTTCCTGTTGCAGTCCTCACTTTAACGGAGGCTGGGCAGTCGTGCCTCCCCCTGCTCCAGCTGGCCTTTACATGCTGTCCTTTGTGGAGGCGTTCTCTGACGAACGATGTCCAAAACCATTTTTACAAGAGCATTTGGGGTTTGCCTCTACAGGCAGACCTGGGATTTAAAGAGATTTTTGCTCCTCTCTCGTTTGCTTTTAAGTGCAAGGCTCCAACAGCCAGTGTCTCTGAGGTTAAGATTTGATAAAGGCTGTTCCATTCCTAAGATCGTAATCTTCTAGAAACGGCCTAACGAAGAGACTCAACGTAAAATTTCAGCTGTATGTAAAAAATGTGTTCTGACCTCTATATATATGATGTGAAAAATGAATAATAGCAGCACTGCAGGCAAAATCTTCTCTGCTATGATGTGACAACCCACCCCTTCATCGGAGGTTTCAAGAATTTGGCTGCAGTTTTGGAAATAAGCCTCATGATTCTGCCGGAGAGATGTTTTAGCTCAGACAGAGCACAGCACACAACGGCTTTGTTGGAGTGTTGGCTCTGTGCTTATGGCAGGAAACTGCAGTAAAAAACTTACTTTTCTACCTACAATATGCAGTGGTTGTTTTGAATGCAGCCAAGGCTGCATTTTAGTCGTCTTTTTTTTTTTAAGTATAACCATGCTCACAAGCTTGAGCACCCCAGCAGCTGAAAGCTAGCACCACTTAAGGTGGCAATTAGGACCTGAGTCATACATTCAGTTCTTTAATCCAGCTGCTTTTTGCAAGTCTGCATGGAAAGTGAAACACTTCGAAAGAAGAGTAGACTTCATGTGTACCTATCGTAGGTTTACATCATGCAGCACCGCTAGCTTGAAAATCCATGAACTAGCCATCAAGTAGTCTCCAGAAACAGTGAAGCTCAAGGCATGTGTGGTGGTGTGCTAAAGCTGATGGGTCCTGGGATGATGTGATTTCATAAGGCATCCAGGACATCTGTATTTTGTACACGTACTTGCTTGGGTATCTGAGCATGTGACTGTCTTTCAGAGGGTGCCACCCAACCGTTCAACTTGTATAGAGCACTGCAGTGCAGAACCTGCCAGAGGAAATATTTTGAAGTGTATGGAAAAAAAAGTTCAGATGTTTTGAGTCTGAGAGTGAAATTGCAGAAGGCCCTTAGAGGTCTGACTTATTGTGCAATCTCTGTAAGTAATTTGTAATCAAAATACCTTTGCACATGTCACTTTTATATTTCCTGTAATAAAACAGCAAGAGCAATTAAGATTTTGGACCATAATCTTCTACAAGCTTCTAAAAATGAATGGGTTGGGGATTTTTTGAGTTATGGCTGAAATAGCTGATTTTTAAATCTTTGATTGCTTCAAAAATAGTTTGGTAATAGCTATTCTAACAGATTTTTAACTGTAGCCTGACAAACAAAACTGTTACGTGGTAACATAATTGAACTGAAGTTTACTTCTGAAAAAAGTTAAGTAAGAAACCAGAACTCTTCACAAAACTGGAAGACATCTGTACTCCGGTAACCCAGTCTGTGACCTACTGGGCTTTATGCATTTCAAATCAAAAAGAATCAGTAAATGTACTGCCATATGCATGCAAATGTGTCTAATAACATGCTGTGTGCTGTGTATCTGTAATGTTGTTCTGACACGGTTCAGAAAGTTGTCTGTGGTTTTGGCATTCTTCAGGAAACGTTAGATTAATATAGCTGCCTTTGTCATATAATTTTTTTCTTGTTTAAGTAGGTGTGTGAAGGCTAGTGCTACATAAATGAATTATACGGAAGACTTTGGAGGAAGAGGGGGCTTGTAAACGAGACTGAAATTAATGAATATAAGAATTAGAAATCAAAACTTTATGTTTAGTCTGAGGAGAAACAATTCCTTAAACCGTAACCACATGGCTGTTTCTTGTTTGCATCAACTCTGGTTGACTGTTATTGTCTTCTGTTAATTCTCTGGGGCAGTGGCCTGACTTTGTTGAATGAGCCAATTGTTTTCCTTTGTGTTGCCCATCAAGTAAGTCCCCATCTGGTTTGTATCAGACTGTTTTCACAGCCAACAACTGCTGCCTTTTCTATATCCTGACACTTAAGGGCCCCATGCTATCAAAGCATTGCTGTGATAGCCTGTCTGGCTGGGCCCATACAGCTGTGCCTTGCAGCTTGAAACTATTACCCAAGTAATGGTAACTTAGAACTTGAACTGGCTCTTATTCCCATTGGTGTCGTGTGTACAGTGAACAGAATACATTTTTGTTGAACTCCGTGTTCAACAAAAAATTCTTTAAAGCTCTCATTTTAGTTTATAAGATTGGTTAGTTTTTATTTTCCAGCAGCTTCCTGTACCTAGAGACAGTTTTGTGTTCTTCTGAAACGTTAATGAGTACAAGACTGGCAATATTTATTTAAGGCACTGTTGTTATTACTTACTTTTATGGTACATTAAAGCTCAATAAGTGAAAATTAAACAAGCAAATGATTCTTAATGAGGATTTTTCTTATCAGATTTAGAATACATTTCCAGGAAACTTTCTGTGCGTGATAAACATGGTTGTGTGAATAATGCTACCCCTTGGCTACTACGCTACTCACTTTCATGTAGCTGTCTAAAAATACAGAGCAATGGACAACGAGTCTGCGTTAACCTGTTTATTTCTTCTCTGAAGGAATTGGGAAGAATTGGAAAACTCTGTAGCCTGGGCAGTAAAACTATACTGTGGTTTGCATAGCAGAATCACTGAGAGGCCCCAGGCATGATCCAGGGCCCTTTCTGCCTGGCTTCCTACAGGGTAGGAGGCAGTCCCGTTCTGAGGGACCTAGCGACATGTGTGTTCTCTCCCTCCAAGATTTGAAAAAAAACCCCCACCATTGCATCAAATAACAGTGACATTCAAATGTTGTCTTGTATAAAGAAAGATGATCTTTAAGCATTTGTTCTCTTCTGCTCTTATGTAGGCCCTGCAGCCGTGTAACTCTCAGTGACAGAGTCATGATGAGGGGAAGCATATTCCCCAACTTGTACATGTATTGAATTTTAAGTGTATTCTGAACTCAGTGCTTTCATGATATTTAATAGAGGGAGAGAAAGAAAATAATGGGTAATGCATTTAAAATTGCTCGTCTTACTGTGAACATGTGCAAGAAACTGCTAGAAAGCAGATTGATTTATCTAATACTTGCAGAGTAAGTGTCCCTGAACTTGAGAGTGCGTCTGTGTGTATATATTGTGAATGAATTTGCATCAAGTAAAATACTGGCAAGCCATTAAATTCCATGAGACACATGAGATAAGATGTTTTTT
Organism: Himantopus leucocephalus; assembly: GCA_003993805.1. Classification (NCBI taxonomy): domain Eukaryota; kingdom Metazoa; phylum Chordata; class Aves; order Charadriiformes; family Recurvirostridae; genus Himantopus; species Himantopus leucocephalus. The sequence goes on from RSEF01000005.1 coordinate 61,094,781, forward strand.
GCCTTTGTGGTTTTCATACTGGTACACACTGGGTGTCACTGTGGCAGATTACAGTAGTGCTAAATAATTGGGTTTATGTCATTGTCAGGTATGTAGAGGGTTCGCAAAAGCTGCTTTCTTAAGGAGAGTTCCATAATTTCTTTTCCTATGAAAGCTATATAAATTCAGGAGTTGCAATGTGTGCTCTAGAGCAGTGAACAGACCCAGGCGTCTGTGTGATTCACCTGCGCAAGTCGTGTCCCGTCAGCACACAGTAGCCCATACCTCTGCAAGGAAGCTGCTCCCACACATGCTGACTGAATTTCTGTACACGCTCCTTTCCAGTGCAGATTTCCCTGTACTGTGGCCAGGAATATTTAAACCCAGACAACTGATAAATGAATTTCATTCAGGCTGCTTACAAGCTATATTAATCATGTGGCCCAAAGCAATGAAGAAAGCTATTGATGAACTGAGTGCAAGCAGGTTTGGCATCAACAGTTTGAACTGGGAAGTGAACGTCAAAGTGCTGCAATGCTTTCTAAAATCAGTTGGCACTAGATACCAGAAGGAGTTGTCATTGTCAGTTACTGCAGTCGGCATCTTCAAAGTTTCAACTTGTGTGTGTGTGCACAGCTTCAGAGGTAAAGAACATCTGCCCAAATGAGAACCTAATGTAAACGAGTATGTTCAGTGTCTCAGAAGGCATTGCTTGACTGCTGGTTGGAGATTTGTTCAGAGCAGCTCCTGGGTTGCTAACAACAGTTGTTGGTTTCACTCTTGGTGCTGGGGAACCGTTGGTCGGTAGTGAAATCTTCAAGCAGCACCTTGTTGCTGGGAGCAGTCTGCAGTGTTTTCCCCACTTTTTATAGTGGTAGCAGAGATGGAGATGTGGGTTATATTAAGATCAGTAGTGATGTGCGTAACAGAGTTAAGAAGGTGGTGTAATGTGCTGAATGTGTAGCATAGATGTAGAGCAGTATGTTTCTGCAGTTCATTTATTCTGCTGATTTAGAGCTCATATTCATCCACATATTGGAAAGGAATTTCAGTTTTACTCTTTCCCATGTAGCAGGCCAAGGTTCTTGGATTGGTGTTTTGGTTTTTGTGTTTTGGGATTGTTTTTTTTTTTTTACAAGGAGGAATGCTTATCTCTATTGCACAAAGTTTAAGCATTTTACATTTTAACAAACTTTAAAATAGCACAGGGTGAAAACGTATCTTTCCTCTCAGACCTTTCCGAGTGTCTGGTCCTGGGCATTAAATTGCAGAGGCAGTGTTACTTGTCATCACGCTGGCTACTCATTTCAAGAGAAGGTTTAGATGGTCTTTGGCAGAATAGGGTCTGGACTCTTCCATAATGGCTGTCTACCAGCAGATCTTCCAGTTAAGGACATTTAATGTTTTCCTTATTTTAACATATGCTTACTTATGTAGATCACAACAGTATTCTTTCTGAGCTAACAGAAATATTGCTTGCCTCTCTAAACTTCCTAGAATTGCTTATTCCTAATAAATTTTTCAAAGTTAATTGATATGTACCAATGTTAAGGCCTTTAATGGCCATCTTTTGCTGTTTAACAAATGTCTTTAAAGGAGGTCTTTTTAACAAGTTTGTCAGCACGTATGCTAGAAATGTGCATAGAGACGTCCTAATGCTTATTAGAATACATGACTGGAAAATGCTAACTGTATAGGGCTGGTTTTGTTCTGTCTTGTTTTGGTTTTTCTTGGGGAAAACATTCATAATCTCCTTTTCAAAAGGTGTAATTATAAAAACTGAGTAATTGTGCTGTAGGTATAAGCATTTTAATGCGCCACATCTTTGTAATGGTAGTACAGTAATAGGAGTCTTGGCAAACTGTTTCCATATGGAGAATCCCATGACTTTAGCAGTGAAAATCATCAAAAGAAATCAATAGGGTCATGTGAATATGTAGAATTTCGAAGTACTCAGAATAGAGAAATACAGATAGTTTTATGTTTTCTTCCTGATGCCCACCCCTGAGCCTTCATTCAAATCTGGGTGCTGATTGCTGCCGTGGCTACAGGGTACGTAACCTCCTTGCCCAGGAAGTCCTCTTGTCCGAGGGAGAGCTCATCAAGGTCTCCCATCACACTTTGAAGTGATAGAAAGTAGCTTGTGACTTCTTACACTGATTCACTGAAAGTTGTCCTCTTACATTCCTAACAATTTTTTTAATAGTCACGTAGCTGAGGAGTTAATAGGGCTGGATAGTGTGCGATGCTTTGTAAGCATATGCAGTGCAAGCATCACTGCAGATAACATGCTCGGTCTTGATCTGCCACATACTGAACCTGTCTGATAAGCAGAGATTGTCACATGTGCGTCCCAAATGATATGGACAACCATGCATCAAAGACTGCGTAAGAGCAGCATGTTTGAGTGACTGTTGCTAATTTAACTGCCTGGGCCAAATTGATCTGAAGGCAGGAGGAGACTCCAGAGTAACCCAATACGTGTCCTAGCCAGTATGCTAACTTACAAAAGAACATCATTTGCTTAAGGGGATCCCCTCACTGGGACACCCATCTTCATTTTAAGCATGAACTGGAAGCATGTTCATTTTCAAACCCACTGCAGCCCTAATTTATGATGAAACATCATTGAATTTGTTCATTCAACTTTAATTACTTGTGTAAATTATTCTTTAATTATTCGTAAATAAAAACAGGCCATGTAACTTTTAAGAATTAAAAAGATGCTTTGACTGGGTTTTTTTACTTGCCACTCCCCATGTAAGCTATGAATGCTATTATGTCTAGCACTGTGCTACGGTGTAGATAAGCTGGAGGCAGTATTGCTGCATTAATATTGCTAAGATACGAGGTCTTAGCAGACCAGTCCTACTGCTAGCATTGCAGTGAATGATTCTGCATCCTGAGGGAAGTCTGCATAACTTTATTTTAGAATTTAGTGTGAATTCCCACT
>RSEF01000005.1:61097812-61124247 GCA_003993805.1 Himantopus leucocephalus
TCCACAATAACAGAAATATGCATATGGATTCAAGGTGGAAGTGGGCCAGGGCTAGAAGAGTGGAGGAGCTATCATTTCTCATGAATGGAGAATAATTTTCTCCAACCAGTTGGATTGATTGATGGTCATGGTTATTTCTGAGAATGTTGTATTCTTTACCATCATGAGGCCACGTGACTATTTCCTTAACATACCCACTCTCAACTCTATAAGCCATTAAATCCCAGAAGCATTGAATTATGTAGTCGATATGCAAGGTATAGCTAGACATGAGTCTGAACCAGAAATACTGTTCCTTATAATTAGTAACATGACTGACATTGCAGTGTATTTTCTCCTTTCAGTGTAGCCTTCGGAATTGCTTACATCAAAATACGGTTGTTTCTTACCAGTATATGTTAGCCCAGTAAGTCCAGACTAGTTTTGATTTTGCCAAAAAGGCTTCTTCTTGGGTTGCTGTACTTAGTAACTTGCCTGTACAACCACGTATGAAAATGAGTGAATTTTTCTTTGGCACCCTACAGATATCCATGGAGACGTGGTTCGGACACACATTGGCACGAGTACTTATCTCAGATCTTTACTTACAGGTAAGAGCAGCAGATAAAAGTTTTTCTACTGATAGTGGTTCTGGTACCTTTGGGCTTGTAGGTATTCTTCTACTTAACAGTCATAACTATAAAGAATTCCTGACAACTCTGTTTCCCAGCTCACAGTCTTTGCAACTATATCCCAGATGTAAATCTTTTTTTGTAGGGAAAAAGCAAAATGGGGGAATGACACAGATTTAAAAAAAGGGCACTTTCACTGAAGATTTTAAGATGCTGAGTTACAGACCTACAGGTGCTGTGCTATCCCCAGCGCTCTGAACACTTGAGATAATGCCATCTGGAGGAAGTTATTTGTTGGACAGGACAGTGTTTTAAACTTTGAAGTCAGTAATAAACAAAGGGAAGCAGCTGGAATTTGGCAGAAGAAGAAACAAGCCATTCATATCAACCCATGCTATTGAAGGAATGAGAGCGCTGCACTGGAGTTGTTTTTACATATGCTTGGAACTTTATTCCTGCTGTAGAAGTTATCTGCTTCAGTTGTTACGTTAGAGAGTAGGGGGAGGGTTGCTGCAGGGTGATGGTCGTTTTTAAATTTTAGTAAGTAGTATGTAGATAATTAGTGTGATTATGGTTGTGGTTTTATACTGAAACAATAACCTGGGTCCTGATCCTTCAAACTCCTCCCTATTTATTGTCTTGAAGATAGCTCTTTTCACTTATTAGATATGGGTCTGGTTTACCTCCGGATAGATTAAAAATTGAAGTTTTATTTAATGTTTGCACACCGACTTGAAGGAGTTAAAACACATGGTTTTTATTTGGCTTAAAAGTCAGACTTGTTTAGTCTTTTTATTTTGCCAAATAGAAAAATTTAAAAAGAAAGATTTAAACATTTTTCTTTGTTCTTATTGTTGCCATATGGTATTAGTAACCGAACCTCCCTTCAGTGTGTTTAATTCCTTTTCCATTTGGCGTACATTCACAATACACTTGTATATAGCATACTCTCTGTGTGACGGTACCTCTTAGAGGAAAAACTCTCTTCACAGGTCACCGGATGGTTGACACACCATTAATTTTTATGTTTCTGTTAAACAAAGATCTGGAAATTTAGTACTGTACATGAATTGGTTATAGATTGCCAAGAGCAGGAAAAATCTCTAATCTGAAATCTGACCTTTTCCATCAGTGGGTCACCAAGATGTGTTCAGTCACTGTTGAGTTTCTACCAGTCAAGGACCCTTACACACTTATTAAGAGTGTCAGTTTTCACAGTTTATATGAATGTATTCTATTAGATGGTGACAATGGGAATTTGGAGGACTGGAGGTCACCTCAGGTCATAAATTCCATTTATTGGATTTTAACAAGGAAAATTTTTATAAATACATCTAAGTACATGATTACAAAATTGTACCGAGTACTTCTAGAGCCTCTAAAGAGGGGAAAAGAGCTGTGAAGATTACCTGCCTTCCTCCACTGCATTGCTTTGTAAATGGAGGAATTTGCCATGCCATTTTTATGGCATATAAAAAAGATTATAAGCACCATTGCAAGTGGCATATTTGTGGTGGTGAAGAGCTCGATGTTTAAGAGGAAACCATCTTAGCATTGGTTATGAGATGTTCATTGATGGGGGTAAAACAGAAAATGTGGAGTATCACATTGTTAAAGAAGGAGCTGGTCAGGGAGTATACAAGCGCTATCACTGGTGTACAGCAAAAGGCAGATACAGACATCAGTAAATAACATATGTGAGCAGGAATACAAGCATTTAAACCTGTGCAGTTGTAATTGTGTATTTATTCACATACCCTTCCCTATATGTATATACGAATGTGTTGTATGCACTGTGCATGCATGAGGTTAGATTAAGCAAGAGGTGATAACGAAAAAGCATACGTGAGAGTAACTCAGTAGTTGTATCTTTGGGCCAACGTAGAGTTTTGTAGTTGTATCTTTGGGCCAATGTAGAGTTTCAGGACTAGCAGCTTTCTATCCTGGAAAGTTACAGTCATGGAGCAGAATCTCCCATGTAGCTGAAATAGGATATCCATAGGTTTTTTTACAGTTAAAATGCTGAAAATCCAGGTTCTGTATTTTCTGCGTGCAGCTAACAAAGGCAAAGACTTCAGATTTCTGTCTTTAAAAATAAGCAACTGTTTACTTCAGGTATTTGTAAGTTTATCTCTAAGCATATTTAGATAACTCAGGACCTGGTAATTTTTCTGTTAAGCAGGTAGATGGAATTATTCTTTTAATATTTCTATCCTTTTAGCATTTTATATCATAATACATCATAAAAGTGAAGTACAGTATGTCAGTAAAATATATTAGAGTATGTGTTACGAAGAATGTAGACTAATATGATACTTTCTTTCAGCACCCCAGAATCAAATACTTGGGAAGTTACTACAGAGCCTTGGGATAGGGGAATATTCTTCCCCCTCCCCACCCCTCCATTTTTTTCTTTTTTTTTAATAAACCTTAAAACAGCTGTTGAAACAATGACATCATGGAATGTGACATGACTGTGGAAATTATTAACAAAGTCAAGCTTTGAAAGCATCAAACTACATATAGTTTTGGAGAGTTGCTTTAGCGTCTAGGATGATTTACAAGGTTTCCTCGGGCATTACACATTCACGTCTTTACTGTGTGTCAGCTTCACATCTAACCAAATAAACGCTTCGCTTTTCTTCAGTTCCCCTTCTGAATAACCTATTTTTATCATGCAAACATGGCTACAGACTAAGCTCGTAGAAGTACTTCTGGAAAAAAAAAAAACATGTGTGTTGCTTGCACATCTTTGTGGTGTTACCATAAATGTGCCTTTGAATCATGTTCAGAAGATGTAGGATTTCTCACGTCTTCTTACTGCTCGTGTGTTAGATTTGCTCAGGCCCATGCCAACCCAAACTTTGGCAGCTGTGCTTTGTAGAGGGATTTGGGCTGGGGGTGCCGAAAGCTGTCCAAGTAGTGAAACTGTGGACATTGCTTCTTGAAAACTGCGTAAGGGGCTGTGGCGGCCAGGTGACGTGTTGATGCCCTAGGGACACAAAAAATGCTCTTGTGCTCTTGCTACTTCTCCAGAGCCGTGCCTTCCCAAAGGGCAGGAAGCTAGGCTGGGACAGGTTGCTGCATGTGCTGGCTTTACTGTCTTTGGCCTCGTCCGTGTTTGACTTCCTAGCCTGTTGGCAGCTGTTCTAGCATGAAAAACACCGGATGAAATTTTATTTTAGTAGTGGGTTTTTGTTGTTTTAATTAGCCATTTGAAGCGTGCTTTGCTACAAGTCAGATGAAAGTAGATTACTACTACAGTGACATAGTAGATAATTAACTGGGGTGACAGAAAGCCTAACTTCTTGGTTTTATTGGGAAAATAGTGTTTTAATTACCTAGTCTATCACAGAGGAAGGGAGAATTGTTATAGCTTATTGGAATAAGAACAAACTCCGAGAAAGCCTTTGCTGTTGTACACAGACTCATATATGTTAGTTTTGCTTGTAGCTGCTGCACTTAAAATAAATATGTCAAGGACAACTAAAATCTCAAAATGTTCTTTTGAAACTCACAAAACAAAATGTTTTGTGAATATTGTACCATTCATCTAATGCCATTTCTCCTGTCCTCCTTTGTTCTGTGTCTGTAGCCTGATTTCATGTCTTGCTCCCCTTGCTCCATGAATTGATTCATCTTGTCTCCTTCCACTGGCTAAATGTAGTAACTCTTGCCCGTGACCCTTCTCCCTTCCCATCTCTGGTACTTGACTACAGGTTGTTTTTTACCCCTCCAGTGGTTCCCAGACAGGAGGACTTTTCAGCGCTGCAGTGATCTTTCACAGCTGCTCAGCAGCCAAAGCTGTGGGACGTGTCCCCCTCCCTTGCAGGGGCTGCTGGCACTGGTGGTGACTGGGCTGTGCAGGGGCTTGTCCCTCTCCCAGGATGTCCCACATTTTTCAGGGTCAGATCGCAAGAATAGGAAGTGGCAAGATGCCATCTCAGACTTGCTGGGATGAACGTGGCTTGTAAAGTCCTGCAAGCCACATGTCCAGGGCAAGGAAGGCTGTGTATGTTTTCTCTGGAGTCTGTCAAGAGGATGAAAGAAGGGAGATAAACCACAAAGGAGTAGCAAGAAGGACCCTTAATGAGGCAGGGAAATGGGTTGGGGATAGGGAAGAGCTAAAACAACTTCTCACCTGTGTTTTGGGCAGCTGAAGCATTGATAGGGGGCTTTTCTCTGTAGGACTTGTAGCCAATGGCTTCAACTTGGATTGCTTTGCTTTTTATGATTGTGTATAGATATGTGGTATTGAACAACGGGAATGTTTTCTAAATGTTTGATGCAAAGAGACATACACATATAGATGGAATTTAGAAATACTGTTGGTATCTGTGGATNGCCTACTGGAGATTATATATGTACGTGTGTGTGTATGTATGGTGTAGCTGTATGTAAATACAACCCAGTCTGTATATGCACAGAAATTCATCTCTTTGTTACCTGATAAAGAGAACTCTGATGGCTAAAACAGCACTCTGAAACGCCTCAAAACTGTGGACAGTAAGGGTGTCTGTGTTTTTGTATTTCCATGGAGTGATGCAATATGGAGATGACTTCAGTACAGTTTAGTTCTTTGTCATAGACAGCAAATAATGTGTTTTTTTCTGCTTTGTTTATTTTTTTTAGGAGAGGATGCTGGCCCACATTTAAATTCACATGTTTCTGCGGCAAAGGTGTCAGTGAAGCTGCCTTCCATGAACATAGATAACGAAACACAGAGTATGAGTAGTGTACATGGCAATTCAGATTCTTCAGGGACAGATACGTTTTAAAGCTTGCGGCTTTTTATGACAGTCACTGTCTGAAGATTTTGTCATTGCTACATTTGTCTGCCTACTGTGATAGTCTGGATGTTTCATCCAAATCCCAGTTTTTCAGTACTGTTTATTTTCTACTATTTTTCTTATAATTTTGTTATGATTATAAATTTAGGCCATGTTTCTGTTTGTGAGTATATAAAGTATTTTTAAGCAAATAAAATGCAATTCTTTCAGAATCGTTGTGAGTTCAAGTCAATAAAGGCCATTTAAATATTTATTGTATGTACAGATGAATGTGGAGGTGATTGGTATTAAAATCCATGGCAAAATCTGTTTCACTGATGCAAAAAAACGCTTGGCTCAACATAATGTCAGTCCTGTCAAAATGTTGAGCCAAAGGGAAATATGTTTGAAATCAAAGTTTGTAAGAAAATTGTGTTTCTTTGTATCTTCAGAGCTTGTTCATCCTTAGAAGACCGCTATCACAAGACAGTAATTCAGAATTGTATGTAAAAGAGACCGTTAGCGTTTGTATTGTTATCAGGAGGAATCGAGTTACAAGAATTTTTCAGCATTTTGATGTTTGTTTCACTAAAGATTTTTACCCGTCTTGAAACAAGTCTGAATGAGAGATGGTGTGGGTAAGGTTATTTGTTTACATTTTTAATGCAAATTTCTCTTTCTCATAAGAAAGAGCTAGTTGCTGCAGTTTCAACCCTTCAAGAACACGATAATCTCTAGTCACCCTCCCAGAGACTGCTCAATTTTTATTGCGTCAATCAGACAAAATGGTCGATACAGCAGTGGCTATGGAGGAAGATAGGATCGTCTGCCCCAAGCAGCATCTAAGCAAAATAAAAAAGAGGAATTAAGACATGTTCCAGTAGGAAAACTAGGAAAGGAGCTCTTCTCGAGGCAGGGCAAGCACAGCTTTTGCTCTGTTCCTCATCCAGTCTAAGCTTTTTGGAGGATATCTGTGGAAAAGAAGAGATACTGTGGCACTTTCAAAGATATGGGGCATGAAGGCATCTCTCAAAAGCTAGGAAAAAATACTCCTTTTTGGTTGACTTGTACGTTGTTGTGACACTGGAGCGTATAACTTCATCTGCACAGCTTCACTGCATCACTTAATGAGAGGCACTTTGTTGTTGCAGATATTCATAACTGTGAACAGTTCCCATTACTCTTTATTTTATGGAGCCTGCACTGATTTCATCTATCTGTAATAGAGAAAGATTAGAGGTTCCTCTTGGTTTTATTTTGATCTCATTGACCACAAGGTTCGGTTGATTTGCTGCAGAATCTGCAAGAGTAAATGGAAAAAGAAGGAGCTTCAGCTGTTCTAGATCGGTAATATCCAGAGGTTTCCACATTAAAGGGAGTCTCTTTAGCATGTTGTAGGGTTGATTTCTTGTCTGTCTTGACAGACGTGTAAGTAGTGGATTTGGGTGAGGGATAAAAGCGTGGCAGGCTTCATGCAAAATGCAACAGCACTTTAAAAAAAGAAAAGGTACAAATGAGACAGCATTACTGGGAGCTGGTTTTCAGCATGTGATGCCACAAACATTGTCTCCAGCAGTAAAGCTGCTTCTAGACGTTCTTACACTGTGGTAAGCCACCAGCAGAGGAGAGTATCTGTGAGGTTGTGCTGATGCTGTTGTCTATGGAATTGCGCTATAAATCAGACTATTGACACAATCAATGCTTTAAAAGACAGCAGCCTTTTCTGAGAAGGTGGAGGTGTTCTTTTACCCTGCATCAATTTGCTACAGCAGCACATCAAGTGGTTGCACTAGAACAACTGACAGGATAATGAAATGCACTGGGGAGAGCAAGAGCTTCTTAAACCAGCTTTCCTGCAAGAAAAAACCTTCATGAAACTATGTTCCGCACACTCTGTCAATCTGCTAGGGTTTTTTAGAATCCTGATATATAATTTAGGTCCCCTTTGTTGCAGTGTAAATAGCAAATGAGCTGTACTGTTCTTGCGCCTAGAGCTGCGGGCCTGGATCAGGACGGCGCTTTGCTAAACAAAGTACAGCAATCGAATCGAGCACATGCAGAGAGCTGACAAACTACGGATCAGACAGGAGACAGCAGATGGATACACAGGCGAGGAGAGTGCACAAGAAAGGATGAGACAGCCCTGGCCGGTGGGAGAGACAGTTGTCTCATCATACAAGGAAAAGAACTGTCAGATTTTGCTGTCTGCAGTGCTGAGCATCTCACATTTTGCTCTAATTCTCTTATTTTTCTCTTCTGGGGAACAAATGCATTGAAGTCAAAGGTGTTGTGATTGTCATTGACTGAATCCTGAAGAAACGAGCTGTGTTTTTATGAAAATGTGTCAGAAAATACCCAGTGAAGACCATTTTCATCAGTTTTGAAAATTCCTTGTAGAGTTACATTCTCTCCCAACTCAACGTGACTGAATGATCTTTTTGGAAGCTTCTGGTTGCCTGGAACTGTGCTTCAAAGATCTGCTGCTGGTGGAGATTACACTGTGGCGGTGGGATGTGCTAATTGTTCATCCCCACTGCAACCTCCACTCTTCCCATTCAAAAAGAATTTTGGAGAGGTGAAAAAAGTGTGAACTATTTGCTTTTCCTTCCCCAAAGATTCCCCCAAAATGAAGTATCCTGCCACATAAACAAAAAGGGACCTCTGTAAATCTGGCACCCTGCGCATAGATCTTAATACAAGTATTTATATTCCTAGGAAAAGTAAAGGCTTCAGGGAGGGGGGGATTGGTGGTGGTGGGGGTTGCTTTGGTTTTAATCAGTCTCCATTTTTCCTTTGAAATGGGGGGGGAAAAAAAGAATGTTCTAGAAATGTATCTATTTCTTCCTTTTGGATTCAGTCTTGTATTTCAGATTCCTGTAAATAGTTTTCTGGAGTTTGAAATGGTAAGCACATGTTCTGTGAACACAGCCAAGCCGTGATAAGGAATTCGTCTGTCTGCGTCTCCAAGTTCCATTTTGTTTCTACAGCTTTTATGATTGAAAATGCACATTTCTCATGGGCACTCACAGAACTGAAACAGCATGATTTGCAAGCTTGCTAAATGGATTTCTTCCAAGCAAGTCATTGGGGTATGTCATCAAAGCTTAACAGCATCAAATAGAATTCCATCCAGGAAAAGTATTAAAAAAACACCTCTATACAGCTATATTTTTCAGTTAATTCTCAGCAGCAGAGAGGTGGGGGGCGGGTAGGAGGGTGTTACTGGATTTCAGGATTGTAGTGTGGAAACCAAAACCCTGGCTTTATTTTTTGGTTCGACTGAATTCTGGGTGAAGCTTGCTTGTGTCTTACATTAGGAAAGCACTCGAACAAGGGTATTTGTTCATGGATTGGACTTGCAGTATAGTAAACTGCAAAACCGAAATGTCAGAAGTGTTTATATTTGCAGAGCATCTTTTTCTGACTTTGGTAAATAACATCTGGCAGTTTGGAAGTGAGGTGCTCAAAATCCAGGGTGTTTTTTTTCTCCTTTTCTCCCCCGCCCTGAGGAAAAAAAGAGAGCTGCTGTATGGTGAGGGTGGTAGCAATAAAGAGAATGGGTGGATCTACAAGGACATCATATAATTCCTTGCACAGTCGGAGATCCCTGCTCCCAGGTCAGCACAGGTTCTTGGGACGGGACTCCAGCCATAAGCTGGTAGGTAGTTTGTCTGACGCCAGCGTCACTCTTCCCCTCTTCAGCTGAATTATCTTGGTTTTCAGTATTGGAAGCGGAAAATTTCATGTGCACGCTTAATCTTATCTGAGTTGTGGGAAAGTGGATAAAGTGAGTTTTCTGTTATTCCTGTTCACCTTCATAGCTCAGAGATGGAAGTTGTCAAAATTCGCTGCTAAAAATATATGCTAACCCTCCAAGGTGCTTTACAAATCACTACAGGATATTGTTTCTGTCCTGACTGGGTAAAGATGTATGTGCCAACCTCCTCCCTGTGAATTAAGGACTCAGATGTTTAAAATTACATGTGTACAAAAATTTGCTGGATCCCAGTCTGAAATGTAGCCTTTTGAGAGCTGGAACACTGCAGCTGTTTAACAACTCGCTGATAACACTCGACACAAGAGTTTAAGACAGAAAGGCAAGAGGATTGCATCCTGTGGAATTGATAGGACATAAGAAATTCATCCTTTCTGTACGTGTCCAGCAGTGTTTTGGGGAGGGGACTGACAGCTATTGTATAACCATTGTGATATTTGTAGTGGTTGACAGGCGTGTTCCTATGGAGCTCTTTTTTTTCTTCCCCTTCTCCTGCTGCACTCCTGATTTAGATATATGTCTTTAAAAGTTATCTCTAAAATACTCATTATTGTGGTTGTGTATTGAGATAATGCTCAGCCAGGAGGAATTCTGGCCACTTCTTTGTGGCTTCTTTAGCCAGAGGGGGCTCTTCTCTGCCTCTCCAGGGTTGTCCTTTTGACATCTCATTACAGAAACGGGTGAGGGAACTGCAACAGAAGCTTTTGTCAGAAATCTTAAAAAAATTTGAAATCTCACTATGGTGACATGGCCATAATAATGGTCTGGGCCCTGCTCCTGTGATGGCAATGATACAAACCCACAGTCTTGTGTCCATGTCTAGAGCTGTTGTTATATTTTGGGTAGAAGGTGAAACCCCCTTTTGGTCTTACCCTGTGCCTTCAGAGATGAGTGCAGTAGAGCTTACTTGGGGCAGAGAAGCATTGTTGTTCTGAGCAGTCTTCGCCCCAAAGGCCTGTAGGTCTTTCAGGCTGATGGGTCTTGCACTGAAGCTATTGAGTACCTTGACAGGATACACGAAGACCCTGAAATGTCTTGAACTAAAAGCCAGTGGGGTTCCTGCCCATGTAGTTGCCGTTGCAGGTCTAGGGCAGTTTTCAGAAAAGTAGTTGGGAGAGAGATGCAAAAAACAGTCATCTGAAGAGTTGAGCGGGTGCTGAGCAAAGAACTTTACTAAACCTCAAAAAACTAAAACCAACTGGAAGGTCACANGAAAAACTAAAACCAACTGGAAAGTCACAATCCTGCTACTGCTGTCGTGCTGTCGACTATGCCGATGAGCTGGAAGCCCGGGCAGCTGCCGGGGGGGAGGTTCGGGAGGACGGCAGTGACCACTGCAGGCATCAGGCAGGGCACTGCCACCAGTGCTGGCCTTCATCCCGCCTGCCGTGGGCAGACAAAGCACCGGCTCTGACTCTTCAGGCCCTTTCTCGGCTCTGTCTTTTCCTGGCAGGAGTGCCCAGCCCTGCGAATTAGGGTCGCTAACATTTCATTTTGCCTTAAAGTGGCTGCAGGCAGAGCCGCCTGTGCAGGGACGTGCTGCAGTCATATTGGTGGGGTCCTTCCCTGCTCTACTGTCCCAGCACAGCGATTTCTTACTGTCAGCTGAAAAAATCTCCCCCGGTTGGTGCCTGTTCCTTAATATATGTACAGTTGTACTTACCCTGCAGCCTGTTATCACCTGGAGAGCCCACTGTTTGATCACCATGTAAAAATCTTGCCACTGAAATGATGACTTAGAGCTTATTTTTAATGGTTTCTGGGAGACGCTTCTTGCAGTGACTGAGGATTTTGCTGGGTGAGTGGCATCTTGTCATTTTTTCCCCACTTCTTTTTATTCTGACAGTCTTGGAAATTGTGCTTTTCCTGCGTGCTGTGCCCTTGGAGAAGGGCATTCAGCATCCTGCATCTGTCACATAAATACCGTCTTCCCTTTCCGTGCTGCAGAGTCGTGGCTCCTTCCCTGCTGAGTTTCCTTAATCAGCACCTATGGCAAATCAGCGGGCACTGAGCCACGGATCCAACCTGGTACTTGTTGTTAAACCCAGCATCTGCTTAAATAGCACTTACTTCTGTTAATGCCGATTGTTTAACGCAGCTTTCTAGGCAGTATGGTGCCAGCTGCTGCAGAGTAAGGGATTCCTCTGGCCGATAAGCTTTGCAGCTCAAGACTGAGGAGGATTTCCCGTTCTGTGCTTGGGCTGCTCTGCCATTGCCTCTTTTGATGCCAAACTTTGAACAGCTGATTCTGTTTTGCTTTGTTTTGTTTCCCTAGATCAAGTAACTAAAGCCATCTTTGCAATAAGTATTTTCTTTTTAAAAGCAGTTGCACTCTTGCCTCTTCTAATTTTGATACGGACGTTGTTCATGGCAGGGGATGCCAGTGGTTTTGTTTAGGTTCTTATAGATATTTAAAGGGATAATAGTGGCTGGTTTCCGCAAGTGCTGCTAAACCCAGGGGGGTGCAGAAGGATGAGATGGGGACCACACCACAAAGAGGCATCCTTATGGAAAACAAAGAGCAGGAGTGTGGGTCGGAGGGTGACAGATCCCTCTTTCACGCTTGTCAGAACAGTTTTGCATCTTCTTGTTGTGCCGTTTGACAGGTAAAGATCCTTTAGGGAGGAACACTTTTTTCTCTGCACTGGGCCAATAAATAACAGCAAAGAACTGCTCATCCCTGCCTACCTGGACTATTTTTGTTGTTATCTTAATTGCTTCATCCTCACAACCCACACTCAATCTTTTCAGAAAATCAGAGCCTTGGACTTCATTCCAGGATCTTGAGGAAGTCTCACGTCTCCCTGCCGTTTCCCAGCCTCTCTCATCTACAAGAACAAACTCTATCTCTCCCTGCCTGATGTAGTCTGAATTTCCTCAGGGATTATCTAAACAGAGCCCATGTGATCCATTTCTCTCAACCCCTCTACAAATGGGAAAGCATAAATCATGGGTCCTTACAAATAAACACAACTGGCAAGATGTTATTTTTCTCTGTCTGAAGTAACACCAGTTCTTTAATCTGCCGCCTCCTAGAAGCATGTCTGTTCAGAGAAAGTACAACCATTACCATGTATACACAATGTTCTTCTGCCACTTCTCCTTGCAAGCTATAATGGGAACCCTACGCCAGAAACACTGGAAGAAATGCGGCCAAGTGAATACCTCTTACTGTTTTCACTTCTTCAACTTGGCTTTGAAACCAGAAAGCATTCCTGCTTGTAAGGAAAGGAACGGCCAGCTAAGAAAGGGAAAATCCTGACCGTGAAATCCCACTGCAGCTTAATTTTCGGACTTGTGACTTTAGTTCAAGCGTTGTGTTATAGTTGGGGGGGGGGGGGGNATTAATTCTGAAAATATTCTTTGTAAACCCAAGAAAGGGTAAGTTCTTGCCGTAACGAAAACAACTCTGAGCTGAACACTTAAAAATGCTTCAAAAACTGGAGATGTTTTTACAGTTAAACCTCGTCTGGAGTTCATTTAAAATAATCATGTTTACATGGAGGTGAATTAGAGTGCTGAGCTCTGCCAATGCCTCGCTGTAGTTAAAAGTACACAGCCAAGAATTATAACCCCGGTAATTCAGTCCCCGAGTGCTGCACTCCCGGGTATGTGCAAGAACCCAGAGGCAGAAAGGCCAGTCTGGAGGGGTGGTGGGGAGCCAAAATCACTTTAATCAGTGATGAACATTGCAGGAATATTCCAGGGGGAATAAGTGCTGGGTCCATGCTTTGCCTTTCATTACAAAACAACTTTTTCTGTGCATGCAAAAGGTAAGCCTATACAGAGGTCCTGTTGTCGTGTCTCTGCTGAGAGTGAGATTCACTTTGCTGGGCAATGAAGATGCCCACATCTCTGCTAGCCCTCTGCACCTCCTTATGGGTTTTGGAACAGGCCCTCTAGGATGTGAGTTCTCTCTGGTCTTGGAGACACTGGTCTTTGGGCTAAGGCTGGTCTTTCCCTTGGGTGTCCCTGGATGGCAGGGATCAGGGGGTGGTAGAGGTGAACCCACCCAAGGGTCATTTTCCAATAGCACCATTGGCCTGAGAGTCTCCAAGTGAGCAGACATCATCTTCTAACCTTTCTTTGAGGAGTGTTGGCTGCTAAATGTGTATTTGGAGTTAGCAGTGACCTGGACGGGTCCCTGCAAATGTTTCGCTGTTCCACTCCTGCCCTTCAGATCAGCTGCTCCTATTTTAAGGGCTGTCTGCTTGAGAATAAAATGTTCTCATGAAAAGAGTTTTGCACCTGATACGCGTGTGTAATACCTGGGAATGTCTCTGGCACGTCTGTGCTGTGTGGTCCTTCCAGGAGCCTGAGAAAGCATTTCTCTCGCTAAAATTTTGAGTGGCAAGATTACTTCCCAGCTAAGGTCTGTGAGCAATTGCAGAGAGCAAAGCTTTTTGGTTTTGCTTTGATGATCAAAAATGCAGTTGCCTTGAGTGTCGACTGATATGAGAAGGAGCTTTATTTCAGGCAGCCTCTGCTGTTTTCACTTAATTGAAGCTCGTCATTGTTGTTGCAAGCCCTCTCCTGACCCTCAGCTTGTCTCCTATCTCCGTCTGCCGCTATTGAGCTGTTGCCGGAGATGCTGTTCCTGCCTGGGCTCTCAGCCTGCTCCTGGAGATGCTGTTCCGGCTCAGCCTGGTCCTGGCAGACTGGACCTGTCCTTGCCAGGCTGCGTGTCAGCAGGGACAAGTGGCCTGGCAGCTGCTCCATGCTGGAAACTCATTTTTTTTGCCGTCTTCCTTGTTACCGCACCCGGTGCTGGCCATGAAACGTCAGCCATGGGGCTGCCAGCTCAGGCTCCGCTCAACCGCCCGCATGGCTGTATCCCTGCACCCCGAAGAGAAAGGGAGATAGAGGGGAAAAAGGGAGATGACAAGAAGCAGGGTTACAAATCATACCGAGGAAGGGGCAAAGCAGATAGGGACAAGTAGGGGATGTGCGTTGGCAGCAGATGGGCTCTGTGCTGGGTGCTCACTTGTTTTGGTCTGGATCTCTAAGACCATGGGATCAATTTCTCCAAGTAGAACTAGGCTAGAGGAATGTCAATGAGATCAAAGGGAGATAATTTTATTACAGCGGCCCGCAAGTTCCTTTTTTGTGGGTATTATTGCTGCTTAATGTAGGGGATCAAATTCTTAGCTGATACAAATCTGTGTGTACCTCCATTGACTTTTATGGCACTACAGCCATTTACCGCATCTTGTGATTTACTGGGTCTGCGTTAGCACCCTGCATGGATGGTTCCCAAGCTGTCATCTGCAGACAGCTGGAGTTACAGCCACGGGTACGTGGCCCTCAGTTGGGTGTTTGCAATCTTCTCCAGGCCATCTTCCGTTAAAGACTTAGTAATTAGACTGCCTTGTATTCCACAATAAATTTCATGTGTTGACAGCAGTCTGTGATCCAAAAGCTACGGACGCCACTGCTCTAAACACGCCTCACTAATTCATTAGCTTTTAATTTGTGTAAATAAAGATTCTCATTACCTTTTTTTTTTTTTTTTTTTTNTTTGATAACTGGTGGGGCTGGGGAAGCTCTTTGGCAGCAGCCTTGCCCAGAGATTTGTTTCTCCAGATAACAAATTTTGGGACTAGCAGCTGAACCAGGACACGCTGCCATTTTAATGAACTGTAAATTTAGAGCATCTTAGCAGACTTGGAAAAAGTATAAATCAATCATAAGTTACTCCTGATTTCTTTTTTTTTGTTTGTTTGTTTCAGAAGTGCACCAGTAGCCAACCATTAGGTTTCTTTCAACGGTGACAAGCTAATTGTTTCAAAATGGGGCCGGGTAATACGTTGAGCGCTGCGATGGGGGATCAGCTGGAACATCTGTTCCTGAAGAACGCCGTGTAGGAACATCACTTCTAAACAGAGATAAGCCGGTTCGAACAGGATGTGAGTGAACCTCGCGAAGCTGAGAAAATTACTGTCATGACAGCTGTAAAACCAAAACCCTCTTGGAAACGCAGCCTGGGAACGCTGCTCTTAAACAGAAGCAGAGAAAAACTGCTCTGGGTTTCTAGGCAGGGCGCTGCGTCGCGGGGAAGCACGGGCCTCTCGCAAAGCCCTTGCTGGCGTTAAAACGTTCCCTCCCGGTTCCTGTCTGCAAGAGCATGCAGTAGGCTGCGAGATGGCTGAGGAGGCCAGTTCTCACACAAGGTAATTAGCTGGAAATTCACATCGTTTTCAGCAATTGTGAGATAGTTGCCACAGATTTTATTTTTCCTGTGCTGGTGGCCGCCATCAGAAACACAACACAAAACTGGATGGATGCGGCACAGCCAGTACACTTCATCTGTTATTTTTACAGCTATTTCTGTATCTTGCTAGGTATCTTTGTTAGGCAAAAGGTTGTTTGTTTTTTTTCCAAGAGGTGTGTAGTGTAATGGGGATTTTTAGCTGTGCTGTTTAACTTTTGCATGGCAACTGAAACATCTGAAGAAAAGAGTGCTCAGAAATTGGATAGCTTAAAGGGTGCAGAGCTGAACTCTTGCAGCGAGGAATAAATAAGAATAAAGGTAATGCACACCGTTCTGTTGCAGCCCAAGTACCTGATCGAATCCTATTTTACCATGTCTTTGTCCCTGGGAGTATTTGAATTGTTTGGGCTGCTGCTGGTAAAACTGACACAGTATCCACACAAAATGGAAGATATTAATGTGCAAAGGTTTTAAGCAACTTGACAGAAGCTCTGAAAGGAGCAGGGCCAGGGACAAGCTTAGAAACGTGGAAGTATTTTGGATTACTGCACCCAAGCCTCAATTTCACAAGATATTTAAAACACATGCCTACATTTAAGCATATGAATGCTTGTACCAGCTTCAATGAGACCCTTCTCTCAGATAAATTTGGGCATAGGCTCAGATGTCTCACTGAATGAGAAATGTAGAAGGACTTCGCTTACTTCCTCCTCAGAGCCCAAATAGTAACAACTCTGAGTAAATCCCAGTTGAGTATGTAAAGCAGATGAGTGCAAAGAACACTGTGATAAATCCTCTACCAGTTCTTAAATCTTGCTGATCTTTAATCTGATAACTCTTCCTCCCTCAGAAAAACTGATGGGTATAGTATTTCAGCTCTCAGACCGCATGCCGGTATGCATAGATGTATTACGTGCTGCATCTCAGGGCAGTGAGCATATGCAGAAATAAGGAATTTGGGTTGTTCAATTAGAAATAGATGGTTTTTAAGCTGTCTTTCATTAAGACTATTAATTAACAGAGAGCTTTCTCGCTCAGCCAGGAAATGCTTCTTGAGAGGTGCTGTAAAGCCAGTTTACACACCCATTCCTGATGCTCACAGCGGAGATGAAATAAAATAATTTCTCCTGCTGCTCCCCATCCTCTGCTGCTGTCCCAGCCAAGGGATTTGCTCCAGATGGCAGCGGTGGGTGGGAGCACTCTGTGCTGGGGGACAAGGAGGGAGTTGTGCTCCGTTCCCTGTGCACCCCTCACGGGTGATGTCTGGAGGATGAACATGCCAAACCCCCACTACCATCCGCTCCAGTCGAGCTGAGAAATGGCTGCGAAAGGACCTCCTGCTCCCATCTCCCTGCTGGCATCATCTGGTCCTTCCCTGCATCCTTCAGGCGTCACTGGAGGTAACGGGGAATGATTGAAAGTCTCTGGGTTTGTGCTTTGTCAGAGGATGGAGCAAACCATCCTATTTCCTGCCCAACGTGCTCATGGCTCCCCTGTTCCCCCCTGGACCGGCACCGTGTGAGTCTGTGCTAACACGTATCGCCCTGCATGGCAGGGCTGGCGGCCAGCCTGGCTCCGAGCCTCCGCAGGAATATCCTCCTCCATTTGAAAACAAATTTAAAAATAGTATTTTGAATTTCAGAGCTCCTGATTGAAGATACTGGAGACGTGATGGATCAGGTTGGCAGAAGAGCTCCCGGATGAGTCGCCAGCATCCCATCGAGAGGTACCGTGGCTCCGGGAGCTGATGGCTACCTGGGGATGACACCAGCTCTCAGCTGGGGTGTGGCCCAGAGTTTCTGAAAGCAAGAGGGGGAGTTGAAAAGCAAAGCCGCTCTATTGATTTCACCGGGAGAGGCCAAGGACCAAGGACAGGCAGGTGGCTGCCAATGTTCGCAGCCTGGCAGAGCCAGCGTGGGAAAGGTGAGGCTGCCACGAGGCCCTGCTCCTTTCCCTGCTGCAGATGAGAGGGCAACTGCCTGTGAGAACAGAGGGGACCATTAGAAGAGCTTTAAACAGAGCAGGTCCCCAGATGTGAAAACCTCCCTGCCGGCTGGAGAATGAGGGGTCTCCTGCAGACTGCTTTATTATTGAGTGCTGAAGCCAGCGCTGTGTCACCATTACCTGCTGGCCTGCATACCTCTGGGGTGATAAATACTGGCTCTTGCAAGGCTGTGATTAGATGACCAGTGCAGCCCATTTTACTGCTGCTCGCCATCGCCTCTGCCCTCCCGTGCTGGTGCTCCCAGGTCCTTTGCCCAGCGTTGGGGTGCTCAGACCAGCCCAAGCCTTCCTTCACGCTGGCTCAGGGTTTTGTGCTCCTGCATCCCCTCAGGTGAGTTTGGGCTGCTCTGTCCTCCGCGGACTGGGGCTGCAGTTAGCTGGTGCAGCACAGCCTCCTTTAAATCTCAAATATCCTCATTTTCAAGAATGATGGGCATGCGGACAGCAGGGACAGGAGGAGTTTCAAAGCCTGTTCTTCAGCAAGGTGTGTTAAGTCACCAGTATTACATTTGCTCTTACTGACAAAGACTGGCTGCAATGCCAAAATGTCTATATGAAATAAAATAATTTATTTTTTGCTGTCTGGGCTTGATGCTCCCACTGAGAGGAGAGGTTTCTCATGAGCTTCTGGAGGGAGGGAGCCACCGGCTGCATGCAGCAGCAGAGCCTGGTCCCAGTGTTCTCTCTTTGCAAAGAGGATTTCAGAAGAGCCATGACTCCTGCAGCCAAAAGCTGCTTCGTGTAAAAGCCGATTTAAAACCTTCTATTTGGTTATGAGTTAATAAAGGAAACAGAACTGCTGATTGGGACATGAGATGTTGAATTCCCTGTGTAAAAGCTCAAGAACTGAACTAAATTCTCAACTTGGAAGACATCCCTCCAGCTGGGGTGAGAGCTGCTAGCACAAAAACCTCTGTTCATGCTTTTGTGTATATCTTTGGTAGGATATTGTGGTGCCCACTCCACTGTCCACCACGCAAGCGCCTTCCAAGTACCACGGTGATTTGGGTGCTTTGATTTTTGTGTTAAGTTCCTCCTCACACAGCGAGGAGATAAGATCAGCCTTGATTACCAGCCATGTTTTCTGACTGTTTTTTCTAAATGCTGCTTTTGACCCAGGCGGTCCGTCGTTTCCAAAGCTCTCACTAACTGGCTGGGCTGGGGGCTGCTCACGTATCCCTATCGATCTGCTCACATGTCCAGCTGAGTTCATTTGGCTGCTCTGGCTATTTCGCCGATCCCCACATTAATCTGTCTGCAGACTCCTCTTTCAGCCACTTTGCAGCTTCTCAGCAGCTTTGCCTGGAGCAGGAATGTATTTTTCATCTTTCTGCTGAGTTTACACGAGGTGAATTTAGAGAGCTGCCAATGCCTGCGAACTTCCCAGGATGCAGCAGAGGCGTTGCTACCTTTAAGTGAAAACCCAAGGCTGAATTGGTTTTCTCTTGTTTTGCTAATTGGCTCAGCGCTGTGGTTGGTATTTGTTGCTTTTGTGATAGTCCTTGATTTCTAGGTCTCTCTGTCATATTATGCTGCTCCCATGAAACATGGGAATATCACACTCTTCTTGGGATATGCCAACAACTCAGGAAGGGGGAGAGTGTAACCAAACAGATTTCCCACCTTCAGGAGCAGGGAAACTGCTGAAATGTTGCCTGCCTTATGTTAAGCAAGTGAGCTGTTGTATAAATTGTATTTATTGTGTTCATTTCTCCAAAGAGAGCCAGCATAGAAAGACTTCTGCCTCCATCGTGCTGTAGATCCAGGTGCTTTGCTCCTTCACAGGGAGTCATTTGAACAGGGTTGTCCTTGCCTTGTGCTCTGCCAATCCAATCCTTGCTTTTGAACAAAGAAACCCCTGCTCCTCCAAAAGAAATGGGTTTAAGTGGTTATGAGGCTATAAAAAAAGAAAAGAAAAATGCTGGGAGAAATTTTGCAGAACCTCTGAAGATGCACCTGTGACCAGCCATGGAAAAATGCACTTGTGCTGCTCTTCTGAAGTTTTTACCAGTAGTTAACTTCTGGCAAAGTCTACCTTCGATCAGGCTGGTGTCAGTAGCAGTGCAGCCATACCTGCAGGGAGGTCCCTGAACCCCCCCAGATCCTTTGGAGAATGGGAACAAACAATTTCCGTTATTTTACTTCGTAACTCTTCAATTTGCTCTTGGCAAATGCGGGCTGCCAAGAGAAAGATAAACTGTTGGGTGCACAACCAGAGGTGACGGCGCAGTTGATCGTGTGCCTGTGCCTCTTGCTAAATGGAGCCTTTTGAAGCCATCCTTGAGTGGAAGTCAACGTGCAGCAGATCTTTTGCAGGAGGGAAGGTGGGGGCTGCATGGCCGCGGCGGGGGCACAGTGGCATTTTGGGGCAGGTGAAGGCAAGAGCGATGGAGCTGAGATGCCTGTTTTGGCATTTCCCCCGGGCTCAGCTGCCCTGAGTTCCTCAGGAGAGCACCAGGAAGCTATCGCTTTCCTTACCCGCTTGATTCCTCCCCGTGCTTTAAAGCAAGGGCTTTTTCCCCACGACACAGCTGTAAAGTGTAGTTTAACAGCAGCCTCTTTATAACTTTTTACGTAGCCACATTCTAATTAAAAAACAAAACTCATCAGAAATTGCCTTCCAAGGGACCTACCCCAAGTGGGGATTGAGGGCATTTGTCGTACAGCAGCCGAAACTTTTAAAAATGTTTGGTTTACAGTGCAGCAATTTCAGTACATGGGAATGGGCTATTCCAGCTCACAGGAATTGGCTATTCCTCACCCAGGAGCCCTGAACAGTGCTTTGCTGAGGACAAAAAAGTCTTAAACAAGCACAAAAATTCACTTTAGCTTAAGAACACAGTGGATGGTCATGCTGGGAAAGTGAAGCATTGGCAGGGAAAGTCGCTCCTGGATGCTCTGTTCGGATGTTGGCATTCTGGAGACCCAGCCATCCTACGGGATTCATCCCATGCACTCGGTCCCCATCCTGGCGGATCCTAAAGACATTATGACACTTGTTCCTTGGTGACTTTCCAGGTTTCGTATATGGTAAAACAAGCAAGAAATAGGGCATCACCCCAGAAATAACAACTGAAAAAAATGTGTAAGGCTGGGATAAGAAAATCCCTATGTGAAGACGGGATTGCTTGTGCTTCTCATTTGTTTCTGGCATTGCAGATCTAGGGGCTAATGTGCATCCAGTGGTTTCCACCCCACAGTCCTAAGAGCCAAAGACTTGCTCTGTTTTGTTAACTGGAGCTGGTGTGATGTGATCTGAGACCGGCAGGCGATGCTTTAGAGCTGTGCTAAATACAGTGACTAAGTACCGTGACATTTTTGATGGCACCAAGTGACTCAGGATGTTCTTTGTGGCCAGCAGCTGGTGGGACACGGTGACAATGTGGTGCCGGGTCAGGGCACTTCATTAGGGCATGGTGGCACCTAGAGCCACTTAGTTTTGAAGAGGTTTGTGAATGTCCTGAGCCCTTCACTCCAATGCTATCCCAGGTTTTAACATTTAAAAATATCAGGTTTTAGCATGGTGCAGTGTCTCTCTAAGCTTTTTCTTAGTTTAATTCACCCATCCACATCCATGGCAGAACTTCCCCATTCCCAGGATAGAGATGCTGGGCTCCAATTCTGCTGCTGTTCATAAAGTAATGTCTAAAGCCCAGTGCTCCAGGTCGGGCCTCTTGCCCAACCCTGCCCGTTCACAAACGGGTTGCCACATTGTTTGCTATAAAATGCTTGTACCAAGATCCTGCGTCGGGGTGAGCGGGGCTTGCGACTGCCGAGGCTGCAGTGCCACAGCAGAGACCCCGCTTCCAGCAAGCAGGGAAGTCTTCCAGGGCAGTGGAGCAATTTAAGACCTTAAACTTGACCTTGAAATGCTTTCTAATTCAGGGTGAGGGAGGGAGAAGTTTGAGGTGGGTCATGGTGTGGGACAATGCCCCTGGATACCCACATCTTAGGGAATCTCAGGGCACCAACTCTGTATAGATAAAAATATAAATGCTTACATACATATAGATGCGTGTGTTATATATTGCCATCAGTCTGCCTGCAGGCAGCTGCTGAGATGGGCAGTTTGTCTCTCCCCAGGGCGGGTGGGAAATGAGCCAGACTGCTGAGAAAAGAGAGGGACATTGAAGTCAACTAAGAAGATTAAGGCGTGGGGGAAAAAAGGACTGATCTGCAGCTGGAGAAGTGGGGGCAGAAATTGTTCTTCTCATTGTTTTTCTCCCATTTCCCCACCTGCCTGTCTGCCTGGCCAAGCTGCTGCCAACTTGCTTTCCTGCAGCCCATTTCACTTCTCTGGTGCCCAGGAACCTCCTGCAATGCCTCTGCGTGGCCATGGCAGGAGAGTGATGCGTTTGATGGTGCTGCTGGCAGCCCACAAAGCAGCGCTGCCGGCGAGGGAGTCGGCCGTGGAAAAAAAACAGTTGCAGATTTTCTTGAGCCCCAAAGCCCTCCCTCTCCTCCCTCCGGCAACTGTTCACATAAATCTCACCTCCTGCTCACAGAGAGTGCCTGTCTCCTCTCACTGCCCCCTCCCGCGCTCCCCCGCCGGCCCTGAAAGGGAGACGGCAATCGGCCGGGCTGCAGCTCTCTCTGTTTCAGGGTGCAAAATCGGACAGTAAGTTTTGATGCAATTGGCTGAAGAAAGCCTGAAGAGCTGCAGAATTGAGCTGCAATGATGGAGCTGAAGTTGCCTGTAATAACTATAATAAAGCTGTGAGCATCTGCGAGCCCCCTGCCCCGTCCCCAGCAGCGACTGCCTTTGGCAAAGGGCTCCAGCAGAGATGGGATCCTCTGGGCAGGCTCGGGACCACGGAAAAATGCACCGAAGCTCTTTAAAACTGCAGCCTGCTTCCTGCATGGGTTAGAAACAAGTGGCTTGGGTTTTGTTTTTTGGTTTTTCTCTCCGGGTCTATTTCCCTGCGTTGCCTTTCTGTGTGACATGGCATCGCCTGCTCTCCGCAGCTGGACAAGGAGGAGCATTGATGAGGGCGAGGGTTTGCAGCAGCAGAGGGACCATCAGGCTGCTGGGGAGCTCCATCCCAGAATGGGGCAGGGAGAGGTGTCACCCCTCAGCCCAGGCTGTCAGCTCACAGGCCCCTCACCAGGGGCTTAAACTAATTTTTTTTTTATTCAAACTTTGTGTTTTCCTTGCAAGGGAAGCATTTTTGCTTTCAAAAAAAAGGAAAACAGCTGTGAACTACCTTTTATTTTCCACTCCCCCACCTAGAAAAAGTTAGCGAAATATAATTTTTAAAATGAAATTGTGGGGCAATGATGTGTCTAGGCAATATACACATTTTTAGTGCTCTGTGGGGTCATCACAACAAGCACCTTATGTATCCTGATCTATTTATAAGCAGAAGTCCTGTCCGTGTTGTAAGCGCCTGCCTTGAGGTTGCCCCAGCAGTTAAGGCCAGTGCCTGGGGAAAAACCTTCCCCTTTTTTAATCCTCATCCATACTTTGAAGGCGGCAGCATTCCTCCTGCTGAGTTTGTTTTCAAATCAGGACCAGGCAGGGGCACAGCCGAGTTACGGGGGATCTCATCCTACCGCAGAATTATTCATTTTCTTTTGTAACTATTCATTATCTTCCCTTTTTTAGGGCACTTTCTGCCCTGTGCTATTGGCTCAGCATCATCAGGACTGTCCATGAGACCAATGCCACATTTTTCTTCTGGTCACCAAAATTTAATCTCGGGCTCAGACAGAGCATTAACAACCACCTGTGCGCGGGGGACACATGCTGTTCATTTTATTGCGGTGCGGAGGGAAATGCCTCGTGTGCTGCTGGGTTACATGGTTCCCCCATCAGATCTATTATTAAAGATATTCCTGCCACTGAGCTCATTAAGAAATGCATTCCCCAGCTCCTTCTCGCTTGGCCCTGCCTCTTTTCAAATGGAACCTTTTAATTTGAATGAATCTTTAATTTGATTCTGTCTCTTTTCATGCTCTCCCTATAAAGAGCTATTCCCCAGGTTCCTTAGGACGAGGAGTTATTTGATCAGGTTTAAATGTGGATGTGTAGCTGTGGAATTGATCTAATTTTGTTGATGCGGCTGCAGGATTTTATTGCCTGCTTGTAGTGGGGATGTGTAATCATAAAAGAGCAAGAGGGTGGGAAGTCCTGGGGTTTCTCGGTCTGCGCTGCTCGTCTCCAATGGATTTCACACATGGGGCAGTAAAGGGAAGGGCTCACTACTGGGCTGGTTTCCTTGTTTTCTCTGGGGGATGCTTCATTTTCAGCTGTGCATTTTTTTTGTGCTAGAGCACTCCGTGCAACAGGATACTGGGAGGAAGGGGGAGCAGGGGGAAAGGGTTTAGCAACAAAAATTAATCCACAGGGACTTTTTGGAGGGGTTAATGGCTACTTTTAGGTCCTGATCCTATTTCTGTGAAGTAAATGGCCACAGGGCTTGAGCCTTCTGTCTCCGGAGGAACGAACTGAGTTGGGGAGCGGAGCCAAGCTGGAGTGTGGTGAGCAGCTCTGTATTTGTGGGCTTTTGGTTTTGACTACAGGTTGGATATCCAGCTGGTGAGCATGTTGGGTAATCTGCACGGCTGCGATGCCGCTGCAATTAAACACACATGGCTGCAAGTCTGATCCGGGCAAAGCATCAGCAGGGCCTGATGTGCCACAGTGTGGTGTGATAGGGACGAAATCCCTTTCCTGCCCAGACCACAGCGCCTTCCTGCAAACTCTTTCTTGTCTGACAGCGGAGATGGAGGAGGTGGTTACAGCTGATAAATGGGAAATCCTGCATGTTCTCTTCCTTCCCCTCACAGGGCTCTCCTAGACATCTCTTAACCACAACACCATGTTCGTCAAACCGATGCACAGAAAAGCATCTTCCCTGCTTCTCATCACCTCCGGACAAACGGCACAGCCTTGCTCTGCTCCCGTGACCTTGTGGACTCCAGTGGATGCACTCCTGATTTACACCACTTCAGGTAAGATCTGGGCCCCGACCATGCTTATCCCAAGCGCTTTTGCACCAAAATGACAACAGTTATCGCACCTCCAGGCTCCCGCCTCGGGGGTGAGCTGGTGCCTCTGCAGCCTGCTCCCATTCCCAAAATGCTGAAGACTTTCCTTAAAATCTCCTCCACAGGGTGTTTTCCCCAAGGAGCCCTTCCCCGGGTGTGTGTCCCTGGGGACAGGGCCAGCGGTGAGATGCCTGTAAACAGCCGCTGGGCACATGGGCGCTGCCTTTAACACTCCACCACGATTTCTCCATCCTACGCAGCTGCCAGATGCCGCCCTCTCCCCGCTCCCTCCCTGCCAGGTGCTGCAATGGGGTTTGCAGGAGCAATCCCTTGTTGGGGAACAGCACAGCCCAGTTGCGTCAGGTCTCTCTCCCCGGGGATGCCGACCCTTCGCCCCCCTGCACCAGCACAGCTGGGGTCCGGGGCTTGCCGCAAGTCAGCTGTGCTGCTGTAGCTCAGTCTGGGGGGCTCTGGCTTGTGGCAGAGCTGGTGTCACTTGGTCCGTGTCACTGCTTGCTGCTGCTGCAAGGTCTGTGCCACGTGAGCTCACGTCTCCCATCAGCCAGAAGGGCTCCTGCAGATGACAGCTGTGCTGGGTTGTGGGTATGGCCTTCATGTTTCTGCCCGCTCAGGCACTAAACTGCCCTGAAAACTCCCTTTAGTTGGCATCAGAGCATGCTATAAGTGGGATAAACCACCATAACCAGCCTCAACCTAGTGGATCTGGGCAAGGGGATGGACTTCTCAGAACATGGCTGTGACTACACCCCATGGGGGTGCACCCAAAACCAGCCCCTGGGATCCAGAAAAGCTCCTGGGTGCTCCCTGCATCCTCACGCTCCTCGAGGAGAGCCGTGACCAAGCTGCGGGGCTTTGCTTTCGATTCCCCCAGTGCCCCAGGAGCAGCATCGGGGTGCAGACAAGCCCCAGTTGCCTGAGCCCCCCACTTGCCTGGTCTGGCAGCGTTTGCACCCCACTTGGGAGGACACGGTGGGCTTGCTCCCAAGGGACATGGACCACGCCACTTTGGGAGACTTAAACTAGCCCTAAACCCCAGGCCCGGCTTTGTGCACGAATCTTCTGAAAACCCTCATCTGCTGAAGAGCTTATTTCCCATCCAGGGTGGGTGGACAGCACAGTGGAAAAAAATGCAGCTTTTATGCTGCTGGATCCAAAACACCATCTGTGTTTAAGAGCTCGGCTACTATAAACGTGGGCGGTGAAACCTGGTTAACCCGTGCTTGGGGTCTCTGGGAACACTGGCAGCCGAACTGTGCACATGGTTTGTGCCAGTTCGGGCTCTGCGGGTGGGAAGATGGAGGTGCTCTGGACCCCTTTGTTTTTAGGTGCCATCAATACAGATAAAACTGGACTTTGCAGCTGATTTAGATGAAATTTGACCAGCAACACCATTCCCAGCCTGATTTTATACCTCCTTTCCTCTCCCCCTCTACTTCCCCCTTCGAATGTTTTATGGATTATGCAGCTCCTGCCAAACAATTTGAGTCTGAGACCATACTATATTTTGGCCTGTAAAGATGTTGAATGAACGATTTAAAACTCTGAGTCATTAAAACTGTCCAGGAGAACCTAATGAATGTTATTTACTGTGCTTCCTAGCTCAGCTAAAATCCAGCTTTTTCTTCTCCTGCTTTCTATACTTTTCTTTTAAAAACAGCAGCCAAAATTGTCTGGAAAGCATTCCTTGCTAGAGACAAACTGGATCAGTAAGTGGAAATGTCATTTTTTAAGAATCTCCACCACTGCTTTGAAGTAACTTCATGTTTTTGTTTGATTGCTCTAATTCAAAAGCTTTATCTTCTAGGCTATCTCTTAAAAAAAGGAAATCTAGTGGCTGTAGCTAGCATTAAAAAAAAAAGAAAAAAAAAGCTGCCAAATCCTGATCTTTTGATGATAAGTCTCTTCAGAAGGCAGCCTAGGTGGGCTGGCTGCTGGGCTCCCGCTCCGGCTGGGCAGCACTGCCGAGCTGAATGCAGTTACTCCCCATTCCTGTGATGCTGGAGAGGTCAGAATAGGACCCCCCCCCCCCCCCCCCCCCCCCCCCCCCCCCCCCC
>RSEF01000005.1:61124255-61144181 GCA_003993805.1 Himantopus leucocephalus
CCCCCCCCCCCCCCCCTTAATTTCTGTTTGTGTTGCCGAGCTTAGCCTTGGAAATGGAAATCTGACTTGAAAAGAAACTACTTGCGATTAGAGGCTGTGAAAAAAAAATAATCTAATGAGTTGCTGCTTTTAATTCCACATCTGAAAGGCAATCTATTACTGTCTTTTATCACTTCTGTCTCCTATTAGAGAAGCAATCTCATGCTGGGACTCTTTCAACACCCAGGCAGTTAATATACATTATAATTATTGCCTAATGTATGAATAGCCTGGTGAGCCCAAGTTCTCTGTTCATTTTTACTCGGCTCCTGGAAAGCCCGTACAGTACGTAAGCAGGGCTGGAGTAAGGATCTCATGAGATTGATGAAGGTTTTATTTTAAATAATTTATTTCTTGCATTGCACTATCGCCTCAGAGGCTGTTTTTGAGAACAAGTGCAGAATACTCACGTAGGAAGAGATGATTCCTGCCCCAGAGAGGTAACAGAGAGACGGGTAGAGGCAGGAAAGGAAGGGGAGAAGTCCCAAGAGATCAGCAGGGAATGTTACTGAGGACATCCGCCAGCTGTGAGCTTGGGAGATCTGGGTCCATGTTGAACTTCCCAGTGCTGTTCGAAAACAAAAAGGAAAAAAAAATTGATGAAATTTTAAAACCTCACAGAGGGGTTTGATTTCACCTTGGGTCCCCCAGCTCCAGTCTTGCTGCTGAAAGGCATTCAGGACCAGCACAGGGTTGCTGTCTGGTGCCCCGACCAATAAGCGACACAGCCATTAAACCCCAACCCCTCCGTGACCCGGCACGTGGGTTTTCAGACAAGCCAGAAGCTCACAGCAGGTTGTGGAAATCCTTTATTCCTCACCACATGTTGGTGATGGCTTGATGCAACGGCGTGGTTTTGGTGCAGCAACAAGCACCAGGCAGTGTGGCACAGCTTTATCCTTTGAGCCTTCATTTGAACCTTCTCTCAAGGCTATTTGCAAACTCCTGCTTCTCCATTTTCCCCATGGCGGCTTCCCTGAAGACCATCCGCACCCAAGGACAATGTGAACTTCAGACCTGGTCAATAAACCACCCTATGAATCGCCGTCGCTGGGGGACTGGGGTCTGGGCTGTTCCTTCCACCCCATGGAGAGCTCTGGTCATCTGTGCCAGGAGCCTACACAGGTCACAACACCAGGGCCAGCTGGAGCAGGCTGCACCCACAGGATAACTTGCCTCTTCCTAAAATTGCTCTTAGAGTGCAGTTAATTATTTACAGGCCTTAACACTTACAGCCACGCAGACCCAAGGATAGAAGGGCATTAAAATTCCACTTGATGCTCACCAGGCCTGACTAATAAAATAATGTCCAACAAGGACATCAATTAGCCACCGATTCGCTAACGCTTTGCGAGGCTAATGACAGCTGGAGCGAGGAATTTGAAACCCGACTCATTTCTCCAGCCTGCACTGGGGTGCCAGGGATAAAAGGTTAGTCATGTGTACCAAATGCAGCGTGAGCTCCTCCATTATTTATGTGTGTCAAACAGACAAGGAGCATTTCAATGCCTGCAGTCACTCTATGGTAATTTGTATTATATAAACAGATATAATCTGGTCATTAATACACATAATTCTGAGTGAGCTGACAGTAATGAATCTGGAGTATGCTGTTCCATTGACTTCTTCCCTTGATAAATAACAATCTGTATTAACAAGAACTGATATACTGTAGCCAGCAGCACCCAGGAGCATGGTGGGGTTCATGGTGGACACAAGGTACGTAGCTTTGCTCTTTGCTTTTTGTCCTAAAGTTTTCAGCCAGGCGCTAGCTATACACCGATGGGATTCAGGCTCCTCTTGCACCAGGCCAGGTCTCTTCTGTTTATTGGCTCAGGACTGCTCATGTTGCATCAATCACTGCTCGGCACTGCACGCCCCACATCTCTGGCTCTGGTAAGCTGGGTTGGGCTCATTGGCTTTCCTGTTCCTTCCCACCTCTCGGGAGAATGCTTTCATTAATAGGTAATAACTGAAGGTTTGGGTTTTTTTTTGTAGTGGTGTAACAGGCATTTTCTGGGAAAGTGGAGGTGGGTGTGTATGGACATCGTTTAGAGACTCGTCTTGTCACGGCTGCACAAATACCACAGATCTGTGCCACTCTCGTAGATTTGCTTTTTTCTCAAGGCACTGGAAGTTGAAGATACCAACTGGTATATGCCTCTGGACATGTACCATGAGTGGAGCAGCTCAGCTATTGACTGTTGAGCCAACAGTGGCCCATGGGATATGTTGACACAGACTGATTTCCATGCAGTTGCAGTGGAAATGGGGACAGCTTTGTGGGTCAACAGCAGGATGGCCACCATCACACAGCAGTGCCATGAAGCATCAGTCCCCCCATCTTGAAAAGAGGATTTGCCTACCCGCGTGGGAAGGTGGTCAGCATGGGCTCAGTCAAGGAGGTGGAGAGCAGAGCGGTGCCTTGTCCTGGAAGTGAGCCCGGCCATATGCTCATCAAGCTGCCCCGGGCTCACCCTTCCTCTGGATCTGTCTCCATCAGTAAAAGGTTTCAGTGACTAACTCTGCCTTTCCGGCAACTCTGAGGATGTTTTGGGAGCTCCCTGGAGGGCTGCAGCTCTGCTAAATAGCAGGGAAGAGGCTGAGGATTATTTATATGGAGTTTCTAAACCAGCTTTGCAATAAACAATCTCTGTTAACAAACCCAGATGAAGTGGGTTTGGGAGTGTCCAGCTGGAAACGCAAACACTTGATCCCACAGCAATTCCCAAGCCCAGGAGCTGTAGGGGAGTGTCAGCAAGATCCTGTCCCACCCAACGCCCTGGTCCTTCTTGCTGCTCCAAGGGCAGTGTCCAGCAACTACAGCATGGGCTCCTTGTGAGATTTAATCTCCAGGATCCAGGAGGCAAACCCCACTGTTCTTTATGAGGACAAGAAAGATCTGTTTGCCAATGGTACAACTGGCTCATATCTACCAGTGGAGATATGGGAGAGATTTACCATAAGGCTACTCCCAGTGTTTTAGGTGTTGCATTACCCATTCTTACCTAACATAATTTTTGGCCATGCCTCTGCACAAAATGCTCCCAGCCTTGCTCATGTCAACAAAGCAGCAATGGGAAATTTCAAGGCAAAAGCCCAGCGTAGGCAGTTCTGCCTAGCTGCAGGTTGTACAAACCCATTTATTTAAAAATACGTAGTCTCTGTCTAATGATCATCTTAGTTACCACTGGAGTGAAAAGTGTGTCAGCAGCCCCATATGATGTAACCTTACTATCTGGCTGTTTTCAAAGGACACACACCAAAAATGTTGCTTTTACCGTCCTTCCTTTTTCTGCAGGGTTATTGCCCCCCTCACAGACAACAAGAAGTTTCCCTCCCTGTACTTTTAAAAAAATGCTGCAATTGCCCTAATTCTCTTGTCTGTCTCCTGCTTCTTGTGCCCTTTTGTTTCCCATATGGATCATCTATAGATCCTACCGTCTGATTTGTATTCACTGCCTTCGGCTTCCCTGTTCCCCATTTGTTTCATAAAGGATATTTGTATTCTCCTCTTGGTGAAAAAGGAGTTGTTGTTTTAACCACTCTAACAGTCTCTTGGTTGTCGGATTGTGACTTTTGGTCAGTATAGAGAAATGTTCTTCAATATTCCCCAATCATTCTTGTTTTTTTGGTTGGTTGGTGGGTTTTTTTTTTTTTTTCTGTTAAAATTCTTTCTTTGAAGTGATTTGGCTCATGATTGTTTTCAGGTTTGTAACAGCAGCCTGGGAGAGCAGGAAGGCACTATCTTACTGGGTTTGATTTTATTCTGTCTGCACATAACAAATGTTTTCAAGTGGCAATCACTTCCTACCTAAGCTACTGTGCGTTTTTAGTCCTGTGATCAAATTCTCTGTATCTGCCAAGAAAAAAGGTCTAATATACAATTCTCCCCTGTTGGATGTGTGAGTTCTTTTGAGATAGGAAATAATCACCATCATCTTTACAAATACGGAGGCTGTTTCAGCGCTGGAGGCAGCTTTCCTGCAGAATTCACTCTGTTTGATGTTTTCCCGTGACAATCTGGCCCTTTTCCCCTCCTTGCCTTTGGCAGCTGCTCAGGGAGACATTCAGATGGTTTGCAGGTTTGATTTTGTGCTCCACTGCAGATACTGGTTGGTCTATTTTGTGCTTTCTATTTTAGATGATTGAGCCATCAATTTTCAGATTAATTTACTACTGAGTCCAATGACCTGGATGCTCATGATCCTATCTCTAACAGTTCTCCTTCTTGTCGCCGCTTCAGCCTTCCTAAAAGCCATGATTTTAACGCTCCAATCAGCTTCCCACCAGGTTTCCATTTTTCCAGCTAGGCCAAATTTTTGCCTGTACAATAGTGATTTGTATTTATTAGCCAGGACCTACCTTTGGTGAATAGGTGATGAAAGAATTTCTCCTCACTTCCTTCTTTGCTTTGATTAATTTTGTTCGCAGCACCTTCATTATGTGCTAAATGAGTTTCCGTTTGTTCCCTCTTTGCACCTTTCCCTTTTGTTGTTAGTCTAACACCTCCCTGCCTACGGCAGCCTGTCTTTGCCTCAGAAAATTGGTTTCCAATTTGGGAAGGAAGCTACCAAAATCCTCCAAACCCTCTCGTGGAAAGGCGAGATAAGTGCTTTGCAAATGACACCCATCTTACCACTTCCATAGTCAGCTTTCCCATTGAACACCTTCTGGTTTTCTTCATCAGGAGATGGGGATCTCTGAAAGTTCCTTTGGGCACCTTTTCAGCATCCTTTCAAGTGATGCAGCTAGAAAACAAGAGAGAGGCTGTGACTGAGGCACATCAGTGATGGTATTGAGCTGCAGCGGGGCTCCTGGCTTCCCGTCTCAGTGGTGTACCGGCTGGAGCCATCACAAGGTAGCTACGGCTCTCCTTTGGAAAAGATCGGACCCCTCAGAAAGCTGGTTTGGCTTGTTAAAACAGCAGAAAACTAACCTGGGGAAAAAAAGAAGAAAAAGGTTGTGCTCTGCTGGGCTAGGGAGAGGATGAGAGGAATGATGTTCCTTCTGCAGATTGGTCTCCACAGAAAGCCCAACCCCAGTCCTTCCAGTGACTAGCCTTCTTGCAGGATCCAGTTATCCTCCTGGGACAGCTGAAAACCTCTTTGTAGGCAGGCTGGATTTACTTAGTTTTGGTTTATAATTGAAATGCAATAAATTTCACTGTATTTGTGCCGTCTGCTCTGCTGTGCCCTGTGCATAGGGTCTGCTGCGCCCTGTGCAAAGGGTGTGAGTCCTGCCGGCCGCCCCTCCGTTGCTCTTCATCACCTGCAAGCGCAGGGAGAGATTTTGTTGTTTTCACACTAAGAACTTAACGACAGCAAGGAACTCCTCATGACACTGAGTTTCTCACTGTCTTTATTTTTTTTCCTCTGGAAAGTCATTTCCTCTCTTCTGGACAGAAATGATAAAGTGGGATGATCCTAACTGATCATCCAATTGATTTTGACTGCCATTCAGAAAAATGCTTCCTCTCCCTCCCAGACCGTAAGCATCTGTAAGCATCCTGCTCATCAACAAACACTCCAGCAGATGCAAAGCATCCCTTGGAAACCACGGTGAGAGCTGCACACATGCTTAGGTGCTCCACTGAACTGGGGCCTCTCTAAACAAGAAGAGACCATTAGTTTTGGCTCATTAGCTTAACCGAGATGACTATTAAATCCCACTCCTCCTGCCACTTTCTGTAAAATAAACTTAGAAATGAGCCATCTTTGCAGCTGTGACTAGTAATAAATCCAATTAATTTCCATGTCTTTAGTGTTAATATATGCATTAGACATGTCAGCTCTGCCTTTTTGTTTCCTTCACGGAAAAGCTTGTCTCAGAGATTCCCTTCTAATTAGAGTGGGAATTTACTCCTTTGTGGATATATTCCTCCAGGAAGCCACCTACTGAGATGCAGCTTCTTCAGTCCCAGGGAATGATGTTTCTGTTTGGTTGGGTTTTTTTTAAAATGCATATGACAATTAGTATCACAACAAATTCATACTTCCCTTGCTAGTTTAAGGGTTAAGGAAAAAACTCCACTTTGTCCTGTGAAGATGTCGCCAAGCAAACAAAGCAGAAACCAAAGGCACAGATGCACTTCTCTTTGAAATCTGCATAGTAATTACTGTTTACCTTCCTTCCTCCTTCATTGATGACTCCAATACAAAGGGTACAGTAAACAGCTGTGTGGGATTCATGGTCAGATCCATTAGCAGAATCAAGTATTTCAGCAGAGGGCAAGTCTCATGCCAGTCGTTTAAGACCGGATAACAAGCTGAGAGGGAAACCACACAGGTCACAGGTCTGTAGGAAAAGTCTTTTAGAAAGTATTACTGGTAGGGCGCCTCTTAATTACAGGGAGATCAGAGCCCCAGTGCAGATGGAGGGGCAAAATGCACAGGCTCCAGCGAAGCCTTTGAAAGTTTATCAGCACTTGTACTCCAAAAACGGCCCATAGATGTCTCATATCTGTATGTCAAAGAGCACAGCCCACTCAAAATGGGAGTCCAAGACTACTGGTGCAGACCTCAAGGCACTGTGTGCTCTGTAGGCAAAAGAAGCTGGAACTTGAGTCCTGTGNTGCTTGTACTCCAAAAACGGCCCATAGGTGTCTCATATCTGTATGTCAAAGAGCACAGCCCACTCAAAATGCGAGTCCAAGACTACTGGTGCAGACCTCAAGGCGCTGTGTGCTCTGTAGGCAAAAGAAGCTGGAACTTGAGTCCTGTGCAGAAGCAACTTTTAATTGTATCACATCCGAAACGAAAATCAGCCCAGAAGCCAAATTTACAGGAACAAACTCTGCTACCAACCTCCTTTCCTCCTCCTGCTGCCCCAGAACTAACCTTTCTTCTCCACCCTTACAAATAATGCAAACTCCCAGCTTCATTTTCTGAGACTTCCCAGAGCACTGCGGATGCTTTTCTTTCTGCCTATCTCTCGTGTTACATCCAGGAATGGCTATTTCTCCTTGCAAAGGTTATCTATGTTTGAAGCCTCCACCCCACGGACAGAATCATAAGGTCTCTGATGAGGAACAGCAGGTCTTTGTTCATTCTCAATGCATGGGGCCGTAAATCCTCTGAGGGTGACCAGGGAAACCAAGAGCTTGCTGCCCTCATAAATCTCCCAGAGTGGCTGCTGCAGCCATCGCGTGCTCTCCAAGGGCTGCAGGTTTCCGATGGTCTCTGCAATTGTAGGATAGAAAATAAGCGAGTGTATGTACTAGGGGACAGGAACAAAAGATGGGCTTTGGTCACTGAAAAAGTGACTTTTGGTCAGTTAAAAAATCCCCTGGATAAGCTGCTGGGGATGGTTGGGAAAGACGAGAGAGTGTAACAGCCTTTGGAGCTTTTTCCCCAGTTCTTAGCTAAGCTGGTGTTGATCACCTGGGCTTTTCATGGCCCTTTGTGCATTAAGCTGGAAGTGCTGGCAGAACACCTGCTGTGGTAAACCTGGGGTTGCACCCACATTTAGGGTTGGTGCACCCACTTGAGAATGACCTGTGATCTCGGGAGTGGTGGGGGAGGTCTGAGCAGACCAGCATAATCCAGCCAGCACCCTACGGTCTGGATGCAGATCTTGGGCTGGGTCCATCCTCTCCCCACCTTTTGTCTTGCTCTGATTTCAGAGCAGGACGGGAGAGGACAGGGAATGGCCTCGAGGGCAATGAGCGACACCCAGAAGCCAAACCCTTGTTATTGTACCAACACTTGCCATCCAGTCCTTCCCAACACTGTGGCCCTCTCAAATATGCTGTGGTCAGTGCCTTCATATACCTGCCCATAAAAGATAAAGCTCTTGCCTCATCACAACGGTGCCAGGTGCTGTGTTTGTCTCTTGCAATACGGTGCGGTCGTTTTGAAAGCTCATTGCACCAGGATGTCACCCGTTTGCAAAGGCTGGGAAATCATCTGCGGAGCCAGCGCACCTCAGCATCACGATGGCAAATGCGGAGAGGCAGCTGACAGCACCACTTCCCAGTGACACGGCTGAGCCCAGCTGAGCGTGACAGGCTCTCAAAGTGCTGCTGGGCTGCAAGGAGTTGTTGATTTTATTTTTGCCTTTTCTTAAAGTTTTCCAAGTCTGATCTTTCCTGGGAGGGGTCCCTGTTTAAATCTGTCATCCAGTGGTGTGAAGGAGCTTGATCTTGTGGCAGTAGCGCCAGATGGTGACTGGTAAGGTTTGTGTGCACGTGCCAGCTCTGTTCTCATCTCTGTGTCTTAGCTTGGGTAGATGACTTGTCCCCCCATCTCCGCCTCTAGCTTGGTAAGTTGGGGTATTTACTGCAGCTTCGTTATCTTCCACCCAAATGAAGGATGCTCAGTGTCTCCAGCCGACGTGCTTCTGTTCAGAGCAGGTACAGTGGAAAGCCAATTAAGAGGGCAGGTTTAAGGCAGGTATTGCCCACAGGGCAGTTGTCGTGCCTGTCTCTCCTCATTACCAGTTTCATGTTCAGTCTTTGTGCCAGACTCCCCTTGAGTCTAGCTGCCTGGGAAGGACAAGAGCTGTTTCTCTGGATGTCTGTTGGTCCCCAGCAGCGGTGGAGGGAAGCCTAAGTGAACCAGTCCCTCCAGTTGCTCTGACTTTCCCTGTGTTCCCACTGCCATGACCAGCAAGGAAGGGCCCACTGGTTCCCTGGGCCTTCTGTTGCTCAAAGTCACAGCCTCCTTATAGGCTCTATAGCCCTTGGCTGGATGCTCCTTCCTCCTCTTGTCCTTATGGCAACCATTTAATAAGCAAACTCTCCAGTTATGCTCTTCCCGGCAGGCCCACAGTGTGGCTATTTGAATTCTGCCTTTTCTTTTTAACCAGGTTCGTTTTCTTCCTCCTCCAGGCAATTGGTAATGCCTATGGGAGGGCGCTCACATCCTCCTGCTGCCTTAGATGTCTGAGTACCACTTCCCCTGCTCGCCCAGACAACTGGCAGTCTATTTGTTTTCAGTCTCCCTGGAACAAGCCTGGTCTTTTATTTCGCAGCTTTATTTGGCCCTGCCAGCAGCCCCGGAGCTCCCTTGCCAAAGCAAGAGAAGAGTTGAGCTCCACGCGCTGAGATGCGACTGGCACTGGTGTGAGATGGGAAGCGGGCTCGGATTTGGCCACGTGGCCCAGATGTTTTTGTTTTGATTTCTTTATTTGTTTGCCACTTTTCCTGATGCCTGCTGCTTCGCTCTGGAGGATTCAGCTGTTGTTATAAACAAATTAAAATTTTAAAAAAAAAAAAAAGGGAAAAAGAAGGTGTTGGAGGAAGCAGTGACATTTGGAAAAGTGCACAAAGCAATGTGGTGACGTTTCCCTCAGTCTGCTGAAAGCTTGAAACAACAGCTCAGAGGCAGATCGAGGCTCTCCCTCTTGGCTGTCAGTCCCCTTCCTTGGCTGCGTCCCCCAGCAGGCTCCCAGCACGCCGGGCTCGCTCCCTTTGCACTTTCCCTCTGCAACCACTAAGTGAATGCTATAAGGCATTTTAATAATAACCGAAGTCTGAAGATTTCACGTGGTTCTGGGAGTCGGGCTACAGAGCTGGGCTGTGGCGGGTTTAAATTTTTAGAAGAGCAGCCAAGCTGGAGGAGCTCTGCAAATCCTGCACGCTCCTAGGCTGAGCATCTGCACGCTATACACTGAGATGGTGCCTCAGTTTTGCATCTCAGTTAGGTGGAGCTGGGGAAAGGATCATCAATTTAAACCTCGCACAGACACATGGTTTAACAGCTCCCTGCCTGCAGTTCAATCTCTTTAATGAACATACGCGTAGATCAGAGTGAGGCGCAAACTGAAGAATTCAGATCCCAATCCAAAACATGAATGTGCCAGCGTTTGGGTGTGTAGGTCTGGAGCTGGAGTCTGACTCACTTGCAAATAGGGACCCTTTGCAAAACATGGATCAAGGTTCAAATTCCTGTCCCTCCTCCAAAATTAAATAAAGATTGAAGAAATTCTGAGAACTCAGTGTTTTGGTTCTGGGCCATCTAAGAGGGGTGAAGTATGTGCTTAAGTGCTTTGTTGAATAGGAAGAGACTTGAGCATGCGCTTAATGTTATTAAGTGCTTAGCTGTTTTTGTTGAATCAGGGCCCCTGGCTTTTACAGTCAATACGAACCCCTTAGGCTGCATCTGAAAGGATTTGAAAAAGAAGTGGCATCCAGATACTGCTGGATGTTTGACTGCTGAGCTCTACATTCCTGCTTTGAAGGCTTGTTCCCCTAAATCTGCTCCCATTGCTATTCCAAATCATCTAAATGACTTGTCCCTGGCCACCAGGTGATTAGGCAAGAGAGGATGGGGAGTTACACACCCCAGCACAACTCCTGGAGAAGTTCAGCTGTCCTGCAGTTTCCATCAGTGATCTCAAGGCAGCTGTTTTGCTGGCCCAACTGAAGAGGCACACTGTAGGTCCTCCCATATCCTCTTTTGGTGGCTGCTGTCCTGCTCCTTGTAGCCAGCATCTCCTTGTTGTGAGAGCCTTTGAAGTCAGTTTGCTTAAAAGGAGTGGGGGAGCATGAGGTAAGCTGGCTCCACGTGGGCGACCTGGGTTCGGGAGTGATCACAGGAACACAGCTGGCTGATCCCTCACCAACAGCAGGGAAGAGAGAGTAGCTGCAGGCAGTCAACATTTCAGCCAACATAGATGCTGCTGGAAAGGAGGTGTCCTCAAAAGTCTGCAACAAGAGGATGGATATGAACCTCATCCCCTGAAGTAGCGTTTCGGTGGCACAAGAGCTGGAACGGGCAAGCAGTGTTTGGGAAAAATGAGACTACAGAAAGAAGTGAGGAAAATAGCAACTTTTCCTGCTTTACAGGTAAAAGAGTGTCTGAGACCAGGATGGAAATAGATGGAAAACTTATGCACAGATGAAAGGCTTGAAATGAAATACATTATGCATGAGACTAACAGTTGGAATCTGAGAGCCACTTGGAGGTAATCATCTGAAAAGTGGGGACAGTTCCGGGCAACAATTTCAGCCTATTGCAGAGGCACCAAAATGGTTACCAGAAACTAGATTTCCTTTTAAAGGACAGACAAAGTTAAAATCGCAGGACTGGAGTGGCC
This sequence comes from Himantopus leucocephalus, assembly GCA_003993805.1. Lineage (NCBI taxonomy): Eukaryota > Metazoa > Chordata > Aves > Charadriiformes > Recurvirostridae > Himantopus > Himantopus leucocephalus. The sequence continues at coordinate 61,135,335 of RSEF01000005.1, forward strand.
GTCTCTGGACAAACCAGATGCAGCCCTCTCTCCCCTGTGTCCTCTCCCAGGTCTGGAGGGACAGGCAGGCTGGTGGCTGAGTCTGTCCCAGGACAGGGCTGGCAGTGCTGTCCCCTGGCTAGCAGTGCCGTCCCCTGACTAGCAGTGCCATATGAGGCAGAGGCTTTGATTTGCAATGCCAACATCTTTTGAAATGAAATAACTTTCCCAGCGCTGCCTTGCTGTTGCAGGCTATTTTTCTAAAAACCGTTCCTGTCTGCACATCTGATGCTAATATACAGCAAATGGGAACGCAAAGATGCAGCATGCCCTGAATCAACAGTTCAGCTGCAAGATTCAGATTAAAGTTTTGGGCCAATAATTTCTGGAAATTGAAATGCCATTCTTTTCTCTTGCAGGTTCACAGATGCCTGCGTTGATAGAAAATGTGTTCTTCCAGGACAAAGCCTTCATTAAAGAAGATTAAAAAGTGATATTCCCTCTTAAGCCACCATTGATAAGAGGCTCAATACTCAAAAAATGGCGGAACAATGAAAACAACAGAGATTCAGGTACCATCACAGGTCAGTTTGCACCTGAATTGAAAGCCAGACTTTTGTGTGCGGCAGTTTCTCAGCTCAGGTTTTAAGTTAAGGCTCAGAGACCGACAGCAAGTCCCTACGGAGCCCTATCTGTTTCAATTCAGATCCTGCTGTTTACGTGTCATGGGCTCCGTGACTGCACACCTGACCTTCCAAGTTTTATGGGACTCACTGATGCAAAGCCTGGAGCCAGTGACACCTCCCTTCCTCCAGGCACGTGCCTTAAGCAACAGCAAGAGGTCTGTGTTTGTTCTCCCTAGCATGGTGGAAAGGAAATTATTTCAGGCAAAGAGATTTATGCTGTTTTTTTGTTGTTGTTGTTGTTCCTTGAGTTGTTGTTGTTATACACTAAATAAGACTCACTCCTGTTAACCCTCTGAGTATAGAAAACCAGGAGAGAGACAATGGGTGGAGATGAAGCTTAAAATTTTAGGTTAAGTTCTTAATTGCAAACTTAAGTTCCTAGATGCAAAGAATGTGAGGGTGAGATAGTGAGAGTGAAGTGACGCACTGAGGACTGCCTAGCAGACCAATAATACCACAAGATCTTTTGAGCCTTCTTCCTTTACACATGTGACATCTCCTGGTTTAAAGGGAGAGTCCAAACGACAGAGGATGGAACACCTTCTGCCTCTGCCACTGAAGTCTTGTGACCTTGGTTGAGTTATTTACCCACCTCAGCTTGCCTATATCCAAGAGAAGGTTAAAAGCCCGCTCATAAAATATGCTGTTTGGTGCAAACAAGATACATGCAGGTTGGCTCTGATTCATATTCAAGGGCCATGTTTCGCTGGCAGCAGAGCTGATGTAAAGCGGCCTTTGTCCAAGCAAGCATCAGCTCAGACTGAATGAACTCCTTTAAAGGCTGTAGGGTTAGAGTTTTCTGAGGAAGAGCAAAGAAGCAAAAGTCCTTGCTGTTGCTGTCATATTTGTATGAACTAAAACTTGCGGGTGCAGTTTGATCTTGCTCAGCTTTCCACGGCGTGCAGCTAGACTTGACTGGAAAGCCTTCCTGTGAGCACTTCTGCCAGCTCCAGGCTCCCATCACGTGGCCTGCTTCAACTGAGGGGTCCTGAGGATGTCTGAAGAGCGCCATTGCAGCCAGCTCTGCCTTCATCGCAGGCAGCTGGAATGCAAATTGGACTGCAAATTATGTCCTTTCTTCTGGGAAGGGCTTACTACTTCGCATGAACCCCTCTGATCCTGGGTTGAATGCTGAGCTGTGGCTGTTTATGGATGTGTGGTAAGGTAGGCACAATGATTCCGCTAGCAAGGAGAGCATGAAATGTATAAGCCTGTTTGGGACAAAACATTTGGGCCACGCAGCTGTCACTATTGCTCTACCTTCACTACCGACCATGCGTTAGCTGGCCAGGTTAGCCCTCTATGGGGTAAGTGTTCACACAGGCTGAACTACCTGAAAGGAGGCTGTAGAGAGGTCGGGGTCGGTCTCTTCTCCCAAGTAAAAGGCGATAGGATGAGAGGAAATGGCCTCAAGTTGCACCAGGGGAGGTTTAGACTGGCTATTAGGAAAAATTTCTTCACCAAAAGGGTTGTCAAACATTGAACAAGCTGCCCAGGGAAGTGGTTGAGTTGCCGTGCCTGGAGGTATTTAAAAGATGCGTAGATGTAGTGCTGAGGGACATGGTTTAGTGGTAACTTGGCAGTGTTAGGTTAATGGTTGGACTTGATGATCTTAAAGGTCTCTCCCAGCCAAAACGATTCTATGATTCTATAATTCTAAATGGTGCTACACTACTGCATAGCAAGAGAGCTGTTGCTATACTTAATTATAGTAGCAATGTTACCATGGTTTTGCAGTGTCCCCAAAGCGGAGCTGGCCCCAGCATTGCCTCTCTTGCCCTGCTGCGCTTTGCCTCCCTCCTCCCTACCCCTCTGTGGATCTCCTTCTGCTGCAGCACGGGGAAAAAGGAGGGCTGGAGGTGAGACCCACTCTCTGCCCTTCCTCCTCTTGGCAGAGAGCTGAAGCAGTGCAGGGCTGCTGTGCACATAGCGCTGAGCAGGGAACACAGATGGGTTTAGCTGGTGGAGCAGAGGGTCTTAGCCACGTGATGGAGCAAGGGAGGGCTCAGCAGCACAAGTGGTCCTCTGCGCAGGTGCCATGGGTAGGTCCCCGAAGGCTAGATGGGGGTATTGGTGATGGCAGGAGGGAAAGATCTCTGTGTAGCCAAGCACAGGTATGGTCATTTCCTGATGAGCAAGGATGTGTGGTTCTTTAGGGCGGATTGAGTGAAGGCAGAGGGAGAGGAGAAGGGAAGGCAGCCAGTGGTCGGGCTGTGTCTGGCCTTTGCATGGACTCGCTTTACTGGACTGGCTGCCATTAGAGCCTATGTTTATGTGGGATGTGAAAAGCATGAGCTCATGGTCAGTGTATTGCTGTCCCTTGAAGAGCCCTTATCGATCCTGACATCCATATCTAACCTTTTGTCAAAGACATCTTATGATGGAGAAGCTTTCTCCTCCTCAGGCTATTCCGGTTCCTTCTGTGGGGATTTTTTCCCAGGCTGTCTAAATCTCAAGATGTAATTTAAGCCTATCATTTCTGTTCTTCCACTCCCGGTGGCTGATTATTCACAGTTTAATAGACATTCTTCCGCAAAGGCCATGCTGGTGAGGGCTGTTCCCAGCCTGACGTGCTGAGATGAACACTGGCAGCATGGGAGCAGGAAGGCATGAAACTAAGCAGATGTCCGTGTCGCCAAAGGTTAGGCATTTTTACATATAAATATGAAACCCAGACCAGGAGAAGAAAAGGAGTCAAAGTACAAGAACATCAGACATGATATTGCAAGGATGAATCAAAAGTAATTGCAGCAGAACTCAACTGACATCATCTGCTTGGTGATGAGGGAGAAAGAAAAAAAAAAAAGTGAGAAAGAAAGTGTCACTTGGAGTAGTCCAGCTCTGACTTCATTTAAACCGTACCCATGAGCCGGGGGAGGGAATGCAGTCCCCATCAGTTAGCATTAGGACATGATGTATTAGGTGATTTGCTAAAATGCTGGTAAAGTTTCTTTATAGTGAACAATGAGGGGGTAGCTTCAAGCTCTGCTTCTTGTCAGCTCTGAACATCATGAGTGACACTGGTTTGTTTAACTCTATGCTCCTTCTCCCCATGTTGTCCTTATCAGACCCTCTCTTATCCTTAAAACAGAGGCAAAAATGGAGCTGATCTTGCCTGGCTTTCCACCCTTTCCATCTAATTCTCTTGCACATCTTCCCTAATCTAGGGACTAGAAGCAAGTTTTGCATCTTCTTTGCCAGTCTGACACCTGACACGGACAGAAGGCATTGCTGGAGCAGCACTGCAGTACCTCGCTGGGCTCGGGGCTCACCAGCTCTCCGGAGGTTCTGCACTGCTCTGGCTCCTTTGCTGGGGAGAAGCGGGTCTCTCATGGCCTTGGGAAGCACCACCCCATCTGAGACAGCAGCGAGTGATTCAAAGTCAGTCTTCTTCCTGACTCAACAGATGGGCTGCTGCCTGCAAAGAGGAAACTAATGTTTTTGCACGGCTCATAGTCTGACAGGAATGTCTGGAGAAGCTCTAATGTTGCTTCCCCACAAGCAGCTGTCTTCTGCATCCTCTTCCATGGCCTCCTGGGTGACTTCTTGTTTTGCAAACAGGCCATCCTTCCTTCCACATTCCCCCTGAATGGAGCTTTTTGCTGGAGGCTTTCCTGCTCTTGTCTCTTCATTCCTGTAGAGCTCTGCCTTCTCAGTCGTGCCAGTGCAATTGCTCACACTTAAAAGCAGATCACTGAAATATCTGGGTTAACAAAAAGGAAAGAAGAGGTTATTTTTTTAAATTCAGATCAGGGTAGCGATCTGTTTTCCAGCCATGGTCCCTGCACGGCTGGTGGGACGATGATCTGCAGCAGAAGAATAGTGAAACGTAGGAAATGCCCAAACTAACAGCAAGGAGCAGGGAAAGANTAGGGTAGCGATCTGTTTTCCAGGCATGGTCCCTGCACAGCTGGTGGGACGATGATCTGCAGCAGAATAGTCAAACGTAGGAAATGCCCAAACTAACAGCAAGGAGCAGGGAAAGAGACAGCATCGCTGTCCTCCCCGGTTCCAGCACGTGTTCCCCTCTTGTACATCAGACTGGGGGAGTCAGATCATTGCAATGACCCCATGGGAAATGTCTGTCCCTTCACCTGACACATGGGCAGTGGCACTGGGGGTGAGGGAAGGTAAGACTGCGTCTTTTGATGGGAGACCACAGTCAGATCAGATTAGAGTAAGGAGAAACTGGACCCTTGAGGGATCTAATCAAGTTGTCAATGGTTCCCAATGTAGCAGTCACTAGCAGTTTTTGCCATAACAATACGAAACTGGTAATGTTTTGACAGGCTGAGGTAGTGCTTGTCATCTGAATATTGTGAGTTTGTGTTAAAGATCCTATGCCATGTTTAAGGAATTTGGCCTCTGTGTCTTCTTGACGGCACAGAAATGTTTCAATGCTGTACAACCGCAAGGAAATAAAAGTAGGCTGAAGGAGTCTGAGAAGAGTAAAGTGCATCACAGGTATGCTGTGGTTACCTATCACCCAGAGAAATTGGTTTTGTTTGACAAAAAAATGGAAACACTGCCAGGATATTTTGCTTCAGTTTAGGTTACTTGCTAGAATTGTTTGTGGTTAGTAATGAGCGCAAGGTTCACTTGTAATAATAATGTAACCATGGTAATATGATAACACAAACTGATGTCTGTCTGATTTGCTGATAAGATTTATACCCTATTATATTATCCAATGCAATTAAGAAATGCTTAGAAAATTAACATTAGAATAGATTAAAGTATCAGAGGCGTAGTGACAGCTGTGGGTCTTAAGCATAGTCCCCAAGTGGATGTTTCCAGATAACATATCACCCTGTCTCTGAAGGACTGTGTTACAATAAGCAAGGAAAGCAATTGCTTTCATTTTATAAACAGGGAATTGCAACGTTCCTCTTAATTTCTGCAATTTCCTGCACTCATTTCAGAGTGTGACTGGCCAGAAATTAACCTAGGAAAAGTAACAAGTGTTAATTGGCCTCATTTAATTTAAACTGAATTTAATGATCAGCAGGGGTGGAAGAGGGAAAGACAAATGTATGCATTGGGACGTAGGGGTTCGCTCCCATTGGGAAGGAAATTAATGGAGACATGGAGGTCAGAAACTCTGGCCCCTTGCCTATGTGTTTTGGATTCACTGCCCATCATGCCAACCAGTACTTTCTCAGGGCTCCTTTTATATTACCAGTGGCAGCCACTTGCTGTTTCTTGTCGTGTAGGCTCCGTGGGGCAGAGACCATCTCTTTATCCCCTGTATGTGAAATGCAAAGGGAACACAGCTTTTCTACTACCTAATAATATAATCGTAAGAGATGAGCCAGGATAATCATAAAAGATGAGCCATTTCATAACCGCCTGTGTACCAGACAGAATTACACCTCTCGTAACATCCTAGCAACAGAGCTCCTCAATCATTGTCTCTTCTCCTTCCTTGCAGATAACTCACTGACTCCTCCCTTGCAGTTTCTATGTTCAAGTTTAGGATGGGGAATCTGGGATTATTTGGTTTTGGAGAATTTCAGCTGATCACCCCAGTGAAGGAGTAGCAACTTTACAAAGGAGTGTAAGAGCAAGTCCTTCAGCCGTTGCCACAAGCCAGGAGAGGAATGGAAGACAGTTTTGGACTCGGAGATTTTTTTTCATGTGAGAGTCCTATTACTTAGCCTATGGTAAAAGTTTTGAGATGTTTCGTTTGCGGAGATAAAGGCCTCCAAAAGTTGTCCACTCAGAGTTAATCTGGGGACTGGGGCCTCCCTCTTATCTCAGACTAGTTTTTCACTGGGATGATCGACTGCAGTGTAACTGAGAGGGGGGAAAACCAATCTTAATCTCTTGTTCCTTCTGTGCTTAAAATATCTGTTTTACTTGAGGATGATACCTAGCAAAGGCACCCTTTTCTCCATCTTCTCACCTTATTGTCCTCTTCTGGTTCTGTCTCTCATCTATATTCCACGGCCTATGGCTGGACTTCTTGTCTTGCTGCTTAGGGACTCTCTCTCTGTTTTCTTGTTTTCTGAACAGTGTCTTCCTGAGTAAATTAAAGGGACTCTATTCTACGCTCCTTCTCTTTGGTCTCCTGCTGCCTTCAAACCTTGCCTTTCTAGCCTCTCCCTCCCATGACCTATGTATGCTCTGCTGAGCTTCATCCTAGTTCTTGAATATCCTTCTGTGGACCTTCCCTCACTCTCGGTGTCTTAGGTCACCTCTTCTCTTCCTTCTATTATTCACATAATTTGACATTTCTTGCTGGCTGCTCACTCGCACATCTCCTCCCATGCTGTCCAGCCTCCTAATTCCCACTGCTTCTCTGTCACCTTATTATTCCTTCATCTATGGGGTGAAACCTGAGCTCCTCTTCTGCAGATTCCCCTTCCCTTCCTCTTTGCTGATCCTAGCTGCACAGCGAGTCTGGTTCAGTTGAAGCTGCATTCTCCTCTCCACGTGATGTAGGCAGTTGACTGTTTTGGCAGTTCCTGTGTTTCTTTTCCTTCCTGGAGCCGATGCACTGCGAAGGATGAACACAGAAATGTCAGCAGGGAGTACAGGAGGCGAGCAGCATCTTATAGTCTTCAGAGTGGAAGAGGTGACTTGGGAGGGAGGAATCAGACTGAAATCTAACAAATGATAAGTGGCAAAATAAATAAATCTGAACATTAAGACAGATTTTATTTAGCGCTGTAATTGATTTTTGAAGCAACATCTACATTGCATAGTGCACAACAGCACAGAAATAGTTGAAATAGCTTTGCATAAATATTGCATGAAGCTTTGTGTACAAATGCATACAAGGCACAGAGCTACATGCAAAATCTGGCTAAAAAGGGTGAAGGAAAACGTGGGAGCTCTCTGCTTCCCTATCTGGAGAGCTTCTGGTACCCGCTTGGGAAAGTAACGGCATTGCAACACAGCTTTCAGCATAAACATGCTCAGAGAGTGCCGCGTGCCAAGCTCCACGCAGGAGAGAAAGCCATGGAGCAGGTTTTTAGGTCAGCAGTAGTGGCCTGTAGGTTCTGGGGCAGGGCATGAACATATTTCTGGGCCTTTTATGGGCCCGGACACATAAAATAAGTAGAGAGACAGTGGTCCAGTATGGGACTTGGTTTTTATTTCCAGTTTTGCTTAGCAGCCTCGGTCAACCCTTTGCCCTTGGGGCATCCCTTGCGTTTGTTAGTTCTCTCTGTAGCTGCAATTTCATGGTCTCTTGAATCTGGCAGGAGTGACATTGCTCCCCTAAGAAGTGGCCCTGCCTTCTCTGGCTGCTTATGCCTGCACCGCCTCACTCCCCCGCCTTTTGCTGGCACATACACCTACATCTACACCAGCAGCTAGGACAGCACAACAGGCATGGGTTTATCGAGCGGTATGGCTGTACTGAGGACCTGCCACCCACGCTGTATGTATTTCAAGGGTCTTACTTTGGGTGAGTTGTGTTCTCGTCCCGCAGGCAGACTGTCCATTAATGAACGGACATCCATTAGTGGTCGGAGTGCTTTAGGTGCGCTCCCTTCTTCTGCTTTTGTTTTCCCCCAAATCAGCTCAGTTCATTTGCTGTCAAATCCCCCTGTGATGGGAATCGAAGCACGGTAAGCTGGAACGGTCCAGGGAATTGGTTCAAAAAGGCACTCATAATCCAAACTAAAATATTAACATAGATGCACTCTGCTGACATGGCTGTGTGGTGAACCAGCTCTGGGAAGAGATCAAAAGCAAAAAGAAATGGAGCTAGTTTTAGCTTTGACCATCCCCTGAGCTGATGCGTGTGGTCTCACCTACATTTCGGCCAGCGTCTGGGAGGGACCAAGGGCTGGTTATAAGCTGCAGGACGGAAATGGACCTCCTTTTTAGAAAGCACTTTACTTTGCTTTAAAAAGGCTGTGAAATAATGATCTGTGTCAGCTGCAGGCTATCGGAACAAGGACCAATACCTACAATGGATAAAGTAGGTGTATGGCACACCGCAATATATTGTCTACTGTAAACAGCATGGGAGTGGGGAGACTAATTTCATCTGAGACCTTTCAGTACCACAAACACTCATAATATTCTGAGGAACAGAGGGAGAGCAGGAAAGAGCATTTCATTATGCTCATAATGTCCGTGAGAGCCGCTGTACGGCTGGCTCACATCTTTCCAAACAAACCCCATATTGTGAAGGGCTCCCTCAATGCTTTCTTCTTCCTCTTCCATT
>RSEF01000005.1:61144281-61186653 GCA_003993805.1 Himantopus leucocephalus
AAGGTCCCTTCCAACCCAAACCATTCTATGATTCTATGACCGTGCTGCCGATGGCCCGCGACTACGCCACGCGTGGCTCCCGAGGTCCCCGCGGGAGTTTTTGGAGAGGTCAGCGGGCAGCACGCCCGCGTACCCCACCACCCCGCACCCCGCCAGGCCCGGCGCGGGGGGACGATGGAGGCGCGGGGCGGGAGCAGGAGGAGGAGGAGGAGGAAGGCGACCGCGGGCGTGGAGCCGCCGCCGGGCGGGGAGGGCGGGGAGGGCGGGGGGGGGGGCGGGCGCGGGGCGGCGGTGGGCGGGCGCGGGGCGGCGGCAGCCGGGGAGGGAGCCCGGCGCCCCGCGGCCCATTCGCGACCGGCGACGGCGGCGGCGGTATCGCGGCGCTCGGCGGCGCTTGGCCCCCCGCGGGCAGGGCCTGTCAGCGGCGGCCGCCCCCTCCCCTGCCATGAAGGCGAGCCCCGCGGCAGCCGCCGCCGCGGCGGCGGGGCCGGGACAGGCGGGGGGGCCGCGGGAGCCCGATGCGCGCTGGCGGGAGAAGGGCGAAGCGGAGGCGGAGCGGCAGCGCACCCGGGAGCGGTTGGAGGCCACGCTGGCCGGGCTGGGCGAGCTGGAGTACCTGAGGCAGCGGCAGGAGCTGCTGGTGAAGAGCCTCCTGCTGCGGCGGCCGGCGGGCGCCGTGCCCGGGGCGCAGGGCGGCCGCGGGGAACCGCCGGGCGAGGGGCCGCCGCCGCGCAGCCTGGAGGAGAAGTTCCTGGAGGAGAACATCCTCCTCCTGCGGAGGCAGCTGGTGAGCTGGGGGGCGGCTGCGGCGGGGTGGGGGGTGCGGGGAGCGGCGGGGGATGCGCGCCTGTCCGCGGTGCCCCGCGGGGCGGTGTGACCCACGCGTGTCTCCCCCGCGGAGGAGCGAGCCGCGGTCCCCCCCCGAGGGGTGCATGCCCACGCCGCTGTCACGCCGGCGCAGCGTCCCGGCCCGCCCGGGCGCGCAGGTGAGGCGGGCGGCGGCGGGGAGCAGCGTCTGGCGGGGGACGGGCCCCCCCGTGGGCTGGGGCGAAGCGGTGACAGGTCGGTGGCGGCGGGATTCTGCCGGCGTTTTGCTGGTGGCTTCGCCGTTCCCCTCCGGTTTCCAGAGCCAGGTCGGCGGGTCCCACTTCCATTCAAGGCAAGCTCTCCTCAACGCGCCGCCGTTGCCTTGAATGGAAGTTGGGAGCGAGCTGCGGGGTTTGCGACCCCGAGAGGGGGTGGCGAGCGCTCCGGCACCGGGCAGGATCGGGCCCCTTAAAATAAGGGATGCTTTTGTTGAAGGACGCGCTTTGTAGCTGGTGTGGGAAGAGATGGAGGGCGGCATGAAGCGGCAGATCATTTTTCAATGAAAATAGCGTACAGCTGTGCCTGGCGGTCTTTGTGCACGGCTCAGCATTTGCTTTCACGCAGGGAGAAGTTGGGCTGCGTGATTTATTTGCCTGATTTCTTCTTTTCCTCAAACCCTCTTCTCCCCCTACCCCCCTTTTTTTTTTTTCGTTAGCCTTTTGGTGCCGTTGATTTCGGATTATTTCCTTCTTTAAAAGCTAAAAATAAATGATTTTACTGCTGAGAAGGGGGCTGGCTGCCGAAGAGATGTAGTGAAGGACCGGGGAATCATTACTCAAAAAGAGAACCCCGGGGATTTGTGGTAGCACTTTAAATTGTGCACTTGACATTGCAGATTGGAACCAGATGCAGTGCTCGCTGGGGGAGGGGGGACACTGGTGGCAGTAGGTGTCGCAGTGAGTTACCGCCTGAACCCATCACCTCTGCCAGCCTGGCTCCCAGCCAGCTCCTGGCTCCCGTCAGAAATGTGGGAGAAGGCTTGGGATTGCCCCTTTGGTTCTCCAAGGATGGTGTTAAATGCCAGCACATCTTCAAACAGCCTCGCTAATACTATTAGCATTTGCTTTCCCTTTGCCTGAGGAATGGCCCACCCCAGGGGAAAGGTTGTCCTTGATTTAATGGGTTTAGAACTAGTCCGGTTATGAGCATCAAAACTCTTTGCGATGAGCGTGTCAGAGCACCGCTGGGCACCGATCAAATGATGCACTTAAAAAAAAAGACATAAACCTCCTCCTGCCTCCCCCACTTTCCCCAAAGCCAGAACAATTAAAGGGTATGAAGCTGAACAGATGATGGATAAGCAACATTATAATACACACAGGGAAACTGATTGCGTTGACCGCGGGTTAATGAGTGCCTTACAAAATCATTTCTTATTGCTTATTTTATGCCATCAAATTACCTTCATAAATAGCCTTAAAATTCATCTCACAGCAATTTTATACAATTATAATGGGAGAAGAGGAAGAATTACTCTTCCTTCCTGCTGCACTGCAAAACTAATAAAAGGGCCGTGATCCCAGCCCTGGGAATCTTGCTGTCTATATGGTAGACTATAAGCTCATAATGTGCAGCAGAATAAGGCGGTTCCCACACTACAGGCACTTGTTGGCAGAGCTGTTTCGTCCTATTGTGTGAACAGATGTGATCTTTGACTAACATCACTGTGGTGGTGAACGTCCCCAATTACACTGGCGAGGCTGTCCTTTCACTGAAGTAGCCCGTCTCTTGTGCACAGGTCTGGTTTGACCGTATCATACAGTACAGCTTTGTTGTCACAGCTGTGGTCCTGCAAAGGGAGTGCTTTGCCAACATAGTGTGTTGGTCTTCCTAAATTGTGGAGCGTGCTCCTTACGTAGAACTGGCTGGAAGAGGCCGGAATGAAGTGCCTGCATAATTCTTCAGTTAAGTATTTATCCAGAGCATCTAGAATTTCAGGGCTTTGTTCTGTTTGGGTTTTTGTTGTTGGTTTTTGTTTTTTTTTTTAATAAAAGAATATTGACAAGGTATTTCCACGATGCTCAGATGGAGAAGGCTTATTGTCTTTGGAGCCCCTTCAGGTCTGCTTCACTGAAGGAGCTGATGTTGTTTGTCTTTTTGTTTTCCAGAACTGCTTGAGGAGGAGGGACGCCGGCCTACTAAATCAGTTACAGGAGCTAGATAAGCAAATAAGTGATCTCCGCCTGGACGTGGAAAAAACGACAGATGAACACCTTGAGACAGACAGTCGTCCAAGTTCAGGTAAGGCCAATATTCTGCAAAATGGAGCCTCCCTTGGTACCTGGAATTAAACTGGCTGTAGTTTTCAGTGCTCCGACAGTAAATGTCTATAGCATGTTCACACTTTGATAATTGATGCCTACTAGCAAAGTCCACCTTCCACTGGAAAGGTTGCTGTTTGTAGACAACCTATTCAGAGGAGCATTTCAAGCTTAATTAGTTTTTTAGTGTTCGGGGCGTATTTTTTTTCAAGGCCACCCAGAAATTAGTTCAAAAAGTTCTAATTCTCCCGCATATTGGGAGGCTGCAGGAAAAATGGTGAAAGGAAGCACCACCAGCAGGAAGAAGATGTTAAAATTGATCTTACAGCCAGAAGGGAACGTTGAATCAAACAATTCAATCCCTCATATGTTTAATTTCATCCCATTCTAACTGTGTTGAAGCCAGTAAGTGGTATTTAACTATGGAGAACCTTTCCTAGAGGCGTCTAGACTTGTTCTGAAGACACTAAAAAGTGGAGAATCCACCAACTTGCAATAGTTAAAATCATTGCTAATTTCTAATCTGAATTTGATTTTTTTCCATCCCTGCTTTTTTTATATGTTTTTTTCTCATAGACTAAGATCTCTTCTAGTACCCAGCTTTTTGTCCTCTTGGAGGTGCTATACAGTATAATTTCTGACTTTTTTTGATGAGCTAAACAGATCAAGTTCATTAAGTCATTTGTTTTAAGGCATTTTTCCAAGCTCTTAAATGGCTTTATGGCCCCTTTCCAATGTTTTAGCTTTGTTTTAAGCGTGCTGGAGTCAAGGACTAGGCATACCGTTCCAATGTCTTTCTTACCAGTGCTGTATAGACTGCTGAAGTCATTTCCCTACTGCTATTCATTAGCCTCTTTGTACATCCAACAATCTCATTAGCTTTTTTTGCCATATCATTAAGCTTGATTGAGCTGCTTTTCCATGCTGACTAAGTCCTTTTCAGGATTATTGTTTTCCAGGGTGCATCCCTATTCTGGAGACATGCCCTGCATTCCTTTTTCCTAGAATTAAATCTTGATTATGGTATGTCATATTTTTCTTGAGTAGACCCAGTTTACCAAAAAATAATTTTTTCTGTGTATGCACATTATTTACCATTTTCCTTCTTTCATGTCATCCACAATCTATCTCCAGAACTTTGATGAAAATAATGGATAGCATTGGGCCTAGCACTTCATAAAAATTTTGTAGTCCAGTAATAGCTGGAGAGTTTGTCTTGGAAGTATAATACACTATTAAATGAACAGATTGTCAAACACAGCCTGGATCCTTCCTGCTGAAATCTGAAAACCCCCTGTGAAGGTTAAAAACCCAACCCCTGTAAAGGTTAAAAAAAAAAGTTCAAAATTTCATATGCTAAATAAAGTTCTGCTNGACACAGCCTGGATCCTTCCTGCTGAAATCTGAAAACCCCTGTGAAGGTTAAAAACCCAGCCCCTGTAAAGGTTAAAAAAAAAAAGTTCAAAATTTCATATGCTAAATAAAGTTCTGCTTTTTTACTTTTAAGTGCTTTACTTTTAAACTGAATCCTTCATAGCAATAAGGATATTACTAAATTGGGCACTGTTTTTTGGGTGACTGAATGAAATCCCGTAACTAATTGCAAGAGGGTAAGCCAACATAAACATGAGCTTGACTGCCTTTCTAGGGACACAAATGGTAACTTTGTGTAGACATAACTAATATAAATCCAAACTCTTATTTTTGTAGGGTTTTATGAGCTGAGTGATGGAGCTTCTGGATCGCTCTCCAATTCATCTAACTCTGTCTTCAGTGAGTGTTTATCCAGTTGCCATTCTAGCACTTGCTTTTGCAGCCCTTTGGAGGCAACACTGAATATCTCAGATGGACGCCCTAAATCTGCAGGTATAGTAAAAGCAGGTCGAATACATCATACTCCAGGAGGTGGCTTTGGCTTTGGAAATACTGCCTCAGGAGTATCTGGGTTGGATTAACCCTTCTTCTTTTCATTTGATGCATTGTGCTCTGAAAAGATTCCAGTGCCTATCACGTACATGGGTCACGAGGCAGGACCGTTTGCCCTCCGCTACTGCAGCCTTTCCTGTGAATATGTCACTCTAAACACATGAAAATAACATGTGAAAATATGACAGCTGCTGTACCCAGTAGAGGGCAGTGGTACCTATACACACAAACACATTAGTCGTCTAGTTTCTCATGGTTTCCTTTAGAAAAGCTTTTTTACTAAATAGCAATAATGAAAGATGCCTCAACAGCCACGTCCTCATTAAAGTGTCAGAGCAAGGAGCTAGCTACAGGTGTTAGGAGGTCAGGGTGCACGGCAGTCTGTTTGTAGCAGTCATTTTGTCAGTTCTGATCGTCCTCAACCCCTAGGTGACCATGCTGAGGTGTCCCCTGCATTTATATATTATAGACAAGTAGACATCATGAGCAGGGAGAAAGTATTTTGTCTTTGGCAGAGAGCTGTTGACACTAGGCTGACGATACAAGCCTTAATGTGTGGGGTGGTTAAATAGGAGGGTGGCCGCTGTCTGTTTTCCAGAAAGGACACTTCAGTAGGACTTTTGTGATCAAGCGTTACTGGTTGCAGCCATACTCATTCAAAAGCCTTAGTCCATTCTGGGTTGTGGAGGAGGCTCCTAACCATAGTATTTCCAATTTCCGTTCTGCTCTTTATGGTTAACTTACAGTGATTTTTTTTTTTTTTTTTTTTTAAACTCTGGGGGTTGGGGGCAATGNACAAAATAATTCAATTTCTTCTAACTGTAAAGCAGGAAAATTCAGCCTGGGATACATTCATTCTGAGATGCTGAGAAATCCTCTAAGTTATCCTCTGAGCACCTTGAAGTAATTTAATGCTCCCTGATGTAAGGTATATGTGATCTTAATCAGCCATACGTAAAAAGAAAATGTACACAAGGATTCCTAGCAGATTGCATTGCCGTTTTTTTTCTTTATACATCACAAAACCCTAAAACTCTCGTTACTCATACTGTCTCACTTTTAGAGATGAAATTTCGCAAACTGGCATGTTTCAAAGAAGTGTTTTGGTCAACGTTTCCTGACTCTGACATAGAATTTAGGAAATGTGAGGGAACCGTGAGGTCATGTGGAGGAAGTTCATGCTCCTAATTTCCCTGTTCTTCCTCTCCTGCTCACACAGGAACATCTTGCTATCAGCTAATTTAATCATCTGTGAGATCTCTTTTTAAATAAGCCTTAGATAAGTGATGAGCACTGAGCATTCAAATTTGAGTACCCTGGCTGAAGTTTCTAGCCCAAGGGTAGAAAACAGGACTGACAGTGATCTAGAAGGATCATTTAGATTGTACCCCTACCCAAGAAGACAGGGGAAACATCATCCTAAGACAATAATAATCTTAGGTGCTTGGATTGAAGCCCTGCTCCTAAGGTCGCTTACCTCCCAAGTAAGTGCCTTAGCCATTAAATCTGACTCATGCATCCTGAAACGCACTGGATTTCTCTTACAGAACTCTCTTTGCAGAGCCAAGGCTAGGATGTCAGCTGGATTGACCTGCACTCCTTGTACTTGTGTGGAAAGATGAGCCTGTTTCCCATTCTTTAACCCTTTATTGCTCAAAAGGATCATCTGTTATTAGCATTGTTATAATTATGATGATAATAATGGTAGTAACAATAATAAGAACAACGACAAAATTAAGTATGGATTTTTTTTTTTTGATCCAAGATATGCTTGAAAAAATCTGGAAGTAAAATTTATCAATAAGCGAAAATAATTAATTGGAGTCTTGTCTGTATTTTTTATGTTTCCCATTGGATTCAGTGAAGTAAAATTTAAAACTCGTGTGCTGAGGCCCACAGTGAGTTTTAGAAGTGCCTTTGTAGCATATAAACAGAAGAGACACTTACAGACTTCTGGATGGCTTGGAAGTAAAATAGGAAGCTCTTAGCAACCTAGGCACAGGTTTGAAACCGAAGTAAATATTCTCATTAGGGCTGGGATTTTTACGTTTTTTGACCACATAGTCACATTGGGGCAAATCCCACATAGATGCAGTTACAAAGAGACCCACAGAAGAATAGTGCTGCTTTTGTATCGCTTAAACGGCATGCCTGGTTGCAAGGTTTCTGCTGTTTGAACAGTGCTGCTGCTGTATAAGCATTGCATCCTATGTGTAGATGGGACCAGAGTCCTTGATGGCACGTGAAAAACGTAGCAGAACTGTCCCTGGCAGGCTCTCTAAACTCTTCTAAAATGCCTTTCAGATCTCATAGGCTGGATGGACTATAATAAGGAAGGCCAGCATGAGGACCAGACTGCAGGCTCTGTCTGTCGCTCTTTGTCCACACCGCACTCAAATTCCCTCGATGTCGTTGCAGATGTACATCCAAAGTACCAGTGCGATCTGGTGTCTAAAAATGGGAATGATGTCTACCGGTACCCCAGCCCACTCCATGCGGTAGCTGTGCAGAGTCCCATGTTTCTTCTTCCCGTGACTGAAAACCCCCAGCGAGAAGAGGAGCGGCTTGGTTGCGATATTAGCGACGTTTGCGCCGGATCTGAAACGGACTCGGGAAAATCCACCAACACCTTTCTCCCGCAAGGCTCCTGGCCGGTGCCATGCCCTTCCACCAGCAAGAGGATAGACGGTTACATCTTAAGCCTGGTTCAGAAAAAGACGCATGCGGTAAGGACTAACAAACCTAGGACAAGTCTCAATGCCGATCCCACCAAAGGGATCTTGAGGCATGGAAGCATGTGTGTCAGGCAGCCTGCAGGGGTGGTGGCTCACGGTAACGTTGTGAACCTGAAGAGCTCCAAGCAAGCGTGCCTGCCTTCTGGTGGAACCACCGCTCTGGACCACACAGCACCCTCCCCGTTGAAGCAGAGGCCAAGGGAGCCGGCTGGTGAGCAGCTGGAGAGTAGGAAGGCACCTTTGCCGACGGCTTTCCCGCCCAGCACAGCAGGTGAACTTCAGAGCAAACACTTGCCGCGGTGCATCAAACCAGCACCTCCGGAGCTCAACCGCAACGCAGTGGCTGCGGCAGGGGATGTCCCCAAGGAGAACGGCCAGCTCTTTGCCGCGTCTCCCAAAGAGAGCCCAGGGAAGCCCGTGGTGCTGCAGCCGGAGAACAGGATCAGCCAGCCTCCCAAAAAGGTCCTGCTGAAGAGCAGCTTGCAGGCAGCTCGCTCCTCATCGCCTGTTGTCGAGGAGAGGCCCGCGCTGGATTTCAAAAGCGAGGGCTCTTCCTCCCAGAGCCTGGATGATGGGTTGCTGGTGAACGCCCAGTACATACCGGCCCAGCAGCAAAGCGTGAAGCTTCACAAAGGCACCCGAAACGTCAAGATTTTGAAAAGCTCCGCGCTGAAACACAGGCCCCACCTTGCCAATGGGCTGGAAAACGGTTCGCAGACCTTGCGGGAGAAAGCCAAGCCGGCTGGCAAGAAGTGCCGCTTTCCTGATGAGTTGGATACAAATAAGAAACTGAAGAAACCCTCCTCGCGGGGGAAGAGAGGCAGCGGCTTGCAGCCAGAGTCGGGCCTCCAGAGTCGTCAGGCTGGCCTGCACAAATCCGCCCTCCGATCCCACGGGCACGGCCGAGAGGTTGTGGTGGCCAAGCCTAAACACAAGCGTGCCGACTACCGCCGGTGGAAGTCGTCGGCAGAGATTTCCTACGAGGAGGCCCTACGGAGGGCAAGGAGGAACCGGCGGGAAGGTGTGGGGGTCTACTCGCAAGTCCCCCTGCCCTACGTCAGCCCGTACGCCTACGTGGCCAGCGACTCGGAGTACTCGGCGGAGTGCGAGTCCTTGTTCCACTCCACCGTGGTGGACACGAGCGAGGACGAGCAGAGCAACTACACGACGAACTGCTTTGGAGACAGCGAGTCGAGCCTGAGCGAGGTGGAGTTTGTAGGGGAGAGCACGACCACCAGTGACTCTGATGAGAGCGGGGGCCTTATTTGGTCTCAGTTTGTCCAGACGCTCCCCATCCAAACGGTCACGGCGCCGGAGCTGCATGAAAATGCAGCGAAGGCCTTTGTCAAAATCAAAGCCTCCCATAACCTCAAGAAGAAAATCCTCCGCTTTCGGTCGGGCTCCCTGAAGCTCATGACAACCGTCTAGTGAGGTGACTTGGTGGAATGTATCTGCTTCTGCTTTCGGAAGCAAGGTGCTTTTGTGTACATATTTCCACAGAATTTTTTTTTTATACAAATATTTAAAACTTAAGGTAAATTATGTCACTTGTCTTCAGAACTTGGGTGGATACTAGTGCCTTTTATGTGGAAATAAAAGACCATTATACTCGTTAAAAAAGAAAACAACATAACACTGCCATTTCAGTGGTGAACAGCCTCCAGCGCATGGTATCAGAAGGCTTTGAAAAAAGGCTAACGTTTCTGGAAATGGATCTTCCTTGCCTAGTTTTTCCAGTTCTGGGTCTTATAGAGGATATTGACAGCTTAAGGTCATAAGGTTTTAGGGGGTAAGGGGGTGGGAGTGTGGGTGGTATTCATGTTTTTGCTTGTCCCTTTCTGCTGCTCCTGTTGCCACATCTTGAACTTTTTCCTCCTGGTAGTCTGGCCTGGGTTTTTTTTGGTTTTTTTTTTTTCTTTTCTTGTTAATTCTGTTCTTGAAACTCACCCCTGTCCTCCCCCAGCTTTCCCCCACCAGGAAAGGGCTCCTGTTCAATCTTTCTCCAAGGTTAAGTGGCCTTCTCTGGAGTGCACTCTGCTCCGATCTCCTGGGAGTCCCGCTGTGGATGGCAGCGGTGTTCAGAGTAAACTGTTGGAGCAGCTGACCAAGGCTTAGTAACTTCAGTATATTGTGTAAAACGGCTTTTGAAAAAGAAAAAAAAAACATATGCATGTCACGTGCATGAGTATCAGTAGTTTTAATATTCCTATTGATGTCCAATTTACTGTACATCATCAATGGCTGTTTTTATATATATATCATTGTGTAAATTAATATAACACATCATATGCTGTAATAAACAGTCTGTTTTAATACTTTTTTAAAGTTTTTTACATTGATGCACACCCAGTGAATGGTTTTATATTGGCATTGTCACCACTTAGATGTCTCTCTGATGTGACCTGTTAATGTTCCCTGCTTTTAGCCATGCAGGGAACGGAGCAAGTTTAAAATGTTGCTGCGGATGTGACTTTTGCTTTGAGGGAACTGGATTGTCATGGCTCCTCTTGTTCTTCCCATAACTTGCATTTTTTTTAAGGGCAAGGTGGGATTTAGGAGCTCAGAGGCATCTTCAGGTTGTTGCTTATGGGCAGCTCATGTTGCGTAGCAGATGGAAATGTAACATTAATCCTCCTCGCGGTCAGGGTGCTTGCAGACTTTGGTTGGTACAACACAGGGGCAGATGGTAGGTTTCTGTAACCAAATAGATCTGTGTAACACAACAGGTGTCCCTCTGAAATGTCCAGTAAAAGAATCCGCAAGAGCTGTGTGCTCTGGGAGCTGGGCTTGGTGGAGGAGAGCATAGACTTGCTGTCCCTTGTGTCCTCTTTAGGTATGGTAACTGACTGTATCACAACCCTCACAAGGTTATGGAAAGAAGTGATAATTGTGTCACCCACTGCTCTCTGTCTCAGTCTCTTTCTTCCCATAGGACTGGAGGTGAGTCTCTGCCAGCAAAGGAGAAAGGAGCTACCTGTAGACAGCACTGCTTCCCTTTGCAGCAAGAGCTTTCAAGCTGCCTGCTGGGAAGGCTGGAGGTTTATGGTGCATGCATGTCTGATGGGGCAGGCCCAGAAGATGGGCTGGTTTCTGCAGGTTCATCTTCTGCTCTGGCATACGTGAAGTGGTGGACATACAACTGGCATGGATGCTGTGACTGGTATGAATTTCAGGGAGTATGTGTGCAGTCTGTCCATTCCACAGCAAGATCTGCTGAGCAGTCACCTTCCTTTGTGGTTCCTCTGTGTCCTTCCTACCTGTCACCCACCTGAAAGGCAGAGCAGTTTTTTTGACAGGTTTCCTTGCATTGCAAATGTGGGAAGGAGAGATCCACCCAGAATTAAATGTTTCTTAGAGCAGCTTGTGAGACAGTGGTAACACTTTCTAAGTGGCAGATTTTATTTTTTAATCTGCAGTGTAGTGAATTCCTACCTATAAAATGTCTCTCTCGTATTACTTTTTCCTTTTTTTAATAGAGGAATGTCAGTTTCTGTAAGGGGTCTCGCAGTATGCTCACAAAGTTCTGGATTCAGTGACCCAGAAAGTCCTTCTCCCATGATATAGGAAAAGCTGTAACTCACCTTAGCTGGTCTCAATGCTCCCATTGCTTTAGACATGGAAGGGCAGATTCTCTATATATATGTATAAAAAAATCTATATATTGATATAGATTAATTTGTCTAGAAATTACTGGACAATGGCTGCCACTGCAGAGATGGGGGGAGAGAAGAAATGTTTGTTATTAAATATGGCATTACTGAGGCTAAGCAGCAGCTTAATACATTCTCGTTAATAACTGATGGATGTTATATCAAACAAAGGGAATGTCAAGAAGCTTGTCGAAGCTAGTAGTTTCTTCCTAGAATATCTCTTAATCATGCCACATAATCTCTCTTTGAGCGAGAAAAACACGTGCAAATCCCTGTAAATCTCCTCAAAGGTGTAGCAGAGTAGCAGAGAGGATCTTCAGACGTGCACTCTGTCTCTCTGGCTGTAAAGGAGCTGCTGGTGGGAAGACAAACGGACTAGTGGCTTTGGGACGATGAGTTTTTAATTGCAGTGCTATAGCCAATTGCCTCATACCAGGTGAGGGAGGCTGATTTTCAAGAGTGAGCTGCTGAATTGTTTCTTTTTAGATAATTGAGTGGAAAAAAAAAAAAACCCAAACCGGAAATAACCACCTAAATATCGCTAAGACTGTATCAGCTGCAACGACTGTATTCTGCAGTACTCTTGCTGAAAAGCTTAATAGCAGACAGGGAAATGGGCTGATGCTATCTCTGTCTTAATTGCATCCGAGTCTTTTCAGTTGGGGGAAGGAATTTTCCTTTTCTTATATGATTTAGGTAAGCATCCAGAATCCTTTAAACAGGCCTAGTTTTTTCTTTCTACAGCCCCCCCCCCCTTTTTTTTTTTTTNCCCCCCCTTTTTTTTTTAAATAAAAGATCTTACAGTGCTGGAAAAATACTTGATATGGTCCCAATACACGGCACACATTCTCTGCTCTGGTTCTGATTTAGGAAACACATCTAAGTTAGTAAGTTTTTGCAACATTAGGTTGAAAAACATCTGCTAATCTTGGAGACCAGTTAAATACCTGGCACTTCTTTAAGCTACCTGGCTTTCCAGCTCCACAGCCTTGCATCCTTGCTACTGTATTTTTCATAATGTTTGTGTTTGATTTATCCCGTGTTTATGGTAGTCTTTGGAAGTTTGGAATGGGAACATTAGTTTTCAGTGCACTGAGGCCTATTTCAAGGTGGGGGAGGTTGTGGTGGGGAGGTTTGGGATGAGCTACCCTGTGCTCCATGTGTAACTGAGTGCAGGGAAGTACAGAAGCATTTGCTTAACATGAAGAACAAGAGCAGACCACTTTAGCTGGATTCCTTGTGATTCTGGTTAAATAGTGTCACTGCACGTCTCTGAAGTGCCATCTCTCCCAGTGCAGGCGTCAGCATTGTGCACACTATGAGGTGCTGTCGTCTGAAAAGGACGGTAGCGTCACAGGGCTGTCTGCCTTCCAGCAGGTTTTTTGGGTCTGTCTTCTGCTCCCTAACCCCAGCCACCAGCTGTGGGTCAGCGGGTCACGAAGCAAGCTGTGTCTGGTGTGTGTGGGGTCAGAGAGAGGCGCTGGCACTGTGCCTAGACATCCCAAATGTGTGGGGCCCCTGTTGTGGATATCACGCTTGTCGTGAGAAATTTGATGTGGTGCAAGGATTTGGACAGCTGGGTCTGAAGGAAGGTGGCAATGGAGAGCCCCATAAATGGAGTGGTCCAGGAGAGGCTGAAGGAGGAGGTGTTTCAGTCTAGTGCCTAGCTCAGTAAGTTGGACTGGGCTGAACAGAGTCATCTGAGGGTCTCTGCCTCATTTCTTCCAGTACTCTTTAAGTGATCAAGGCCGCTATCAGCAGTGCTGGTTGCTGAGGTGCTTTAACCATCTGGCCAAGTCCTGCAAGAGCCCTACTGGGACAAGTGATAAGCTCCTGTCCCCCAGGTCTGGATTTTTGCCTTCTATAGCACAACCCCTGCTTGCAGGGAGCCTGTAGGTCCCAGCTCTTTGCAGCTTTCCCTGTTCCGGGGATTCAGAAGGAATCTGTCCATTCCTTACAAGTTTTCTAGTTTTCCTCTGGCTTGGGGTTCATCCTGAATAAGGACTGACAACAGATTCTCCATGACAGAGTCTTGTGCCTTCACTAATCCCAAATATATTTGTTGGCTCAGAGAAAGGTCCGTCGCTCCTCAGGTGGCAGCTGGCAAAGCCCTCCCTGAGGGACCTGCATCCCTTTCTGCCACAAAGGGCAGCAAAGGCTTTTATTAGCTGTGATTGCCACTCTGGCAGATGGGTCACCATGCCTGCATGGCTGTCCCTCAGCATGGGCTATTTCTCACAGGAGGGAACAAGGACATGAACATTTTGAGGAAGCAGAAGCAGCTAAAGACATCTTTAATAGCGAACTTCAGCATCTAGTACGTACCTTTGGAGGACCCAGCAATAACACATACAACTGAGCTGCTAGTACAAAAAATTGAACCATTCTCAACTCTTTGCAATGTCCTGTGCACAGTGCAGAGAGGATACAGAGACTGCAAACCAATGGAGGCAATTCATAAACCCCAGGTCTATCAAACTTTCTTTTCTCCTGAATTTCCCTGAACCCCCAAGGCATTGTGTTGAGGCTCCTTCCATGGCATGGTGTTTCTTTCTCTGACTAAACATTACAGTCAGAGCACTGTGGTGAGAAACAATTGCTCCGGGGTTTAAAAAAATCCCACAATGCTGGAATGAGGGGAGACATATGGAAACAAGTGGGACATCCATTTAAAAGGGCTAATAGGAAGTGCTTTTTTACATAGCAAGGAATTTGCTGCCACAGGAAGTAGCGAGGCAGATATAATATCAGCAAGTTGAAAGGGGATAGAGAAGGTAGGAAAGGTTGTGTGCTCTACCATCCTCAGTCAGTGACTGTGGATGTTAGGAGGAGTGTGAGGTGAATGGATGGCAAATAGTGGCCAGGCTTGTGTGCTCCCCCTAAAGATTGTCTTTTCCTGTGACTGTTGAAGCACCATTAGCTGGAGGAGATGCACCATCATGCTGACCCAGCAGACCATTTCCTGTATTCCTGTGGTCTTGGTGTAGCTGGTGGCAGTTGTCTATGCAATTGGGTTTCCTCAGTCTTTATTAGTCTTTTGTCCTCCCAACTGCTGCTGAAGATAAGTTTTGCATTGCTTTGCAAAGAAGTTCCCTTTGCATGCTTGGCTGATGGTGGCATGCATTTATTCAAACTATGGACGTGTGTTTCTGGTCACTCTTGTCCTATTGCAAAATAATTTCATCCACCTTTTCACATGGGCTGTCTCTGCCAAAGTCCTCTGTTATGGTGAACATCATCCCCCTGTAATGCAAACACTGTTATGGACATAGTCCATATAGTAGCCTACTGTGGGAGTCACTGTTGGGCAGCAATTTTGCATCCTACCGTTGCTTTTAAACTGTAGGAAAAGTTGATGGCCTGCAAACCAAATGAACCATCCTAGAAACAGAGTGCTAGGCATCTCCTGCACCCTGCCTTGCGACTTTGCTGTCCTTGGAGAGTTTTTCTCTCCCTCTGACTATTCCTACATTTGTGCTTTTGTTTGGAGCAACGGAGCAGTCTGGAAGTTAATCCCGTGGTCATTTCCGCTTACTGTGCATTGGTTTGGACAGTAGAGCAGTTTTGGTGCACACTACCTAGATGCCTTTGGCACGCTAACCCAAATGGTCCACTCCAGGGGCACAGCAAATGTGCTTCTACCTGGACAGTGACATGGGAGTCTGAACCAGTGATGTCTCCCTAGAATAGCTTCCAGTCAAAAAAGGTGGGCGAGTTTGGTCCAAATGACCTGGGGGACCAGATTAAATCTAGGCTGAAGTAAACACTTGAACTACGTGTATTGTACTTGTGGGGACCTCAGTTTGGATCTGCTCCTTTCGTGCTGAATGACTTGTTAATGTAAACAGAGCCTCTCTCTCAATTAATGGCCTTTGTTTCCATGCTGTATTCCTTTAAGATCAATAAAGTATATTAACATTAATAATTTGATTTCACTGGGCCAAGCTCCGAATATCTGGGTTTTGGTTTTTTTTTTTAAAAAAAATTGGAGTTGAAAGTCCTGGGAACCAAGATTTTCATGACAATACTGAAGGAAAATCTATATGATTTGGGCTCTCACCTCATGATGTAGTGGCTTTGTGAGCAAATTAAGTGTTTTCTCCCCAAAAAGGTTCAAGTCTTCTGTGGTCAAGGGCAGGAAGCTGGAAGACTTGCAACCTGTTCAAACATGTGTTCCCTGTGTCTCCTTGCACTATATGAGCCTTGTGTCTTCAGAAATGAGATTTGCATGAGGAGAAAGGGAAGCATTAGGTACAGGGAGGAGAAGGACCTAATCAATCTTAATCTCTGAAGTACTCATGCAGTAAGTGTTTAAGCATGTGATTAAGCCCATTCTTACTCAGCGAAGCATTTCAGCGCATGTCTTGGGTACTTCGCGGTTGGGGTGAATTAAGCACATGCTCAGGAATGCTGGTGGATCAAGGTTTCTAAGCTTGTCTTTGCAAGTGTCCTATGTCTGTTTGTACAAGCTGTCCCAGTGACTTCTCTTGGCTAATGTTGGAAGGACTACCTGCTCTCCCTTAAGAGCCAGACCCTGGATGGTGAAACGCAGGTCAGACTGTTAATCTGAACTTGGGAGAAGCAGTATCTTGAGTCTATGCTTTAAGCAGTAATGGAAAGAAGCGCTTTTAAAGGAAGATATGCGTTTGTTATTTGATGTATTTGAGGATACTGAGCTAAAACCACTTAGAGATATATAAGAGTGAATGAGCTTGTGTTCGGTATCAATAGCAGGACTTTGTGTAAACCCTGAGAATGGCCCTCAGGAAGAGACGGAATGACCCTTTCTACATTTCCTCCCTTCCTTTGGATGTCCAGGTGGAGCTGGGAGAATGATGCAGGCAGGGAGGGCCAGGTGCAAACACCAAACCTGTAGGGCCTGGAGCACCACCCATTCATGTGCTCGGCTAATCTTACTTGATTCCCAGTTTCAGGCAGTGGGATTAGCAAAACAGTGGGATCTCTGGGCTACCCAGAGCTGGAGAACAGACCTAGGAAGCGTAGAGAGGGTGACTTTGCCTGGCTTCAAGAGAGAAGCTGCAGTCTGACTAAGGAAACAGTAGAGGCAAGGGAAGGGTTAAAAGTTTGTCTTCTCTTCCCAGACACATTATTTACAGTGGGTTGGTTTCCTTTTGGAAGGGCCCACTGTAAAAGGAGACGTTCCCAGCGTTTCTGTGGGTTAGACCTATATCACATTACAGTTTTCTTTCCTGGACTCTTGACTGACATGATTTCCTGAAGTTGCTCTTCTCTCGGGAAGGTGAACTCAGGAAAGAGTAGGAGTTTGCTAAAAATCCAGAGCCTTGGAAGGCAAAATCATGGTGATGGCCTTTTCCTTCTAGACATAAGGTCAATCCTCAATGCTGCATCATGCTCTGTATCTCCCAGCGTACGGCAAGGGCTGGGAAAGGAGTGGGAGAGGAAATCCATCAGGTTTGATAAGACAGCAGTCTGTAAATCCTGTTGGATTGGCTTGCAAAGGCCATAGCACCAACCAGAGGAGCAGTGCCTGACTGTGTCATGCAAGCAGCCATCTCACCTGGTGGCCAATGAGGTCAAGGGCAGTGTTGGCTATTGACCTGGATATCCCGACCTCTGCTATTGCTTAAGCCACCTTTGTGCCTCCAGGACACAGCAGACAGCATGTTCATCCTGGTAAGTGTTTCCTTTACTGCCTTTTTCTTCTTCTTAATGAAATAAACTGTGGCTTGGCATTAAAGCACAAGTGTTGAATGAAACTGAAGTTCTGGCTTGTTTCTCCTGTCAAACACTTCATGATAGTGTTTTCCTTGATGTTCGGTTGCTTGGAAGGAAGAGAAACTATCCCTTCTCATCTACAACATAACCTTTTTTCACAGGTGTCTTCTGAGTGGCTTGTATGGAACAACATATCGAGGCAGCGCACTGCTCTCTTCAACACTGTGCAGGACACCCTGAAGCAATCCTGTAGCTGCACAATCCACAGCTACCCCAAGATATTTTTCTGACAGAGATAGCGGGAGTTGGATGTTTGGATCTGACTCATCCCACCTGAAGCCCATCAGTGCTTAGGGTGGAGATGCTCCTGCAGGGAGAGGAGGAAGCACACTCAGAAATGTTTACTATTACTGTTAAACAACAAGCTTAATTTCTTTCCCATCCCCTTCCCTGCCATGGAGATAGTGATCTCTGCTGTGGTCCCTGCTGCTTTCTTTTTCCTATGTTGATCTACGGTAAGACTTGCTGCCCTTGGAGGATGGTCTTAGCCCTGAGAGAGGCTTTTATTGCTGAGCCATTGACCTTTGATTCAGAGCATGTGTCTTCCCCTGGGCCTGTTGCAGATGCCCACCATCACCCTGGGTAGGTCGCTTGGGCACATGTACATGGTAATGTCGGCACTCTGAGCCTTCCTCCCTTCCCTCTTATTTGCCACTAAGGTGGGACTGTTTAACTTTCGTCCTCTGTCCTGTTGCTCTCATGAAGTTATCAAGCTGTGGGGGTGCTCCTCATGATTTCAGAGCACAGCACTTAGGTCTTTGGTCTAAGTAAATTTTGTGGACCCATTACAAAATATGAAATAAACAATGAATTTCATATTTGAAAAAAAAGGTGACTGGAAAGCTGCATTTTCTTTCTGTTGTGCTTTCCCCCTTCATTAACTTCTCAACACAATTGTCATGATATGGACAGGAAACGCAGCAAAAGGAGTTAAAATAATAAATCAGCAAATCACCATCCCTCCTGTATAGCAGAGAGTCAATGCTTTTGCATGGGGCGAGGAAACAAAAGGCCCTCTGTCCTGCCACAGGATCCTCATTGATATTAATCTAAAACCCCAACTAATTTACTGATCTACAATTAGGAGTGGTAGCAAAATGGACAAACGGGAGCTGTGAAACTGGGAAAAACGTAGCTGGTTCTTGTGCTAGAAACTGATTCCTCTGGCTGCTGGATCCACTCTTGTTCCTGTTGATTGATGCTTAGATCGTTTTCTTGGTGGTCAGGGCTGCTTTCAGAAACCGTTTATGGTACACTGATGAAAAGGCCAATTTTGTGAGTAAACATCCTAATAAGCAGGTCTTGACAGATGGCTTGTTGCTCAAGCCCCACATAACCCTACAGCTGGTGTCAGTGTCTCCCACAGATATTTCCCTGGAGAACTTCCCCACAGCATGCTCGGGAGCTCTCAGCTTTCACAGGATGCCCGGCTGCATCCCAAGGAGGAGCCTTGTCTCTTGCTCGACATGTTGCAGGTATGTCATTGGGAACAACACAGACATTTGGAAATGTGTTTCTCATAGCATAGATAAAATTAGGCTCCCAGGGGAGTCTATTGGTGACTGAACAGAGTTAGCAAAGCTGTCTATGCACAGCAGCTGTTGCTGCTGTCTCTTGGTCCACGAGCAGTGAGAAATGTCCAGTGTTACATGAAGCAGAACAAGAAACATCTCTTACACTTTAAGTATCCTTCAATCCCTTTTGGTATAGTTTCATCTCAGTCTTTCCAAAATCTGTCCTCTTTCCCCCTTATTTTCTAGCGAATTTCATTTAGGTAGTGATTTTCCAAGTGAAACTCTTCCTTTTCCCTCATTCCCTTGCCTATGAGTCTGATGAACTGGTCTGAGCCCTGGGGTCTGCCCATGATGCTGCAGTCACTCGCAATATCAGGTGGGTAGTCCTCAGGCAGATCAAGAATTTCCATTAGAAGCTGATGGATAAATTACAGAGATTTTACCTTGTTCTCCTCCCCTGGGGAGCTCTTGGGACTGTAAGACAGTTTGTATCATCTGCCTTCCAGATCAGGCAATTTAGATTTGACTGATTTGTATATCCCTGCAGTGTTTCTGATGGGCTGTACAGGATATACAGCTCTCTGCTCCTGACACGAGAGCAACTGAAACAGGACTGAGGTGCAGAGGCTGCTGTTGGGAGGGAAATGGCTACAGCTGCCCCTGTGAGGTTGTCTGTTAGGAATGGGTTTCAAAAGATGATTCTGTTTTGGAAAGAAGTTTAGTTTTAATGAAAGTAAGCTGAATTCCCTCCGAAGCGGAGAAAAACACGACCAGGTAGAAACTCTGCAGAAAGAAATAGTGCACCAGCTTGTGCTGTGGGTTGTCTCAAGAGCTGAGCTCTGGAGCGCTGAGCTTCTCAGCTTGGTTTCACAGGCTCTCCATCTGTGGATGCTCTTGTGTTTCCTCCCTGAGATGGTCTAACATCTGGGACACCCCAAACTGAGAAGTGTGGCAGCAGTGAAGTCCCCTCTTGCGAAGCAGTCTATTTGGCAGCAGGCTGCCCCAGGGCCCTGGAAACATGAACGGTGGAGGAACCAGATGGGTGACCAGGCAGGAAACTCAGCAGGTTTCTGATGTTTGGAGCCCTATGCGAGTTTCATGGGAACCTGGGCAAAATTGACTCACCTTGTTGAGATTTTGCTGAATCGGTGAATTCCTCTGAAATGCTGTTTTGCCTGAAACCTTCTGAGCAGGTGCAGTATCTTCAGCTATCTTTTGAAGATGGAGACAACACGTTCCCCTGCACTTTGCTGCATGGGTCTTCTGGGAGTCAAAGAAGCACTCATCTTTGCTATTGAGCCCTCTGCCAGTATTCACACTCTTGAAGTAGTGTCAAGGAGGGAGGATACAGGAACTTGGCAGTGATGAGTGAAGGATGCTGGCAGGTTATTCTGATCCTTAGAAAATCATTGTGTTCTCCTCATTACACTACACCTCATCCACCTACTCTGTCTTGTCCTATAGACTATAAATTCTCCGTATTAAATTAATTCCCCAAGTTCTCTGTTTGTTTTCACAGCCTCTAGCTGAGTTTCCTAGGTGCTACCCTAATATAAACAATAATAAAGACTGCTCTGTCCTGCTGCAAACCACTTCTGAGGATGTTCCCTCTAATTCTCTTCCTTGTTTAGCGTTGTATCATTAAAAGGCATGAGGTGGTTAATTGGAGGCTTACAGCTTTTGTGACTGATGCAAACCAGTGTGTGTGTAATTGCTTGCTGCAAACACTCAGGTGAATGCTTTAAAAGAAAAGGAGGAGAAGACGCAGATGGCTAGGAGCAGAAGGTTCCCTGAAAAAGGTCACAGGAAAAGGTTAGTGATAGGGTTGCCCCGAAGCTGGGAAAAAGAACCTAATACCTGGACAACTGGTGAAGAGCCTGGCTAGACCACAGCTTTGTTCCCTAAAGGGGGCTGCCGCTGCGCTGCGGCACAGTCTCGTACATCAAAGCTCTCATAACAAAACACAGCAGAGATCGGTATCACCCAGCCTGTGGCACTGGCGGGAAATGGATTGGTTGACAAGTCGGAGGCCCTTTCTGGGCAGATGGCTGGGTAGGAGTCACTGGCTGCTTGCAAAATCTCAGAACGAGCCTTTAATCTGCCTGTGATACAGTATGTTTTAGTGAGCATCTAGATGTTTATCTCAGCTGCATTAGTCACCAGGAGAGTCTGCTCTCAACCTTTTTTCTTCCGTACCTTAGCTGCAGGCTTCTTCCCCCACTTTTTGGAGCAGATGTGAGTTAAATGCTG
Source organism: Himantopus leucocephalus (assembly GCA_003993805.1). Classification (NCBI taxonomy): domain Eukaryota; kingdom Metazoa; phylum Chordata; class Aves; order Charadriiformes; family Recurvirostridae; genus Himantopus; species Himantopus leucocephalus. The sequence continues at coordinate 61,165,242 of RSEF01000005.1, forward strand.
TAGGATTCGCTGTGCCTTTTATAATTTTGACAGGTAAATATAACAGGGAAATGTTTTCTTGGTAATACTCTGCAGAGCATATTTAGTGCTGTGACTTTGCATGTGCTCTGGTAGACTTTCAGAGCCTTGCCCGGGGAGCCAGTGGTCTGAAAAGTCTTATCATGCTTCGAAACAAATAGCTCTGTCTTGAAGCTGATTAGAATAACAATTACAAAGCTGCACTTCTTCCAACCTGATGTTAAATGCCTTGCAATGCCGAAGGTAAACAGGATCAATCAATTATCCTCCCAGGGACCACCTAATGGCAGTCCATGAATCAAGCTTGGATTTGGAGATCATTTTTATCTGCCTTGGGGAATAGGGGCCAATCAAATTGGGGTCTTGCTCTGCATGTGCAGGCTGAAGAGTGCAAGGTTGGGTCTGGCAGGGTGTGTTAATTAGGTGGAGCCAGTGTAAATATATCTGTTATGATGAGGTCTGGGAAGTGATGAAGCCTGAGCATGCAGACTCTGGCCATCTCTGCTCTCCGACAAAAGCCAGCATTGCCGTAGTGCATCTGCTGGCTTGGTCAAACAACGGCTTGATACTGCTTTTACTTCTGTACTTTTCTACCTATGGTGTATTGTTTGTCTTCTTTTGACTATGCCAAAAAAGAGCTTAGTTCAGTGGGGAAACCAAACTCCCAGCAATGCCTGAAGAATACAGACAATTTAATAGTCTGAAGTTTTGCTAATTCAGACAGTAACATGAGCTCAGCGTGTTCAGCTGAGGTCCTGCTATAACTTTGCACATCATCCGGTGAGATTTAGAGCCTACCAGGTCATGGGCTGTGTACGCAATTAAAAAGCTCCTTTCCCCAAGGAGTTCACGATGCGGAGACAAAATATTATCCTCCCAATTAGTTTATTGCAGCAGACTGGGGCACAGAAGTCAGATTATCTGGGGGCAGGCTAAGACCATTCATGTGCCAATGAACTTGGAAAGGCATTTTTCACGACATCTGGTTTCGATCAATTTGTCGTCAATTCAGAGCGCCAGACCCATTTTCTGAGACCATTAAAGTACACAGCACTGACACGGGGCTGCAGCTGTAACCCAAACATGGGTATCCAAAGTAAGAGTCCTGCTACCTCTCGCTGGTGACTGTGTAGAGAATGAGAATCCAGTGGCCACGCTCTTCTGAATACAGCTCCTTTTCCGATTTGAGAAAGCCTCACGCTGGACCACCACCTCCATTTGTGCCTTATGCAGCTTGGTCACATGTGTGGTTCCTGGACAGACCTTAGCGGGGACCCAGTCTCCATGTGTCGGGGAGGAGATTCACTGCCAAGTGTTACGGAAGTCTTTGCAAAGCCTCTTTCCTTCATGAAGCAGGCTCCTTCCGCAATCTACCTCTGCATTTTGCTTTTAGCGCTCCAACCACCTTCTTGTGCAAGCAGCCTGTTGCGAATTGTGATTCTGCCAATATGGGAATGCGCTGAGAAGAACCTGGTTCATTTAAATGTGTGCAACCACAGCTTATGCTTTTACAGCATATATTCAGTGAAGCAATGCCTTTATCTGCAATACTTAGCCTTTATCTAACATCTTTTCAGTCTAAAGCTTTTTTTGAAACGCAGATTAAGTAATAACAACGTAGGATAATTGAGTGCATTTTTTCAGAGTGACATAATGATACTTATCTATGGCTACTGAAAAGCAAGGATAACGTACTATGTGAGAGCCATATTATCTTGCTTCTGAAACAGACCAAGTTTGGCATTAGGGCTTAAGTAATTGAAATACGGCTCCTTGTACCAAAGCCTGTTTGTTTATAATAAAGCCTAATACATCTTTCTAATGGACATTGCAATGTCTGAAGCACTGACATGATTGCTGACTCTTTGCAACCTGTGAGGTTGGTAGCGTGTGGAGATCGCACCATGTAAGAACTACATCTGACATTTCTCCTGTTATGTTAGAGCAAACCCCATGTCATCACGAGAGGAGTTGACCTTGGGGATCAGGGTTTGTAATGCGTGCTAATTTTTTGGATGTCAGGTGACATGCAGTTCTGAGCATGCTCTGCTTGGCATCGTCATGGCTTTTGTGGGTAATTAGTTATAACACTGTTGTGAGCAGACCTTACAAACCCACTGGGTGATTTTATTTGCATTGGAGGCCTGGTGGAATAAAATGACAGGCTGGCATGGCAAAACAAGCTGGACTCCCTTTGAATCCTACCGAGCGAGGAGGAAAACATAAATTAACACCCCCTCCAAACCCTCAGACACACAGGTCTCTTCCACAGCAAAATAGCCTGTGCATCTTCCAGAAAAACTGGAGGATCGATGGGAAAACACTTAGATTTAAATTGACTTACTGTCCAAAGTAGTATTTTAGTCCCTCTTGCATTTGTTCAGGCAGAACATGATGGTGTGTCTCTGGATAGTTTTCCACCTGCCTGTTTTGAGTATCAGATGGAAGCATTTAGCTGGTGAACTGGAATGGTGCCAACTTTTGCAGGAGCCTTTTCTCCCGAGTTCTGCTGTTTTTATAACTACTTAGACAGAATTATCCAAGCAGGCTCCTGGCTGGCACAGGGTAAATGCTGAGCAACACAACATGAGTTGACTCTTCATATGTCAACACAATTCCATAGTTAATGTCAAGGAACAAGCTACTGGAGCTTATTTAACTGTAATTCACAGGTTCTCAAAGGGCCAGAAGGGTATTGATGTTATATCAACCTGCAGAATGACACTGGCCCATGAGCAAAATCATTTCAGAAACTGAAAAAATTGTTCACACCATTTTCTTGCTGGATTTCTGTGCAGTGTGTCCCAGTGTGCATGAAAACTGTATTGCTGAACGTGACTGAAAGCTTCTTATTCTCTTGAGCATCCTCTAATAGGGTGGAAGTGGGGGTTAACTCAGCCAGGTAAGGTGGCACTTTGAAGTTACTGAATCTATTAAGTGCTTAGCTGTATATGTATGCACACTGGGTAACTGCAATACTGATGTTAGGACTCCTGCTTGGCTCACCTATTTGTTCCTTGTGCCGTTTGATAGGCGTTAATCCTGAGGAAGGAGGTAGTGGTGCTGGCAACTGCTTTCGTAGTGGAAAATGAGTACGATCAGGCCCATTCTCACATACGGTTGGTATCTCCATAGCGCAGGAATTTGTTAGCTTAAAGCTTCTCTCTAAATGGGTGACAATTCTTCTCTGATAAGCTGTGGCTGCCCTGTGTGTGAGACCTCAGACACCAAATAAACAGTGCTGGCATCAGATAATTCTGTTTAGAATGCTGTGGCCTTAGAAGTACCCTATCTTTTGAAATGCAATGTTTTTTTCATGGGTTGTTTACATCTTCCTGCAGTGACTTCATGTCATCTCTAGTTCTTCAGTGTCTATGAAAGCTTAAACCACTGATCCTAGAAAGTATTTACAGGATTGGGTTTCTTTTTCTCGGGCTTTTGGGGAATGACTTATGTATAATTCTTCCTCCTGCTCCTAAAAGGTCTGCTGGAGTGCTGATGGGCAAAACAGAGCTTGCAATCATTAGGGATGTAGCATTTCTGGAAAAGGCTTCACTTGGTGGTATGCTCTGAGGATGGATGTTGTGGTTGATGAGATAGCATTGGGAAATGACACAGATGTTCTCGTGCTCAAAGTGTAAAGCCTTAGGTCTGCTGGCCTCGAAGCATGATGGAGATTTCTGCTTACTCCCTTTAAAACGTAGGGTGCAAACTGCCATTGTAAAGATAATGACCTTTTGCAGTTTGAGGGAAGACCTGTTATTTGGGCTGGAAACCTCTAATGCTTAGGAAGCTCTGAGACTGAAGCTGGCTGTGTGAAATCACAGAGTACGTCAAGTATAGAAGAGAAAGCACCAAAAAGCTGAGAGTTTTGAAACAGTTTATCTAAGTTTCTTGCGCGGCCCCTCTTATCACAGCATCGCAGCACCTCCCAGATGGTAATACGTTTTATCTTCTTGCCAACACCCTCACAGGGTTCCTATCCCTATTTTACAGTTAGGAGACCCAAGTGCAGGCGCTGAGTGATATGCCCAGTGGCACTTGGGGTTTCTGTGGCAGATCAAGGAATGAAGCTCAACTTTCCCATGCCCCAGGCTAATTCCTTAACCCCGTGGGATCCTCCTGGAAATGAGCAGAATGGCTTAGTAAAGCACAACAGCATGTGGAAATAATGCTCAAATGTGGTATGGGGGAGCCCATCCCAGACTCAAAAAATCTAAATATTGGCGTTTAAGTCTTGGTCTTTTGGAGCAAGTAGATGCTGGGCAGTGGAGAGCTGAAGTTGGCCCTGGAATGAGCAGAATTTAGCTGCATTGAGCAACGTTTATTAGTGTGGGTATAGCGCTGTGCTGGCCAGCCTGTGCCGCTTTGAGTGCTGAAACGATCTGCTTTGCACAGTGCTGGGCATGCGGATCTTGCTGCCCATGCAGACAACTGGGATTTCAGGCTGTCTCATCACCTTGGGCCAGACTTGCATCTCCCCGGCTGCTGGCAGGCCAGTGGATTCTCCAGTGCGGTTCGCCCTTGCGAAGGCCCTATCCCAGGAAGCTGTTTTGCAAAATCTCACTTCCAGGATGGATCTGGCAGTTTCAGCCTTCGAGCTGCCAGTTGTCCATGAGTTACTCTAAGCACTTGCTCCTCCCTTACTATCCCACTTCCATCTCTTGATCCCTGCTTTTTCTATTCCTACAGCTGCAGAATACCTTCATCCTAGAAAAATGTTTTCAAATCACAAAATGTTGGTGTAGGGGAATTAATAATATAGGGAGAGAGTGAATATTTAGTAGGTCCAGGTTATTGCCTAATAACTGCCTGTTTCATTCATTGATAACGTTTAAACTATTCGAAATTGCAGCACCTAATAAATGCTACTAAACCGTGCCATGCCCATAACTTGATTGCAATAATCCATCAGGGAACATGTTTCAAAATGTCAACATTTCTCAGCAGTTAGCTGGAAAACTAGTTCTTAGCATGAGCGTTGGGATAATCCAGTGTTTCTGATGGTACTGGGTGTGTTAGGTGCTGATTCTGAAATGGTGACTGCACTTTCTTCATAGAATCATAGAATGGTTTAGGTTGGAAGGGACCTTAAAGGTCATCTAGTTCCAACCCGGCTGCCATGGGCAAGGGCACCTCCCACTAGACAAGGTTACTCTGTGCTCTATCAGGGTCCAAAGGCCCTTTTAGGAGGCCAGCCTAATAATGTATCAACAGGCAGCCATCTCCAGGCTGAAGCTTATAGCTTTGGCTAGAAGAGTAAGTGAGGTTGCAGGATGAAAGGAAGGTGAAGACAAGCACAGGAGGCAGCAATCTCCATTGGCTGCCTGCCTGCTCCTCACTACTGTTCATGGTGGTTTCGCTGAACAGGCGAACTGGTGTGCTGTCAGTTGGGAATGCTGTCAGCTCCTCAAAACCTTGGTTTCTGAGGGCTTGCTCTCCTGTGCACACTCAGCAAGTCTCCAGCATGAGCAAAAAAATCTTTCATTGTCACTGTAAGGCAGGCAATGCATCACGAAGTCCTCATCTAAGAAGATCCTAGATGAGTGTCTCATTTGCATGTCTAACAAAGCCTTGGGTAATCACCAAGAGGACGCTGGACTCAGTTAAAAGACTTGGACGATAGCACTAGTTATTTGGAAAGAGGCATCTGTGTAGGGTGATTCCTTGATCTGCCTCAGATTTGAGTTTGCGTGCTTGTCTTGCAAAAGGATGTTGCGGCAGCTTCACAACATATCTGGAAATTCGAGATTTTTGTGGAAGGCATGGGATTGGGAACTGGGAGGTCTGGGACACCCTACAGCTTGTTTTCTCAAGCACTCTTCTGTAGCAAAAAACAATATCAGGACTGCAAGGTCTTCCCCGGGCAGCAGCAGAGAGGAGGAATAATTGGGGGGTGCTCGCCCAGCAGAGCTCATCAAGGAAGATTCGGAGTCCAGATCTGGCTGGTTGCAGCAACTTTGTTATGACATTATGCAAAGTCCTTTGAAGATTTCCTCTTGGCAGAGCCTGCCATGCCGTCACGGAGGTAAAGCAGGGAACGGTCTAAATCTTGTGAGGGTTTGTAAAGCAGTCATAACGCTGGCTGCAAAATTATCCCCTTTTCTAGAAGAAGAAAGTGAAGTGTTTGCAGGCCTGGTAGAGTGGGAGATGAAACTATTAGCTATACGGTGAGCGGTGCAGCAGAGGACTTGAACAGGCCAGCTCTGGCCTTGAGATGCAAATGAAAATAAGCAAAGAAGATGGGTTAAGGAGAATGGGGATACGAGCAGAGTGCAGTCCTTACACAGAAAGATGCCTTTTTCTGAAGTTCCACAAAGCATATTTCCACCTTAAGCACAATAATCTCTATTTCCCCCCAGACCTCTTTTATTAATCTTATGAGTCACAGGCATGGTTTTGCTTTTACCTGCTGTTGTGTATCACTGGTAACTCACGATGTTATCGCAAGGTGACTGCCCACATCTGCGTCTGATCATGCTCTGACTGTGGAGATGACAGTGGCGTGGCCAGGAAACTCTCTGGGCTTAATTTCCTGCCATTCCCCCTCACTTAGGAGTGTCACATCCTCCAGGATGATCAGTGGACCCCAGCACAGAGGTCCTTAACTTCACAGAGACGTCTTTGACACCTTAGACCATCTACTTCTCCACCATATGCTTCGCGTGCTTACTTTTCCTGATAAAATAGCTCCCAAATTTCTCTGTCCACATTTGTTCCCTCTCTGACTACCAAGTTTGGAGGAAAGTCGATGGGAAAAATCCCATGGGTGGCTGAAAATATTGCATCACACCCCTTTTTTATTTTGATTTACATGTCTGCAGAACAGGTATCATTCCTTAGAAACACCAATGTGCCTTCTTCAGCTTCCCAGCCCTTTTAAAATAAAATAGGAGGACTGAAATGTTTTGAGCAACTCTTCATTTGTAAACACTATGGCTTGTGTTTTCTTTCTGCCATCCACTAAAATATTAACTTTTTCTGTAACAGGACCGCAAGTTTTCCAGACAATGTCACGTTGTGCTGGGAGCGAGTATCTCCGTGTCTTGCTGTTTGTGCTGAGCCGTTCCTCTCCTTGCAGGCTAAAAAGCCTTCCACGGAGCAGAGAGACGATGACTGGGCTGGGAATCCCCCCTTTTCTCAGAAAAACTCCTGTTCTTTCATCACCTCACAGGGAGATTTCAGAGGGATTGTTCTGACTCGAGCTATGCCCTCTTGGCACTGGGAATCCTCTATTTTCATTATGGGCAAAAATGGCCATTTCTAGGGGGAATGATTTGAAGCAGGCATCGAATCCTTCTCCTCCCTGAACCAGCTTTAATAAATAGCAGGGTACAAACACAAATTGCTTAGCGCTTGCTGAAAGACAACCAAACAAATGCCTTTAAAAAGGCAAGCCTCTGCTATGAGTTTCGCTTGTGCTGTAGCTCCTGGTGGTCCCATTGTGTGGGATTGTGAGTTTAGCCGAGGGCGAACGTTGCTTCATTACGAGGTAGTTTGCCTGGGAGACACTTCAAAATCATTAAAGCTGACAATTTACCCTGCTGATTGTGCTAGCTGAGATGCCGGCACGCGTGTGCTTAGTGTCGCTGCATCAAGTGGAAGGCGGCTGTACTGCATAGCACAGGCACCTCTCCCACACTCCCCAAGCAGAAGAGGATTTCATTTTTTCAGATGTAGTCCATGTTTTCTCTCTGCCTAAAGCACGTAGCTTAGAGGGAATTTGCCATAGCCCTGGCAGTTCAGGACGATTGTAATTATTGTTGTGCAATTGTGTAAAATTATGTTCTTTTAGTAATCAAACCTTAGACTGCTTTTTGCTGCTGTTGCCTGAGAATAATCATAGGTCGGTATTTAAATGGTACGAATTTGGTTCTGGGTTGGTGCCTCATCCCGAGCTATTGCTGATTCTGTGGATTTGCTGCATACGCACCGCAGGGGTGTAATAGACGGCTTTTTGTGGCAGGCTGGCAGCGCTCTGTTGTGCCAGGTGCTCTGTTTCTAACAAGAGTGGGGGTTTTAATTTTTTTAGAAGAATGACTAAATTAGCTCATAACCTGTAATCGGTATTAATTCCTTTGAATGCTCTTGAGTGAGTTATAGCTGATTACTGTTGTCTGACCCTAGTTAAGCCCATTTCTAGAAAATGCTTTGTGTGACTTTGTGTGTACAGCTGAAAGGAATGCAGCTTTCCCCTAATTACATACTGGTAATGCAAGAGGAGACATTTCTAGTTCTGCTTCTGAAAGTATTTCCTTTGAGCACTGATGAGCCAGTGATAGCAGTAACCTCTGAAACCGTTTTGAAAAGGAGAGACAAGGCAGGAACTAATACAGTTTCATCACTCGAAGCCTTGCATAGATTGTAGCAGCAACTGAGCCATCAGTAAGTCACTGGGGATAATATCTTTAAACTGCTCTGTATTTTGATAAGATTAAATTGGTTCAGGTCTTTGCCAGCCTTTTCAAAGCCAGTGCTGTATGGTGGTCAGTAGCTCAGCCATCTCTACGTTGGGAAGCAAAGAACTGAAGATTTATGTGTTTAAACTGAAGAATCCCCCTAAACATTTTAATGTGCCTTAGATGTATACAAAAATTACCCCAGTACAAGCAAGTCACATTTCCTAATCAGCTATGCCTATCTGATTTTTCTACAGCCTTTGTTCTCAACTCTTTAATTTTATTTAGATCTCCTGTCAGGAGCGCGAAGGCATTTCTTACTGTAGGTGCTGCAAATACAATGAATTTCTTACAGAAGTGAGTTCAATTGTCAATACCATTTATTACAGTATTAGTTAAGGAGCTGTGAATAAATCAAAAGGATTAACATTATCTCTCGGGTAGAATAGAGGAACAGAACATTATATTGCTCATGTATCATTGATGAACAATATTTTTCCAACCTTTTATTAATAGAAATGAAAATGGGTTTCCCTAAAGTGGGTTCTTCTCTGTGATTTTGAACTGGTAACACAATTTTTACCATTTAATCATTATAAACTTTGTTTAAATCACCATTATATTTTCTTATAGGTAAATATTACTTTATTTAAATGTATTTGGGATGCTGTGACAATGCATTTAACACTTCTTGAGTTGAGCGTTTCAATCATGAATTATTCTCTCCAAAACAATCAGAGGAAAGTAAAAAAAATTATATGAGTTTATTGCTGTTCTTGAGCTGTATTATAAAGATAATGCTGTGTTAGCTCTGAGCGAAGGGCATTCGTGTGGACATGTACAGAAACTCAGCTGACCTGTGGGCACTGCTACTCATTAGAGAGCAGCAACATCACTGCATGTACAGACCTAGAATGCAGCTGGTGGTGCATATATTATTATGCAGTGACCCCCCTGGTTTAGCCGATCAAAGAGGTTAGGAGATGGCTTGATTGTGGTTTCACAGTACCTGTGTATGGAAGAAATTTCTAATAGGAGGTGATGCTTCATTCTAGCAGAAAAGGTGACAATGGAAACGAGTCAGCTTAATTAGAGCTGGAGGACTCAGAAAAAGGCAGCTAACCTTGGAGCAGTAATTCAAGGACAAGTAGGATTTTCCATCTTCTAAGTCTTTATGTTGAGTCTGCATATTTCCCTGAGGATGGGTCATAGCTCAGTCAGGACTTATGGGCTTGAGGGAGAAACTGTATTATATGTTGTGCAGAAGGTCAGGTGAGACAGTTGTTAAGGTCTCCCTGGGCCCTTAAAGTCTGTGGATTCCAGTGAGAATTATTGCAGATTCACCATAGCTGGGCTTGAACTTGGTGCAAACATTAATTGCCAAATACCGCATGTCTAAGATTCCTTATAAATGAAAAAGTGAGGTAGTAGTGTTGCCCTACGGATCACTTATAACGTGGCACATGATGCTGAAGTCTTATTCTTTAGTCTATATCAGGTTATAACACGGCTTTGGGGTTAAACCATGGTGGGACTCACAAGATCCTGGTTCTGTCACAGGCTTTCTATTTGATCTAGGCTAAGTTTTTCAACTTTGCTTCACGTGGGTATTTATTTTCCCAATATCCAACATGAAGCACTCATGCATCTCACAACAGATAACTAATTAGGTATAGACCACAGCTCAAACCGTTTCCAACTTTTACACCTCCAGAGCTTCTGTAAGGCAGTAAAAGTTCCCAGAAATGTATTTTCAGTCCTTCTGATTTTGAGCAGCACAGAAGCTGGGCAGTTTTTATTGAATCTGGCTTTAATTTGCATAATCCCAACAGAACAATTCAGTGATATTTCAGTCCCTAAAAGAGTGACATGAATGGCACACAAAACGTGGTTATTTCTTTAAACTGCCATTTAAAAATAACTTGTTGTTAGGACCGTGTCCAAAAACCACAGGATTTAAAAATAACTCTCTGTTAATGAGATCGGATTGGCAGTAGCAGTGCTATAGGTTAGATTTTGTGCGTGTGTGTGTGTGTGTGTGTGTGTGCCCTCTCAATAATCAGCCCTGGCTTTCTGCGATGGCAGCAGCGATGTGGTGCCCTCAGTCCTATGTTGTTTTTCTCTATGTCTTGGAAACCCAAAAGCCTCTGGAGACATCTTTGAAAGCTGCCTCAATAACGGCCTTGAAAACCTGCGCCCCGGCAACATCCCCCAAGCAGGGGCTCTGCTGTACCAAACACGTCGCATCCATGGAGAAGGCTCTTCTCTTGCTGAATGGGTCCTGCTGTACATGGAAATATGAAAGATGCCCTCGAAAATCAACCTTTCAGGTTACAGTACAGATGGAGCGAGGCTGAAAATGAATTTCAGCTTTCAAGTGACTTTATGCTGTCTCCTTGATTGACTTGCCAGTTTTAATACTGTAAATTGGGGGATTGCGTGTAATGCATTCATGCCGTCCTTGTCTGGAATGAAGCAGGAACATAATTTATGGGGATATTCTCATCTCAGCCTTTGAGGAATTAGCTTCAATTAACTCTGTTGGGAATTGCATGTGTCGGGTGTCAGAAAGCCATCAAGTTTTCTTTAGAAATGACGGCTGCTGTGCGCGCTTCATTCTTTGGCTGTCTGAGGGGCTTTAGCAATGGATAAGGATTCAAAGCTTGGGAAATGCAGATCTGGGTGACCAAGTTTCACAGGGTTAATGCCACGTACACATGATGGACAGGCCCATAGCTGAATGCATTGCAGGTTGTTATAAATTATAGCCCTTCAGCACGGGTGAGCGAGGGTTTGGGGAGGGTGCAGTAGCTTGTGAACCCAGAGCGCTGAAAGAACAAACACACCAGAAGACACAGGCTGTAAAATCAGATGTCTCTGGATAAATCTTTCTGACATCCGTGAGAATTAGAAAGGACATCAATTTTAGGCGTAACGTGGCCAGTGCTTCTGGACCTGGGATCTTTAGACTGGGGTCTGTGTGTCTGTGCTTCTGCCCAATTTGAGGCCAGCCCTAGAGAAAGTGGGGTGATAAGTGTGTGGGAGTGGGGTCCCAGCAGTTCGCAGTGCTCAGGTGCTGGGGCAGAGTCCATCATGGTCTTGTGTCACTCCTGGGTCCTGCTCAGCCTCGGGAGGCTTTGCCACCGCGTGATGGGCAACCGGAGGGAGCCGGCTAAGTCAGACTTTTTTAGGACTGGAAAAAAAGTATGACTTTGGAGAGAGAAGCCCTCTGCAGGGAGCACACCCGGCCTCCTTGCTGTTTGCAAGATGAGAGCATGCCAGGGAGCATTTCCCCTTGTCAGGCGCTGCAAGACTCAGATGGGAGAAGCTCACTGGCGGACTAAACCCGAGAGCCGGTGTCTCTTGCCTGTGCGATGCTGCTTGTCAGCCTTGCCGCGACGGAAAGGACGCACGGCCTGCCAGAATTCATTAGGCAGCTGTATCAAAATACAGCACAGGAGAGTTGTGAGGTTCAAACAGCCTGAGCAATGCTCCCTGTGCCTTGGCTTGCCGGTGATGACTCCGTAATTCCCCTATCAAGCATCATTTTAAATCTGAGAAGAGTGGAGGGTGCTTATTTTTACTCTTAGCACGCATTCTTCAGCACTTTTCATTTCTGTGCTCGCGGAGACAGAATCAGGCAAAGATGTCTGGTGCTTCTTGAAAGCCAAAAATCCCCCCTCTGCCCCTGCACCCCTGATTATCACTTCATTATCTGGCAGCCGCTCGCCAGATCAGACACTGAAGTCATTTTGCAGCGGGTGCTGGCAAACTGTTTCCCAGCGATGCATTTATATCTAAATGGCTAATTCTCTATCCACAGCTTATCCCAAAGATTAAAAAACCAACCAAGCTCGATCTGAGCAAATCCAAACCAGGAATCCTAATCAGTTCTGTCGCTAAAAGTGCATTAGTATGGCACAAGAGAGAGCATGGCTTTCTTCCAACAGATACAACAATCACAGCTCATTTGGGCGGGGAATTTTTCTACTGCTGTGTATTGACACAAAGGAGCACTTAGCTTGGTAATGCCTCCTGGCTGCTGCCACAATCCGAATATTAAGAACAAATTAAGGTGTAAGATTAAACTCGGGAAGTTGTTACCTGTTCCCAGTGAGGTAGCAGTTGCTTCTTTAGCTGTTTCACACCAACATATTGGCTGTCAGCACTTGGGAGTTTAAAAATAAAATTAAGCTCCTACCTTACGCAGGAAACAATTAGTATTTCAAGTCTGCTGTAATATTTCTGCTACGGAATTTTTAATCTGCAATTAAATCTGTCATGGGCTGTAATACGACTGACTGCAATCCCCATGAACTCTAGCTTGTCAGGGTGGTTTACTCACGCAGGCAGTTCAAAGCAGCACGGATACAGCAACTCGCATAAATTGAAAGCCAGCTCAAAGTTCATCATAGCCACAAAAATCCCAAGACTGGAGAGGCCGATGCTGCTGTCAGTCGTGGGTATTGCCGTGCACTGGGTCTCTGCTGCCCGGGCTGGGCAGTCTCCGGGATGGCCAACATTGCAACTGGGGTGTCCACTCTTGTGCACTGTGACTGTGGTCACACCACTGATGAAACATAGAAGTCTGTGCTGTCATGGGGAATGGGAAAGGCAGCAGCAATTGCCCTAGTTCCCAAAGGACAAGGTGTATCGAGACCACGTTAGAAGTGAGTAAACTCTGTTTGCCTACACGTACCCTTACCATCAGTATTGACAACCATGGTTGCATGGGGATGTGTGGCTGGGATGAAAAAGGTGTCTCTTGGGTTACAGAGGGTGCTGGTGGTAAATCTGGCTGAACATGGTGCCTTCATAAATGATCTCAGCGTAGTCAAACCTGCAGTCACTGTGGAACTGGGAGGAACCGAGAGAAATGAGCAATGGAGGAGATTAAGTCTTGCTTTGGAGATACTTAAGCTAAACAACACGGCTAAAAATAACCTCTTTAGTGAGATGGGGAAGTTGGAAAAAGCATGGAGGAATTTTGGTGGAAGATCATATGAAAGATGAATTCTAGGAGACAATGGCAAAACTGCTGGGTGATGGGCTAGGTTGTCCGTGCAGATGCCTTGCGCTGGGGAGAACATGAGCTGCAAGTCCTTCTCTGCTGAGCTCGTCTGATCCTACCCAGCAGGTCCATGTCCCTTTCTTGGCACCCGCCTGTGGAGACGTGGTGAAAAGTGGCAGGAATTCAGAGAATAGCACCAGCAATGTGCTGGAGCTGGAGAGACTGATTTATGTGGGGATGCTGACAGCAAGCTATGTGCATAGTTTAGCTAAGCACCGGTCTCGACATCGGATGAGGAGTAGGCGAAAGATTAGGCAAGAGCCTGCAGTCATTTGAAAGCCTGAAGTGCTGGTGAGGAAGAAGGGATATTTTAGGTGGTGAGAGAGATACTGAAGAAAACAACGGTGTGGTAAAAAAACCGAAAAACAGAAAAGTGTGATGAAGACATCTATTAAGGCATTAAATAACTTTAAAATGGAATGACTGAAGTTCCATAGTGTGAAATCTGGATACTACAGTACAAATGTACTGTCAGGAATTGTCCTATGATGAGGGTGGAAAGAAATGAAGAAGTTTCCTCCTCTGCTTTGAAGAAGTGTCTTGCACTCTCCTGTCCTACCCGGCAGTACCAGAAGATTGCTTGTTCTTAGCAGCTCTCTGATAATGCCGAGTGAAAAATTGTCCTTCCAAAAATACTGAGGTGACTTGAAAGGAGATCTCCTTTAGATGAGCGCCGTATTGATAATGCTTCAGTTACGTGTGTCCTGGCTGAGCTGGAGCCTTCATGACTTTAGCCTCCCCAGGGACACAGCTCTCCATGAAATGAACTTTCTTCCCAAATTCTTTTTGGAAACTTGACCATTTTGCTCAATAATGGGCAAGAGTCGTTACAAATGCTACCAGCCACACAGTAGCTCAGCGTTTCTCCCAGCAATACAGATTTGCTGAGGCTACTGGAAATGAGCAGCTGGATTGGGAAATGCAGGAAGTGTATTAGCGTGTGGCTAGGCAGCAGTTTAGCAAATCTTGCCAAAATCTCTCTGGCTGCCTGGGCTTTTCCTCTGTATTTTCTGTCCTTTCATCTTTATTAACCTTTTATAACTCTGTCTGATTACTGCAGCATTCCCACCATTTCCTACCAAAATGTCACTCTAATAGCTTTGTTATGGGCAGCCAATATCGACGTTGGCCATTGCAGGGCTGTTAACATCTAAGAGAGTGATTGAGATGGGATGGAGCTGTCTGTGAGCGATGCTGACTGTCGATGCTGACTGTCGAACCGCCACCGAGGTTGCGAGGAATGCCTGTTAGAGGCGAGCGGGGAGCACGTTAGCAGCAATCACCATATGAAATGTGCCTCGGTGGGTCTCCCAGATCGCTGATAACATTGTGAGAAATTCAACAGCTTCTGGAACTTATCGAACCACTGCGTCAGTTGCCAGCTTTGCTCTTTTACAACTGATTTTTGGGGCCAAGTTTAAAACAACAACAACAACAACAAAAAACCTCAAAAAATGTTCCTGTTTAAAAAGATGCTTGTCAGCTGCTGCAGTCTTTGTGAGCCTGGGTGTGGCTTTTTTGGGTATAACTCAGAAATTTCCATTGTCTAGCAGCTAGCTAGGGCATTAAATTGTCACGGATCACATCTTTTTCATCACACGTGCACAAACCTGGAAGATTAATTATACTCCCTTTTGTAAAATGCTGTATCCCAAGTGATTAGGGAAGAAATGAATCAAGAATATGAATTTAAGTACCTAAAAGCAACACAGCCATAGCTTGACTTGAAAGAAAACAGCTGCCAAGAAAAACAGTAAGGCAAAAATGTGGAGCAGCGTCTCTGAGGCTGGGGGAGGGAAGAGGACTCGGGATGCTCCCAGAAGAGTGTTTAGACTGACCTGAGGCCCTGACACCTTCAGATGGGATTTCATCAGCTCTGAGCTGGGTGAAACTCATGTGGAGTTTCTCTAAGGGACGGGAAGGCTAAACTGCGGGTTTCGCAGTAGATAGTATTTTCCCTTTCAGTTAGGACTCAAAAAATTCTTGCATGTTGGTAGTTTCAGCTTTACAGCTGAGGCTCAACGAGTCTTTGCTGGTCTTAAAGAGAAAAGAGGGTATCAGTGTGCTACGTCCAGGAATTTATGCAGCATATTTTGTCTTCTGCAATTCCTGTTACGCAATTTCTTGCATGCTTTTGTTCTTCCCTTGCATTTTAAGGGCTCTGCGAGAGGACACGAACTGAGGGATGGGAGCACGAGCCCTCCCATCAGGGGCTCCCATGCACAGTGTTGGTGCCTCAGTGCAAACTGGTGGTGGGCACATTGGGGCAGTGGGTGCAGCAGCAGCAGGACGGATGTGAGTTCCTCTCCGCAGCCACGGTGGTGACCTCTGGCAGAGAAGCTGCAGCTACGTGGGTGGAAAATGTGCTTTGCTTCGTGAAGGTGAGTCATGTTGCAAGGTGCTGTCATATGCAGAGGCCACGTTTCATGTTGGAGGGGGAGCACTGAGTGAGGACCACAACAAATGATGAAACAAGGCCATATTCAGATCAGTTGTACCTTCAGGCTGATGCTGGAGCATGTGGTTTTTGTCCAGCGTGTGCTCAGTCTGGTTCTATAACTATGTCTCTCTTTCTGACCTCCTGCAAGGAAAATCTTTGAAAGAGCACTAAAAATGGAAAAATGCTGCACAACACAGTCTTGCAAATGTGTGCCAGCCTGGAGGTGGGAATGGGATGTTGGCAGCAGACAAGTCATGCTACAAAATATCACTGGGGTCTCATAATGCCTGGCCCGGCTGCCCCTGCTGAGACCTGCCCTATTTTCTTGCTGCCACCAGTTCACCAACAAATGAGCCCTATCGTCCACTCCTTCCAGCACTGTCACCAGCTCTGCTTTGTTCATTATGGCCAACCACTGACTCTTTGTTTTTTCCCGAACAAATTGCCACTGTTTGTCTAGAAATGAGACACAAACGTAGCAGAGCCCGAGTGGGAGCCGTAACCATCTCCAGATGTGTGCTGAGAGCAGGATGGGAATGAACTGTTCTCTGTGTCTGCCGGGGACAGGCTTAAACTGCAGTAAGGGACATCTAAGTCCAGGAAAAGCTTTGAAGAGTGACAGTTGCAGGAATCAGTTGCTCAGGAAGACTGGAATTTCGGCCAATGGATATTTTTAGCGCTGGGTTGAGCAATAAGCTGTAATTTGACCCTGCCTTGGGGGATGAACTAGGAGACCACTCGAGGTCCCTTATGGCCCCATTTGCTGTTTTGTATTTATTTACTTGTGTTTATGTAGCGTTTAAAGGCTCTTTTCTTGGACTTGTGGGTATCCTTTTCTGTGCACACACGTACGAGCAAGGGGCAGGGAGTTCACAGTGTGACTGGACATATATCAGAGTACTTATCAGTAACCATATGCAGATAAGGGAGTTATAAAGCTCTCATTTTAGAGAAGAGAAAGGTTTCAAATGTGTTTCCATGAAAAGCAGTGACTGGGGAGAAGGACTGGTGGAAGTCTCACACTTCCTTCCCTCCCCTGTCCCATCCTCATTTTCCCAGGGCTTATCTCACCCCAGCTCCAGGACTGGTGGGACCCCTCCGAGAACTGATATAACTCACAAGGATGGGAGAGCACAAGCCCAACAAGGGCCCAGGCACTCGTTCTGAGTTCATGAGCTGAGGTGGCCTGGGGAAGAGTCTGGTGAGCATCAAACCCAGGGGAGGGAGGAGTGGTGTGGCCAGCTGGAAACTGGGGGAGATGTGGGAGGCTCCCTAAGGCTTTCCTTGGCAAAACTCAGCAGCAAAGATGACTTGCCCAAGACCACAGAAACCTGTGACGTGACAGAGCTTTTACCTATGCATTTTCCTCTCTGAACTGCGTTTTAGGACAAAGTAATGTCAGAAAACAGTGTTGTCTGTCGTCTTTGGCTATTTCTACACCAGAAGGTCTATTGCAGTTATGCTGTGCAGTTATTTGGACAGTTAGCGTGAGCAGCCCGGGCGGGCTGTGCTCCGCTGTGAGGCTGCACAGCTCGTCCCAGCAGTGCCGGCTGCCAGCTCTGCGCAGAGGCGCTGGCGGAGCCTTTGTGAAGCACTTTGGGATGGAAATCACAATCTATAATTGTAACACATCAGCCTTCTTAAACACAGAGAACAAAAAAAGAAAAGAGAAGAAAGAAATCTTTTTCTTCCTCCTGGGAGGAGCTCTTATCAGATTCCTGAAGATCGTTTTAGTGTCTGTGCTATTTTTGTAGCTGGAAGTGCAGTCTGCAAATGAGCGAGCAATGCTGAGAACCTCCGAGAAATTCATTACGAAAGTAGGAGGCCAAAAGTTGAGCAGGGACACGGAAAGCAAACAACCGCATGCTTTGCAGCCTCCGAATTTGATCTCCCTCTCTGAAGTCCTACCAGCCGTATGGCTCCTGAGCTCGGAGACAGCTGGGCTGGAGCAAACAGCCTTGACACAGAGATCTGCTAGGCAGGATAAAGTTACCTGAGCATCTTTGCCCCATCACTGTCTAAGATGTCACATTTGGAGTCCACTATCGATTTCTAGGGCTTGGGATCCTTATGACCACCAACCTGTAGATCAGAATTAACTCCTGACCTTTCGGGAAGTGACCTTGCTGAGCTGCAGAGTTCAGCTTTTCACCACTTTGCTGCTCCTGCTTTCCAGGTTGGCCATCTGTATGCAGCTGTCCACCTCTCCTCTGAAATGTCCGAGGGAAATAACTGACAGAAATGGGCCCCTCTTTGCTTCTTTTCCAAAATGGTGAGGGGTGCTGCAGCAAATGTGGGATACCGTACTGTTTCACTCCTGCTCAGTTGGAAAAAAGGGGGAGAGCTGCCAATTTGTTTTTTCACACAGCATCTGAGAATCATGTGTTTAAAAAATCCCACAGAAGGTGGTTTTTGCCTTTTTTTCCTTTTTTTTTTTTTTTTAGAATCCAAAGCAATGATCTCTTGATGTATGGCTGCTGACAGGTGCCCATCTGGTCCCCTGGAAGCCCGTCTTTCATGCCTCTTCTCCTCTAGCATGTGAGATGGGGTGAAGCCGCGTCAGGCTGGCGTGTGTGCTCGTGGCACAGTGGAGCAACTCCGATGGGTGCCTGCAGCCGAATGGGATGCAGGATGCAAGATTGCATCTCTTCACAGATGGTTGTCATGCAACTGAGTTTGCTCATCCTTGCCGGTGTTGGAAATGTTGCTGTCTGCATTGCCTGTGCACGCAGGGAAGGGGGAGAAGAAAAATGACACTGCTGCAAAGGCAAACGTGTTCATCATGCGCGTGAATGCTGGGAATGGGAGATCTGTGTGCTGCCAGCAGGGAAGAGGTTAAATTTTGATAGCGTTTCTATTAAGCCAGGAAAAGTTTGACCTCTGCCTGTTTTTTACTTCTAACTGAATTCAGGAGATTATGACAAAGACTGTGTAGGCGTGTTCCCAGTATTTAGTTTCGAAAAGATGGAAATATCATCTTCCTCGACCTTCAGTGGTTTTAGCAGCGGGAGCTGAAGTGCTGCGTTCTTGGCACAGGAGCCACAGTGCAGCCTGAAAGCCCCCGGCTCCTGCACCCCGGTTTCCTCCTGTCGGCTCCACAGCCTCCTCGCTGTGCTTCCCATGGCAGGGCAGGGTTTGCCGTAATTATGGCAGCGTGGAAGCTGGGGCAGGAGGCAAATCTTGCTGCATCTTGCTTTCCTGCCGAAAGTGATTTATGGCATTTTGGGGGTCATGGAGAAGCCAAAGGGTGCGCACGCACTTTCTCTCCCTCTTTCTCTCTGTGTATATATAAATATATTTGAATGCTGCTGCTGGCTTCTGAATGTATTAATATTTGTTTAGCCCTGGATTCATCCCACCCTAAATTTGCCTGAGGTGCCTGACTCTGGAGCATAGACATCCTCGGGCTCCCTCTGTTGTCGATGGAGCGAAGCACCTGCAGAAGGTGACCCAGCACTCAGGTGAGTGGTTTGGTTAATTTGCTTCTGGCTTACTCCATGCCAGCAAAGCACATGCAGGCAGCTGGGAAGGCTCCGGACCCACGTGTCCTGCATGGCCAGGAGCCTTGGCCAAGCCCTGCTGTGCCAGGTGCTGCACAGACACGGGGCAGGAAGGTGGCCTTGCCCAAGGGAGCTTGTGATCTGGTGGTGCATCTACCCAGACAGGTGCAAAACCATGAGCATCAGGTCAGGTTAGGGTAGAAGCACAGGAATTCATGCTTGTCTGGACTGGCTGGAGAAGACTGAGGTCCTGAACACAGCTGCCCTATACTGCCAAGCCCTGTGATACCCCTTTGTCCATTCCTTCACAGTAAAGGAGAGTTGCAAGAAGCGCAGTGAGGTGCCTTTGCAGAAGGCTCTGGGGTGACACCTCTGCAGTTGGAAGCTGTCAGCCCAAGTCTGATGAACTGGTGGTGGGCCCATCTTGAAGCTGCTTAGGGAGGGGAGCTGGCAACTCGAGAATGAGGAGAAATGAAACAGCGAGGAGAGATGAGAGATAGGGCAGGGCACACCTTGAGATGAAAGACGTGTGGTTTGTGTTTGAGGAGTAGTGACGTTCCATGGATAGGAGGATTTATTTCTTCATTAACTTGGTGCCTGAACAAGTTTATCTTGAAGCACTGAACAAGTGTCATTAATGTTTCCTTTGAGCAAACAAGGCTCTTTGATAATGCCTACCCTCTTTTGACCTTTATTTTAATTTTGAATGCTACTAATTAACACTGATCATTCATTCAAACACTAAACTGGTTGTTCCTGCTAAATGCAAAGCAAATGCTTTGTGGTCAGGAGCAAAATGGGGGCAGGCTTCTGTAGGGAAACTCCAAGATTGCAGGACATCCTACGCAAGCCAGGGACTGTTGTGTTCAAACAGGGGAATTTCCTCTCTGGTCCTTTGGGAGTAGCTGAGAATAACACGTCCCATAGGAGAGGGAGCTCTCAGCAGACAGACTGTGGAGGCAGTGCCAGGGCTCGGGACCATCTAAACCCTGGGTTTTAAGTTTTCTTCTGAAGTGTCTGGTTTTCAGCTCCCTTGACAAGTGCTCGTGGTGGCTGCTGAACAGCAGAGTTTTGCTCTACTACCAACCCCCTCCCTATCATTGCTTGGAGTGCTAACCAAGGATGCGCTGCCTTTTGTCAAGGGGCATGATCCTCCATGCTCAGAGGGAGGTAGAAAGGTTCATCTGCCCTGTGCACTGATCTCAGCCTGTTCTCCAGAGCAGACCTGCCCACCAAAAATCCTCAGGTCTGTGCTTGGAGGTTGCCTTCACTCAAGATGTCTGAAATACAGGCAGCGAGGGGGGCTCAGTTGGTCCCTGAGGGTCTCTGTGGCCAGAAGAGCTGGGCTAGGTTTTGGGGAGAAGGAAGAAATCTTACCAAGGGGAGACCAGAGGCCAGGGTTTCCTTTCTCTGTACAAGTCCTACTCCGGTATTTTATGTAATGGTCAACAGCTTAATATCCAAATGGAGACTGGTGACAAGTGGTGTCCCTCAGGGGTCCATATTGGGACCAGTGGTGTTCAATATCTTCATCAATGGCATAAACAGTGGGATCGAGTGCACCCTCAGCAAGTTTGCAGACAACACCAAACTGGGTGGTGCAGCTGACACCCCTGAGGGCCGGGATGCCATCCAGAGGGACCTGGACAAGCTCAAGGTGTGGGCCTGTGTGAACCTCATGAGGTTCAACAAGGACAAGTGCAGGGTCCTGCACCTGGGTTGGGACAACCCTCGGTATCAATACACACTGGGGCATGAGGGGATTGAGAGCAGCCCTGTGGAGAAGGACTTGGGGGTACTGGTGGATGAAAAGCTGAACATGAGCCGACGATGTGCGCTCGCAGCCCAGAAGGCCAACCATAACCTGGGCTGCATCAAAATGGCCAGCAGGTCGAGGGAGGTGATTCTGCCCCTTTACTTCATTCTGGTGGGACCCCACCCGGAGTACTGCGTCCAGCTCTGGAGCCCTCAGCACAGGAAAGAC
>RSEF01000005.1:61194617-61212600 GCA_003993805.1 Himantopus leucocephalus
AAAAAAAAAAAAAAGAAAGGAAAGAAAACATTACTCCCGGCTGGGGTGAGAAAAAGCGAGTCTATCAGTGAGATTGTCTCAGTGGCTAAAAGGCAGCTTCCTGGGTTTTGAAGTTGGCGGGTTCATTCTCTGCATTCCTCCTTTCTTTAGATAGCTGATTATATTCTTCTTTTTCGGGGGTCTTTGTTCAGGAAAGACATTTGAGCTATGTTGCAGATGGAGAATTTGCAGCCAAATTCCGCTGTGAGCACAGTGCATGGACTGGGGTGCTCACAGTGAGCAGGACACTCTCTGGCGACCCTAGAGAGCTTGGTAGGAGTGAGATCCCCCTTTGAGATCCAGAGGCACCATGGGGGGACAAAGCAGGAATTTGGGAGTACTGGCCTAGATTCTCTGTGTGGGATGGGAAGGATGACTTCTGACTTCCACCTGAAAGGAGGGGGCGGGCCATGGTATTTGCTCCTCAGCATCATTGCTGCTGGTTGCCCACACAGCCAGACAGATGCTGTTGCACCAGGTTGCTGGTCTTTGCAGTCAGGAATGAAAGAAAAATAATTTACGTAATGAAAATCTGGTTCTGGAGAATATGACACATAGCACATGGTGAATGTATTGTGCAGGTTGGAGCTGGCCAACAAATCGTGTATTTCTCATGTCTGCTTTAAAATTAATCATGTGTTTGAGTGATGTCCTGATTGGGGATGCTTTCCTGAGTTTGGGACATAAAATTCAACTTCAGGGAAGAGTTCCTTAATCCAACAAATAAATCTGTTGCAGACGTATGAGTGTTTTCTGTTGTTTTTCATGGAGCTCTTTATAGCTTTCAGATGGGACACTCCCAGCTTCCTCCAGAAATTTCACTTGCAGTGAGTTCAACTTTTGGTCAGCAATGAAAATCCATGAAGAATATCAAGATGTTCAGGGCCCCAGATACAAAAGCCAAGAAGAACTAGTGATACTTAGTAGTGATTACATTTGTTTCCTTTCCATAGGAAAGGATTGATTTCTGTGTTAAAAGGAGCGCATTTCTTACAGAGCAGGCAAGCATGACGGATGACCATATTAATAATACAGGATTTCTTCTCTAAGATGTGGGAATGGGCTAGAGACTGTCCTGCTCCTCCTCTTCCCTTACAAAAGGGGAAATAGAAGCTAATTTATAAAGATAGACTGCAGTGCGTGATGGCTGGCAGAACACACGACTGATCACTGTGCATGGATATTATTAGGTCTCAATAATGGGTCCCTGAGGTCCCTTATGTCCTAGCCTGGGGACAGGTCCCTCTGCTGTGATTTACTGTGCCTCCTGCAGCCAGCAGTTCTGCTTCCAACTGGACACCTGAGGGTCTTTTTAGTGCCTACCATTGACTTTCAAGACCAGATGCCTGTTTTCTCCAAGGTCTGTGGGACATGTATGTGGGTTTGAGGGGAGAAATCACTTGACCCAGGCAGCGCTCGTGGCAGTGAAGCCTTTGCTGAACGCTCAGGCATAGTGCAAGAAAAGTGAGGCCAGAGGCTTTGCACAGTGAGCAGGAGGCAGAGGACAGTTGGCAGGGCTGGCAGTGGGAGGCTGAGACCGTAATTTTCTTCCTCTGATCTGCTTTGCTTGTAAATATGTATTTCCAGCCAGCGAGAGTGGTCTGCACATAGGATACATCAGCTGTATGCTGGTTCCCCCAGGATTGGGTTCAAAGTAAAGGCAATGCTTCATCAGAAAGCTAATTGAGGAACTGAGTCTGAAATCTGGTTGCAGAACAACCTGTTTTCTCAGTCCTATTTGATTTCAATCCGGCTTGCCCGGAAAACTCAGATCCGTGCATCTGTGTGCCAGCTATGTTCGCTTCCCTGTGGCACCATGCAGCTTGCCGCAAATTATCGAGATGCTGCTCATGGCTGCACTTTCTCGTTATCCTTTGGTTGCTTGTATTTAATATTTGTAATAAACTGTGTCGTGTTTCCTGCAGTTGTAACCATGCATTTCACTGGCAAAAGCCAATGTTGTTTAAAGGCGAACTTTTTTTCCATTCTGGGAGGGAGATTTTGCTGCTTATATATCAATATGATGGCTTGCAGTGTTCTGGCAAGCTGGAGAAAGGAGATAAGAATGAAAGAAATGCTGCATTTCATGACCCAGTGGCTTATGCTCTGTGTGCTTCACTGTGGACATTTAACAATCACGAAACAAGGTCTTCTGTGCCCCTTAAAATATCCACATCTTTAATGTAAATGAATCGGAACCATTTTTTCATGGTTGGGTCATGCGACTCTGGAGTCAGAGGGGATAACAGTGGGTATATTGTATGTATGGATGAAAAGAGAGAGCCCTGACGCTGGAGCAGACACTTAGTACAGAGAGATATAACAAGGAGGCTGCTAACTAGCCTCATGTGTTTTATTTCTGTGTTACATTTGGTTTCTCTTCTGAATGCCCCTGAAATGAGAGGTGACACGTGCAGGTCAGTAGGGTGCTGAGCCCAGAGTTAGGAGCTGGATCCGTTCTCAGCGTTGCTGCTGCCTTGCTGGGTGATTTTAGGTACACCTTTTCCCTCTTTGTTTCCATCCTAGCTTTTCTCTCTCCCCCAGCCATACCGTAAGTGCTTTGGGGCAGGGATCATCTGTCCCTCTGCAGTTACTCAGTGCCGGGGATCATGGAGTTTTGCTCTCCTCTCTGTTATTTCTGTAATATAACCATTATGAGAGTCCTGGCTCATGGAAGCTCGTGAATCAGGGGGGTGGATTGGGTTAAGTGTGGTGCATCTGCCTAAGGAGAAACAGGACGGGACTCGCAGGTGCCCTTGCTTACAGACCTGAGGCTGCCTCTCCACCCCCAGCCAGGCTCGCTGCTTACTGGTTAAGAATGGGCCAGTTGGGTTAGGTTTGATAGCTTCTCCGTGTGGCCAGGATCTACCCCTCTGACAGGATCTGGCAGACATCAGCTTGCCACTTGCATCAGAGACAGTGTCTGTACTCAGTGCTATGGAGCAAACCCAGAAATGCAGCAGAGGGAAGGAGCCCACTAGCCCCATTGCTCCTGGGTGGAGGTGATACTGGCAGGGCTTTTGCCCCAACCACAGCACAGCCCTTTTGCCTGGCCGGGGAGATGCCACAAGGAGCGGAAACACAGTAACAAAAATATGAAATTCAGACAAATGCCATTCTTGGAGGACTGAGTGGTGGACCCTACTGGTTCAGGCAAGGTGGTTGCTGCCTTGCTTTGTATCCCATCCCACAGCCTAAAGGGTTTCTGATCTCCTGTGGTTCTCTGTGTGCCTTTCTGTGCTTTCAGGAGCTTCCTAGGTCCCTTAAGAAGAGCAAAGCATTTTTTGCTCAAGGTCATGCTTTCAGTGCGACAGCAGGAGAAGCTGTGTAAATAAAAGGTTTGCATAAAAAATAGGAAAGGTAGAGCCAGCATAGAAAGACCTTTTTTTTTTTTTTTTTCCCGGGCAGCTCACTTGCATTTCACAAAGGAGACTTGTCGGTGTCTGTGGTGATGAGTGTGGCTGTGGCAGGGCCAAATCCATGGGACATCTGGGGCCAGGTCTTTATGCAAGTGATAGGTAAGAGGCTCTGAAGTATGCTGATGGCATTATGGAGCTGCGTGTGAATTTTCATTATGCTCTCCATGGATTTCACGCTATCAGTGTGCGTGGCTGTGATGCACACGCAGCCCTCCAGCATACTGATGAGCCCATGACATTAGTATTCAGTGCCAAAAGCCGGAGCTGTTAGATGAGGAATAATGGTGCGAAGGGGAGAATTGATAAATGATTAGGCTGTATTATAATATTGGCAGCACTGACCCAGCTCCCTTGCAAAAGAGATTTACCAAGTACCAGTTTAGAGCCTTAGCACCATAAATAAGTGACTGCGGAGGATAAGCGTGTTTGGGGTGCTGGGTTGGTCACTGGGGAATTTGCAGAGAGGGAAACACATGATTGACAAGGGGCTAGAAAAATCGTCAAGTCACAGGCTGCTCTGTCTGTCTGCACACACATGGTTTCTATTAGCAGGGCATGCAAGCACCCACCCCTACTCAGCACAATACTTGGCACAAAGTTAACTTAAAATTAAGCTCAGGTTTAGGTGGTTTTGTTGAACTGGGCCCTAACTCCACAATCACGTGAAGCACTTTGGGCTGAGGGTGGAAGGGGACTGCTGGCAGCTTGATGCATTCCAGATGTTTCAACTGAAGGTGAAATTGCCCCTTTGCCCTCTGAATTTGGGTTAAATTGCTGGGGTTGGGGTTGCCCAAGGTGTTCGGTACAGGGGCAGGTGCAGCATACAGACTGAAGGTTACTGTGCAGGAGTGCCCTGCAGCTGTGGGAGCCACAAACAGAATTCATGGGTAAATTAATTTAAACAGGTGAATGACTTTGCTCTGGTTTGTTGTGTTTAACCTTTGCTGCAATCGATGGTTTATCTAGACCTGTGGATAAACAAAAGAAAAGCCCAGAGGCTAAACCAATGTGATGTTTTTTGTCTAGTTTTCAAACAGAGCTGATTTATAGTGGGCACAAAAATATGAGTGAGTGGTTATGCTTTTTAAAAATAAAGACAACGTTTGCAATGAATGGAGCACATGACCTAGCCAACTTTTTCTGAGCACTTTTTATGAGAACAATAGTGAGGAACAGCCTCTGGTTTTATGATTAGCTGAAAATGGCTGCAAACGTTTCCTTGACACCAGAGGCAAATGTGAAGCATCGTGAATTAATATTTGCAAGGTGGCATTTTGAGGTCTCTGAGCTCAGCAGACCTGTAATAAAACAAGGAGCAGCGATCATTACTTTTGTTTGCAAAGCTCAGGGTAGGTAGTGGCTGGGGAGCAATCTCTAAAATTATCTAGTTGTGGTAGATGTAATTGGGTAGCAGGCGGGGGGTTTCCAATAGAGTGGATTCACTCACTGTTGGTGAAGCAGGAGATGGAGAGAGACGCACCAGTGATATCTATCACATGCAGCAGACATTTTTGACAGTGATCTGCACTGCGGCAATTTTCTCTTGGCCAGACGATTATTACTTGTCAGCGCCAGCTGTTACCTGGAGGACCCCAGTTATCAATTACTCGAGGGCGTTCTCCCCAGCATCGATTATTTTAGTAGCTCCCTGACAAATCATGTGTGTCGACCACCTGAACCTTGGAGACCAGCCTCTGGTGGGTGTCACTGAGCCCTGCCCAACACCAAGTCATCTACCACAGCTTCCCAAGAGGCAGGAGGTTCCTGTGGTTCACCTTCCCCCTTGCAAGAGTTCTGGATGGAGCCCTCATCCCCTGCCCACTGCAGCATTCTCATGGCCGCCTCATCTGGCTCCGCTTTTGGAGCCACTGCGCAAGTGCCAGGCAGGCGGAGGAGAGTGTGACTGTCCCACCGCCCCAAACAGATGGTGCGGCAGAGCTGAGCCCTGGCCTCCAACAGCAAACACCAGGCCCCATTGTTTCCAGGGCCCCAAGAAAATAGATGGGTGACACACATGCAGCTGCAGAAAATGTTCTCCAGACTGTGCTTGTGCAATGGATTAAAAAAGAAAGAAAGGGGGAAAAAAAAAGAACTAGTTATTCATTTCTGTTTAATGATGAGCAGTTCCTGCATAGAGCACTGAGCCAGCAGAGGAGACGGTCTGGAAGTAGTAGATGCACATTGCAGCAAGATCTTTTGGTTTGCCTTATTTTTAACCCATAGGCCGCAGGAGCTCAGCGCCTCCCTGTT
Source organism: Himantopus leucocephalus (assembly GCA_003993805.1). Classification (NCBI taxonomy): domain Eukaryota; kingdom Metazoa; phylum Chordata; class Aves; order Charadriiformes; family Recurvirostridae; genus Himantopus; species Himantopus leucocephalus. The sequence goes on from RSEF01000005.1 coordinate 61,200,326, forward strand.
TAGCACTGCCTGCTCCTAATCAGTGGCCTCAGGCATAAAGGCAGAAGAAAGGACCAATGCCACCAGGTGAACCCATTCCCACCTCATCCTTGCAGAGGAGCTGCAAGCAAGGAGCTTGTTGAGCTGCAAGCGTGAAACACGATGACTTGTGGAGCAATGCCATTGCCCACAGCCCTTCTGCAGCTTCAGCTGAAGCAGCTGGAGAAGACACCAGGCTTGTGCTGAGCTGCTTGGTACCAACCTCCTCTTAGGCCATCAGGGTGGCAAATGCCAGATCTGCAAACTATTTAAACCATCCTGCCTTGTTGTTGCTGAAGTGGGTTTGGGGACAATGGTACACAGTGCTCTGCCCACATGATGAATGCAGAATAAGGCAGTGCCTGGGACCAGGTCTGAGGAGCAGGCACATGAGGGCGGCAAGCCTAGATAGGAGGATTTCCAGTTTACTTCAGACACTGCAGTCAGCTTATGCGTGTTTGGCTCCTTCTCAGTATAATACAGCCCTTCAGAGCAGAAAGAAAAGATCCAACAGAGTGAAAATCTTTGAAATAGAGGAAAAAGAGCAAAAACACAGCCTGGGGAGCCTGTCTAAAAAAAACAAACAAAAGGCAGAGAGGAAATGGGAAGCAGTGGACGGTATGTTACACAGTGTACAAGCCAACAAGCAATATCTGCAGGTCATCCATTCCTCTGAGCCTCGGAGAGGACATAGGTCCTTGGGTTAAATTACAGCAGTCCCTCTCCCTCCACCCTCTATTATTTTGTCTCCGAATGCCCAGCAACAACAGTGACAAAAATAGTTTGCAAAGTCTGACAAAAATCTTGATTTCCCAAAGTTTTGCCAAGCCTTGTTTGGATTACAAAGCGCTCTGGCTGTTACTCCTCAACTCAGTGCTGACCTCCTGGCTGCTCCATCCCTCTCTGCTCCGACGGAGAGGTAGAAATGTTTGGTATTAACAAGCACGCCGCCAGCCCTTCAAAGGCGTCCTCCTAGCTGTGCACCTCGATTATTATTTTTATTCCTTTTCCTGAATGTGTTGCCTTTAAAGTGAGATTTTCTTTGGTTTGTAATATTTCACACTTAATATTTCCTTCGGGGCTGGAGGGCTGTGGAAAAGGAGCAGCGGGGGAGTGCTGAAAGCAGCCGCTGAAGGGACGTCGTCAGCCTTTTTGGGCAGCCACGCAGCAGGGAGGGCGCGCTCTCGGCGTGCAGTGAGCGCGTCGGGCTCCCACCCTGGCGCAGGGATGTGGCATGGAGCAGATTCAGCTCCTTTGGTCATTCTTCTTTTTGCAGACGACAGACTAAACTGTCTACAGTGAGGCAATTATCTTAATAAAGATAATTTCAGCTTTGCTGGTGTGATTGAGAGGAGCCCACAGAAAGCAAGAATGTTTCATGGTGACTAATTTTTGCAGTTTGTTTCTGGGAGTATTTATTTACTTGCTGAGCATCGGGATGGGAGCTGCAAAGCGGAAAGCTCTGAGATGCAGTGGGTAAATCAGGGGAATAAACAGATATCCTCCCTGCTTTGAATTGCAGCTGATTATCCGGCTTGTTGCTATGCTTGCTCCCCCTGCAGCTTTTTTCTTATTTTCTTTTTCCTTTTATTTTTTTTTCCTTGGGATTTTGCTGACAGAGGAAACTACTGTCAGGCCACCTTGGATTTCATACAGCCGCGCTGTCTCAAGCAGCAGTAATACAGATGGAGAGGATACTTTTACTGCTGCACCAAGCAGGCTGGCCGGGTTTGCCTGGCAGCTCTGGAGATCTAATGAGACACTCTCAGCATAATCCCAGACCTAACGAAAGGCAGATGATCTGCCTCAGAGCGTGCGGTCTTTGATGCTGACAAGGCCAGGTATTAGGAGCTGTTGTACAGTGTGAGGCACCTCTGCAGCGATTGCCTGGTTTGCTGCCTTCTCTGCAATTTTTGGCTCATTTCTGCCAAGGACACCGCTGTTCATCCTGTAGAGGGTGAGGAACTTCACGAAAGCTTCATGTCAGCTTTCCCTATGACTTGTTTGGATTTAGCCCAATTCCTTCTCTTTAGAAAGACACGAGGTGGAGACAGGAGTATCTCCTACGCTCCTGCTGGAGCAAACATGAAGAACAGGAGACAGGTCTAGCCTGTTCCCAGCCAAGCCTGAAACTCCTCAGATGTGTACAGAGAAGGGAAAATGTGACTGAAAAGGGAGTAACAAACACACAGCACTGAGGTCTTCATTGGTACCTGCCAGGCTTGTTCTTTCTTTTCTGTTCTTGGTATCATGGCAGCGTTCAAAGTCCAGACCTGGGAGATGGATGATGTGTCCTGCATTGGTTAAACAAATTAGACCAACAGCTCTGCCCCAAAGAGCCTACATCTTGCTTTGGGTAGAGGAGCTGCATGCAGGCTTGTGTGCAAGAACACCAAAGAGGGAAGAAGCTTCTTGAAAAGTATGCAGGCAGCTATGTGACTGATGAACCTCAAGTCTGCCTGGCATCCCTTTCTGTAACAGCCTGCAAATGATTATATCTATTTTTAGGTCCCAGATGATACTAACGACCTGGCTAGGGGTGCCTAAGTCACTACTGAAAATGGGAATTAGGTTCTTTACTCGGACCAACGAGATTCATTCTTCTTACCTAATCTACCCAGCTAACAGCCAAGTATTTAGCTGAAGCAACTTCTGAGAGCTGCCTGTGTGGCTGGTGGAGAGGGACACAGGGCTAGAAGGTGATTTTTCTCTTCCCAGGATGGGTGTCCAGGTTAGGATAGACACATTACCTGCCAGAGAGGCTTGTCTCTGCCCTTTGATTGCGAAGGAGCCTTGAAGACTTCAGTCATCTCTAAGTTGGGCAACTAGTGTAAGGCATGCAGCTTGTAGGTGGATAAAATTAGATAAAATGAATCTTCCACATAGACACTGCTACAAGTTTTACCCTGTGTTTTTAAATAGTTTTGTGTAAATCACACTGGGGAATGACACAACCCAGGTCTGCAAGGCATTAGCGCTCTCTGGCATGCTGCACATTTCACACTGGATGCTGTTAGCAGCAGAGAAAAGGCCAAGCCAGACCTTCAGATCTAAGCACACTTGAGTTTTGGAAAAATCTGGATCTGGAGGAGGATCTAAAGTTTTCTTCTGGCCTCTATCTTTACAAGGAGCCAAACCACTCTGTCCAGTGTTGCTGAGCCTTTCAATAGTTCCCTAACTATTTCAATCCAGCTGCTGCAGCCCTGTGTCCACCTCAGCTCCGGACAAGCTCCCGATGAGTCATTCTGATCTCTCGCTGCTCCATGAATACGCAACACACAGCAGTTGTGCAGGGCTTTGCTAGACCTTAGCTTCTGTAGGCCATGTTAAGCCACCTTGGATTAAACAGAGAACTTTGTGGCATCGGGTAGAGACCTGGATTATGTTTACAAAAAGGATGTAGTGCAAAATGTCCATACAAAGATATAAGCTGGCACTCTCTACACTACCTGAAAGGAGGTTGTAGAGAGATGGGGACTGACCTCTTCTCCCTAGTGACAAGTGATAGGACGAGAGGAAATGGGTTCAAGTTAAGCCAGGCGAGGTTTAGATTGGGTATTAGGAAAATTTTTTTCACTGAAAGGGTTATCCAACATTGGAATAGGCTGCCCAGGGAGGTGGTGGATTCGCCATCCCTGGAGGTGTTTAAAAAAAGGGTAGACGGGGTACTTGGGGATGTGGTTTAGAAGTGGTTTTTGTCAGGTTAGGTTATTGGTTGGCCTTGATGATCTTAAAGGTCCCTTCCAACCTTAACAATTCTATGATTCTATGAATGGCTCCAGCAACGTTAGCATCAGCTTTGGGAGACACTGCATGTAGGGAATGGCCATCTGATCAGATGCTGTTATATTGCTATGGCTTCAGCAGTCACCACCCTTCAGCTGAGTGATGGTAACTGCGTGTTTCACCTGTCTCACGCACAAGTAAAACACCTATATTTAAGCTGTCATGAATTCATTGTACTTTGCAGGCAGGGAGCACTAAAAGCGTGTGATCGCTACCAGTGCTTGGCCACAGCGCAGTACCTTCTGAGGTGGCTCCTTCTGAGCCAGCAGAGCTCACCCTAACTATGCCCTTGGAGGATCCAAGTGCTGCCCCCTTCATTCCCAACTGTTTGTATGTACTGTGAGTCCTGGGAACAGTGCATGGAAGTTTTCACCTGGAAATCCACGTGCCAGATGNTTAAAAGCGTGTGATCACTACCAGTGCTTGGCCACAGGGCAGTACCTTCTGAGGTGGCTCCTGCTGAGCCAGCAGACCTCACCCTAACTATGCCCTTGGAGGATCCAAGTGCTGCCCACTTTATCCCCAACTGTTTGTATGTACTGTGAGTCCTGGGAACAGTGCATGGAAGTTTTCACCTGGAAATCCACATGCCAGATGTGGTAAGTGGTATCTCTCATGCAGGTTTTTCTGCTGGTGTCTCCACTCTTTCCATGGGCTCTGTTTTGCAACACCCTGAAATTTTTTCTCTCCCCTTTTTCCCTGGTGTTACCTTCAGCCTTTTGGTGTGCTTTGTTGCTGCGAGGGGTCTTGCCCCACACACCATGAGATACTCTGCACAAGCCCTGAATGTCGCTTGTGGCTGAGCCATCCCATGTGGCAAGACAATGATGCAGAAGTGTAGGTGGTTTTGCATTTTGTATTGGTATTAATAAATCCTGGCTGGGGAATCTCATATTTTTTTCCAAGTACTACAGGCTGACAGGAGGTGGGAAAGGCCTGGAGGGAAGGAAAAAATATGTGCGACTCCTCGTGAAAGGTCTGCATGGGTTGGGGGGGAATAGCTGGGAAGGCGAGTGGCTGCGATGCAGCTGGAGTCTGCCCAGGTGAGGAGACAGGACAGGTTTGTTGATTTATTGGGCTCTGAGCGCAAGGTTTGCAACACTGGTGCTGTGCCATAGGCAAGAAACCCTGCAGCCCTGGGCTGCTGCGCCGGCAGGTGTGTCAGATAACACCCACGCATACAAATGCACACTCACACACACACACGCGCACTTCTTCAGCAAGGGTGTGCTGCTCATTTGAGCTTTAGGGTAGGACCACAGAGGATTCCCCTTTTTAGAGTCATGGGGTAAAGGACTTTATGGCATAACATGACTGACGCGAGAAGCAGAGGAGATAACAGAGTGAATTTGCCATCTGTCCCTGGAGTTATGGAACACAACCATAACTGTGTCTGTAACTTTAGACAGCTCAAATAGACCGAGGAAATTACAATGTGCTTCCACATGCTTTAAATCTAGGGCTGGTCCTGTGTTCCTCTATGTATAACCACGGTTGAATCTTTCTCCTTGCTGTTTTCCTTTAATTTAATATTCCTTGCAATAGCACTGTTCCTCTTAATGTGCCTAATGTAAAACACGCTCGTTTGCTGACTGTGGCAGGAGTCTCTGGCTCAGGCTACCCTGCACGTCGCCGTGGAGTCTGATGCTGGGGAGGGTAATGACTCTGGGAAGTTTGACACTGAAACGACATATTGGGTGTAGTTACTGGGCAGGGTAAGGGAGATGAATGATTTTGTTGCAAATGATTAGATTTGTGCTGGCTCAAAATGCAGAATAGCGCTTGCTATTAGACTGGGTGCTGGAGGATGCTAATTTTTAGGAAACAAAAGTGGATCCTTTCCTAGACGGCTACATTTGCAGACCATATTTGTGTTCCCTTTGAATAAAGTCAAAGCAAGTCTGCCCTGCGCTGCAAGCTCAGGCCAGCGACTCCCAAACACAGACTTACAAGCCCAAGCAGGGTTTGTAGGATGTACAAGGGAGCACAATAGGATCCCACTGGCAGGAGGGGGGCTCCCCCCTGGAAGCGGGTTGCAAGCTGGAGGCCAGGTCCCCAGGGCAGAGGTTGGCCCTGGGAAGGGCGAGCAGCGTTTCCAGACAGGGTGGAATGAACTCATCCGTCACTGTCATTTTTTAATTGTTTTCCATGTTGTACTGCTGATCTTTTAATAGGGCATGATCCGAAACATGCTTCTTTGCTGTGGGTGGCATGTGTCCCTGGTCCCCAACTGTCTCTGCACAGACTGATGCAGGGGACAGCCTGGGGACAGGCTGCCTTGTAAGGACATGTCAGAAATGTCACTAGTGCTGAGCGGGAGAAATGTCCCCTGTTCCTGATGGGCAATGAATTGAGATGAAGGGAGATGTCCCCTTAGGCTGTGGTTTCACAACTATATTAACACTCTCTTAAAGACTGTCTTTCCAGCTGCTCACTTCTGCCTTTTTTGTCATGCTAGTGGACTGTGGAAATCATCCAGGTGACAAAACACCTCTTTTTGTCTTTTTTTTTCTCTTAAATGAGGCTTTCCCCCCAAACCACATCCATTCCCTGAGCAGAGCTGCATGACCAGATGCCCTGCAGTGGGCAGAGCTGGCGGGCAGGGGATGGGGGGAGCTCAGCTGAAGCAGCCCTGCCACCGCATGTGAGACCACAGCTTCAACGCCCTTTTTGCCTTCCTATTTATAGCAGAGCTGGGTGATTCTCAGCCATCCCTGTAAAGAGCTTGCAGGTCTCCAGGACTCAGATTTGCAAACAGCTTGTGTGGACACAGCCACAGTCTGAATGGCGAGAGGCTGCACAGCCGCGTGGACACCTGCAGTATCCGTCCTGTGGGTGGGATTGCAGCCCTGCAGCATCCCACGAAAACAAAGGTGAGCTTAAGAGTCACACAAGACTTTCAGTTAACATGAGACCTTTTTACTCCCCTTTGTTCTTAGACCTCTGAGGTTCAGGTTTTCTGATTTCTTTCCAACAATGTACTTCCCTTAACAACTTGTGTAACTCCACGATTCAGAGACTTAAGATATGCACCGAATCCCTCTCCCTGCCAAAACTGGGTCTCACAAGGCAAGACAGCGACTGGCAAGGACGCAGGCAGAAATTCCCAACCTCAGAGATGCTGCTAAGGCTGATTCACTTTGCAGCCAGGGCAGGAGACGGTAAGAGCGCGTTTGCCCAGCGGGTCCCCTTCTTTACACTTTATCAGAGGGGCTGCCATCAGCCAAAACACACACAGGGATTTCCAGGGACTAATCATAACGCTTCGTTATCCCCTCAGCTCTGCAGCCAGCACGACGTGTGCCACCGCCGGGCTGGGACGCGCAGCGGGTGTGTTTGTGTGCGTCCCAGCCCCGGCAGGCAGCCGACTTCAAAGAGCCCAGGAAGCTTATGCAGGTCAGCAAGGAGCCAACGTGCTGCTATCCCAGCACGCTCTTATTAGGGGAACTGATACCCTGTTAATTATATCCTCGTCTTGCCAGCCTGTCTTTGCTCCTGCACTCTTCCCCTCCTGCCTGCCAGGCATTTCCAATCGGCAAGGAGACTCGGTCCTTTGCTTCTTGCTCATCAAGTCTTCCCCTCCTTGTTAACTGCCAGACAGCTCGTCTCTTTGCTCCCCAGCTCCTCATCCCTTTCCTGTCTGTCTGTCTGTCTCTGGTGGCCTCGGAGGTCTCCTCTCCTCTGTGGGAGGCACCCAGCGGGTGTCAGAGTGGTGTTGCCTCTGAGCACCCTGCCCGGTGCGCAGACCTGGCGTGCAGCGTGCGGCCACTCTCTCCTGCTTAATCCCACTTTGCTCCTAAGTCCTGAAGGTTGTGATTGGAGAGAGGTTTGCTGGAGACCCCTTTATTTTGCTCAGATTGTGTAACTGTGGGGCAGTGAGGGGGAGGAGAGAAGTTTTTGAGCACGTAAGCCTTTCCTTAGGTGTGAAGCAGAAGCACTAATCCCTGAGCTGTGTGGCAGGTTGGGGAGGCTGCTGGATTTCATTTCACGTGATGGGAAAAGATTGGGGCTGTGAGCTGTGTGGGGCGCAGCTCCTGGAGCAGTCGCACACAGATACGGACTTCCACCTGTGTAGCTGGGAATGGCAGAGCGAGTGTCCCCATGTCCCTTTTCCTCCAGCTGTATCTGCAAGCCTGAGAGCACCCAGCACCCCCTGAGCAAGCAGAAGAAATACCAGCACAGATACACAGGGATCAACGTGCTCCCATGGGAAAGTCCTCCTGACCTGAGACGTTTGAGGCTTGTCAGTAGAGCCCTGGAAGCTGTGGTGCTGGCTTTGGTGGGTTGCTGGATGGTGCTCCAGCCCCGGGGGTCTAAATGTCCCCAAAATGTGCCCTTATCTGGTGCAGCAGGCGTAAAGAGAAAGCAAGCCGCTATCATCTCGCTGATCCCTGCTGGGACTACTCCCCTTGTTTTTTGCTTTGATATTCTCGTGCTGGAACAGCCCTGGCTTCTCTGGCCCCGCTTTTCGCACAGCCTGGCTGGGACTTAAGCCCCACGTTTTCCAGAAAGGGTTGGGGAATCTTATCAATCTGCTATTATTATTTTCTTTTTCCTTCGCCTTTGAATTCCAGTCGGCTGCTGACTGTGAAAACACAACAAGAGGCTCAAATCAGTCAGCCCTCGGCATATTCAAATTGGCACAAGTTTATTTGTTTTGGGGCTAAAGCCAGAGTGAGAAAGCCGGGGCTTTGAGATGCTATTGGGATCACCTGGGAAAATACACACGCCTTTCATCTTGCCTGGGTCCCCGTGGTCAGGAGGGCTCTCTGCCCCAGCTGGGCTCCCAGCCCCCTTCTCTTTTTATCAGCGGCAGGTCCCTCGCTGTGCCTGGGGACAGGCACTTAGTGGTGGCCATATGACATGGAGTGAAAGTCCCAAGGGAACAGATGTTTCTCTTTCAAGGAGCGTGGGGCCTGGGGGGGGGGGGGGGGGGGCGGGGNGGGGGGGGGGGGGGGGGGGAAGCATCCAACAAGGTATCAAGTACCTTCCAGGCTTTCAAAAATCAATGCTGGAAGCTGCTTCTCTTGATCACGGCGGTGAGCTGCTGGTAACACCTAACCCCTGGCAAAGCTCCAAAAGAGGGACCTGAACACAGTAATGCAGGATTTTATTTTTAATTTTTTTTTTTTTTTCCTGCAGAAATGACATGTCCACTGATGTGGAGGTACTGGGCAGAACTCCTCAGGCAATTCTTTTTAAGGGTGTGTGTGAAAATTTTCATGCATCTTTCTGATCCCATAAAAACAGTGATTCTCTCCCCCTTATAAGAACTGAGGGCTGAACTCCCCGCAGTGGGAGTAGCTCCACTGTCCCTGCACACTATCCCCAGTGTCACCAACTGTCTGATTTTCTCCCACCCCCCCAAGTTCCTTGCTAGAAGATGATGGGAACAATTATTTGCATGAAGCTTAGGGATCCCATCAGCCATTTCTCTGCTCAATGCTCTTTTCTGCATACAATGAGAAACGTTTCTCCCCTGCTCCCCCAAGCCCTCAGCTTTTTCAGATTTCTTCATCTTCTTTCACCAAATCTTTTTCCCCTTATTTCCTTTGTTTCATTCAGGATTGTATCAGTTGTCAGGACACAGATCTGCTGCAGACGAGGGATTTCACCCTTCCTGGATCTTTATAGCCTGCATACACCACTGTTATTGAGTGATTGATACGAGTTCAGCCCAGCGGCCCTGGCTTTGAAAAAGGAGGTTTCAGCTGGAAAGCAGCATCCCCGGTTCTCCCTCTACACATTTGTCAAATTGGGGGATGAAATGGCCCCTCTGAAGAGGGCACCGAATGTTTGTACAAACCTCGCTGCCCAGCTGTAAGCTCAGCTCTTTCATCTGCAGCTCCAACGCTGCAGCCTGGAAGGTGTGATCCCACAGGGAACCGGGCAGCTGCTGGCGACAAAGCTCCGGCAGTGCTGGGGGTGATGCTCTGACAGTGCTGTCGGTGATTCTCTGACAGTGCTGTCAGCTCTGCGTGGCTCCTCACCTTCAAACGCACCGTCACCTGAGCTGTGAAACAGGGACCTGGGTCTGACCATGGGTTTTGAACATCTCAGAAGTGAGGGTGTTTATCAGCAGGTTCTGGTTTGATTTTCCAGTTGAGGAGATTGGTCCACAGGTTCTTTTTTTCCCATTTAGCCAAAATCAAGTTGCAGGCAATTTGATTTCTTCCCACATTTTTCATCATCTCTGATACTGTTCCCTACAGGCCTTAAATAAGAATTTGACATTGACCAGTCAAAATTCCTGATACGTGTCTCATAAATTTGGCATATGACTGAGACTAAAACGTGTTTAATTTATGTTTGCCAGCAACTGGATTTGCTTTACTTATTATCTTCCTTCTGCGTTAGCTCCAGTGGAAGTGCTTACGAAAAGCATTGCATAGACAGTCAGATTTTGCTGCATGAGTCACTCACGGTTTAAGGACTGTTTTTTACCCCGCAGCAGAGAGCAGTACTGCCAGCGGTTCCCACCTGGCCATGGAGCACGCTGATGAGTGCTGGTGGTCTGGGCTGGCTTTAGAAACCTGGAGCTGTGGGTTAACCCAGCAGGTCTGGATGGGGAAGGTGCAGGATTTGGCTGTGGTGTTTAGCAGGTGCCCGTTGAGCAGGACAGGTTTTGGCTGGAGACCTGTTTGGTTTCAAAACCTGAAGGAAGAAGGCTGAGAAAGAGGGCTAAGAGGACAGACGTACTGAAAGAAGCAGCCTCAGAGATGCATTTGGAGTCATCTTCATCTTGTTGAAATCTGTGTTTTACACTGATTTAGCCCACATGGGTCAGTGCCTTGGTGGAGGCATTCAGACCTCTTGCAGGGACACGTAGAGCCCTGGTGGCAGTGGAAGCGGTCCCATGTGCTGTGCCATAGGATAGGGCCTGACTCGGGTGCTGTGACACTGCAGGGCTGCAGACAGAAGCCAAACTTCATCAATTAGAAAATTAAGAACCAGCAAAGCTCTTTTATGGACCCAGGTGGTTGTGAGAGCAGTAGCCTCCTCCAGAGAGGAGCCGGGGCGCCTGTGCGCTCCCCCTCCCAGCAGCTCCCTCCCTTTCTCTGCTGTGATACTGCATCTCCCATCCCAGCTGCTCTGGTTGGGAGCGTCAGGTGGGCCCCTGCTCGGAGCACGCTGCCTTTTTATGCAGGGGAAGCTGCAGAGGAAATCCAGCAATCTTGAAGTTCCTCACCATGCTCAGGGATGTTTTGCCCTTCCCCACTGCATTTAGCCCAAACTGGTGCCTGAAGTGCTTGTTTTGGGAAAGCACAGGGCATAAAGCATGCAGGCAACTGTCCGCAGCTGCAGGGAAGGACATAAAAATGGGGATTACGCCCTTTCTGCGTGGCAGCCTGCTTCCTCCCTCCACGGGCTGCAAAGACCTCTGAGGAGGCTGCAAAAGCACACATGTATTCCTGGGAAAGTGATGTCATGTTAAATGAATACCACTGCTCAAAAGCAAGGCTGGCTCTTGCTGGTGGAGCGGCCGGTGGAGCAGGGTTAGGAAGCAGCAGCCATGACATGTGCTCCTGCAGGACTGGCCGAGTGGGGCCAAGGTGAGTTGGCAGGAGCAGGATGTTTGCTTGGACACCAAGATCTGCAGAGGATCGTTTTATTTTGCCTTCTTTGGGTTTTCAGGCCTTGGTTCCCAAATGTATAGGTATAGAGCAAGCCGAGGTACAAAGCAGAATGATTTCAAGGTAAAAGATAAGCAAGTGGATTAAATTTCAGCACTGTTTCATTGGTCTGTAATGCAACAAACACTGTCTTTTAAGCAACATTTGCTTTCAGTTGCAACAATAAAAACCTAGCTCATGGGGTGCAGATCAGTTTGGAGATGATCTGAGATCATCATCACAACACTATCATCACAGCCCTTGTAGCAGAGGTGAAATGCCTCCCAAGAACTTCCAAGGCATGGCAAGGCTGTTGCCCTAGGAAAGGGTGAAGAACTGGGCACTGATGGGGGTACTTGCCTCAGACCACCAAATAAATGCATGAACAACTCTGACAGGGACTTTCAATTAGGGAGCAGAAACCCCATGCTTGCAACATAACACAGTGCCTCCCAGTTTGGGAAATGGCCTGTCGGGAGAAAATGGCCTGGGGTTTCTGCTCATGTGCAGCCTATGGTGGTGGATTATTTTTCTTTGCAGGAGAGATGATCAACTGTGACCTTTTTGAGAGCAAAGGCCTGTCAGGAGCTCCAGACTCCAAGATGGGAGTGTGGCCCAGGGTGCTGGGCTGTCTTTGAGAGCTGCAACATGCATCCTGTAGCAAAGCTTCAAATGCCTTTTCAGCACCACCGGCACCTTTTTCTTCTGTCAGATTTGGCTCCTTGCCTGAGAGACAGTCTCTGAACCACACCAAGGCACCATGATCATGTAGTGGTAACTACGTGGTTGTGTAACCCCATGCACCAGTGCAGGTTAGGAGTTGACCTGACAGAAAGCAGCTCTGCAGAGAAGGACCTG
>RSEF01000005.1:61212700-61227124 GCA_003993805.1 Himantopus leucocephalus
AGATCTCCAGAGGTCCCTTCCAACTCTTAGCATTCTGTGTTAAATCTGTGGGTTTTTTTTTTATAATGGGGTTTGTTCCTCCAGCAGTTCATCCCTGAATTCGAACCAGGCAAAGCTTTCTCTGCACAATAACTAGACATGACTGGTGGCCTCTGTTCAACATTTTTTCTGCTGCTGCTGGGGCAATGGGGCACGTGGCTGATACAAGAAATGCTGCCTTTGGACAATATTTTGGCACAGGGCTGTAGGAAGGATTTTACAGCTAATGCCTTACTTTGCAGTCAGCTGGCTGCATGTTTTTGCCTTCCCTGGTAGGTTTCCCTTGATAGCTCCTTGTGTCATCATATCTGTTTCAGTGGCTTTCAAAGCACTCCTGCCATCTTCTTCAGTTAATGACAGAGCAGTGTTGTCTTAGACACAGACAATTCTAGAGGAAGAGCCCATTTTTGTGCCAAGAAGCCCTGCCTCCACGTATGCATCTCAAAGGCACGCAGCGGCTCTGCAGCCCAAACACCATTACACAGGCATTGCTGTCCTTTGCGCGGCTGGCGGGGCTTTGCAGGGGGCTTATCCCAGCCACTCTGCCTGGCGTGCAATTGACCCTGCTAATGCAGGGCAAGCTTAAGGATTTCAAAGCCTGCCTCAACTCCTTGAAGGACTCTCCAAATTTCTGTCCTGTCTGTAGGGCACTGCTGGCTCCCCAGGCAATGCCCAGTCCCATGCAGCCTTTTATTGTCCCCAAGCCCCACTGCCAGCATCCTAACCATGCCCTGTGTAAGCAAGTTTGCTGCTGGTGAGCTTGCTTCAAGGGAAAAAATCCTTCAGGATAAGACTTATGCTTCCCACCAGCCTCTTTGGGAAATCAGTATGAAACAAAAATGACAGTGGGATGATCCAGCTGGTCTTTCATCCCTAACGAGAGGCTCCTAATGAGAGCCTCCTCCTTCTGCCATGGAGCTGTGCCATTGTCCCTCTCTATATTGTTGCAGTAGAGCAAAGGAGGAGGGGGGGAAGGATCATTTAGCACGTGAAAGGCACCTCTTGTATGGGACTACATGCATGGCACAGTTCAGCCGGGGTGAGCAACCAGCTCCTGCCAAGCCATGATGTATGAGGCAGAAAGGTCAAAAGTTCTCCTTTACAATCAGCAAGAAAGGAGAAGGCAGGCGATGGTCACTTAATTTGTGGGTTTTTCCCTCTACTTGTCAAAAGGAGTTTGGGCTGCGGTGATGGATGAGTCATCAATTAAAGTCGGACGCTTGGTCTTTTGTCTTGGTTCCTAAAGGGCCCAATTCAAGCCCCGGCCAAGTCGATGGGAGTCCATCCACCGATGCCAGCGGGTCCTTGATTGGGACTACGAAGACTGTCCAGCGACTGGGTTGAACAGCCTGCCTTTCTTCATGCTCAGTGTTGTGCCTCTTGGCTCCCCAGTTGCTGCCCTTATCAGGCAGGATATTTCCAGAGCTGAGTCTTGCTAACACTTGCCACCAATTCCTTACATTTCTTTCCCTGGTCCCTCTCCACGCAGCTGCTTTGATGTGCAGCAGGAACAAGCAGCAAGCCGTGTAGTGCAGCAGCTCCTCGCTCATGCCTTCCTGCTTATCTGACTATATATACTGTTAATATTTCCTCTCAGGCACTCAGCTCCCATGATAACACTGCTTTATCATCAAAACACCTTCAAATATTTCGCTGGGGAAAGGAACATTTCCACAGTTTTATTGCAGTATATATGGCCCCTAATGGTCTGATCCTGTGGGACTTGCTGTACAATCAGCTCCTGCAGTCCTACACAAGCACAGGCCATCTGCCCCCCCCTTCACTGGGCAGTATTGTCCCATGTTACCCATTGCACACAGTGGTGAAGGAATACCAAGTCAGATCTGCAGGCATGAAGACTGTTTGAATGTGAAGTCTGTTTTGACAAGGGGTGGCTCAGCCTCTCCGCCCATGCTTGGTAGGGAGTCCTTGCTCTTAGGTGCTTATAACAGTGTCTTTCCATGTGGGGTTGAGACCTCAGTGTGTGCACCAGTTGCTTCCTCCTCCCATGTCCTGGTGCCCAGGTGTGCAGGCTGGAACCACAAACGTGGGAGGTCACCGCCTCCACAGCCTGGACTTGTCTTTGCTAGAGGCCTGGGCCAGACACTGACTTTCTGAGTTTAGAATAGAGGAAAGAAGAGATAACATGAACTTTCTCCTTTGTTCCCTTGGGTCAGCCCCAGCTGGGTGAACACGTTTCCAGCCACGTAACATGGGCATGGCCAAGTGGTTCCCTCCATGAAAGGGTATATTTGGGAAACTGAACATATTTTCCACCATCACTGGTCTTGGTTGGCCTGAGTAAAAACATGTCCCTTTAATATAGATGCACAGGCTGTTTCCTTGATGTCATGAAGTCTGTGTGAAGATTGCTCCTCCTCAGTCTGGATGGAGAGGTTGGGGACCATGGGATTCTCTCACAGAACTGGCTGGAAAACCTTCATTGTCTGGTCAGAGTCTGCAGACGTTGTCACATTCCTAAGTGCTCACAGACTGGATGGTTTGTATTGGCCTGAGATGAACAGACAGTAATCTTGTCTCTCCTACATGTCTGTCTCTTTGGAGGGTTACTTCACTCTCTGCTCTTTGCTGGCCCTTATCAGGACCTGGCATAAAAAGCTACGAAAAACTGTTTCTTATGGGAGCAGAACAGAAGCTGGTTTTGTGTTTTTCAATCAGCCTATTTTCTTACACTGTCAGTCATTGGGAGGACATGGTTGTGACTTCCATTGAATGGATAGACTGGCATTTTGATTTGGAGTGTGCATTTATATATGCATTATATATGCATTCCAAAGCATTTTGGAACTCAGCAATTAAAATGGTTTAGATAATAAGTAAATACATATGATAAATATTAAAAATAATTGGAAAGTCCATGGAGACATGTTGCACCTAAGGCCAAGCTGGCATTTGTAGTCCTCATGTCTATGCCATGGCTGTTTCTGAAATACTGCAGCTCCATGGGGATATTCTCATACCAGTGAATGTATGTGCATGTGTATTTTATGTAAAGAACTGGATGAAGTCCCAGAGCTGTAGTTTCCAGGGTCCTGTTTCTTAACGCCTGGGACCATGTTCACGGGGTCAGAGGAACCCAGACCTCCTGATCAGAACATGGCCAGAAGAGTCCTGGAAGACTCTCCAGCCGTGGGGACTGTTCAAGTTATGAGTGTTGTTTTTGGATGATGGCAAAGGTTTAATAAATGCTGCAGCTGTAGAAAGCACCCTCACTGGAGAGTATAACTCTCCATGTCAATATATGATTTACATTTCCAGCCTGCATGTATCCAGGCTGCATGACTCAGTCAATGGGTGGGCAAATCCAGAGCTTACTTTGGCAGAATAATTCCTCAAGTCTTGTTTAATTAGAACTCAGACCAGCTTCCTGGAGATTGTGGGAACCTCATTAGCAGCACAAATAGAAACTTGAAGAGGCCAACTCAGTGGGAAAAGATTGCTTGCTAAGAACTTTACTTACCAAGAACTTAACCTCTTCGCGAGTCGTGTCTCTTAGGTACAGCAGAAGGGTTTATGGCTGGAATACAAAGACTCTTACAATATCCCAAATGTTGGATGGGTTTTTTTGCAATGTGAATTAAAACCTCTCAAAACAGTAGATAAAATCTTTTTGGCTCAACAGTCTCCAGTTATACTTAGGTGTCATCTCTTGAATTGGTTTTAGTTCTTGATGTCTATCTTGATGCTATTCCATCATTTGGAGATGCTGATTGCTGATTTGCTGTCCTCATCCTTGTACTTACTTGGCAGTGTTACCTTGTATTTTAATATATGTTGGTCTATAACAAATCCAGAGGGTTTTTTTTTTTTGTATTTAAGGTGTGACAGCAGGAGTTTAGACACCTAGCTCACATATAGACACCTAAATTTAGTTCATCTAATCTCAGATGACATCCCACCTGTTGTGTCTTGAGAAGGTTCTAGAGAGGTCTCCCTGTAAAGGCTAAGCATTGTCTGTTTGTGTACTTCAGGAGTGGTGTGGAAGAGAGCTATAAAATACAATTAGAGTGCTTGAATTGTTGCTCAGTAAATACATGTACTTGTGTGTGTTTGTGAGAACTGGATGGAGTCTCAGGGCTATGTTTTGCAGTTGTTCTGTTCTCTTTAATTTTGGAGCTATGCCAAAGAGGCTAAAGGGACCCAGATCTGTTGATCAGAATGAGGCCAGAAGAGCCCTGGAAGAGCGGTTGATTGTACATTTCCTATCCCCATCCTAGCCTCATGCTGGCAACGTTGCCATATATTTCAGAGGAGAATATGTGTTGGTCTAGAAAAAAAATCCATATTTTTTTTCTACCCTAAAGACATCATTATCCTCCTGCTTCTTTGGTCTAATCAGATATGGAGAGGGAAAAACAGGATGCCTGTATCTACCTACCACTACAGCATTGTTTACCAAGTCATGAGGAGGAATGAGGATGTTTTGGTTTTTTTTTGTTTTTGTTGTTGTTAATTAAATGCATCCCACCCAATCAGGAAAGAAATCAAATCTCCAGTTAAAATAAAGGCAGATCAAATAAACATGCTGTATGTTTTGGAAGACAATATTGTCAGTGGGAGGGGAATGGATCAGGGAGAAAAAGACCAAGCAGCCTTCCCAGAGGAAAGACCTACGGCTAACCACCTTGAATAGGAAGGCTTCTCAGTGGAAAAGAGTAAGCATATCTTTTCACAGGCAATTCTTGCAAGACATGAAAAAGGCTCTCTGCTGCAATTTTCTCTTCTGGAATTATCCCAGGCTGAAAGACCTTTGGTCTTGTGTTGATGAAAGAAAAAGCACAGGGGCAAGGTTTCTCAAATCCCTGTCATTATTGCGCTGGAGAAATAATCCTGGTTTGCTGAGTTGTTTTGAATCTTTCCTACTGCTGCCAATAACTGTAACTTATTGCAATGATTACAAAAAAGTTTCCCCAGACCAAATATCCGCTACAAAGAATGTGGTTTGCAAAAATAAAAGAGAGAGAGACTTGCTGCCTTGATTACAGCAAACCACTAAGTGCTTAGAGGAAAGATGGAGCACATTGTACTTCTTGGTGCTTCCCACAGTCTCGACTGCCTTCAGGTAGGAACAGATCCTGCCTTCTCTGCAAAAAGACCAAACAAACCACTTCTGTTTCCCTGCGTTTGTACCACTGGATTTCCCCTCCAAATCTACAGGGTGCCTTTTGGGGTCTGCACTAATGGTGATGGACCAATGCATGTCCCAGTCTGCCCGTGCAACTGGTGTCACCGGACCGTGTTTGCTGTTTTGTAACTGCCGTGGTCTTGCTCTAGCTTCTGCTGGCTGGGAGTTTGCTTAAGCTTGATCTGCAAAATGAAATCTGTGTGGCGGCTTTGCCAGCTGGGTGAAGTTTCTACATCTCAGCGGTGTCAAGGCCATGCCAGGGATGTGGTTATAAATGCTCCCTACCCCAATGCCTCTGCACGTGGTCCCATTCCTATAAGGGTGCATTTACAGGTGACACACTTGTTCCCTACCCTGCCTTTCTCTTCATGATAAGAGAGCATTGGTTTCTCCTGGCTGCTCCGAGTCCCTCCTTGGGTGTCTCCTATGGGCCCAAACTAGTCTAGGGCTTCAGCACTCTACCTAGAAGGCATTTGTCAGGAATGCCACTCAAAACAGAGCTTCTTCCCAGGTTTTAGCTATACCCGCTCCCCCCCCCCCCCGGCCCCCCCCATNGGGCCCCCCCATGCCTGGGGGACAAAACAGAGGGGAAAACCCAGAAAGATTTGAGAAAAGTAGATCTGCTGCTCTGCTGCTGTGCATGGGGGATGCTGGGGAGAGGTGAGCTGGGTGAGGTCACGGGTTAATAGGGAGAAATGCTGCCCGTGGAGATGTCAGACTGGCTGAAAACTCACCCTGGGAGCTTGATCTTGGGGAGGTAAGGAGGAGCTGGGGGGCTAGATCTGGCTTTTCTAATGTTTTGAGTGGGAGTCCTGATGCTCAACAGATAAGACTAGGACCTTTATTTATATTAATAAACATTAATAAATATTCAGCATGGACTTGTATGTTTCTGTACACACCCCTCTATATTGAACTAGCCAGGCGTGTGCTCCAGAGCTGACTTTTCACACTTCTTTTATTTGATTTTTATCACTATCTTGAGCACAGAAATTTCTGCACAATTAATTGAAGTGACATATGCTTTCCAGCAGCCAAGTCTTAATCCCATCCTTCCCTTTCACCGTGTTTCTGATTATGCTGATGGCAAATCCTCCTTGTTTGACTCAGCTTTGCACTCAGAGTGGATGCAACAGGAGCCAAATCTTCTCTTAGAAGCACAGAGATATTTGCCGGATGTCCCGCGGGGTCTCAAGTTTTTGCAGTAATAAACAAGTGCTTTGTTGGCTTCTGAGACTGATGCGAGTAGTTATCAGAAACTGCAAGCAGTAACCAGCTCCTAAATCACATGTCTGGTAATCCAGAGCCATTATTAGTCATAAGCATACTTTGGTAGGGTCTCGTGTTCCTAAGTGTAGCCCTCATTTTGCTACGTGCTTCAGACATTTGATAAAAGACATAGCTCGTGGGGGTATATGGCCAGGGACAATCCCCCCGCAGCACTCACACCCATTCTGAGCTACAAGTTGTGCAGGAGATCCAAATTGCAAGCAATGACATGATTAATAGAGGAAATCAAAATCCAGAACCTGCCCTGCATTGCTGCAGAGAGCACAGAAATGTGAATTTCGTGTCCCTGGAATGGGACTGAATGCAAATGCTGTCAATGCTGGTGCATCAGGATGTACAGACAGGTGCAGCCCGCTGTGAGCATCCTTTGTGAGTCATGGCAGAAAGTGATTTATGCTAAGCACAAAACACTTTGCTGATCTTCCCAACCAAAGTCCCCAGAGCTCTAATCATTGCACTGATGGTGGAGGTGAAAAGACAGCAATTTTTACTGTGTGAGAAGCTTTGATTTCCTGTGAATCACTTCCTACTATAAATCAGCTATAGGCAGCTGCATCCACTTGCTCCTTGGGATAGAAAAATATACCCTGCTGCTAGACAGCAACACAGGCGCCAAAAACATCACGGGATCAAAGGGCACTGCCATTTATCCCAAGCAGAATCTAAACAAGCCTGTCAGCTTGCCTGGACCATTTGTTTATTTTAGCTGTGGACATCCATGTCCGTCCAGCGTCGAGGGATGGATTTATCATTAGCATCATTTGTCCTATGTCTGAGCTCGCTCTAAATGTCCCTTTCATTCAGCATCCTGATGGCTGGTACCAAATCTGCATGGGGAATATTTTCCAAGGGCTCAGCACTGCAAGAGGAAATGCAGCTCTCGTCTGTGCTGGGGACTGTCTGATCAGCTTCTTAGAGAGGGAAGTGTTAATGTTTCAGCTGCTCTTCCTTGTTTTCCTGACAAAGACCTACCAAGAACATTGCCCAGAAAAGCTGTTATCCAGAAACACCCATAGCTGGGGTTAGTGTCATTGTGGGAAAAGTATTTTTTTTTCCTTTTCTCCCCATCCAGGCTTCTCTGGAGGAAACTGTTTGGTTTGTCCTCCTGTTTCCTGGTCGAGAGAACTCGGTGCCTCCTCTGAATCCCTCCCCAAACTTCCCAGAACTGCGGAGGTTTTCTCTGGAAGCACAGGGCGACTGCCGTGCTTGTCTGGAGAAGGTCAAACATCCTTCTGGGTTCCCAGGAGCAGACCTGCCAAGTCAAGTGATGTTTTGGGTTTCTTTCCCCCCCACGCTATGTAAACTCTACAGAGGGCATGGGAGGTTTGGTCTTTTTCTCCGGGAGATTCAAGTGACAGTTGTTTTTTCTGATGCTATCTCTTTGGCACTCAGAGCAAGGATGTTTCAAAGGACAGAGGAATGGGGTTGGGCTGTGAGAAAAAAATATTTTAACATCACAGTGTCTCCTTGTCTCTCCCAGCCACCATTGCTCTCTTGCACAGAGTTGCTTTTTCATCACCATGGCTGTGAGAAGAAAACAGCCTGGAACTTCTGCGTAGGGATAATACAGCAACCAGCAAATTAGGCAACCCTAATTACACCAACCCTTCTTTCTCGTGGGGTGGTGCTATATGCAGAGTAGAGCAAAATGAGTGTTTGTCAAAACCTGAGGCTAGTTGGCGTTCAGTGCTGCTATATGGGTCCAGGTATTCACAGAGAACAGCTCTGTGATTGCAGGCAGCATTTCAAAGCTGTCTGGTATCTGGGGTCTTCTGAAAATACCACCAAAGGTGCCTACATTAATTGACCTCTGTATGAATGGGAAGCCTGTTTAAAAATCCCTGTGGCAGCCTCACAGAAAAACATCCCTCCACTTTGAAGGAGAAGGGCTGAAAGGACACTCTCTCTCACACCTCCAACAGAGCGTGCCTGTGTGCACGGAGGAACACGGCAGGAGAGCTGTGGCAGTGCGGGTGCAGGCAGCTGTTTGGCCATGGTCATACCGGGCCACCAGCTCCTAGCAGCTGGGTTGAGTGTGACTACATGGTGTCCCAGGTCTTTCTGTGCTATTGTGTGTACATGTCACCTGCATCCGTCATGGGCATCCGTCATGGATGGATGGAGAGGAGGGTATCCATCATACACGGAAGGATGGTCATTCATCGTGGAGGGATGGATACCCACAGGAGCTGATTCCAAAGGCTCCATTGATCAGCCATCATCTACCTCCAGTCTTGCTACACAGACCCAATTTCTATTGGAGTTAGAGGCTGTGAGGCACCTATTGCCTTTAAAATTTTAGATCCTATAGGTAGCAGCAGGGATATACCTGGATCTCAGATCTAGAACACAGGTGGATGATGTGTATCCCAAGCATTTCTCACCCTTCAATTCTTCTTATTCTCTTCTTGCAGGAAAGATCTGAGGCTGTAAGGGAAAGAGAGTTGATGAAAGGCAGTGCCAAGGGGAGATAGAGGGAAGAAGCGAATGGCATGGGAATCTCTTCTGGACATATTTTTAAAGCTGTAACCCCAATGCCTTAATCCATTTGGTCTGTGACATTCAAAGCATCTTTTTGGTTTGAGAAAGGAATGTGGGACTAGCCAAGAGGTAGTTAAGATAATAACAGTGACCTGGGTTCCTTGGCAAACCAGACCCGTTCACACAGTGTGCATTTGAACACCTCATTCTAGATTCAGAGAGAAGCAGAGGTCACTCGTGCTAGATGGGTTGTCACCTTCTGGAGACATTGTAGTCATGCTCCAGGATGTGGGGATGGTGAGATTGCCCTGAAGAACAGAAGGGCTGGAACATGCTCTTGAGTAGAAACCTCAGCTCTTTTTTCATTGCCCTGTGGAGCCAGCTTGGGCCATTTGTCCCTGGAGAAAGGAGAAACAGAAGTGACTTGAGGACTGGAGAAGATGATTTGCACCATGAGGTTTAGAGAGCTCTAACTGTTTTCTTCACAGAAAGGACATGGTATGGTGACCTGGTTATCTTCTAGCAGCATCTCCCTGGAAAGAAATCTCTGGCTGCCTTGCAAGAATGACAGAGCAAAGACCTGTGGCTGACAGCAGACAGGTGCAAGTCAGAATCAAGCTGCATATTTATCACAGTAGAGTGATTAGCCAATGGAACAAACAACTAAGGAAATGGTGGATTCTTTTTCTCTTGAAGCCTGTATTCCTGGCAAACACAAGGGATCGGGCTCAAAATTTTGGGCTCAATTTTTGATTGAGCTCATTTTTCCTCACAGGAGGAAATGTAAGAGTCAAACGCTGCCAGGTGATCCAATGATATCCTGGCCTTAGGCTCTTGCAATGGGTGATGTGAATAGGATTTCATCACCTTCATATGCTTGGATGAACAGTGCCTACGCTTTTAACCTGATGTGCTCAAAATCTTAAATAACGATGCAGTAATTGTGTTACATTGGCATCTCTCTGTGTAATACTCATATTGTTAAGCCAGCTCTTTGAAAATTCAGCAAACGCATCTATTTCTAATAGGCACGCAATGTATAACATTTGCAAATGTTCTCACAGCTGGTCCATCAAAGAAAGCTCCCTGTAGTGCTAACAGAATATTTTATCAATAGCTTCTATCTGAGCTTCTGGTGTTGGTGTGAAATAGCCATTATGGCCAACAGTAAATTATTTCCAATTCCTAAAGCACAGACTTGGCAAAGCGAGGCTGGTGTTGCTTTTAACCTGCTCTAATAGCATCCACTGTAGGCTGCAAGTGTGCATAATATTAGCACAAGGGAAAAGGCCTCTCCGCATCTGAGCACGGGCAACATTTAGAGAAACAGAGGTGCAGAAATTCAGTCTTGGGTTGTTGAGGCAGAACAATAACATTAAAAATCCCTAATGTGCAGTGGGCTCAGGGCCAGTCACCTGATACAAATAAAACTCTGTGCTGATGCAGTGCACCGGTATCCAGGGAGATGGTATTGGAGAGTGGTTATGCGAAACAGCACTTTGCCGATCCCCACCTGAAATCCCAGGAGCTCTGGTCTTTGCACTGAGCACAACAGAGAAGAAAACAGCAATGTTGGGACCTTACTGGTAGGTGGGATCACTTGTTCCTGCTCTCCATTAGATGTGGATGCACACTAGGGCTCAGAGAAGATCTCCTCTCCCCTTGAAAGACCCATTCTGCTCTGCAGGTTGCATAGTGAGTTCTTTGGTGGTGGTGATAAAGAGGCAATGACTGTGTTGGACTCACTGGTCTGCAGAAGTGCTATGGCCTCTTCCTGGAGCCGCCGCCTCACCTGGGGCTGCCCTCAGTGGGAGAAAACATGATCTCCAATTGCCATCCACAAATGGTATCGAAGAAGGGGAGCAGAGCCCTTAGCTCGTTCTCAGGGAGGAGAATTTTTAATTTTTGACTGAGGCTGTATTTTGTCTGCCCTACTGCAATCCCCATTAATGCCTCTGCCTCTGCTTGCCCTTTAGGGCAGTAGGATCTGCCCTGTTTGACAGTCAAACCCCTTGCGCTGAGGCACTGGGATCAGTGTCAGTGAGCCATACCACAGGAATTAGGATACTTGCACATCTGGGCACCGCATTTTCTGTCATCTGCGATGCTGATATATGTGGTTCCCTGCACACTGTAGCCTGCTGTCAAGGTGTTTGTGTGGCAGAGTGGTGGAAACTTCACAGTGGAGAGTGTATGAACTGGGATGTGTGTGCTTATAACATGGCATAATGCCAGGAAGCAGCATTTGAGGGGCTCTGAGAGGCCATCAGGGCTGAAAAAGGGCAGCAATTATCATTCTGTAGAAACCTGTTACATTTTTGTCAAGGTGAAGACCTCTGAAGGAACCCTGCCCACATCACTTGCTAGTTTCATAAGCTATCTGCTTCAGATCCCTCAAAAGGGGTTCACAGATTCCCCTCCACCCTCATATTGCAAAACTTCTTTTCTCCAAAACCTACTTCTTCCTCTTGCCTGCGTCTCCAGCACCTGATAAGTAATGTGCTACTGAGGCACCACTTAAACCTGTGTAACTGGGGTTCCCCTCTCCTTAACTTTGTCCTAGAAAAAATGATTTTTAAAATAGGGAGAAAATCCATTAAAAACAAAACTGGAAAGAGTCTAACAAGGAGGCAGAACAAACTTCTACTGAAATTTTAGTGGAGTTTATGCACATTGACCATTTCCAATTTTTTTTTGCATATGGACTCCCAGGTCTTAGCTCTCTGTTTGTGTATATGTAGAACATAAAAACAAACCAAGCCCAATTCCTACATGGGGAGACTGGTATGAGCAGGGACCTCTCCCCCATTTCTGGGAAAAAGGAATGAGGTCCCGTGGGGTAGGCGTGGGGCTGTAATTAGCTCTCCAGCTGCTGGCAGGATGTACTTGATGGTTCATCAAGCAATGGGAGGCTGACCCCTCTCCCTACAATAAAATGTTAAATATTTTTCAATGTGCAATAATTTGCACTTGCCCTGATTCTGACTCTGATAAGTCTTGTGCATGGTGCTTCAGCTGTTTTAGGAAAGAGGGTCTATTCTGCCTCCTCTGTACATGGCCACAGGGCAGGGAAAATGAATGCCGAATGTGCTGTCATTGGGGAGAGAAACAGCTGATGCATCTTGATCTTTTTTTCTGTATCTGATTCCTTTAATCAACTTTCAGTGTTCCACATCCATAAAAATTACTGCTGAATCCACAGATGAATCCAAACTTTCCATTGTAATAGCAACCAAGAGCTTCATAATGGGCTGATGGATATTTGGAGGGCCAGGGACAGTGCTGTTGGAAAGAGCCTGAGAAAGTAAATCCCACCAGTCATGCCTATGGTGCTAAGATAACACAGAACACTTTTTGAAATGCTTGTGGTATCCACAGTCTGAATGCACCTTCATGTACCATGGGCTTCTTCATTAATTGTGTCCCTGCAGTGATCACAAGGGTGAGGTGTATTGTGCGCTATTTATATACAATTTTTCTCATGCTGAAGAGACCTCGTCACGGGCTGCTCCAAATGAAAGGATATTTGTGTGCCAGAAAGCAGCCCCATCACAGCTCAAGACAAGAGCCCTCAGATGATGACAGAGTGAGGAGAGCAATGAAATAATTAGAAAGTATTGAATGGCCAGAAGTCTTAGCACATGACTAGCCTTATTCATGCCTTTCTGTAGGCATCTTAGTAAGGAACAGTCTCAGAAGGGAGCTGACACTGCTCACAGCATAGTTCTGGGGAGCACAAGGAATGACTAAGAAGCTGGGGAAAAAGAAAGGAGAGATCTGAGTCGTGAGGCCAAGGGAGGAAAGGCTTGAAAATGAAAAGCACAGCCGGCTGTTTCAAAGTGACTGGGAGGACGCAGCTGGAAAACTGATTGTGAGAACTGGCGTGGCAGGGAATTGGCCCTGGAGGTGCAGACTGCAGAGTGGGAGCTGGACTGGAGTGAATCTAGGGTGGAAACTGGAGGACAGAGACTCTGGCAGTGATTGCAGCTGGAGATCAGGTGAGAGATAAAAGAGAGATGACAGCTGAACAGGCGAGAAGAGATGCAGGATGGAGCACCAAGGGAAGGAGATGAAGAACCTGGCACCCACACCTCAGTGAGGTCTGAGACAGAAGAAATGGGTGCAGAGAAATGTCAGAGCTCTAGGATCCAGGACTGGGAGACAGCAAGATAGGAAGAAATCTTAAGCAGTTGCACAGCGTTTGATGCATCTGACCTTCTCTGACCTTGAAGTCACACAGTCCCTAGCACTTAAACAGGAGGATGCTTGGAAAACTAGGTGCTGTAGGTGTATGTTGGTGCTCCTGTAGGTCATCGCTAGTCCATAGAAACGTGCTGAGCTGGAAGGTCCCATCTGGCCCTTTTGCTGCCGATAAACTGGGTGGGAAAGAGGATGGCATGTCTTTTCAGGTGCCAGGAGAGAAGTGATGTTGTGACTGGCTCTAGCAGTCCCCATAAACTTGCCACACAGAAATCAGCCAAAGCCCTGCTCCCACTTCTACAGCTGCCATCTGTACCAGCATGAGAGGTGGCAGAGAAGTGTCCCAGCCAGTCGCTCCACTGCACAAGGGACTGCAGGACAGCAAGTGCTGGGCCCCATCAGCGGGACCTACCATGAGGATTCCCCTGGCCAAAAGCACATGGGATAATGCTGCACAGATAGTGCATTTGTGTGTCTGTGTGTGTCCCCATGTCAGCATGCAAATATTTTTGGCACGAGCGATCTTTCCCTTCCCCTCTTCTCTGTTGTCTCCCCTGCAGGCTCCAGTCTCCTACTCAGGACCGAAGTGAGGAAGAGGAGCCGACAATGAGTCAGAGGTGGGAAGGGAAGAGGAAACCTGGGGGTCAAGCCATTGGCTTCAGAGCCACAGGGAAGTTTCACATAGTTCAGCTGATATGTGCATCCATCCTCCCCCTTCCCTTTTCCAAGCCCTGAATGCTGCAGTTGGCAGGGGCTGGTATGCAAACTCAGAGCCACGTGTGTTATCCATGTCCCCGTACCCCTCCGGGCCATCTGTGGTCCATGCCTTGTGCCAGCATCTTGAGCATGCCACGGAGGGGATGGAGCCAGGGCTGCGGAGGGCATGCGTAAGGCAGAGCCGTGCCTTGCCTTCTCCCTGCTCACCGCCTCCATCCCCCACGTGCTGCGGTGGTGCTGCTGAATGCTGATGAGGCAATGATTGGCCTCTCTCCAATCTGTCACATTTTAGGGGAGGGTTTGCTGAGGAGGGATGCGGCAGTGGGGAGAGGATGATCCTTTCTTTCTGGTCTGCAGGACCAATGGGTATTTTTGTTCTTCTGAGAAGTCCAGGCCTGCCCTGCCCTGTCTCCCTTGTCACGAGTTGAGTTACTTCCCCCCTCCTTGTCTGTTGTCCTTTGCTCCTGCTCTGCCCATCTGGGGGTGGGGGATGAGGGGGGAATTATCTTGCCAAAATCAAAGAAAAATACATTCGGGGGGGGGGGGGGACC
>RSEF01000005.1:61234823-61250607 GCA_003993805.1 Himantopus leucocephalus
ATTCTATGATTCTATGATTCTATGTGTGGGACAGGTAAAATGTGTCTCCTGGAAGGGCCACTCAACTCCTGCACAACTTGCATTAATTTCTGCATCCAGGCAGCACAGTGGGAAGAGTAACTTGTTGAACTCTGTGCAGATCTTGCTGCTTACATGTGATGTCTACCAGCTGTTTGCAATCAATGTTTTTCCAAGTCTTGCTGGTCTCTATACTTTGATTTAAAAGCTCAAAAGGTCCTTCTCAGACTTTACCATATCTGTAATGACATATATCAATATTGAGCCTACAGAGAACAGATTTTTTTTTGGTAACAAAATACTCCTTTAACAGTGAGCATTGGCTTTCTGAACGCCAGTTCAAACCATGTATGAATGGTGTCCCAATTTAGACACAATTCTGTGTCTCCAAAGCCTTCTGGGATGATGTTGCTGGAAAAATATTCCTGTGGCCACTGTTGTGCCAATGTTTTAATCCATCTTTTAATAAACTGTAACTGAAGAACAGAGTGTGGAATTCATCAAATGGTGTGTTGTACCTCACTGGGGAGCAGGGTGTTAGAGCCAAAACTGAAGGCAGCTGTTGCAACTGCTGCCTGTAATTCAGCCTCACCAAAATATTGACTATTGTTACTTGTGCCCCAACATGGAAAGCATTTAGTTTAATATCGGTATTGGCAACACTGTCATTGTTGAAGTTAGGACTCCGGAGTCAGTCGAGCGAGTTCAGCCCCCGCGGATCTGGGGGGAGGTGGGGGAAGGTGGCTGGAAAGCGCTCCCTCGATATACACAGCAGCTTTTGAAACGCCATGCAATCCGTGTTGATCATCTGTTCTTCATAGAAAAAAAGGGGAAGAGTTATTATGAGAGAATAATTAAACCAGCTGAAAAGAGCAAAGTGTTGGCAGACTGCAACCTCCCTGCACAGACCACACAACAGCTTGCTACGATCAGCAGAAAGGGCCGAGAAGCCCTGGTGGAGAAGCAGGAGGGATGCTGGCATTGTCCTGCAAGACCCTGCTCTCACCCCTCACTGCAGCGCAAATCCAACTGGGGCTGTGCCGATGCTCCTCACAACTACAGTGATCTCCAGCAATAGCGATGCTTAATTCAGGCTTCCAATTTGCTTCCACTGGACACCAGTTTCAACAAGGAAAATTCTGATTTGGTATTAGGGAAATTTTTTCACCATGAGGGTGATCAAACATCAAAACAGGCGTGAATTTAAGTCCTTGGAGATATTAAAAACTCAACTAGAAAAATGTCCTGAGCAACCTGCTCTAAGTTGGCTTTGCCCTCAGCAGGGACATGGAATGGACACCTCCAACCTCAATTTTTCTGTCATTCCTGTGCTTCCACCAGCAGGCCGGGGCACAAAATGGCCACAGACACCTCCTGTAAAGGTCTGGCAGCGTGTCACCTCTTTATTTTGTGTAAGAGACAGAGAGATCCTCTTGTTTAAATGTTGGCCTGGTGGGGACTGTGGAAATTACCCACTGGTCACCAGCTCACATTGGAAACCAGTGTTTGGCCATTGCCCACCTCCAGAAAAATTCTTCTCTTCACTTGAAGACTCCCAAGACATTCACGTCTTTCCTTGGTGGCTGAGTCAAATCGTTAATTGCCTTCACTCTTTGAAACATCTGTCTCATTTTTAATCAGAATTGCATCTGAATTCTAGCTGCTGTTTCAGGTTTGTTGCCTTACCTGACAATTTATTATAGGGTAGGCTACTAAAAAATCCTCTTCTCCTTCTCAGGAAGGTGAATTCCGGTAAGTCTCAGTGTGATATCTTTAGCTTGTGACAGAAGAGTAATTCGCCTCACTTCTCTTTTATCAGTGGGGAACTAGGATCATGTGAACTGCTGTTGCATGGTAACGTCTCGCCCAGCGGCCCCTTGATTTGCTCTTAGCTCTTAATCTCCACAATGAAATTGCGTCTGAAATCCCTTTGTGTGTTTAGCTGGTGTTTGCTTCCTCTGTGCTGAAGCAGCCCGAGACCGTTGTGCCAGGGCTTCTCCCTGTGCCCATGCTCCAGGCACCAACATGTGAGGGGCTGAGATGGAAAAGAACGAGATGCTCCAAGGAGCTTGTTGCTCCTGGGAGGAAAACCAGCCCTGTGGTATCTCTCATTGTGGCATGTTCCAGGCTCAAGTTCTGCTTGTCTTACCCGGCTCTTCCCTAATTGGCTTGGGGACTGGCATTTTGGCCATGGCAGTGCTCACCACAGCCTCACTACCCATCTCGCTTCAGGGTCAAGACTTGGCATGCCCCAGGCTGTGGTGGCAGTGTAAATGCAGTCTGGATAAATCACAGCTTATAGCAGGGAGCGCAGCAAGAAACAAGCTGTCTGTCTGCCCCACAAATGAGTTTCCCAGAAGTACTCTTAGGAGTCAAAGAACAGCCTGACTGTAGGGTTGCAAGCCCATCTATGTAACATTTGCAAGGCAAGACTGTAGGAAATGGCTGGTACCTCTGTTCTGACTACAATGCATAGAGAGATATCACCGTCTCCATTTTGCAGCTGGAGAAACACAGACTTCTCTTACCCAGTTGTCTTACACACAACTGACAGGATAAAACAGTGACCAAGGCAGATTTTTGCTCCTCTTTCCATGCCTTGTCGTCTGTATGGTCTGCGGTGGAAGCCTAGGTTGCTACGGTGCAAAACCATAGCTGTTATTTCATAGTTGTCCTAGTGTCCCTTACCCTGGTGCTAATCAGTGTTTCTGACAGTGTCCGTGCCAGGGAAATGAACATGTACGTCCTCTGATGTCAGGGCAGGTCTCCTTGCCATGCATCACTGTGACATCGGAGGATAGACTTCACTTTAAATGTGTCCCGGTATGAAGATGAAAGTGGTGGCTGAAGGAGGTGAGGCTTGCAGGGGAAGCAATCCTCCCTCCTTCTGAGATAAAAGGAAATATCAAACCTCTGACTTTCACTTAAATATCAAGTGTTTTGAAAATGCCATGGCACAGCTGGAATTTGTTCCCATGGTGGTATTTCCTGTCTTGTAGCCTCATTGCTAAAGGAAATGTATATCCCGGCATTCATGGTGATGGTGCAACTGGGAGAAGAATCAGGCTGCAGCCTGACCCCAGCGTTGCCTTTCTCTCCACTCTGCGAAGCCCTCGGACTGATGCAGCGGAACTCAGAGGGCAATCTCTTCTCCCATCACAGGTGGGAAAATAGAAGACCATGATGCAGTCTGGCTCTTTAAGAAGATTATTCAGCTATTGAAGTATTTGTATCTACTAGAAGACCTGTCTTCCATTCAGCTCATTCCCCAAAAGATTTTGGTAATAGGGTAAGAACCTCTTGTCCTTGTGTTATAGTGAGATGTACGCTGACAACAGCTTGAGCTTGGAACTGTGAAATCAGAAATAAATATTTCCTGGAAAGCTGGCAAAAAAAAGACGGACTCTAAGGTTTAGTTCTTGCTGGCTTCCAGGTATATTTCCAGGCTCTGAACAGTCAATATGAGACAAAAACCCCAACGTGCTGTGGTTATGCCCTAAATATTTGAACAGTAGTCTTGTGTCTGCATTGGCTGAGCTTCAGCTCTTGGATTCCCCTTTGCAAATTCAGCCTGCTTGGTAGTGATACTTTGCCTTGGTGAGCTTGCTCCGTGCATGGTGGCTGGTGATTTCCTTCTGCTCTTCTCCCTCTCCTGCCCAAGCTAATGACTGTTTTATACCTTGCACTGCTGAACTAATTCCAGCCAACAACGGCTGTCTATCAAGAGAAGGACCAAAGCAGTCTCTGCAGGTCCTGCAGAAATACAACTAACATATCACTTTATCTTGATCATCTCACACTTAGCTATTTCCAGCCATTAATTTAAGGATTCTGATTAAATTCTTCATGAAACTCCTTATTATATGCCCTATGTGCAAATAGCTGTTTGTGCTGTGTTGCCAGAGTACTGTTGATGTACGGACCTCAGAGCTGGCAACGCCTCCAGCAAACTCCAGCTCTGGAAAGTCTGCGAGCATCAACTGCAGTTTCCTTTTCTCATTTTTGCTGATAAGTTGTAAATAACCTATTTCAGCTTCTCAGACCTCCTGTGTTCCTCCGTGAAATTGTGAGCTTTGGAAAAAAATTTAGGACTTAACATCCACACTGAAGTGGTGGGCAAAGGGAAGGTAGCTAAGACCATCTCTCTTGGGATCTGAAGTCAAAGCAGACAGTTGAGGGAACTGCCCACAAAGCAGAAAGAAGGCCTAGTATATTACAGAGATTTTATTTCAGGACTGACTTTGATGTAAATATGCATGATAAGGACACTTGAGTCCTAGTTACTTCCTCTGCCTGGAGACCATGATGGGGAGTGCCAGGACACTGCCCTTAAGCACTTGGCCAGCAGTTCCAAAACAAGAACATGGGACTGACATTTGTAGAGCTTGTAACTTGGAGAAAGGCTGTCTGTGGTAATGGAAAGTGGGTTGAATACTACTTGGTATTAGAAGAAAGACATAGTATTAGATACCGAGTTTAAAGGAAACCAATGTCAGAGCTCTGCAGTTGGAGAAGCTTCTGTGCACTCAGAAAGTGTATAAAATGAAGAGCTCTTTCACCTAGTCAAGTGCCTTTTGCATCCCCCAGTTCTCCCACCTTTATAAAAGTTCAGTCTTCAATGACCTCTGGCTAACAAGAGAGAAGATATTTAAGTCAACTAGTATTTCAAAAGTCACTAAATCTCCTACACTGAATCTTCTCTTGTGTGCTGTATGATGTTGGCCCCAAGCATTTTCCAGTCTCCTAGAAAACGTCATCGTCTCACCTGCTGGCTATACTGTTAAACCAGCACTTTTTAGTCAGCAGCTTAAGCCATCTTACTTTTTCTCATTGGAATGAGCTTCCAGTAAACCTATCTTGTTCTCCTGCTCCTAAATGTCTCTTCCAAATCCTCTCTGCTGTCACGCTTAAGCAGCTTGGTGATAATTTCGTGACTTCCCGTGGATAGAAAGGGAAGGGTGTCTGAATGGTGTGCAAAGAAAGCTCTAATGTTATCTGGCAGGTATGGAGCATGCTGTGGTTTTCATTTAACCTTGCAGGAGAATGACCTGTGTGAATAATGGATTCAAGGGAAAGTTTTGAAAATGGAAAGAACAGAGGTTGCCGTGCTCTGGCTTCATGTTGGGGCCATCTGGTTTCTGCAGCTAATACGAAATGCTATTGCTGGTAACAAAAGCACAGAGTGGGGGGGTGGGACTGCAAAACCTCATGAGCACCTGCCTTGTGTCAGCGAGTTAGTTTGGCAACCGGTGTTGGGCAGGTAGCAAAAATGAGGATGGTGTCTCACGTAGGCAGGTAACCCAAACAAACTCCTTTCGCTCTGT
Source organism: Himantopus leucocephalus (assembly GCA_003993805.1). NCBI lineage: Eukaryota > Metazoa > Chordata > Aves > Charadriiformes > Recurvirostridae > Himantopus > Himantopus leucocephalus. The sequence goes on from RSEF01000005.1 coordinate 61,240,166, forward strand.
GCTCGGCATCAGCCCAGCCAGCTGGGAAAGGTGCACTCATACACCTACCTCCTTTGGTTGCTCTGGCAGCGTGAAAGGGCCATAAAAGTCATGGACCTGACCACGAGATGTGGCTGTGTTGTGGGCTGGTTTTCCCCTGTGTTGTGGGGCTTGTGCAGAGCAGATACCAGAAACAGACCCGTGACTGCGCCCTCCTTTTTGAGGCTAAAACAGATGTTCTGGGCTAACAGAGCTGACACCACAGACTTTGTACAGATCAGCAAACTTTGCTGTTTCTCGAGCCATGGCTGAGCTCAGTTACCCGTGCTTGTGCCATGACACACCTGTGTTTGCATCCACTTGCCTTGTGCTGTTTAATGCAGTGCTGGCCGGCTGCTTGCAACTCCTTCGATCAAGCCCAGGAGCCCTGGATGCTGCCTCCCTCCCTCCCCTCGGACCAAGAAGAGAAACCGCTGTGTTCAGGTAGTAACTGTGGTGGGCATTTGGGGCCGCCCATTCCCCATTGCAGATTTTTCTTGATGCTGAATAGAGGAAGAATTCAGTCTCTTCTCATTGTTGCCTAGAGAAACTCATCATAATAAAAAAGAAAGAGAAAAGAGAGAGAGGAAAAAAAAATCACTCTTGTGGCTGCCTCTTTGCTTCTTTTATTTATTCTTTATTTTTAAGATTTAGTTGGAAACAGGAGGTATTTTCAATACACTTAGCACTTAACTGGTGTCTACCAGTTACATGTCTCCAAAGCCCACAGTCATTTTCCAAAACAAAAGCTTTTACCTTTTCCCTTATGGCTCTTCCCTGTTATGGTCAATAAAAAACGAAATTGTAGAAAAGCTTTCTTGTCTTCCACACTGTGTTTGTTTTACATTTATATATAAGCTTATACAAACACATGCACTCAGAACCCCCCTGACAAGGCTATTACCTGCATCTCTGGACTTTCAGTCTTACAGCTACTGTGGAATTTGTAGCTGAGTATTAATTTATAAGCCCCAAATCCCAGTGTATTGACTCTAATGTCATAAACATACCCATATTTGAGGGCATCGAGTGAAAAGCTACCAGCTTGTTACCCAATGACAACATTTTTATTCTGCACTGTGTCCCATCTGTTAATATCTGTTGTGAACTGACTGCTACAAGAAACAAACTGTGCATTTTCTTAGGCCTAGCTTTATCTGCACGTCCCAGGGGATACGAAGGAAGGCTCGTGTACTGTAGGCACTCATGGGTGATGGAGAGAAGAGGTGCTCCCTGGGCTGGGATCCCCAAGGTGGATAGCAACTGGAAAACTCCTAAAGTTTCCAATAATTTCCGAAGAGATGGCTGTTGCCACGTAGCTGACGTACCACAGCTAAGAAAATGCTGCTCCAAAAAGCACCCGCTTAATTTGGGGGAACTGTTGGATGCAAGCACATCTCTGATTTATGCCTAGTGAAAAATACTCCCAACGGGATGCGAGGGCACAAGCCCTTCGGGACCCCGGTTCTCGTGGGACACGGGCACCCGTCGCCCAGCGTAGCCCTGCATTCGAGGCGCAGCACTCGCCCAGTGCAATTCTTACTGCATAAATGGTACTCATTGCATACGGTCAGGCAGACAGCATGGCTCCAGACTGCAAATCTCTTCCAGGAGTCAAGCTCCCAGCCTCATAAACATGGAATCCATCAAGCCAGAGGACGTAAGACCTCCAGGCCATTATTAGCCAATATGAAGCTTATAAAAGACTCTATAAACAAGCCCATGATAAATAATTTCACAAGTAAGGCTGTGGCGGTGTAGAGCTTGTTTGGAGTTTGAAAGCCGCTGTAATGTGCTGCCAGGAGGATTAAATGCTATCACTGTGTTTCAGGCGTTTTACAGTGTGCCGTGGGGGGTACGTGTGGGTTTTGTTTGTTTGTTTGGTGAGGAGTTAGCGTGAGAAGTGGGGAGAGCGGAGGAGGTCCCACACGTGCACAGCATTAAGGGGGAGCAGACTCTGAGGGCGATGCTGCGTGACAACCTTGCAGAAAGTGAGCTGGGCATGTTGTAATATCTGTTTTATATATTATCTTTTGGCCAAAGCTTGCAGGCTGGAGGCCTTCGACACTGTGTCAGGCAAAGGATTACCTGTGGGATAAACTGGAACGATGAGCTGGGGGAAGCTAGCAGCCGAGAACCGGTGAGGTGCTGGCTGGTGGCTGGCTCCACTGTCCTCCTCCCTTCCCCAGCACGCAGAGGGCGATGCAGACCTTCATGCCAGGTTTTAATCCGCAGCCTGCGGTTTCGAGCAATCGGTGGAGACTGAATGCAGCTTTATGGGAAGGAGCTTAGCCCCACTGCTGGCAGCATGCCTATGTGTGCACAGGTTAGCTGCAAAGATGGTGGTGGCTTCAGTGGTATGCCCTGATGTTTCAGTACCGCAGGGTCCTGGCAGCTGGAGTCTGAGTTGAGTCCTAGGAAGAATAAGGGCAGGTTATACTCCTTCTGTGACCCATCTCTCCTGGCTTTCTAGTTGCAGTGTTTTGCTGTGCTGCCTCCAAAGCAGTAAGTTATTGCCTTCCAGAACAGTCCTCAAAACAGTCTGAATCATTTTTGTATGATATGTGTTTTGTTTCCATGGTTATTAGAGCCAGGTTCGCTTACATCCATCCTTCCTTGGCACAAAATGTTTCTGTTGTCTTTTCAACTCGTGTATTTGTCAGGGGTCCTGCTACTGCTCCAAGATAAGAAGTGTTTTTAAAGGAAAATGTAACCAAGAGGTATGAAGCTCCCAGTTTAGAAACTAAGAGGGGTATAAAATCAACATGGCATTCTTCAGAAAATGAGTGGATGTTTGAGTCAGGCATAGTCCAGCTCATCATCTGAAACTGTTGCCCTTGGCAATCGGATAAATCTCTTTCCCCATTGAAAATGCCACTTTGGTTGGTTGGTTTGTTTCAAACACCCAACTCCTCTGGAGAAGACTCAGCTTGAAAAACAGGAGTGGCAGATTCTGACCTACAGCTGGTGCAGAGGAGTAGGAAGGAATCAGGGAGAAGGCTATTCCTCTTGCTGAATAAAACCATTGCTTGTTATACAGCTCTACTTGGTCCTCTTCCAGATCCATTAAAGTAAATGGAAAATCTTCACTTGACAAAAATGGAAGCTGGCCCCAGCTCCAGGGATTAAATAGCATACAGTCTCAGGTGGATCTTCACATAGGAACAAAACATGCTCCTGTTGAACCAGTCCCTGCTGAGTTTACTTTACATTCTTGTCATTTGTTGACCTTGTGGGTTTTATGTGTTGCCTTGTACTGTGTTGCTCGTGATCAGCTACAGTGGTCACAGTGGACCTTATCCAGCCGTTAGCAACTTAGCTGTGGCTGCACCCCCAGGTTGGTGCTGAGCTCCCAGGGCACCAGCTGCAGAACCCACGGGGATGCGCGTGAGCCCCGCTCCAGAAATGGGGAGGGTAACCTCATAGCTAACACTAGTGTAAGACGCCAGCCTCTGGATGAGGTGATGCCTTTCTGTGTGTTGCAGAAGATCCTGGTTGGTAACAACCACTTCTCTGCGAGCAGCTCGCTGTCAGCCACTGAGAGCTGGCACCAGGGAGGGATCGGGAGTTTTGCCTTTGCTTTTCTGCCTTTGCTAGGCCTCGCAGCCCTCCTGGTGTAACACCTGGGATGTTCTACATAAATAGTAAATATCAAAGACAGACATCACAAATATAGGAGAATATAGCTGGGAAATGGTTTCTGTTGAACGGAGCTGTAAAAGCAGCAGCTCAGATTAGAGAAAAGGGATTTAAGTGTTGCTTTTCCCAAGGGAAGTCCTTTCTGCAGGTTCTTCTTCCTTCCTGCTTCCCCATGTTTTCTTTCCTTTTAGAGTATTTTCCTTTTTTCCTTCAGTTGAGAAGGGTTTCTTTCCCTTGACTCACTACAACCAGCATAGCCAAGATTAATTTTTCATTGTTCATCTTTCACTACTGCAGGACTGAGGCTGCAGCCAAGTGTGCTCCTGAGATCAGGAGAGCCTTCCCAAAGGCTCTGCCTCGAAGCACATGGTGACTTCAGCACAACAGGAGTGGTTTCTGTGCTCCTTCATCTGGAAGGCATTTCCCTGTAGTCCCAAATATCTCTAGTTTCCAGACTCCTGGGAGGAGCCCAGAAGAGCCCTGGGTTGTCCGTCTGTCCATGGCAGTCTGCATGACCTGTTATGCCACACACTGAGCAATCAGCAGTTCTGCACACATGGTTGGTACACNGCCACACACTGAGCAATCAGCAGTTCTGCACACATGGTTGGTACACAGGAAGAAGGTCCATGCAGAGATGTAAATACTTGTGACATTGGTTAGGAAACAGCCATGTGGCAAGCATGGGTGGTTAAGGAGGTTCCCCATAAAGCAAACTTCACAGTGACCATAGAAAAGCATCAGCAGAAGATGAGAAGGAGCTGCTTCAAGTCAGGGAAATCTCTGGTGGTTGGTGCTCCAGGGAGCAACTGGAGCAACTGGTGGCATGAGGAAGGGCGAGTGCCCTTGCCTGGACAGCAAGGGGTCATGAGAAGAGAAGAAAAACATCAGGATGTTATATTAAAAGCACATCTGTGCACAGTCTGGAATGGTAAATACATTTTCAGACTCCCCTCATAAAGCTGCAGTGTTTAAAAGTGCTGATAAAGTGCATTCCAATGTCCTTAAAGTATTGCAGTGCGCCACACACACTACGCTGTGTTTATACGAGAGACGGCCAGCGCTGCGAAGAACGCCGAGATGAATGGGCTTTTACGTGTGAAGGGGAAGGATTTGTGGATTGTCACCAGAAAACGGGGTCCAGCTGGCTTGTGCTGTCCTGGCCCTTGAACCCTGGGGCTCTCGATCGCACTGCGCCCGGGACAGGCTGTGAAGCTGCTGGCACAGCAGGGAGGGACAGAGCAGCGCTCAGCATCCTTCACTGCCGCCTCATTTAGTATGGGGACACTGCAGTCCATAACAGCAGTCCCTCTTTTTAAGAGAGGTGTTCACAAATTTTTGTGGCTGTTGCTGGTCTCCCTCCTGTGCTAGGTTTTTCTTGTAGGTTTATTAACCCTCTGTGCCACTGAATTTCTGTCAGGCTCCCCTTCCTGTTCCTCTGGGCTCCCTCTCCTTGTGCAGACATGAGCCTTGGACGGGGGGCTATTGCTGTCAGAGGAGTTATTTTCTCTCCCCTGGCCCACAGAGGAGCATCCATTCTTCCCACCATATAAGAAAAGTTCCCTATTAAGACTGTTCCTCAGAATAAGAGAGTTCTTTTACAGCAGTTTGAGAAAGAGGTTTGAAAACCCTGTTTGCAGCAAAAAGAGTGAGGTGAAGATGGATGCTTTGGAAAGCAGCTGTGGAGTTGGTCCAACACCTTTCTGAGGCTGAGGCATGCTCTGGCTTTAGTGGAAGCTGTGATTTATTACAAACCTCAACAATTTGCAATACAAGGGCCGGGAAAGGGCTGCTGAGGAGTTTATCACTTAACAAAATATTTCGGATTTGAAATGCCTTGGACCATGCAATGTTGCAAAGCATTTCTTGCTGCTGGTGTGCCGTGACTGCCTGGTTAAGCATCTTTACATCAAATTGGTTAAAAATGGCTGGATTTGAGGAAGAGAAAGCAATGGAGCTGGGGAAGGAGATGAATTCAAGAAGGTGATCGTGTTGGCAAGAGGGAGAGGAGAAAGTGCCAGGCATGAGGGGCAGCACAGGGGATGGCAAAGACTGGAGAGGAGGGAGGCTGCAGAGGAAATGGTGTAATGTCTTGGTCCTGCCTGAGCGGTGGTGTAGGAAGGAGTGACAGAGGTGGTGAAGTCAGAGTTCAGAGGCAAACAGAAGCCAAAAAGGGAGAAGTTTCAGACACAGAAGACAGCAGGGACACAGCAATTTCTTGTGACATAAGCTGCAAAAATGGCAGGCAAAACATTAAATGTCAGCGTGCTTATGATGCCCATTTTCCCAGGTCTGATGTAAGTGGATATAACTTCCCAGGGGCTTGTAACTCTTTGTGTCTTGCACCTCTGGAGCACACTTTCCTGGCTGCTGACATCTGTCATGCCACCTCGCGCTTACAGTGCCACCCCACCACCTGCCCAAATTCACTAACACTTCTACTCCTATGAAATGTATGAATCATAACTTCCATGCCACGGCTTTCTGCAAGATGGTGTTTCCAGAAATAGCATCCTGCAAGCCAAGAGACGTGATACTGCCCTTATGGTGGTGGAGGCCCAAAGAGAGGGAGCACAGAGGGAGTTTAAAGAAAACAATCCACCCAACGGCACGCTTGGAGGAAAGAAACCACAGTGCAGGATCCAGCTCTTCATTTGGATTTTTCTGAGTTTGTAAGTTGAAACTATCAGAATTTCAGTACGTGATGAGATTTGGAAATGGATCCTCTATTGGTGAAATAATCATTCCACTACAAAAACATAGTCACTGACACTTTAACCTACGGTAATGAAGGAGAAGTGTTGAACCTAAAATACTCTTTGATACTTTAGTGTAACTTCCAGTGTTTCCTAGTACAGTATTTTTCTCCTTGTGTAGATCTCACCTTAGACTTTCCAGTGAGTACAGTATTCTTTTAACCAACTCTAACTCAATCAGATGTTTTACGGATGTATTTGTTATTTGAAATTATGCAAGGAGCAACTTCTGAGGTGTGGAATAGCCATCACAACTGTGCAAGCTAGTGACGTACTTCATTCTTAGTGTTCTGACTTCTTCCTCATCCACATGCTGCTGTTTGTGTTCCCTGGCCAGGTCCTCTAACACTTTGCAAGCTATTCCCATGTGAAATGATCTTAGTTCAGTCCTAATGCACACTCTTATTTTTGGTTAATCAGTCTCACAGGTACCCATCAGAAGCAGAGCTATGTTTATCTGAATATTGTCACATATGAAAAAGGTCAGGGCCTGAGAGTAAAATTTGAGCCAAGGTGAAATCACAATAGCGTACCCATCTAATCAGCTGCAATGGCTGTTTTGCATAAAATCGGTTCTGAAGATCGTGTTTTGATGCTGCTTTATCATAAAGACAAAAGATGCTTTTTCACTGCATGCATGAAATGTTATTTAGAGAAGCAATTCTGATTTCCATAGGGTAAATACTTATTTAGCCTCTCTTATTCCACTGATTATATCCACTTTTCCAAGCAAGTCTTCATCAAATACATTGCAGCAACACAGAAAAATATGTAATGTCATTGTGGCCTGTAACTGGGGTCTTACTGTTGAAACTTGCTCTTTTTCTGGCATATAAATGCTGATTTGGTATAGTACCACCAGGGATGGATTTAGCACATCAAATTCACCTGCCAAAACAATGGAGGGGGGAAAAAAAAAAGAGGTAGGAAAAAATGAAATAGAGGTATGAAAGGCAAGATTATTTTTCCTTTAATAGCTGCTATTTAACACTCCTCACTCCCATCTACTTTTTGTTCTGCTAGCTTAAAAGCTGTATTGTGTGAAATTAGCTAGTAAAAGTTCCATATTTGCCAGATGTTCAGCTGAGTAAAACTTGCAGCAAAGATTTTTGGAGGGTCACTCATTTAGCCTCTCAACGTCTCCTTCCTGGAGGACTAGCCTTTTCCCTGCCATCCAAATCGAGGTCTCAGCTTGGTGCATCTTTTGATCAAATGCTAGCTGCAATTTCTGTAACTGTTTTGACTGATGCATACAGGAATGAAAGAACTGACCGGCCAGGGAGGCAGCAGCATTAGAAGTCGCTCTCATTTAATTCCTGCCAGATATTAATTAGTAGACTACCATCACATTCATTTCATAAAATGGACTTATAATAAACTGTGAGAGAGTCTCTTTAGTGAAGGTTTGTGGTCAGATTGAAATGCTGGGAATTTCCGCAGCATTCGCAAGTCTTTAGGAACAATGGAGAAACAGGGAAAGAGGCTGATAAAAACTCTTCTGGCTGTGGATCAGGGATGCTTCAGTGGGCAGAGAAGTGGGGTAGTCTGAAGATGCTGGGTAGAAGGCTCTGCTGGGAGTTTTTTCCTGCAGGAAGCGTGGAGGTTTGGCTTTTGTGGTTTCGGTGTGAAACTAATATGCATATAGGTGACTTCAGAAGCCAGAGATGTAGCTTTTCTTTTTCCTCTGATGCCTTCCGTGCTGTGCAGTGTCATTTCCAATGAGGCTGACCAAAGCTAGGATTATAGGTCCCCACTTAAATGCTTCCTGTATGGTTTCAGAAGTGCTGCTGCTTTGCTTTTGACTTCTGCAAGAGACATAATTTCCCATGTGCAGGAAGGGGTTCAGATGCATAAGGCGGGGGGAATTGGCTTACATGAAGGGGAGAGGGTGGACTAAGTGTGGAGTCACTTGAGAACCCAAGTCCAACTTCCCAAAGTGGGTCTGTCTCCTGTGAGCACCCAAATAACTGGATGGCTTCCAGATGACTACCTCCCACTGACCTCAGCAAGGCAGAGACAATTCGGCGACTGTGGGGTGCAGGCAGTGCCAGTCAGGTAAGTACCTTTACACTGTGATTTTGTATGAAATCTCAAATGACAACCAAAGTCACTGCAGAATTCCCTGACCTGATCAGAGCCCCAGATAGCACATATGGGTGCTCCTGGGGGTTAGATCAGGGCTGCTTTGTTTGGAGCAGCCTTGCTTGTTTTCTTGCTTAAGCATCATAATTTTTGGGGGGAGTGAGTGTTAGCTCCATCTAAAGCTCAGTCCCAGTATGCTGTCAGACACAGCTCCGTCCATCTGACTTTAAAAGGACCTGGAAGACAGACCGAAAATGTCCAGGAGGAAATAACTGCGCTCCAACATTACAGATGCCAAAGCAAAGTGTTAGCTCTACGTGTGATAAAACCTGCTGCTTCCCTGCCGTAATCTGCTGCTAATGGGAGTTCAGAGAATGCGCAAACTGTGTCCTCATCAAACATTTAGAAATAAAAATATAACAACTCTGAAACCAGAGGAGACTTTCCAGATTATTCATCCTATAGTGATTGGTTCCTAAAAACTGTGAATGCCCGTGCTTTCTTGAGTACTAGGCAGTGGGCCATATTCCTAACTGGTATCAATCAGTAACAGCTCCATTCATTCGGATGGACCAGATTTAGCCCATCTGGACATTAATTTGTCTTTCTGACATGATTTGAACGCTCATTTTGACATGTTCAGGAGCTGAGGCTGCCAGCAGTTGTTTCTTTCCTTGGCAAACCTCTCCAGTACTAGCAGAAGCATTTTTTTTTTCTTTTACGGCATGCACAGGCACCGCAGAAGGGCTTAGCTGCTGGTTGTAATGATCTCATCTATTTTGGGAGCTCACCCTTTTACGAGGGTGGTGCCTGGGGTGCAGACAGATTGGGCTCTGCCCACCTCTACTTTGCATGCTTGAGGGATCTCCCAGGTCTTTCCCCACAGTGTCTTTTTGAGCCATGTCTCTTTTATTTGTCTTTTTCGCTCCTCCTCATTACCTGCTGTTCACCCTGGGGCTCCTCAGGGCTTTCTTGTTATAAATTTGATTTGGAAGTAGAAATTGGAAATAGAAATTGGTGGTTCTGCGATTACAACAAGGAGGGAATGTGTCCCAAAGGCTAGGTAGATGTGGTTTGACTCAAGCTCTAGATACAGAGTTGGAAATTAAAACCATTTCTCTATTGATGTCCCTTTACAGGAGATGTCTACGAGGAAAAGTCTACCTGGCCCTCTTCCTGGAGGTAAGGCTCATCTGCAAAGCAGCACATGTGTTGATGGTCTGGAAAGAATAAGCAGGCATTGCTAGCAAGATGACAGAGTATTTTCATCGAGAAAATTTAAACAAATATAGTTCTGTTCAATCGCCATATTTTAAATGGAAGGGAGCGAAGCTTTCTGTGTAATGAGATTGAAGCTGATATTAAAGATAACCTTAAATGTGGCCTGAAAGCAAATCAAATCGCTTGCCTCAGTTGTGAGTAAGGCAGCGAAGTGAATGTTAAGGCAAAACCAGGTGGGAGAGTGATAATGAGGCTGTGGGTGCAGAAATTACCACATTCATGAGAGGAGCCAATTTCAGACTTGAATGCACTCGGGCTGGTGGCGAGGGGATAGAAACAAGGTAGAAAATCTCCAAACCAGAGCACGGAAAATGTTGCATTGCACATCCAGTAGCAATGGTGGCTCTTGTGTGTATCAAACTGGGGGAAGCAGGCGATGACTGAAGGTGATAGGAAAGACAGAGGTAAGGTAAGAAAGATAGGTAAGAAGAGGAGAGGGAAAGGTTGGAGCCCATCAGTCTGACCCCAATTATATGGATGTAAATAAACCTTCAGGGAGAAAAATAAAGCATGGAGGTAAATAGGAAATTGGAGAGAATGCAGCCTGGGTCTAGTAAAGGCGGATTGTGTTGTATGATTGTGATATCTTTGATAAAATAATGGATTTCTCTAGACATAGATTAGATCTATGGCATTTCCTAGCTGGATTCAGTGAATTAATTGATA
>RSEF01000005.1:61250707-61263218 GCA_003993805.1 Himantopus leucocephalus
TCCTTGATGTAGCAGAAAAGTAATATATGATCTTGGGCACACTGGGGAAAACCACTCCCATGGTTCTCATTGCCTCTCAGGAAGTCTGGATTGATGATTCCTGCCATTGCGGAGAATGCTTCCAGGCTATGAGTGCATATTTTCCTCTCAGATTTAACAGTATTATTTTACACTTACATGACACTTTTCATGCTGAAAGATGCTGGAGCACTTTACCAACTACATACAGCACTGCTGAAGAGGCAGAAAGTAGTAGGCATTCTTGAGAGATCATCTTGTTTGTGTGCTGGTCCCACAGATCCTGACTGAGATCCCTCCAGTGCAGTGCGCTCTCTGGATGGACTGTCACCTACTAAGGACTGAACTCTGATGCAGCAAATGCTGTGTTATAATAAAAAAGAAGCTTTACAATATTGCAGGTCATCACTATTGATCTTTATAATTATCAAATAAGAATTTCAAAATTATGACAATCACTATAATTATCAAAGAAGATTTAAGGTGACGATGTTCCCTCTAGCCTGTGAGAGGTGAGCATCTCAGCTTCAGGCTTGTGGGCTCTGAGCTTCTGGAAGTATCCTTCTTTCTTAATGCTCATAGTTAAATCCACACCTAAGTATGTTCTGTAATTCATTGCAGTAGCGTCTTTTCTCCCCCTTGGGTATTCCTGTGCTCCATTATACCTTTGCCACCAAAGACAGAACTTCCTTAATCTTTCTTCCTTCTTCATTAAATTCACAGCTTTGGTAATTTGCAGATATTGTGGAATCTGGCCCTGTTTTCTACCCTGCAGACTTGCAAGGCAGCAACATCATTTAAGCACCATATGGTTCTCGACAAAGTCAGGTTTCACATCCAACCTAAACAGTTTAATATTATCAAAAGCCCAAGCTCACTGCAGCAATAACAACCCCTGCTTCCTCTCCCTGCATTGTATAACAAGAGGAAGAAAGCTCTCAAACTGAGCAAGCTGCTGTGATCTTGAACAGGGGCTGCAGGGCTGGGGAAAACCCTTTGTAGCACCCTCGTTATGTTCATAGGACAACGAGCGTCCACCTGGACCACAAAGGAAGTGCAAACCCAGGTCTGGTTTCAATTAGGATGCCTTAAAAACACAGACCAGGTTTAGTTCCTATTGTTGCCATATATAATTAATTTATTTGATGTTTAAGTTTTAATGAGGGAATGCTGCATGCCTCCAAGCTGCAGAACACTCAGTTGTCTCTATTGTTTAATGTATATTTTGCTTTTTCTCTTTTAGGGGCTTGGCTTCCAGTCCCCACCAAATTTGATGCACGCAAATATTTTCTGGCAGAGCTAATGTATTCAGCATGAGGAGTGGAGGACAGGCTGGGTGCGGACAGGGGAGCTGGGCTGAGTATTCATTCCTCAAGCCGCACTGGTGGTACAGTGATTAGAAAAGTCTAAGTCTTCAACTTCCTCGCTTAATAGACTAAGAGGTCTCTGTAGATGATGAGTAATGCTGCATGAAGCAGATGCCAAAATGGAACAGGAGCCCTGAGACAGCTTTTGTTGCAGTACCTTGTAGCAATCAGAAATTATTATCCTCGTTGTGCTATGATGCTATCAGTTGGCTGAGGACCTTGCACTGAGTCACAGCAATCAGCATCCCAAATGGTTACAGACATCTGCATTGCATCAGAATAACAGCAATTACATTGCTATGCTTGCATCCCACGGGACCTCCATCGAAATCGCTATCATGAGGGCCCTCGCTATCTCCTCAGCTTTCGGTGCAGCCAACGACAGGGCTGGCCTGGCCATGGGGCTGCTCAGCCCAGGAGCTGAGTGTCCAGGTAATGTGCCAGCATCTTGGTACAAAATACAGCCTGGAGAAGGGATGGGAGAGAGAGACGTGTAGACCTGTCAGGAGCCACACTTAGGAAGTCTTTTCCATTTATCTGTTGGGAGCATAGCTTTCTCCTATTTATAGGAGAATAAGAAGAAAGAATAAATGGTGGTTTGATGTAAAAAAAATGCCATTTACAGCTTAATTAGCATTTTAAAGAGCCGCAGGGGCTTTTTAGGAGAGAGAGCGATGGAGCTACCAATTGCGATTTAGACAGAAGTGATGATCTACAAGTGTTTTCTTGGTAACTTACTGGAGGGTGAACATGTTGTTAGAGATGTTAGCAGTGGGGTGTCTGTTTGTTATCTGGGACTAAATAAATCATCTCTGCAAGCTGATGCTTCTTGTGAAGTGACAAAAGCACCCAGATGTAGCGTTTCCTACCAAGCTGCAACGTAGGATTTGCTGGAGAGAGGCTGCGCTTGGGTGAGATACAGCTCCCTAGCAAGAAAAGGATTATCCCTGCAGATTACAAGCAGGTCAATTAACAAAATAGTCCTTTGCTACAAGGGGCTAACCGCGATGTAGCAGGACAGGTACCAACCGGTAGGATGCAGGGGATGATTTTCTTCCATATTCTCTTTATTGGAGTACGTGGGTTGAATATGGGGTTTGTGATCTCAGCATTTGCATGTTGATATTGGGAAGAGCTCCCTGAGGAAATGGTGGAGAGCTTCTGCATGGAGAGCTTTTGGGGAAGATGTGAAGTGAAAAAGGAATGTTACAGCCCAAAAAAAAATCAACTCATTCATAACAAAGAGCAAATTTCCGCCTCTGGGATGCAGAAGACAATCAAAGAAAAAATTCTCAATTCTGCTTGCTTGGCGTGCACATTTGTTTAGTTTCTGCTGTGGAAAAAGGGCTAACAAACGCTACTTTAAATGCAGCTAATTAGGTGTGGTCTTTTGAAAAAAAATCACACTGTGCCTTGCTGAAACCTTCATACTGCCAACAATAAATCCGGTTGGATTATATCAGGAATATGTTGCTAACACATGGTTTACCAGCAATGTTTTTGTTAGTTGTAGCTATTTGGCTGGAAAGCAGAAGGGCCCTTGTACCCTGAAAACAACCACCTTCCTGTAACCCCAGCTGAACAGATCTGCTACTGATGTGTAACAGCACCGCTGAAGCCTTAGGAAACGCAGTATCAGATGATTAAAAGGAGCTGCTTGCCACATCGGATCTTGCCTTCCCCTCTGACTTTGGCAGCTAGAAAGAGGCAGGCACGGCTAACAGTGGTTTTGCACTTGGGTGTGTTTGTGTTTGTGGTGAAAATGGAAACCTGGGAAGTCCAGTTGAGCTGGAGAATAGTCCTGCTAAATGCTTTGATTCAAAATCAGCAGAGGTGAGCGCACGGCAGGCCAAATACTGCATCTGCTCTTGACAGCTGGGCAAAAAAGTCCATTAAAGGGAGAAGGAGCAGCGGCCGTAATGGGGGATTCAGGGTCTGGCCTGGGGGGCTGAAAGATGAAAAAAGTGCTCCACCCAATGTGGTTCATGACCATGGCAGCAGCTGCCAGAGGGGCAGAGTGATGTCTGTCACTAAATGCCCTCTGTGTGGCCTTGTTGGGAGAGGGATGAACATTTCATGCTTCCCAGCTCTTGCAAGGAGACCCGTGCCCATGCAGGGGGCTGTGCACAGAAGTATGTTTAGGAACAGCTGTGAAGGTCCCACTACCATAGGTGCATGGGTCCATGGGACCAGGACACACTTCCCATTTTCCTGCTAATCTGAGTAATGTTTGCACTTTGACATTGCTAGTATGTTTTTATGCGTTTGTCCTCCTGTAAAACACAAGGACTCTTCTGGATTTTTAAGGGCTTTTTGTTTTTCAGCAGAAATGAGTTATCTGGGTTTGGCTTGGGAATCTAGTTGGGAATCTGGGCTCCAGATGAACGACCATCAATAAAACTGCTGCTCTCCTATGAGTTGTCTGGAATCCTTTGCCTTTGGAGGATCTGGTTATTTCTTCTGGGGTGGGGAATAGGGCTGGGTCATTACTAGATGAGTGGCTCTTGAAGTCATACCTCATCTATCCAAGTCCTGCATGTGTTGTCTTTGTAATACTGAGCAAGAAAGAGGTTGCAGTTTCTCCAAATGCTTGGGAGTTAGGAAATGGTAGCTGAGGTTGCCGTTTTACCCTTCCCACTCCTCTGCGGAAGTGTACAATTTTACTAATTTCTCTCATGGGCTAAATAAGGTATTTTGGCCCCCAGCTCTTTCACAGACTTAACTAAATCAGCTTCATTCAGATTTTCTCCCTGAAAATGCCACTTCCTAAAGCCAATGACCTTCATCAGGAACTGCAGCTCCAAAAGTTAAAATACGGAAAATCTGCATGTCTGGAAAGATGTATTTATGGGGAAGTACAGTTCTTCCACCCCCGTTAAAGCTTTTCAACTTCCTGGCATAGCCATAATGAGATTAGAGCTCGTGAACATGGCATCATCTTGCTAACCCTCCTGATGTTTCGCCGGCTCTATCAGTGTTTGCGGTGCGGTGTGCATTTTCTCAGTGCTCTGGTCTGATGACAGCGGTGGCAGATGGTATTTGTTTAATTCTGCTTGTTCCCAGCACGCATGTGGGCGGCTCTTTGCTGCTCAGGTGGAGTGAGGCACAGCAGGAGCTGGGACACCCTGCAAGGCTGCAACCATCAGGCATGGTGGGGAAGGAGGTCTGCCCATGTTTTAAGCTCTCTTCTGCCTGGTCTTCTCTACTTTAAAAGTGTAGTTCAAGCTTTGCTCTGATAAAAAAAATAGGCTTAGAAATGCAAAGCTTTTTGAAGAGGCTTTTTGGAAGGTGAAGGCTGGTCCAAAGAAGGAACAGGGTGAAATGGGTGCAGCAAGGTCCCACAGAGGGTGGTGGGGAAGCTTGGTAGGGACGGTAGCTTGCAGAACTGGCTGCCAAAGTGAAGGACCTGTTCTCATCTGGATTTTAACCTTTAAATCTGTTATAAAATGCTCAGTTCTGGATTATTTTTAGAAGCCCTGGCTATCCCAAGCTGGCTGGGCTGTTTGACTTCACTGGCCCTGACACTGCTGTGGTGTGCCAGTTTGCAGCTTGGGGAGAACATCCCACCTATAAATGCATGGGGGAGCATGCCAGGAGGAGAGAGGTTGTGTGATTGTGTATGTGTGAGTGTGTGTGGTGTACAAGGGTGGGTGTGAGAGAGAGGGAAGGCGAGGAAAGGTGACCCCATACTTTGTCCTTCCTGATTGAATCTATGATTTCCGTTAATGGGAATGTAAGACATTTAATTACCTGGTTTGTTTAATCTAAACTTCACATTTAACCCCCCTAGAGACAAGTGAGTGGTTTGTTTTCCCTGTTTCGCCCCACTGTGATGCTGGAGCCCCTCTCAGAGATAACGTAGGGGCTGCTTGCCTGACGAGAGGCTTCCAAGCTCTTCCCAGTGGAGGGGGGGCAGGAAATGTGGTTGGGGACAGCAGTCCTCTTCCATCTTCTATCATCCTGCAGCACGTGCTGCACCTCCTGCATCAACCACCAGCTGCTACCAGCGATGCCACATGTGCCCAGCCTGGCTGTCCCTTCCCTGGACGCAGGGGAAAGCCAGGAGGGCAGGGGGGGCAAGTTCCTAAATGATAAATAAGGAGGTGAAGGAATGATATAATTATAAATGATAAAATCCAGCCTAAGCACACTAAAATGTGTCCCATGGGAGCCAAAACTGAACTGGGACTGGCCCTTCTGTGGGCTGGTGACAGAAATACCTGCGGGGCTGTGGCTTCCCACGTTGGCCAAGGATTATTCAGAAAGTGATTCTGTCCCAGTGGAAAATCTGCTGGGGCTTGTAAAATGAAGAAAATTCCTCTGGGTAAGCACAGCTCTATCTAAATCTCTGCTTCAGACATGCCAGCTTCTTTCTAAACATGGAGTGAAATGGCGTTTGTACTTTGAGATTTCTCTTTCCCAGTTTGGATTGGGTTTACATGTTGCGGTACCCAAAATTAGACCTAGAATGGGGAGCTGTGCATATTAATTTCTTGCTGAAATCAGGCTCCATTGAGGGTCTTTAGCATTTTACTGATAATGCTCCTTTGCCAGCAGAACTAGGCACGGGGCCCAAACATGCCCTTATTAAACTCACTGGAAGTTTTGATGTGGATTTCAATGGCACTAGCATTTTTTCCCAAAGGGACCCTGATTTTTCTTCTTTTTTTTCCCTACAGCTTAATCTTACAACTGGTTTCTGCTGGCTTTTGCTGATTTCCTTCGCAGGACCAGTAGCCCTAGCAATGGGCAAATAAATAGAAATGGTCCCCAAACCTTGCTGCCAACAGGGACAGTTAAAGAAACAGTTTAGTGCCTACATCTGGAATTTCTTTTACAGTAATATGACTGGGATCAGGAAGCATTAGATACCAGCAAATTCCAGTTTGATTGCTAGCAGGTGCAAATGCAAATGAGGAAAGCATCGTACCTGGACTTTGGCTCTGGATTTTGCCTTCCCAAATCTTCCAACAAAAATTCCTCATTACAGTTTTTTGTCCCATAGAAGAAAATTAGAAAATTACTGACTTTCAAGTTGGTTTCCTTGCTTGCTTTCAAAATGAAAGCATCAGTTGGAAACATGTGTGCATGCAAGTCTGCTTGGAAGGAAGGCTGCCCCCCTCTAACCCAGCTCTTTTTTTTTAATTCCTTGAAGGTGCCGAAAGACCCCCCAAGAGCTTTTGATCTTTGAAGCTGTTTTATTACAACACAAAAATTATAAGCACAAGAAAAAATATTTATCTAAAGAAGGGAAAACACTGAACTCCTGGGTGAGACGGATAAATTAAAAGCTGGAAAATTAATCTCCAACCTGCCCTGTGAGTTCTGGCAGGCTGAATGTCCTTCTGTCCTGTTGGTGACTGTGCATCCAAACAAACCAAGCCTGGCCCAAAGTGTCTTTTTTACACAGCCTTCCCTAGGTTTGGACCTGGGTAAGCAAAGAGGCTCTGAATGCTTTTGGTGGATCCAGTCTCACTGATTAAAAGTATAAGATCTGTTACAAACTGCCACACAGTGAAAGCTTGGGAAAGGGGTGTGATGGAGATCTGTGAAGCCATGCCATGTATGGAGTACAGCTCTCGCCTATGCACCGTCCCTCCCAAAGGACAGCCCAGCAGGTGTCTGGGGGGCTGTCAGGGAGGTGCAAAACCACAGGGAAGTATATCTTTACAGGGTGCATCAGGAAGGGCACTTGCTGCACCCTAAAACTGTAGAGGCCAAACATTATAAATGGATTTAAAGTGGATAGACACATTTATGGGAGACAGAACCACCTGTGGCCATCAGGGGGTCCAGGTACAAACAGGGGTTTGGGAGATGGCCACGTGCTCAGCAGCAGACAGGTCCATGAGATAGACTGGGGAAGGGCCCTTTGTCGGTCCCTCATTTCTTATACATTTCCCCAGCATGTCCTCACTTCCCCTGGGGGAAGTGTCCCTCCGTGGGGACAAATAGGCATCTCTGTAGAGTTCATCCTCCTTCCCTAATTTGATGTCGCTCTTTGAAGTATCCTCAGTGACAGAACTGGCTCCTCCTGAACCCCCTCTATGTCATTGCACACAAAAAAATCCCTCTTTGCCAAGGGCGGCCCATGGTATTTCATCTTGCTCAGGGCAACAGATGAGAGAGTTTCGTCTTTCATGGGTTAGCTCAGATGCAGAGCCCACAGTGTTCTCTGGCAGATTATTAAGGCATTAACCATGCTCATTTAATGGTATTGAGATGCAGATAAGATGTAATGTATTATGTATTGTATTCCCCACTCAGTGTGGCTGAGCATGTTTTTTAATGTCAAGGGCAGATGTTTTTGTGTGATACCTACTTAGTGGTATTTATGGTGATATTTATTCCAAGGCTACAGTTAATGTCATTGTCCTCTGTTTCGTTACTCTCTGAGATTAAACTGCATGTCTGGTGCATCATTTATTCAATTATTAAAACATCTTAATGAAGGTTAACAGCACAGTGCAGCACGGTTGTGCAGAACCGACACACATGAATCTGCCAGGCGTTATGTTTGGAAAGGTGACTGAACTGCATCTTCTGAAGTGCAGATGGGGCAGATTAAAAGTGCATACAAAACAGTGCCAGAAGCACAGCTCTGAACACAATCCTTCTGGGAATCAGAGCTGGAGAAAGGGAAAAGGGGCTATAATGGGTCTCCCTGGTTTCAGCTGCCAGGAAGCTCTTAGCAGTAACATGGCGTTTTGGGTTTCTCTCTTGCTGATCTTGGGTGAACATTTCTGTGCTTTGAAAGACCAGCTCTGGAGCAGATATTTCTCTGAACATGTCTGGTGAGGCTCTCCAGGGCTTTATGGGGACACTGGGGGTCTGCATAGCCACAGGGAACCCTTTTCGTGGTCATGCAGACAGAGGAGTCCCGCCTCTGCGGGGCCTCGGAGGTGGTGAGAGTGGCATGGGCTGATCCACCAGTAGAGGTATTCCACAGTATCCATGGAGCAGCTCCGGGCTGCAGCAATGGTGTCCAAACCTCTTATTCACCTCAGGAAAAGGCTCCCAGCACCGAAGGAAAGCCCTGGGCAGCACCCTGGCCACAGCAACTACTGGAATACCGTTCCATTTTTTTTTGTTCCCTTGGCAAATATGAGTTGAAGCCTGGTAAAATGCTAGAGGACTTCATTGTCATTTTACATGATATTGTTAAGGAACGTGTTAAATGTCCAAATGAGTCTGCAGTCAGGGAAATTCTGTAGCCGTCTCTGAGGTATCTACAGCTGACATGCCACCTAATGCCTTGATCACAGGCTAAAGGGCTTGCTGGTTCAGTTCTTCTTCATCAAAACAAGGATGATATTTGTGTTTTGCAGCAAATAACCATGGCCATCACTAAATGCTTAAGTGACACTTTCTTCCCCCTAGCCTTGGGTGAGAGCCATTGGATTCACGTGTTGTGCAGGAAGTAAACAGAAGTGCTTTCTGCTCAGCAGTTTGTTGATGTGCTTGCCAATTGCAGCTACGTTTATTGCCCAATGGTACAATACTTAATTGAATTGTTACCTTGTTAATTTTTTAATCAACTCATTATGATCTATTAATGACTTTGGAGCAGTAAAGGTTTTCCAGCCCAGAATATGCCAATATCCTGGGGAATTACTGCCGTATGAGCCAATCTGAATGATCCTCAGTAAATCAAGTAACGCCACTGTACACTGTAGTTTGCACAGAGGGTTATTTAAGATTATACAGATGTCTTAGACATGGAAGCCAAAGTCAGCAGCAAAGGTATTTCCTGTCTTCTTCCAGAGGTGTTCCTGTGCCCTTTGCTCATTCCATTAGATTTAATTATTTCATTCATTTCTTTTGAGATGAAATGGTTTGTCCCAAAGTTCAAGTGCTCACAACATCCTCATGCAGTTTAATAGCCATTCATTGATCTGCTTCATAGTGCTCCAAGCATTGCCGTTACGTGCTAGTTCAGTGGTGGCCCTGCTGACATCACGACTCCCCTCCTCAGAGGTAATTAATCACTCACTGCCTCATTCTTTCCAGTTCATTTACACACTGCAGTGGCAGAGCCCAAAAAAGGATCACATGAAGAGAAAACACTCCTGAGTATAACGTCAGTATGGTTGTGAGGACACTGTTGCACTTACTTCTTCGCTGCACATCTGCAAATCACTGGCTTTCCAATGATGCTGTCCCAGCCCAGATTGATGGCGAGGAAGACAGAGTCCTTCACCAGAAAGTCAGTCATCTTTCACTGTGTTCAGTCAGGTTTGGGAAACCATAAAATAGACCTCTCAAGCATATAAAGATCACCAGGGTAGAACATTTACCCGGATTTAATGGGGAAGTAACATGAGTGTCGCTGATGCAAAGGAAAGCTCTCCATCACTCCGGTTTAAGTCCCAAAGGCAATGCTCCATGACACTTCAAAAATACAGTGTAGTGAGAATAAATATAATATGTGGGCTTTGCCAATGCAAATGAAAAGCAATTATCCCAAATCGCAGTCTTAATTTATAAGCAGTCAGTATAATTTGAGAAACTGAAATCTGATGTTGCTAAATCAAATTCCTGTAATTCCACTGGGCATTAAGCACATAATAAGATTACACTGTGCACTGAGCATGTCCTTGTTAAATCTGCTGGCTACTGCATTTTTATTGCTCTCCTGGGGGTTTATTGAGTTTACACTTCCAGTAAAAGGTGATGTTTTCACAGTGTCTTTGGTACGCTGGCCACACAAGTCTGTCTGCAGCAGGCAGAATTGTTAAGCCATATAATTTGCTTACGTCCCTTGGTGGCTCAATTGGAAAAAAAAAGGCAATTAAAAGACACCATGCAGTTGTATATAACCAAATTAAAAATAATAATAATGAATCTACTGTACTGTAATCTGTAAGGAAAGGCAGCCATGCATAATGGTGAGGTTTAGCCATGAGACAGCTAAATTGATGAGCTCTCCTGTTTAGACTTGTTTTTGAATGCCTGAACAGTGGTGCTAATAAGATGATACCTGCGATTTATATACAAAAGTGACCTTGAGACTAGCTGCTCTCCAAACAATCAGGAAGAATAAGATTTCCATGCAACAGACTGTCTGTAGTCTTGGAAAACAGATGAGAGGGCAGGGGATAAAGGGATATCAACAGGTAACTTGGATATTGGCCAGTGAAAGTCCCTGGGAGAAGCACAGTATTTTCTAAGAAAGACCCAGAGATGAAATGTGCCATTCCCTCCCAACAAACCAATGCAAGACAAAACCAATGCAGCAGAGACACCGAAGAACTGCTGTTGCCGGTGCATCCTGATTTGCATGCCTATGAGCACTTAGCATGGGCATCCTTGCAGGACCATCTCAGCGTTCATCTACAGATGTGCCCTCCTGGTGTTTGAGTCTCTCCTGCTCTCTAACAGAGGTTTGTTTAAACTTTTGGGTGCAAAAGTCTCCTTGAAAATGCTTATCATTAATCAGGATAATGCCAGATAAGCTTCATAGACACATTAATTTACATTTTAAGTCTTTGCTGTTGTGGCTGGGTCAATTCCTGTGGCTGTGAATAGGCAGTGTAAAACTGTGGTCTTGGATCTGTCCTAAGAAGTAACATCGTTTTATTCACTGGGAGCTTATAGCATTGTGTAATGGTCCTCTAATATTTAAATCTCAGTGATTTTGTAAGGTCATCTTTTTTTCCCCTAGTAAGTTCACTTTCCAGAACACTTTTACAGCCAAGGTTTCAAGAACATCTCCAAGTCTGCATCTGGACACCTTACTCTTATAGCTGAATTTTGTCAGAAAAGAACAGGCCAAGTGCGCATTCGTCTCTCGGAATCAAGATAATTCTGCTAAGCAGGACTTGCGATAGCAGCATGAGAACACTGGACCCTGTGGCTACTTAAAGAGCCCGAAACTTTTGCTTAAGAGCAGGTCTGAATTAGAAAGAGAGCGTTTCTCTGGCATGCTCTCGTAGTTTCCAGCAGCTGACTCTTGGAAGACTTTTCACCTTGCTTGAAAAAAAGAACTATATATTTATATATGATTTCTGATGTATATAGAAAGATTCCTGGAGTGACTTTTTCCTACATCACTTTTTGTTTTCTACACCCACACATACGGCATTACAGGCCAAGCACATGTGAGGTCAGTCTCACTTATGGGGTGTTCTGCAGTTCATGCCAGCTTTTGTGGAAAAAGGGATGGAAGGTCACTTATCATGTGCTGAATGCTGCAGCTCTCTGTGGGGACTCACTTTGCTCTGTATTTAATGTTTTGCAACCTGGAGGAGTTTCATGTATCTAAATCCCTGGGTCCTCTAGCCAGTCACCACCTATTCCTGAAATTTGAGTGTCAAGGCCAAGGTTTGCTTCAAAACGGTGTGGGCAATTCTGGAGGTTTCTGTTTGAAATGGTTGCAAACAGCCTGGTTACTCAGGGGTAAATGCACCAAGACTTTGAATTCTTCCATTATTTGAGATTTATTGCTGGCTATGGACAAGTTCCTTTGGGAAGGCCTTAACGTGAGCTGACAGTAATTCACCAGAAGTTTGGCACAGTTTTACCTGAGGGAACTCTACACCAGCAGGCCTCCCATGAGGAAATATCACAGAGGCCACAGAGCAATTAGGATTAGGGTTACAAATATGTTTACCAGTGTCAGGACAATTATGTCTTCTAGCTATGGTAGATGAGCATCTTAAGACATCTACTTTGGAAGACTTACTAAGAGAAGGAAGAGCTTGAACCATAAACCTCATGAGTGCTGTGTGTGCCATGGGGGCTGCCCCTTAAGTGTTGATAACATATTGGTATTGCCAGGATGGACTGGAACTGGCTTTTCACTCTCTTTTTCACTACAAAGACTAGGAGGTATCTGAGGAAGATAGGAGAAACTCAGAGCAAACAAAAGGAGGTGCACCATCCCATGATAGGCTGCTGCTTGTGGAACAACCACAGCCCCTTGACCAACTGTGGATACAGACGCTAAAAAAAAATTATGGGGGCTCCAGGGGGCACTAAACAAGTTCATGCAAGACAGATCCACCCAGGGTTGCTAACTGCACAGGAACCACATCTGTCTTGGGAAACCCTTGGGCTGAAAATGGCTGGAAGCTGGAGAAATTTGTGCCCAGAGAGTGGTGGTGAATGGAGTTAAATCCAGTTGG
>RSEF01000005.1:61263318-61329557 GCA_003993805.1 Himantopus leucocephalus
TCCAACCTTAACGATTCTATGATTCTATGATTCTATGAAATATCAGTAACTGCTTCCCTGAGCTTAGACTCTTTCTTAGCCGTACCCTCTTGGGTTAGGCTGATCTGTGTTCTGATGGCTATGTCCACTTTGATGGTTTGTTGTGCTACAGCCTCCCTCCCACATTTGGGCTTCAGGGGCAGAAAACAGCCCCTTCTTGTGCCCTTTCCTCCTCCTCCCCTTCCCCCCGCCCCGCCCTGACATGCTGCATCTGATGTGTGGGATGAGAAGCATGCAACCCTGTTGCATGACCTTGTTTATGGCACATCTCTCATCAGGAAAGAAGGTGGAAGGTGTGTGCTCAGATAACACTGTCAGAAAATTATCCCAGAGGGAATGTAGTTTTTATTCATGACCCAAGTTCATCATGTTAGCCATAACTCAGTTCATTCCTACTCAGGGGCAGTGCTTGCTTTTCCTTTGAAAGAAAGATGTAGCCTTTCATGAGGACAACACTTGTGTCTCTGTTCCGTTGAAGAAAGATGAGGAACTTGCATGTCTTTCCGTGCCGTAATCAATTTATTGCTTTATGGGATCCAGAGCTCCCCAGGAAAGTGTCACGGATTGTGTCATGGTGCGCACTACTTGCATGGGGACCTTTGATTCAGCTGGCAGACATAAAAAGAAGACAAAATGTGTTTAGCCAAAACGGTCTGTAATGACTGCATGTGTGCAGCTGCAAAAAGAGCAATGGTAATTGAGCCAAGAGTGGAAATTATTGGCAGCAGGGCCTGCATTCATGTGTGCTTCATATTTTATTCCTGATTTATAATTTCTTCAACAGCTGTGCAATGTAGCTTGCTATGTCACTGTTATGTTCCCACCTAACTGTTGTCCACCCTGCTGCCTTCCCAGGACTCTCCTGAGACCGTGTCTGATGACCCGCTCGGCATTTGCCTCCAACACTCAAGAGTTGGGGAGGTGCTCTTGAGTATGCTCCAGGCATAAACATTTGGGGTGATGTAGTGGAGTAAGAACTTCCCCTGTATACCTTACCCCAGGTCTGGAGAAGCTGGAAACAGACTAGAAGCTCAGGAACAGGGTCTGAAGCCAGAAAAACATCAAGGGAAAGCTGTTTCAAGCTGCAGTCTGACTTGTACAACCCAGCTAGTAAATCCCCACCTCAAGGCTTGACAAAGTTGTCCTGACAAGATGTGTGTTCTCCTCAGACTATGTTTTCCTCCTCCTCTCATCAGTGGGGCTGTGACCTTATTGACAGAGCTCACCATCCCATGCTGGTTTATTCCCTTTTTCACCCTCTCCTGCTGAGAAGGGCTGGATGCGGGGTGTAGGCTGTGGTTTGCGCTCAAGGCAGCTGGCATGGAAATGGTTAAAGCTGCTGAGGACACAGCCGCTTCTTTGCAGCTCAAGTCATTTGTACAGAAACCACAAGAGCCTACCGGCCAGTGGAGGGACAAGGAAACACTCATATAAATATGTCCCTAGATTAAGTGGTGCTGCAGTCTGCTCTCCACTTGCTGCAGATAGCTTGACGTTACTCCAGGAGCAGACAGAGATGAAGTAGAAGATCCTTGCTGTTTCCTACTCTTCAAGTGGGTTTTTCCTGTGTTTGTATAAGCAACTTTAATGACTGAGCTCCTGCCAAGCCAGATTGGTCATGCTTGGTCCCAGATTTGGGGTCTCCGGTGGGCACACTGGCTCAGAAACACTGGCGTAAGACAGAGGCAGATCAAGAATCCCAGTGGTGCTGGTAGCTGCTCCCATCAGCTTGCAGACTCTCAGTTTGTAGGATGAAAGGGGGAAAGAAGGATGTATTCTCTGGCTTGTTAAATCACAGGGTTTCTGCTGGGCAAAGGAGATGTCAAAACTCCTAGCCTCACAGCAGTAAGGAGGCCAATGGATCGCAGCAAGCTGGAAGTTTGAGACAAAGTGCCTTCTTGTAATGAACTGTTTTTCCAGAAAGTTGCTCTGCAGACTGGCTGGAGTCTGCACACAAACTTTCCCCCATCCCAGCGTGGGCCACAAATCTCTGCCTGGGCTGCTTTAGCTCGGAGTTCAGAAGTTAAACAGAATTATTTCCTCAGGGGGATGAAATCCTGGTCTTGCTCGCCCTGAAGCCAAAGTTCCTTTTACTGTTACCAGCGAGTCCCTGCAGGAGCTCTGCATGTCTACCACAGCATTTTGCAGCATCTGTCCCGCTCCTGGCCAGGCTCTGCCCGGCGACAAGAGCCGGTGCCCAGAAGCAGGCTGGTTTAACCTGCTGGGGACTGCTGAGGAGGTGGGACCCCCACTTCAGACATGTGGTTTGGGGGAGCTTGTGAGCACTCAGGCACCACCTAGGCACTGCCACTGAAAAGCATGGCTTTTCCCCTTAAAGGCAGGACCTCAGCAGGGACCTGCAGGGCTCCCCTATATATAACCAAAGCCCCCGGGTAATTCGTGAGCTTTGCACCTGGATGAGTGGGCGCTGCTGACCCGGCAGCTCTGAGTGCAGTCGCAGCTGGACTCGGGCTGCGCTTTGCTGGGGACCGGCAGAAGAGAAGGCACACCGGGTTTTCAGTGTTTTCTGCTTCTGTCTCTCTGCTCCTGCAAAAAGCAGAGCTGCCACCTCTCACGCTGAGCTCTAGTGTTTAGGAAGGTGTGATTTCTATGGAAGTCGTGAGTTTTTGTTGTAAGTCTTCCCTCTCTCCCTCCCTTGTGATGGCAGAGGGATTCTTGCAAATATAGCCCAGGTTTCTTTTAAAGGCTGGAACAGCAAAGCACAGGAGTACATTGCACAAAGAATGAGAAACAGATCCCAACTGTACTATTCATTTGCCTTATAAGACATGAGGCTTTTTACATTATTTTTAAAAATTCTTGGGGGGATGCTTATGCCTTACAAGTTATAAAATCCTGAGCCTGCCATTGCTAGGTTAGCTCTCTGAGTTAGAGACAGAGAGGGGATGCTGCTTTCACAGGCGCCCCAGGAGTCATGTGCACCCACCTTCAGCACCAGGAGCACGTGGCGGTGAAATCCCCCCACAGACGGATATGTCTCCGGAAAGCCTCTGCTGCTGTCTCGTGTTTTGCACCTGGGTCTTTCTGGATACTTTCCTTACCCTTTTCAGAGGTTTTTGTTTCTTTTCCTCCCACAGAGAAATTCTCCCCCCAGCCATAGACACAGCCTGTCAGGCCATCGCCTTTCAAACACTGGTGGATGGTTTTCAGGCCAATACATCCTGCTTGAATTTGAGGTTTTGTCCAGGCTCTCCTATGTTTCACTGCTAGTAAGTGTGAGGAGGAGGAGGATAACGTTTGGTATACCAATTACTAGTGCTCTAAATAACTGCTAGGGGAAGGATATGCCTTCAGCATCAGGTGTCTGTGGGCTACGTCTCCCCTGCTTGAGCCCAGCTGTACGCCAGTGCTTTTGTCTGATAACGAGGGAATTTTTTCCCTTTGGCTGTTTGCAGAGCTCTTGAATTTGCACAGAGGAACCCTCCTGGGCCCAACACTTGCAGCTTTGGTTCCTGCCCTGGGGGTAGGACCTGGCAGAGAGTCCTGGAGCTGCCCCATTTCCTTCCAGCCCTATAACTCAGAGTAAGACATGTAAAGATTTCCATACGCAGCAGAGGGGGACACGTGCAACCTCCTTCAGAGGGAAGGATTCAGTGCAGGAGCTGTAGGCTACCCTGGTGCTCAACAGTCCTCTCCGTTACAGAGGAGTAATTTGGATTCAGATATGATTTAATGCAATCTTAGGTCTTCTGTGCTTTCCGTTCTCCATTTTCCCCTGCATTTCTCCATGGTATGTTTGTAGCAGAGCCTGTGCACAGTCCCAGGGGGCTCCCAGTGCTGCTGGTCCGGTGTAAAGGGTCCTACCTGCAGCTGAGCATGGGGCATTTCCAGTCGCTCTCACACACTCTCCCCTCTTTCCAGCTCTACAGCTCTCACTGGGGCCTGCCAGTCCATTTGCACCACCAAGCATCAACAAACACGGTGAGCTGCCATCTGCTGGGGGCAAGTCCTCAGCATCTGGGGGTGAGGTGTGAAGAAGGGAAAACATGGCACCCACCAGAAATCACTCTATTTTCACTGTGCTTTCAGATCGATGCAACGGTGCTTAGAAATAAATGCAATTGATATAGGAGGTGCCAGTTTTCAGCAAGCTGCTCCCTGTCTGAGCTGGGCTGTGCTCGTTCCTGCTGAATCACAAGGCTGGTGCTACAGGGAGGGAGGCAAAACAGCACACAGGGAGATGGAACTGGTGGAAAAGGGGCAAAGTATAGCTGCAAGAGGGGCTGGTTGTGGTTTGGGCCTCCTGAATGGTCCCATGGCCTCCTTTGTGTTTTGCTGTGATTAATTCATCCTTATGCTTGGCACTGGCTGTGGCTCCTGAGACATTTGGGGATCTCTCAGGACTGTTGTGAGCTTCTGTCCCACAGGGGTCTCAATCTGTGTGGCCCTTAGGTATTCTCAGACTCTGCAGGTGTCCTGTGCCCCTGGAAGGAGATGATAAATGAGTGGGCAATGTCCACCTGGCTGAGGTGGCAGGACCCCGTGCACTTCCATTTGGTTTCTGCTGAGAGACATGTTCTACCTTTCTAGACACCGTAACATGGACAGGATGTGGACTGTAGCAGGGAGACACATCTTTGAGCCTATGTGAGTCCAACAGGCTACTTCTGGGCATGCTGCAGCTTGCTCAGCCTTTGGGCACAGACCCAAGCACCTCTGCCAGGAGAATGTACACATGTGCTTCACTGTGCACTGGACAGTGTAGACATCATCAGGGTAGACATCTCAAAGCTGCCGTGCAGAGGCATGCAGGGGTGAACACTGCTGCACAACCCCATGCAAATACCTTATCAGTACAAATTATCTTGAACAGTTTGGGCAGGCATTCTCCATGGACAGTTAACTGTCCTGCAGATCAACTGGTCTGCACTCAATTTCTCTATAAATGCACTACCAAAGGAGAAGAAGCGAAGCTGGTGGGGAGCAGATTGACCTAAAATTTAAGTGCATGGAGAGCCAAAACCTTGTCTTTTTCCTGAAGATGATGAGTTGGATACTTCAGCGGAGACACCAGAAGCACCGAATGCCTTCTCCAGGTGTCTCTGTTAGGAATAGGAGCCAAATTTATCTCCTGCTCTTTCTCACTCTTTGCAAGACATGCACCCCCAATTATCATTGCTTTTAAAGACTTAGAATCACTCTTTCCAGGTGGTACATAATGTTTTTTTGAACCAACTGACAGCATAAATACTTCTGCAAAACTGAACTGGAATTTCATGCAGGCTTAGCCATGTACCTTGAGACCCAGCTTCCTCATGCCAATGGGGACTGACCCATAGTATGCAGCTCTGGCTCACTCCAAACCCTGGAGCCGAGGAAGAACTTGTAAGGAGAACAATGAAACACCTGTATTTTGCCTGCAGAATTCCCTATTGCTGGCAGTTTGGAAGAAGAGATCTCTGCTAGGAAGGGATGAACCAGAGGTGCATTAGGGCGAAGGGACAGTCAGGACTGGGTGGCTATTACGCTCCTTGCAGCCTCCCAGGCATGTGACCAGCCCCCCATGTCCCTAAATATCAGTTTCTTCCCCCTCCCCACATATCCAGCCCCAAAACCTCCTGGTCTGCAGAAGAGCGAGCTGGGGTTAACCACCAAGCATGCACAAAATAGTCCTGTTTTCTCAGCAGGATCGTCCACCGGTTCCTGGCTGGGATCTAACACCAGAGCTGCTGCTGTGTTGTTCGACCAGCAGGACAGCTGCTATTGATTTTTATTTCATGCCCATTGATAGAGATGGTGCAGGTGGGAAACTCTGAAAGGAGACATAAATAATAAACTAAGAAAAGCTGCAGTGGTGGAGTGAACGAAAAGCAGTCTGGCATTTACTGGAAAGCAGAGTTTAGCGGGTAATTTTTCAATGCAAAGACAGTTTTGCTACAGAGAATGTTGGGCCTGCTTTTGCTGGTAGTTATGCAAGGGGAATTTGGAAGCAGTCCTGGGCCAGTGGAGAAAGTGGGGTCAGAGTCAGTCCCACTGCTTTTCTTGTGCCTTTTCTCATGGCGCAGTGACAGTGCATGTCAGGCAGGAATGGTCTGCTGTCACTGCCAAATACCTCAGGTAACGATGGCTCTGCTGATCAATTAGCAACCCCAATCACTGCTTAGCAATTAGGGGTTTTTAAATCAAGATTTTTTTTCTTTTGAGGAAGGAACTAAATTCTCTTTCTTGCTCACTGTTCAGGTAGATTTACTGAGTGCCAGACGGTTTGAAAGGGAGGGAGGCCCAGGTGAGGGTTTGTTTAACACAGTATGATTTCATAATATAAGGCAAAAGGCTTGCCAGCTGTCCTGGACCAAAATTATATGTTCCTTCTCTCCTGTCCAGCACCTTTTATTTGGGAGCTACTGCACGACGCTGTGCAAGAACAAGCTCATGTGCCAGGGGATGGGTAGGAAAAAGGGACACGTCATTTCTGAGATGGATGAATCTAGCATGTCCCTCTCTGCATGGTCTGGGTCTTGTTGCTGGTGTTCACCAGAGCTGCAGGTCCTGTCCTGGGCCCCACCAGAAGAGCCACAAGCTGACCTTTAGTTTCCTCAAGAGGATTCATTTGGGATCGACACAGTTCCCCACATGTGCTCACAGCGGCACCATGCTGGGAACAACTCACCCGTAGTTTCCACAGTTATCCATTGACAACTTTCATTTTGGTGGAGAACAAAAAAGGAAGAGTTATGTCTAAGCAGGCTGTGTACAGAGTGAGAAAAGGACCTGAAAACCACTTGAGGAAGAGTGGTAGAAAACCCGGAGTGAACAGGAGGGAGTACTGGAACTGGGAAACCCAGAGCCTCTCCCCACTGGTGTGGTGGACTTTGGACCAGGTCGTGTTTATACATCAGACAGGGTTCAGTTTCACCCAGCGCCCCGTGCAGATCCAATGGTCTCTCCCCACCTGCACAGATGATGCGGCTCCAGGAGAGGCTGCCCAGACCTCCTGCCCTCGCAAAGCTGCCTGCAGCGTCAGGAATCTCCTGTCCCTCCCGGTTCACTTTCCTGGCAAGGAGCATTCATCAGTCAATTTGCCCATGGTGCAGATGTCTGTCTGGAACCGTAATGACATTTACCAAAGGGGACTAGAAATTGTCACTGGGGGACTGCAAATAATGAAGCCAATGCCTTTTATTGACACACGTGGAAGCTGTTTAATTTGGGATGTTGGCTGTCAGAAAACAGAGCTCTTTTGCGGCGGTTTTCCCAGTGAAGCAATATTGTGCTTAATTTCAAGGTTCGTGCTCTCATTTAAAAGTGAGCTATTCTCAGCTTTTAGGTTTGGAGTTTCTTCATAGCAATAACATATCAATTCAACACGCATCTAAGGGTCTGATCTGTCGCTGCTTGCAAACTACGATGATTTCTGCCAAGGATTTCTTTCTAAGAAAGAACACAAGCCTTTTCATTTTTCCCCTTCCAAATGCAGCTGTAAGCCAAGCACTCAAGCCTGGACCCTTGGGTGCCTGTCAGGCCCCAACTTCTGATCTAGGTGTTCTGCTTCCCATTTAGGATATGAAACTTGGTCTTCTAGGGATTTTTTATGTGCTTAAAAGGGGGCAAGCTCTTTGCCACCTTGTTGTGCAGTCAGCCAAGAGGCCCAAGATCCCTCAGAGAGGGTCATACCTAAAGCCGAGCATCACAGGTTTAAAGACCTGGAAAACAGCTCCAGTTAGGCAAGGATGCAGGTGCAGAGCTCCTTGTACCACTAAGCTACGCTGGCTGTGTTTACTCATACAAGAGCCTAGGGAGTCCCCAGCACCCCCCAAAAATGGGGGATGAAACTCGATGGTGCAGCAGGAGAGGTTTGCACAGGTCAGCTTTGCTCCCAGCTCCAGCTTCCACCAGGGCTGAGAGGTGCCAGTTTGCATCCACACCTTCCCATTGGGAACTGGGAAAAAAAGGTTATTTTTGCATGTGTAATATGGGGGGTAGGGGTTGGGAAGGAGAGAGGACAGGGGGATACTGATTTTTTTGGAAAGGGGATCTTGTCAAAACATCTCTGCTGCCTGGCAAAGCAGCCTGTCCAGGCTGGCCCGGCAGCAGCTCTGCACAGCGGGGCTGCCCACCGCCCCGGCAGAGCCACCTCTGGGATTAAAGCTCTCGCAAGAGGCTTTAATAGCAATCTCCTCTCCCAAAGATATGTATGCATTAGGGCTTATCTCACTGCTTCATTAAGGAATAGGACCAGGGCCAGCCTCGGAGGTCACCAAATCCCGTCTCCTGCCATTGCAGGTAGACGTGCCGTCTAATCCCTTTATTATTGTATAAGGGCAGAGGTGAACATCAGCAGGGACCTGAGCTCGTGCAGCCTGTCGGCCCCGGAAATGTCACTGGGAAAGGGCCACGGTCCTTTTACTTGACATCTGCCAGGGTTACATCCATCTCAGGGCACGTCTGCAGGGATGGTGCAGCCTGGGAGGAGGCAGCCTGGCTTATTAATTTTAAGTGCGCTTGAGATGCTGTAGTATGAAAAGCTATCATCATGAAAGCGTTCAGCAGCATGTAATCAGTGCTCGGCCTTACAAAGAGACCTCTGTTGTGCTCAGGCTTCTCCAAAGGCCAGTTACAATCTACATTATTTATGTAGAAAAGTGTTATTAGCTGAGTTTCCTTTATTTTCTTTTTTTTTCATGGAAAGATTTTAAGGGAGTTCTTTGTAAGGAGCGCTCAGAGGGTCTGGGACTTTTTCTCTCTCTGTTTCCTGGTGG
This sequence comes from Himantopus leucocephalus, assembly GCA_003993805.1. Taxonomy (NCBI): domain Eukaryota; kingdom Metazoa; phylum Chordata; class Aves; order Charadriiformes; family Recurvirostridae; genus Himantopus; species Himantopus leucocephalus. The sequence continues at coordinate 61,272,078 of RSEF01000005.1, forward strand.
GGCCAGATTTTTTATTTATTTACTTTTCCTTTTTTTTTTTTTTACTGAATATTTCAAATACCAGGAAGCGATATAATGTTAAAGCCAAGCCAGTCAATGCGTAATTGTGGCACCAGTCTAGCTGGTGTGAAGAATGATATTTTCTGCATTATTACGAGAGCCTGGGAACTTTAAGACTTTACCTTTTAACAGCTTCCATAAGAACATGGGCACACACTAATGGTCAGAATAGGCAATTAAAAGCAAAACTGGCTGACACCCTCAATGGCACAGGACAGGGTTTGTAATGAATTAGACCTAGAAATAGATATTGGCAAAAAGGACCTCCCTAATTATTTAAAAAAAAGGCGGAAGCGCTTGCGGCTAGATCATGCATTGCAGAAATCAGTGTGGGTTTTCTCAACCACTGTGGTAGCTGTGCCTGTGCCGTGGGTTTGTGGAGCAGAGAGGTTTCAGTGAGTTTCCCCTGCTCATGCCAGGCTGGGCATGAGTCCTCTTGCCTGGTGGCTGAGTGTCCTGGCAGCAAGTTGTTGCCGACCAAAGATGGAGAATAGGCCAGCCTGCCAGTTTTGGGGTAATTCAGAGCAGGTCCAAGGCTGATCTGCTCAGACTCAGCAACCCCTTAAAGCATGTTTTTTGCACTGACAGTGAACACCAACGGTGTTTTATGGAACTGGGGCCTCGAGGAACTATGCGTCCTCCCACAGAAGCCATGACAGACAGTGTCTGCTTAGGGTCTGCTCTGGACAGCACTGGACTTAATGCCTAAGTGCATTAACTCATTAGAGCCTTGATTCATCAGGCATTCGGAATAAATGATGGTATCGGATATACCAGGGGACTAATGCAGCCCTGTCACTGCGAGGTGGAGCCCAGTGTCCTGCTGAACTGGACCCTGCACAAGGTCCAGGCTGGCTCTGGCCCTGGTGTGTCTCTGGGCCATTCTCTCTAACCCTGGCATACAGCGGGATTTTTTTCCTACTGTGATTTTTAACCGTCATTTTCTGCAAATATTTACAGCATTAATTCCAAATTAGCCTTTCTGTCTTTTGTAATGCATAGAATGAGCTGCTCATTGACTATTCAGAATTTTAACCAAAAAGCTGTGTCCAGTATTTGCTGTAAATATGTATAAATGCTTATTGGATCTTTCCCAGTAGCACCTGTTTCTCCTGATGAGGCCTATGATATGGAAGAAAAATGCAAACAGGAGCCTTCTAAATGAAATGGCAAATTTAGCCCGCGTAACGTACAGAATACTAATGAGCAATCTGAGGGAGCCGCTGTGCGTTCATGCATTACCGGCACCGAACAATGACCTTGCTCAAATGTGCGAGAGGAGGGAGTCCTTGCACTTGAGAACAAATAGATGACTCTGATTAAACTACAGCCATCTCACCTCTCCAGGGACCTTCATAGCCAAGCATGGCAAGATTAAAGAGCTTATGCTGCCAGCAACCACCCGAATTCAGCTCACGTGCTGCAGTAATTTTGCACCAAGCCCTCCCGTTCCCCGCAACCCCCTTCGAACCCCACCGTTGCCTTCATTGTCACAGTACACTGGGTGAGCTCTCCTATTAATAAAAATACCAGATTGGCACTCTGTTCCCTCCTGCAGCCTCAAGCTGGTCAATTATTCTGCTTTAATTACCCCCTTAAACATGTTTTTTATAGGCGTGGGCCTTTGCTGTGTTTACGGCTAATAAAGTAATGAAGTGATGCAGTGATAAATTACTCTTCTGTTTAAGGTGGGGATAGGACATGACAAGTGCAGGTGGGGATTCAGAGAAGTTTAGTGCATTGCTGCGCTTCAGAGAAACATTTTTTTCCCCCTGGAATGTCTTTGTCTCTCCTTTGGTTTTGCAGCAATTTTGATGTTTTAGCATAAGTTTGTCTTTTATTATGCGACTGAATATGAAAATGCTGAAAGTGTCTTTGTTCAGTAGGTTAATTTTCTTGCTGATGATTAAAAGGAGACAATCATTTAAGACAGCAGAATAAAAATTGCACTTGGGAATTTCACTAGACCAAGAAATAGAGTGGAGGGGTTTTAATAAGGGGCTGTCTAATTTGGATTTCTTTCTTTTTAACCAGAACGTGGAAACTGCTTTCCATTATGTAAGATCAATAATAGCATTTTTTAAATCCCATTTTCATATTTAATCAGTTGCTTAATATTGGTTCTGGATCTTTCTGCAATTCCAGCATCACCCCAAAATCAAATGCAGGAATATTTTCTGCAGTGGCCTCCTATGGAAAAACAGCAATTACATCTTCCAGGAATGATTGCTGTTGCTCTGTACTGGGGAGAACAAAAAGACGAAGAGCAGAGGAGATGCTGGCACGACGGAGGGTGGGGTATGCAGTAGGGTCTGAGTCGTAGGTGGACTTTGGTCATCTGCAAAATGACAGGTACCTGTGGGCCACGGAGGGGATTTGTCTCCACATGCCACCAGCAGACTGCTCTGTGTGATGACCGGAGCCCAAGGGTGATGGCTGGAGTTGGCGCAGGTCAAGGGACTCCTGCTCTTACCCTGAGGTCCCTCTAGTTTGCTGTTGGTCATCTTTGAATTCAAGCCAATATTCAGGCTAGCAGTCTTGCTGCATCTGAAAAATAACTCCCAAAACATGGTTTGCTGGGGCCAAACAGTCAAAAGCTTAGTGTAATATACTACAGAAGTTGGGGGTTTTTTTGTTTCTGGCCTCCTTCTCTACACTCTTAGGTGCAGCCACAGCCTGTTTCTACGCGTTTAGTTTTTAGCAAGTTTATGGGCTTTTTCTTCAGAGTGCAAAGGCCCAGAAACATTTCTCCCCCGGAAAAAAGCAGCGTTCACTGTACTCCAGTGGCTGAGACTCCTGTCCATGCTTGCGAACAGCCATAAGACCTCAGATAAAACAGGTAAGGAGCCTCTTAGATGGTGTTATGGGGCAGACTGAGACAATTCGGGGGCAGAACGCTGCGGAGGATTTTCCCCTCTGGGTCTCCAGGTGCTGTCATGGTCCTGCAGCCCATACTTTGCTGGATGATGTCCTCAGCTCCTGGTGGCAGCTTGGAGCCCTTCAGCCCCGATCAGTCCCCAGTGTCCCTTGGCTGGGGCTTGTCATGCTTTACTGGGTTTGGTATGGAATGGATGGACATCTTCAGTGCTGTCGGTGTGTGCCAGCTGTCAGAGGCATTAACCCCTCACAGTCACACTCTGAAGCTCCCTCCGCACACAGCTGGAAACCCTCTTAGAAAACTTGTTAAAATTAAGTGAAAGCTGGGCTACCCTGGAGCAAAGAGAGCTCCCTCAGAAATAACATTTGATTTGCAACCTCTCCCTCCCCCAAGCGCTGCTCAAAGCAGCCTGTGTTATAGGTAAGGATGTGGCTGAGCAGCTACTGAAAATATGTAAAGCTGTAGAAAATAAATGGGCTATATCTGCAATAACTCTCAGTGCTGCTGCTGGCCTCTTGAAACAGCCATTTCATCACCGCACACTGCTGCGTGTCTCCTTACATTTACATACGCAGTACGCAGCTTTTCATGGTGCGCCGGGAGCGGCTGGGGTGAAAAAGAAGCTCTGGGCGGCCAGGATGTGAAACGCAGATGACTTGCAGCGAAGATGGAAGTATGTGAAATGGGGGGAAAAATATTTCTGAAACAAACCTCGCCTTGCAAGCGTGGGCAGGATGTTCAAACAGGTTATGGCAGCAGGGAGAGCTAGTCCCGTGCCCACAGCAGCCCCATCCCCTCTCACATGGGGTTCCTTGGCGTGCCCCTGCAGACGGCTGCATTCAATGTGTAAGTGCATCCCTATACTTGCGTGATCCATAAATGCATCCCTATACTTTCACGAGTTTGTGCACGCTCAACTTGCTGGTCTTGACAGACAGATGGACAAAGAACTGGACAACAAGAAAGAAAGGGGAAAGACAGATCTTGATCTTCACTGCACCTGGACAAGTACCTGCGCACAGCCCGGCACCGTGTCTCTGCAGTCCTACCCTAACCGGCTGACATGTATCTCTCTCAGTACTGTCACAGAATTATAGAGTCATAGAATGGTTTAGGTTGGAAGAGACCTTGAAGATCATCAAGTTCCAACCCGCCTGCCATAGGCAGGGACACCTCCCATTAGACCAGGTTGCTCAAAGCCCCATCCAGCCTGGCCTTAAACCATCCCTCCAGGGATGGGGCCTCAACAACTTCTCTGGGTAACCTGTCCCAGTGGCTTGCCACCCTTAAAGTGAAAAATTTCTTCCTAATATTTAATCTAAACCTACCCTCTTCCAGTTTAAAGCCATTCCTCCTCGTCCTATCACTACTACTGTCACCCTGGTGCTGTTGACTGCTGCCCCAGGAGAGCAGCTTTGAGGCTGAGCAGCCTCTGTGTGTGCCCAGGAGCTCCCAGCTCATGGCTTCATGAGACAGCCATCAGAAGGAGCCTTCAAGAAAGGGGAAATGTCTTTATTTAACACACTTTTGCTTTCTTTCTTCCAGGCTTTTTCTACTGTGTGGTGGGTTTGGGGTGGGGTTTTTCTCCTCTTACAAAGGCACCTCAAACCTCTTGCTTTCCCTATTAAGAGTTAGGAAATTCAGGTTTTTCTTGCCTGCTTCCCCCCTCACCTCCCTTTTGCACTCTGCAGGGTTTCCATACGTTCATTTCCAGGGTCTCAGCCCAGCTTGGCCCATAGGTACAAAAGCTTCCCATCATGCGAGCTGCAGATATGCATGGTGACCTTCAAACAAAGATGTGATGAATCCTCCGGCCTGTGTCCTCCCTGTTTGTGAGGCTTTGAAGGGGCCAGACGCTGAACAGGCACTGGGCTGCCGGCCAGCCTGCACTTGACCATGTTAAGCATTGCAAGGCAAACGTCGTGAAGGATCACAATTCTGGCTGTGGGAAGGCGCCACTTTTCCCAGAATAATGATGTCTCCTGCTGGATAGTGCAAAATAATCTTGTCTGACAGTACGTGTTGTCCTGGGTCCACCCCATGAGATTGGCCCATGGTGGTTATTGATCCTACAGAGCAAGGGCAATCAGGAGGGAGGCAAGAGAACTGGAGAGTCATTGCCTGGAAAACTAGACAAGGCCACGTGGTGGGGCATCAGTAGGGAACTGGGGAGTAGCCATTTGCCTCCATTCTTCCCCAGACTCCCAAGCAACGTCCTGAACTCTTGGAGGATGGGCAGAGGCAGGAGTATGAGGTAGGCAGATTGTCCTTTCTGGCCCTGTCTGGTTCAGGACACAAGGTCCAGGTCTGGAGGCACCTCAATGCCCTTTCCTTGGAGGAGGCACTCTCTTACCCAAAGCCACACATAACTCCTCATGACTTCATGAGGATTTTTGGCATCTCCTGAAATGGCAAAACAAAGCCTATTGCCTGTCCCTGCTGCTCTACCCTGTCATGCACATCACTGTCTGTTCAGTCCCCCAGCATGCCTCAGGAGTCCCTCTTCTCTCAGTGACACACCACCAGCCCCATTTGCACGTATCTGCATCAATTCAAATGCTCATGTCATGTCAGTCATGCCTAAATCCTCTGAGATCTCTCCCTGCCTTTCTCAAATATGATAACTGTGCAAGTGGCAAAACCATCTACAGCTTTCCATGCTGCTTCCCTGCAGAAAATCCCTGCTCAGGCAAGATGGCAAACCTGCGTAGTAAAGCTCTTTCCAGCTCATTGGTGATCTTCTGCAGGACAGGAAAAACTTCTCCATCAGCTGCAGAAGTAAAAGCTATCAAGCACAGTGGGTGCAGAAACGACCTCTTATCTGGAGAGGTACAGACCCTAGTTGAAGGCAGGTGTAGCAGCTGTATTGGGTTGGGTGAAAACACACAGAGCTGTAAAAAAGTATACCTTGATTTACCTCCAGCCGTAGTCAGCAGCAGAAGCCTAGGGAAAAACAGCAGGACAAAATTTGCATATAGTGATAACTCTCCGATAGACTCTTCCACTGCTCTACAATGCAGAGTGCATAGGTCAAACTTGGTATCTTTCTTTTTAACAGACCTTGAGGGGCTTTTATTCTATGACTATGGCTCAAGCGTTGCTTAAGCAAAGGAAACGTCCAGCCATCATTGTGCCCTGGGGTGAGGAGCTCCACAGTTAGACCCATAATGTGTGATGAAGCAACTCTGGTTTTTGGTGGCTATTTGTTGCTGCTGGTTTTATCTGCCACTGGTAATTTCATGACCTGACCCTCAGCTTTTGCAATCTGTGGGGTAGTGAGTAAAACCTATCCATTCACCTCCCTTGGATCATTCATGAGCTTTGGTTTATCCCTTTTCTCATTTTCGGGGGTTAACAGGGTTGTGTCTCTGTTTCCTGGTGCTGAGCAGTTTCCGTACCCCCGCATCTGTTGGTCACCCTCCTCTGTGCCATATCTGGTTCACTGTCACCTTGCTGAGATGGTGAAAGGCAAACAAATACAATATTCAATGTGGAGGACTGTCATAGTCTTATGTAGCTGTCTAGCAAGGATTTCTGGCTTGTTCTCTATTTCTGATCAGACATTTCTCAGTTCTCCTTGCCAGGGGTTTTCTGACAGCTACCAACCTCGGCGCTGATGTTTCCATCGCGCCGTCTGCTGTAGTTGCCTGTTTCCCTTTGCAATGTCTCTTACACATTAGTTTAATGCTTTATCTTTGCAGCAGAGCTTTCCCCCACAGCCAGTTGCCTGAAATCAGCTGCTGAGTGGTAGCTCTTAGCTGGAGTAGGCAACCGGATCAGTTTAGGTGGTGCGCCCATCTCCAAGCATCACTGGCAAAGAGTCTAGGAGATGCATGGCCAAAGTCTTGGTAATGTCAGTGTGAAGTCCCTAGAGCACTGGGTTAACTGCCTGAAAAGTCAACTGCGTGCACTGTCAAAAGGCTTTGCAGAAAATTAGTTGAAGATGTAGACAAATGGACAATACCGTAACTAATAGGAGGTTATGTTGGCTCCTGTAGAACTAACTGAAAATGTTGCCAGCTGGATACAAGAAAGGAAAAGTAATACTGAATAATTTATTTTTAAATAAAACACACATATGTTGCAAAGTGACTGGATTAAAGCTTTGGGGACTTGGGGAATTTTGTGGAATGCGTGTGAAATTCAAAATGTGTAGTGTGCTGAGTTGAAGATTATGCTGTTTCCAACTTTGATATTTCCTAGCTCTCCCTCACCTGCCTTCCAATGGCCCTGGGCAGTTTAAGCTGTGTTATCAGATGTGCGCTGGACATGTCTGATGAATGCCAAGATCTCACGGTTTGAGCAGACAGCTACAGCTCTGATCTGAATCACTGCAGACTTTGAACAGGCTGTGTTTAAGCGGAAAGTGGGTGGTCTGAGTTGTCTGCAGACAGTCTAACTTGAGAGGGATCTTATTCCTGGAGCATATCTAACGCCATATATCAAAAGGTACTTTGATTCTTATCAATATTCTGGAGGCAAAACTTCAAAATATGCCATTAAAACAAAGAGGCATGACTGATCTTTGTAAGAACTCTTGGGAATTTATTGTTCTCCTAAAGTCAAACAACCTAGGAACAGAAAATATATTTTCTAAGTAGATATCTAGGTTAAAGCAACTTCCTCTGTAAAAAAAAAAACCCCTTCGGAAAGCCTATTTCTTCAGACCTTCCTGACACTGCTCTGGTTGCACTAAGCAGTCTCCTTAAAGCAGATCTCACAGTGCAGTTGAAAATGACCTCCAGCAAAAGACAATTTCTTCAGTAAACAGCCAGAAAACACCCTATTAAAGAAAGTATCCTCATTCCTTAAATGACACGCATGCTAAAATAATGGGGTTGTACTGTTTCTTGATGATGTACGTTCTGAGCCCAAGGGGATTTTCCAGAAAGAGGGGAGGGAGGGCATGGATGGTCAGAGGGCAGATATGCAGCTATGTAAATCCACAAAGATTGCTGTTATTTTATGCTCATGTGTATTAGATGAAGATAGTATAACTTCCTGCCCCTCCTACATCAGAGATTCATGCTGTTTGTAGTACTCTGTTGCTTGAAAATCTCTGTGAAAAAGGATAGTTTTATTATACAAGTAAGGGCAAGGAAAGGGAAAACTTTGCTGGGGGTTCTGTGCTCTCCTTAACTCTTACTTCTTTTGCTCAGGTCAAATTAATACATTAATTAAAGTTGGAAATCTCTTGATGAAAATTCAAAAGCCAGTAGCTTAAAGACACTAGTATCTAAACTTTTTGCTTGTTTGTTTCATTGGAAGGAAAGGTGTAATTGATGGTGGTAAAGAAAATCCCTACAACCTCTCCTGGAACTCACCACTTGTGTTTCAAAAATCCAGAGCACAGACTGGACATCCACATCTTTTTCTGTGTCAGTCTTAAAGTATCGGTGGGCTAAAGTCTCCACGACTGCTTTGGAAAGCAACCAACAACTCCCTGATTTCAGCTGTATCATTTGGTGTACATTACATGTATGTGGCAGAGGGAAAAACGTGATTTAGTTCACTTTTCAACCCTGTGTATGCTTTAAGATATAAAGCTTAAATGGTTTTATGCAGTCTTGTGTTCGAGACAGGTTTCTTGAAAAAAAATTACTCTCCTTGTGTAATTACTCATAACAAAGCATAATATAATTTTGCAAACAGCAAGCACTTTGTTTTTTTCCAATTTCACATTAATTTTATTGGCCCCAAATCCAGGGTTGTGTTTTTGTTTTTTGGGCTTTTACCAGGAGTAGAATATCTCCTGTAAAAATGTTGTTAACTTGCTGGCATTATAAGTGTTTCCTCCTCCATAGTTTTGCTGTGAAAGAGCTGGTAGATTTATATAAGACAAACACATTTTCCTAGTGATACGGTTTTCTGGTGATAGTATTTCCTAGAGGGTGCAGGCTTGTCTCTTTGGTTTACACTGTTTTCTGCCAGTGGGGAAACACATATACATCTGTGTCAGTTGACTTATACAAAGAACAGCTGTTTTAGCCCCTGTAGAGATATTTTCCCCTTGAAGAGGATTGTTTGGTCTTGTCTTTACTGCTAAATTTTTTAAATCTTTTTTTCAACCTCAGGGGAACCAGTGCTCATCCAATATCCTGAGGTAAAAACACAAATGAGGCGGTAAAACTAAAGCACCCTGTGAGATAAATTTGCAGAGGTCAACTTCAAGCGGGAACACAGCATTGACCTTGGTGAGTTTACCCACAGTAAAACTCGAGTCCTTCGTCTTGGCTTTGTTTACCTCAAGAGAGCTGCTGGCTGTTAGTTACCTTCCAATAAAAAGAAATAGAACTGTTTTTCAGTAGTGAAGACAACTCTTTTGAGATCTGACAAAACCTCAGCGTTTGGGTGTATTGTCAGAATTTAAAATAAAGTAGAGATTCTGCTGCCTTGAAGTCCCGAGAGCAGCTTCAGTGGAAATGTATTTGGGAGAGCACACGCTGGCTGAGCAAGCCCTCCCTGGCCATATCTGCTGCTTTCCTGCCCCACTTTGCCCCACTGCCTTGGGCAAGTTCACAGGTGGACCTGAACCTGGAGCTGGAGGTCTGTAAGTCCACTACTGGACTGTTGGATCCGGACTATACGCAGGACATATCTGCTAAAATGAGTCAGTCTGGAGGGTGTTATTTTGGTAGTAGGATGACAGTTATAGAGGAGCTAGACATGGCATTTAGACATCCAAAGGTGCTGTTCTTTTAGGTTTGGGAAAAGAGCTGCAAGACTTAGCCAGGCTTCACCTGGATCAAACTTAGATGGGTTCTTCTGCAAACAAAGCAGAGAATAGCCACATTCCTTTTTTTTTTTTTTTTTTNNTTTTTTTTTTTTTTTTTTTTCCTGGCCCTGGAGTGGTTAGAAGTGGCACTGCCCATGGTTTTGCATTCTGAGCGGCTTCATTTTAAAGCCTGCGTGCATGGTGTTTTGCTGCCTTCCTTTGAATTGAGCAGGATGGGACGGGGATGGTGGGACCCGTGCTGAGTCGCTGACAGGGCCGTTAGCACGTCTGCAAGTGCTGGCTGCCACGCTCGGAGGCAGGATGGAAAGCAAGTGCTGCTGAAGATTACTTTAAACAAAGACAGGCCAGAAACCACACTGCAAAGGTCCTCAGGGAGCGGTAATAATTCCTCTTACTGGCCAAAGGCTACTTCCTGCTGGTCTGTGCAAACAACCCCGCCGCACTAACAAGGGTCCTCCGGCATCTGAGGAGAAGTGGGATTTGGCACTGGTTGTGCTGTGCTGGTGAGTGGGTCTAGAAAGGAGACCTGTCCTCTGCAAACAGGGGTTTACATGAGCCCTGGTTGCTCTTTTTGCAAATCCCCAGTGGGCCTGCGGATCTCGGCACCACACCCAGGAATTAGAAACTGGGCTGAACCCCAAGGTATTCGTCTCTGACATTAAGCATGATAGGAAGATGGGCTCTTAGCCATCGAAGAGCTCTCTCCTTCCCGGCCAGTCGCCTCACCAGTGTAAAAATCAAGAAGTGCTCAGCTGTTGTGGTTTGCAGTGCTAATATTTCAAACCTGAGGAAGGGATTGTTCCTGAAAAAAAATGAACTTTTCAAAAATGAACTTTTGAAAGCATGAGCTTTTCCAAATTATATCAGTTGCTTCCTATAAACCTGGCCCGGAAAGAGAAACCCAAGGGAGCTGAGTATTTGAGATGGTCCTGACCTCTCCCCACGTGTAATGTGCCTGTAAGAAGGGCTTTCACAAGGTGTTCTTTGTTTAAATAGATTTCTGGTGACGGCATGGTTATGTATGACCTTTGGGGACGGGGTTGATAAGGAAGGAGCAATTAAAACAAAACCCTGAAAGCAGATATGGAGACCCATCAGGAAGCCAGGGATGCAGATGAAAAAGCATTGGCCCCACAGCTCTGAAAAAAGACAAGGAAAAGAGTCCTGTGGGATGCAAAATAGCTGGAAGAGGCTGGTACTTCTGCGCAAAGAGACGTGTGAGTCAGTCCTGGGATTTCAGCTGCATGTTTTTGGTAAAAGCACAATTGTATCAGTATACCTGCCTACGTTGCCAGTTTCGTTGTCTTAACAGAAACAACCCAAAGACCTCAAGTATGATCAAATCAAAAAGTGCTACAGTGATTTATTGATGATTTTGAGGTGGAGAGGTTCGACAGATGGGAAGCTGGCAGAGGGCAAGCAACATGCACAAGGCCACCTAGGAAATCTGTGGCAGAGAGGCTGCTCATGGATGTCTTAAACTCCAAGTGAATGTCCTAATTGCTAGAACTCCCTTTTGCTCTGACAAGAGGCCTGGAGTCTCTGTTCCTTCTGTACTAGGGCTGCTATAGGAGCCAAACGGTTCAGCTTCATCCATTACTTATTCCGTTTTATTTTGTTAGTTTACATGGTTTGCTGTCTCATCATGGGGTGAACCATCCTTGAGATCTCTCCAAGTACTGTCCTCTGGCATTTCAGTTCAGACCTTTCTCCTCCCAGGCACCATTCCTTCCCTAGTCACAAGACCAGGTTACCAACCCCCTTGTGTTACCCCTACCGTGAATTTGGTGGGTTTTGAGCTTGTGAAAAGGTTTTGCATTGAAGCCTAGGGCATCAGCTGATCAAAAGTGACTCAGAAACTGCTGTGACTCATAATTCTCCTATCCTCCATGTCCTGGTGTGTTGGGTTTACCTGACAAGGTTTTGGTAGCAGAGGGGGTTACAGGGGTGGCTTCTGTGAGAAGCTGCCAGAAGCTTCCCCTGTGTCTGACAGAGCCAATGTCAGCCGGCTCCAAGATGGACTCGCCACTGGCTGAGGCTGAGCCCATCAGCAATGGTGGTAGCGCCTCTGTGGCAACATGGAAGAGGGGAAAAAAAAACCTGCAGAATTGCAGCCGAAGAGAGGAGTGAGAATATGTGAGAGAAACAGCCCTGCAGACACCAAGGTCAGTGAAGAAGGAGTGGGAGGAGGTGCTTCAGGCACCGGAGCAGAGATTCCCCTGCAGCCCATGGGGAAGACCATGGTGAGGCAGGCTGTCCTCCTGCAGCCCATGGAGGTTAACAGTGGAGCAGACATCCACCTGCAGCCCGTGGAGGACCCCACGCCAGAGCAGGTGGATGCCCAAAGAAGGCTGTGACCCGGTGGGAAGTCCATGCTAGAGCAGGCTCCTGGCAAGACCCGGGGACCCGTGGAGAGAGGAGGCCATGCTGGAGCAGGTTTACTGGCAGGACTTGGAACCCCATGGGGGACCCATGCTGGAGCAGTCTGTTCTTGAAGGACTGCACTCCATGGAAGGGACCCACGCTGGGGCAGTTTGTGAAGAACTACAGCCTGTGGGCAGGACTCATGTTGAAGAAGTTCACAGAGAACTGTCTTCTATGGGAGGGACTCCATGCTGGAGCAGGGGAAGAGTGTGAGGAGTCCTCCCCCTGAGGAGGAAGGAACAGCAGGAACAACGTGTGATGGACTGACCGCAAGCCCCATTCCCTGTCCCCCAGCGCCAATCAGGGGGAAGAGATAGAGAAATTGGGAGCAAAGTTGAGCCCAGGAAGAAGGGAGAGGTGGGGGAAAGGTGTTTTAAGATTTGGGTTTATTTCTTATTACCCTACTCTGATTTGATTGGTAATAATTTCCCCAAATCGAGTCTGTTTTGCCCATGACATTAATTGGTGAATGATCTCTCCCTGCCCTTAACCCATGAACCTTTTCTTATATTTTTCTCTCCCCTGTCCATCTGAGGAGGGGAGTGATAGAGTGGCTTTGGTGCTTGGTGGTCAACCTACCAATCCTGGCTGGGTGGGAGATGAGGGTGAACTGATCTGCCAGCCAGCCAGGGGCTGATGGGAACAGATAGAGACATTCCTCCTCTCTTTCCCTGCTCAGATGTGCTTGGTTGGGTTTCCCTCCTTTTTGTGCAAGTGAAGATTTTTTTCTTTGACTGTTCAGTGAGAAACAAATCAGTAGGAGCGCTATCTTGGAGGCATCTATCCCTCTTTTCAATGTGGTTAAAATTGGCAAGCTTGTTCAAAAGTTTGAGGGTGGAGAGGAACCAGCAGGCTGTATCCTCATATAAACTTTACTTCCTGAGGTAAAAATGGGTCCTACACCTTCTGCATACACTTAACCTTCTCTTGCTGTGTATCAGGCAGCTAACTGCTTGCGGCAAGTAATGAACTCATCTGCTCATGGCCTGCTCTGACTATGTTGAAGGGAATCCTCCTTCGCTCTACATCTCTTTTCACCATCACTCTCACCACCGCCCACCCAAACCTGCTCTGCCTTCCAGGGTCTTGGAGGTTTGAGGTCTGCTTTGATCCAAACCTTAGCTCTGTGAAGAATAACTTGCTCCACCTGGGATGTGTTCAGCCATTGTTATCTTCATGCCTTTGAAGCTGCCTATCTGCAGTGCACTTCTCTGTACCGCTGCTTTTACTCCTCCAAGTCCTTTTAACAGCCCCTTCACAGCTGCCTTTGCCTCCACCCCAGGCGTTTGGCAGCGCAAAACCAAACAGGGAAGCGGAGTCGCCCATAATGTTAATAAGATATTGCCCCTCCATCCCATGGGCTGGAGACACTGGCTCCAGGAGGAGGACTTGCTGGCTGTGATGAGAGTTGCTCTCGTTAGCCCAGCATCCCACCGGCTCTTTCCCACGAGGTAAATTGCAGCAGTGTGCCATGACCCCAGGGCTACGAGCAGCATGGCGATACAAAACTAATACAGCTATCATGCTGATTGGAAATGAGTCCAGGTGAAAATCCCTGCCTCAAATAGCTCTGAGCTTTGGAAGGAAGTTTTAGCTCCAGAACAAGAACTGATTAGTAAGAGGGTTTTTTTTCCTGAATGCATTTTTTCTCTGCTCATCGCCAGGGTACCTGGGCCTCTAGCAGTGATAAAAAAAAAGCAATACGTGCCAAATGTTGAGGTATTCAAAAGCTGATCAGAATGATGTGCATGTTGAACCTGAGTATTTCATTAACCACCCAACAACAGTACCAGGACAGTCTTTGCAGAGGACAATCATTATAGAGGATTATAGGTCATTTTGAGGACTAGGTGAAGTCTCAAAGTGTGTGGTGTTTAGCTGGGAATAAGTAAATGAATTCTTCATTCAATTTGGCCTTTGCTCAGGACAAGTGGTTGAGTCTCCCCTCCCTGACCTCACTTACTGAAAATGTACCTTTGTTTAAAGCCGTAGGGAGTTCATTAGAGTTGTCTGTCTCTGGGTGACTAAAGATTAAGGTGTGCATACATTAGCCAAAGCAAAATACATCAGGCCAAGGAGAAAAAATAAAACGGGCTGTATGCGCTACAGCTGAGTACAATTGTGTGCTGCTACACACCAGTGAATATGGCCCTGGATCTCTCGCATCTGATTCTGCACAGAAATAATTCAGGAATGAATATGGGATCTATTTGTATGTCAGCCTGTGGGACTCCTAGCGTGACTCCCGGCAGAGGTTACTTGGAACAGAGCCCATGAAGCCCCACTGAGATTCCCATTGAGATACATATAGACCATTGTGTATTGCACATTAATGCAGAGTAATTATGTCGTACTGGAAACCTTTCAAGTCAGCATTCATCATTCAGAAATTGTCTTAAACCAGTTTGTGCTGCTCTTGTGCTTGAAAGTGAATTGTGCGAAATTGGCAGCCATAACCACCACTGCAACAGAGCGTATAAAAGCCCTTTCATTGTGGAGTTAGTGGTTTTACTGTAACTTCCCTGTCTCATCAATGAGCACCATAATTCACTGCAAAAATCTATAAATCCTGGAACATCCTGAGCCTTTGGCTTGCTGAGCTTGAGTGACTCCAGCCTGAGCTGTGGTGGGATCATTGCTCCACGTCCCAAACGTACCACCAGCAGGCAGACAGCAAGCCCGGACAGAGAGTCCCATTAAAGTTGGTCCCGATTGCACTTTCCAGGTGGTACGGCTGTGCTTACTGGATGGGAGTAGGGCGGTAGGAGGAACGTCATATTCAGCAGCAGTTCTCTAGTTGAGCTAATATAGAGGTGAACAGGCATTTGCAAATATCATGCTGGGCAAATTCTCCAGGGCCTCTGTCACAGCTGCAACATGAGAGAGATGATAATGAATATCTCGTCTGTTCTGTGGCCTTTCGGGCTGTTCCTGAGTTTGCAGCAGGATTACAGTATGCAAACAGCAAGCCTCCAGCCTCGTGCACCAAATTAGGTGGTAAAAATAATTGTGAAGCAATTTGTGGCTCGGTTTCATTATGTTGTTTTTACTTTCTTTGGGAGCTGCGGTGTGCTGCACACACATGAGAAAGGCGTCAAGACTCCTTTGGAAAAAGGGCGGAAATAAAGAACTTTGAAGCTTTTGATTGGTGAAGATCTTCCAGCTCAATCAGGTTTGAAATCCAATTCTGTATTATTTCAATGTCTGGCACACCAATGAAGAAATACCCATCCAGGTTGCTACTGGCAGGAAGGAGTGAAACAAAGGTAAAGCCCTTTGGAACTTACAGAGAAAACACCGTCCTCACTAAGTTCAATGCTAAAACCTTCACAGATCTCATTATGGCCAGATTTTCACCAGGCTTTTATTTTAGTGGAGCTGCTCATGTGCTTACAGCAAGTGTCTTAATAAGTTTTTGCAAACTTGGAGCCTTAACTCATGGTCCCAGCTGCTGGAGGTGGGAAAGATATATTAATCCTGCTTTTTGCCATGTGGAAGACTGCTCTCTACATGACATTAATTGCTCTCTGCCTAGCTTAATAAGAGTCTGCTTTCAGCAGCCGAATATAACCATGTAATCGGAAGAATTTCTGTTTATTGTTAAAATGTTTTCATGCCTAGAAAATGAAGACTTCTGGAATGTGTCTGATGGCAACACGACATGGGCGTTACGGGCGAGTGCAAACGTCTGGAGTGGTGAGCTGCGATTTCTCTGCAGCCTCCCCCTGCCCTGCTCTGCGATCAGCTGCAGCCGATGTAGAATTTAGTTTCAGATTAAGGAGCCTAAGGCAGCAAGGACTTTTCATTATAAGTGAGGAAATAGTGTGCCAGTTACGCTGCCTGCTTGCATGTGCTTTGTGTGTGCGAGCACACAAGCATAACTGGTGATCCACCACGACTGGAAATGATGAGCAGCTGGGACGTGTCCTGAGCACATGCACGACTCCTGGAGTGAGGAGTGAGCTGTCAGATGTGTTACTGCTTTCCCACAGCAGGGATGGCATGGAAACAGCATCAGTAACGCCCTTCTTCCCAGGATAATCCCATGCCAGCTGTCCACACGCCCCCCCTGCAGCTACTGCCACGGCATGCTGTGCAAGGAAGGAGAGGACAGTCCAGCCTATGGGGTGCCAGCTTGCACTTTAGGATGCTGTCACCTTTGACTGTGTCTCTGGCAGTCAGTATCCCCTCTGGTCCTCTCCACCCCAGGAGGTTGTCCCATGTGTTTTGCATGGGGAGAGGGCTTCAGGGCAGGGGTTGTCCTTCTAGACAGGGACTTTCTTCATTAATCATCTTGCAGGTGCTCCCACCTCTTTGCAGGAGCTGTGCTGGAGACATCTGGGCTCAACAAAAGACACCTTCCCTCCAAAAAAAAATATCTCAAACTACTGCTGATGGTTTTTAATTAGGCAGCACCTTCTCTGCTAAATTAACTGGTGCTTGGCTGGTGCATCCTGCCTGAACACTCCCCCACCCCAAACCCCAGACTACAGTCCACCGGCTCTCACCTGGATCTAATTAGCGCTGGAAGAAAATGAAGAAAATACATTTAAGAAGCCATGTCAGAAACAGGCTCCTTTGCCCACGGGTGTTCAATGAAGAAAGCCGCCACGCTGGAGGAGCAGGCTGTGTGTCAGGGGACACATCTGCAGCGTGTCCCTGCTCTCAGCATCACAGCAAGTGGTTCCTATAGCACTCAGCGGTTGAGCTGTGGCGGCGGCAGGGACATGCATGCCGCAGGCATCCCGTGCGCCGACTGGCCTTGGCTTTATTTATTTATTTTTTAATAAGTGCATCTCAGCCAGGAAAGTTACTGTTTTGGCTGCTTCACCCTTCACTCGTGAGTGTTTTCTTCATCTTCAGGCAGCCACCTGCATGCGGTGCACAAGGGACTCAGTAAGGAGCAGAAAGCACTGATTTTTTTTTCCATTGCATCCTGCACGTTTCCAAGGGGAGACCTGTCCCCTCTGCAAAGGTTCAATGCAGCTCTTATGCACTGGATCCGCAAAAAAGCAGTAAATACAGCACAGAAGCATGCTTTGTGTGCTCTCCTGCCCAAGAAGAGTGTTGTAGAGCAACTAGAGTTTCAAAGCTTCCTCTGATAGGACGTTTCATTCCCTGCGGGATTTTGGGCACCATGAAGCCTAGCTAACTCAGCAAATGTATTTACTTTTGTGAGCTGGAGAGCCACAAGGCAGGAATTCACAGCAACCCCAACTTCTTAGCACAGAACCAATAACATTATGAGCACCTCAGGGCAGCTGTGAACAAGGGCTTCTTTTATAGGCAGGAAAGTGTAATACAAAGTGATTCTCGGCCACAGGAAAAGGGAAAATCGCCCAGGTAAACGTGCAGTGGGAACTGCAAACTGGATTCTTTCTGAAAAGTTTAATAATTCTGTGTTATTCCGTGAAAGCTTTCCGGTACTGTAAGTAATAACCCCCTCCCCCGTCCCTACATGTTAAAGTAATTAGATTGCAGAATGCAATGGCTGTAGAATGTATCTATGGCTTTTGTTATTTAGCTGGGTTTTTTTTGTTTGTTTCTCTACTCCCATGATTAGTCTAATTGAAATCCAAATGAAATCAGAAGGTAAAATAAATGGTGACAAGCTGGGTGCTCCCTCTGGGTCTGCGGCCCCACTGACTAAAATGTGGGAGTCAGTTCAAAGACTTCTAGGAAATGCAAAGCCAAATTAGAAAAGTCTTATTATGCCAAGATGCTGCAGGAGATGTTTGGCTGTTCCTGAGGAACTGGCTCTCCAGATCAGCTCTTTAAGTGTGAGGATTTTCCCTTCCAGCCAGCCTAGCACAGTGGCGTTGCTAAATGAAATTACACAGGGATCACCAGCGCAAGGAAAAGAAAAAGAAAACCTACCGTTCCCCAAATAAAAGGCTGTAGCGTATTGCCATGTCAGACTGGAAGGAAATTCCAGCTTATCAGGGAAATAGCAACGTTAGGCTATTTTCTGAAGATCAAGCAACACCAGTGCTACCTTGAATTTAATTAAAGATACATGTAATTGCTTTATATTTTTCCTAGCTGTTTGACCAGAGAGGAGTTCGATGTAAAGTCAAGTGATTCCTAGAGAGCTGAGGGACGCTGGCAAAAGTCCTGGCGCTGCTTCCATCCCCGCAGAGAGGGTAAGCGCAGAGGTCATGTCCCGAAAGGGCCCGTGCTGAGCTATCGGGAGGGGGAGCTCCGACCACGCAACCCAGCTGCAACCCGCCTCTGCTTGCTCCCACATTTCTGCCCGCATCTGCAGTTTCCCCCGGTCTGTATTGGCCCGTGCATTAGCATCCATCCCCATCCCACTCTGCTCTATATACCTGCAGTAAAGATCTCTGCATTGCTACCGTCCAGTCAGGGAAAAGAGATTCCCCCCCTCCCTCGGTACTTTGGGGGTTCCCCAGGAGACAGCGCAGAGAGTGGGTTTGGTGCCTGGTAAGGGATCCCTTTCCCTGTCACAGCACAAACCATCGGTCTCTGTGGTTATGGTGTACCGGGGAAGTTTTTCATAAGCAGTTGTTCTTGACGGATGTTTTTAAAAATTGCATCTGTAACGCTGAACAAGATGTGTCTTGTAGGATGCTTTTGACTAAATAAACAAAATTCAGTTATTTGAACCAGTGTAAAAAGATTGCAGTGTATATAAGAGGTTTTTTAAAATGCACGTCATAAAGGGATACTACAGAAAAAGCAGCTACTGAGGACTGGTTATCAGCTGCTGGGATCCAGCTGATCAATTGATATCAATCTTCATGATAGACAAGAACAGGGCAGAAAATTATGAATAGGGATTTTCACCATCATACTAATTCCTGTAGTACCTGATGGCTTCCCAGTCTCCTAATTAGTTTAGCCTCATGACCTCCTGAGGTGCCAGGTGCTCTGACGGGGACCAAAGGCACAGCCCAACATGACACTTTGGTCTTGAAGCTTTTCCTTTGGCTTAGGTCCCCTTAAATCTAACTCCCAGTGTGTGAGGAGGACCCTGTAGCCCCGAGACCTTGTTTGTCTCTGTCTGCATCTGTGTTAGAGGAAAATGAGGCACTTTGGGGATTTTGCTGACATTCATTTGCAGCAGGAGATTTGAGAAACCTCAACAGCCCAACATGTGTAGGTGACTGTGCTTCATTTCTTCTGACAGTGCTTTTTGTGTTCAGGGCCATGCTGGTTTGGCACTTTCTTGATGGAAAAAAACATAACAAAATTTGCTCCAACCTGAAACAATGACACCTTTCCAAAGTGGGCTGCTTTAGGACCTGTCCATACTGCCATACAAATAGCTGCCTGAGAAAATGAATGTAAAAGGGAACCGTGCCAGGATTAGTTTGAGCCCATCCTCCTTAAGAATATACGTATATTATCTCAGAGTGTATATAGTAAAGAGAAAATGTCGCAAGGTTCCCATCTTCGAGGGCTGGGTTGCAGGGAGGATCCCAAGGGAGGATGGATACAGCCCTGTCCTGGACCGTCCTGGTCCCATCCAAGACCACCGTGCCCAGACATGCTTCATTTCTTCTGCAAGCTGACATGTGAATTAAATGGAGAGGGATGAGATGGATTCATCTCATAAAACTGCTGGGCTCCGAAATAAAGCCCAGCAGGTGAGATGACTGTGAAAAGGAGTTCAAAATATGTTGCCTGTCTCTGCTCTAGAATATACTTCTAGCTGCAAAGTGTTTGGTTTCCTCAACCTCTTTCTAGGCCACAACGTGATTTGTGTTTTTCTTTTCCAAGTGATTCAGTCATTGTTTCCACTCCAGAATTTTCTCTGATGGGGAGAACTTTCCCTTTCTGAAGCCTTTTCACTCTCTGCGGATTAATCCCCGTCCCAGCTCCTTGTCAATTAGAGGTCTGCGCACTGAACAATGAACACTCCTAACCAAGATTTAATAAAAACTAAAAGACATCACAGTGGAACCAAAAGCAGCTGGAAACGGGAGGCTTTCTTGCATCTCTAAGTGCTCTCTTAATGTTGAGAAGTGTTGCAAAAGACGACGCCCTTTTTTGGAAATCAGCACTGGTGTTTATCTGCTTCTGGTTGCTGTCAAGAATGTCCCCATAAGCATGTAAGATCAGTCCCAGCCCTTTAGTTGCTGCTGGAAGTGCTGGGCTCGGTGTAAGAGGCTGTGGCCAGTGCTGGGGCCTACCTGCCCATCCAGTAGCCATGATGGCTGTTCACAGGGTTGCAACTTCCCCCTTGAAGCTTTTAAAAATCCAGTGTAAAATATTGTCAAAATACAAAGCAAAGAGGCTTATTTGGCATGCAGCATCGATTTCTCTCCCCACAGCTGGCTTTGTGTGGTAGTCTGAAATATTACTTGTAATATTATGAGATCCAAAGTGATCTTCAAATTGATGATGTCCCTTTAAAATTACTTTCAAAAATCCTTTTAAAGTAGATGGCAGAATTTTAATACCGCCCGCAGAGTTCAGCATGTATCAGTGTCACTGTTCCCGCACAGCTGTAAAAAACCCTCTCCATCTGGACTTGAAAAGATTTGACTTTAAAAAGGCAAAACAGCAACCCCCCGATCATTAACCGGGAACCATTTGCAATAGAGACCTATGAAATTAAAGAGCACTCATGTTAAATTACTTCCATGCAATATGTATGACACATTAGATTTGTTACACTTTGGGAAATCATGGTATCACTTCTGCTATTACGAGGCAGAAATATAAAAATTCCTAGTAAAAGAACACACACACAAGAAAAATCAGCTTCTTGTGGCATTTCTTTTGAAGTTGCTCTGGCTCTGCGCCAGTGAGCGGTCACAGACTGATCTGCAGCCGCCGCCACGTTGCTGGACCCCATCTGCTAACAGAGACGACTGGACTCAGTGCCAAAATTTGCATCAGTGTCCTCCTCTCTCTCCTGCTGCTACGATCGGTCTNCAGGGCCAAAAGGATTTTTTCTTTTTTTTTTTTTTTTTAATTCTATTTCTTGCTTTCCAGAAAATGCAAATTGTTGCTGTTTTAAGGTGAGACTGCATTGAGAGAGCTGCAGTTCAGCACCAAGGGATATTGTGTGTCTGTGAGGGAAAAGCCACCTTCTAGCACCTTCTCCTGCAGCAGTCCTACATCTTGTCCTCAGAGCTTGCTCTCCCTAGCTAATAGTTTCTCCTGGTTTTGATAGCCATCTGCCTCTTGTTTTGTGCAGGTTATCCAAGGATACGAAGCAGGAGGACTTATCTTAAGTGCTGGTAGCATCAAAGACACGTGGGTTATCTGAGGCATGAGTTGTGAGCATGAGAAACGGTCGGTTTAAATCAGACATGCAAAACTGTTGAGAAACGTGGTAAGCCCCTGCGAAGCCTTGCCTCCTCCTCGTCCTCCCACATCCCAGCACATGCAGGCCCTGTCTCTGTTGCAAAATTGTACAGATAGCCAGGAACCCAGCTGATGTGAGGGAGGGGAGAGGGTGAATCTGCAAGAACATGAAGAAAAAAATGAGGAGGAGTTGATTTTTCTTGACGGCTTCCACAGGCTGACCTTTGTCTTCAGCTTCTGGTGAGAGATGATCTTATTTATCAGCTCCTTGCAAATTCCTTGTGAGATGCACACAGAGAGAATGCCCAAGACTTAGATGGATGGATGGAGGGATGGAGGGATGGATGGATGGAGGGATGGGTGGATAGATGGATGAAAGGATGGATGGATGGATGGACAGACACAACTAGACACACAACATATCCTCTCCTCTCTATTCTCCCACTTCTCCAATTTTTCTATACAAATATGCATGCCCTGTCATTTATCACTTCCTTCAGTCCTGACAGCTGATGAGAAAGTGTTGTTTAGGACTCAAGGTCTTTCTTTAGTTTTCTAATCGAATAATTTAAATGTATGAGTTGACACAATAGATGAAGAGCCATAAGTCCCACTGCTTCCTATTATGTGTGATTCTCCTTTGAGTAAATATATAATCACAGCCCTAAGTTATAATAATTATGTAATATTTCTTGATAGGAGCAATTGGAATCTATTGTGTAGGGAAGTAATTACAGCCTACTTTAGTTCCTTTGTTTCTGAGTGGGTGGCATTTATGGGCAAAAAATTATGCATGCTCAAAAATCTTTACAAAATGTTGGGTTCTCAGGAAGTCTTGGACCTCCTCAGATGTATGGGATTTTTAAGGGATAATAACTTCTCTTTATTTCCTGCAATGCAAAAATGTTTATTCAATTAACCAAGAAACATTTAGTTCTAAGGATGACAGAACATCAAGGCAAAGGTTTTCTTTGCAAAAAAGGGAAAGTTTATAAATTTACAGATTCAAATAGGCTTGATGGTTGTGTGCACGTCCCTCCTCACACACACAGAAGATATGACCTGCTTTTAAGCTGACACCTTAAATATTGATTTTTATCCTGTAGCAATTTCATGTTGGAGGGTTCTTTTTTGTAATTAAATTGTTGAGAAAACTTTCACACTAGTGACAGTGCAAAAATTGGCTTAAAGGAATAAATTAACAGTAATAGCACAAAAGAAGGAATGTTAAGCAAACTGCTACAACACTGTCTAATTTGCTTTTCTGATCGCATCAGTGACAGTCTGGAAATAACCAGACACCTTAACATTTATCTAGAAATGATAAAAGTTACCATCCTGTCAGATATTCAGCTGATTTATTAATTACCAACAGAAACTTGAGATGGGATGTGTGTTGGTTCAACTACTTAACTGCTCACTGGAGAATGTTTTTAAAGGGATTTCCTGTATGAGGAATAAGACAAGTTTGGGAAATATTTTTGAAGCTTGAAAACAAAAATGGTAAGTTTCAATTCCTGCCACGATCTTTCTAAGTCTTTCATCAAGGGTTTAGGGGACTGGTAAAGGGTGTAGGAAGTGGGCTGAAGAGGAGAAAAGATCATAAAAACACAAATACATATCCTGGAGGCATGGGGTGGCTTTTTATACAATAGCAAGCTAAGGGGCTCCTCTTCTAGCACGGTGTACTCAATCAATCCTGCACCCATGATGGTCATGTTGGGTGCAAAATTAGTGTTGAGGAAGCTGGAACTGGTGTTTTCCATGTCAGAGGTGGCACTTGCGTCATCTTCAGCCCTGACTGTCTTTTCTCAGTAAAACTTAGTATTGACTCTGGAGATTAGATGAGACATCTCCCAGCCCGGGGCATGTCTGGTGACAGAGATTTCTTCAGATCTGTGCTTTCTGTCTGGATTTCATTTGCTTAAATAAAAGAGCCCATCTTTTGCGTTTTCCTAAATGTTACCTTGCTTCTATTTCTGTGGTATTACCCTTCTAAAGGATGCTTTTCCCCAGATCTGCCCCAGTATACCTTTCTGAAGCAAATTGCATTTCTTGGGGTTTGGGGCATGCAAGAAGATGTATTTGGGGACCCACGGTGGCAGCTCCTCCATCTCTATGCCCATTGCTGGGGTCAGAGCGAGAAGAAGCAGGTGGGACACCAGTGGATAGTATCTTGTGTCCCTCTCTCTGCCACCCTGTGGTCTGAATCAAGGGCAGTCTTGCCTAAAACATTTTCCAGGGCTTTGGGGGGGCACCACCTCAGCAAAGGGATTATTTGGTGCTAATCTTCAATTCCTACCCTCAATTTCAGTGACAGTAAAGCACAAGAACCCAGCTGGGAGTCTCTGTTATCCCTAATATTTAGTCACCAGCACCAGCTGAGGAACTGGCCCATGGTTTCATTTTCTCCTGGCTGACACAGAGGCTAAAAACATCAGCTGTAAAGACACCTTCAGAGCCATCATTCGGCTGATAGCACTAAGTATTTCTTCTGCCTAGATCTGCATATTTCATCTGTCTGCTTCCCATGGAAAGCTTTGCAAGTGGCTTCCTAAGATGAAAAAATGGTGTTATTTTCCTCCCATTGCACGTAGGCTTTTGTTGCT
Organism: Himantopus leucocephalus; assembly: GCA_003993805.1. Taxonomy (NCBI): domain Eukaryota; kingdom Metazoa; phylum Chordata; class Aves; order Charadriiformes; family Recurvirostridae; genus Himantopus; species Himantopus leucocephalus. The sequence continues at coordinate 61,296,064 of RSEF01000005.1, forward strand.
TTTGACCCGATTCCCTGCTTTCCAATCAACTGGTCAACATTTTAGCCAGTGACCCTTTCTAAAATGTTCTCCCGGCCACTAGAGATTCTCTAATTTACTCTAACAATTGCCCTGGTAAGAGCAGAAATAGGCAGCGTGGTCCCAGCCCTGTGCAGTGCAGATGCACAGGCTGTAACTCCGTGTTCACATCTGGGTGAAGCTTTGGTGGATATAGACCTATGTGCAAGCCCCCAAAGTGGAAGCCTTTTCTCTGAGACTGAGTTGCACTTAAGACTTTTTCATGTGTAAATTTTATTTTGGATGCCTGCTGCTTAAAAAAGTGATGGCACGATAGCAAAGCCCACCCTCTTCCACATATTTTGACTAATTGCCTCAAAACATCCTGTGTTAGATTCAGGCTGTGTTTTACACCCACATCATCACCATTTTCTTGTACATTTTATTTCACTGGCTTTCTGAAGCTGTGAGCTGCCAAACTCCTCGGACAAAAATTAGAGGTCAGAGTCTGCACTGCTGCTCCCGAGCGGCATGGACAAGGAGAAAGCCCCAACTGTTCCCCTTCCTATGGGACAGCTCCTGCGTAGCTATTAAAAACTTCATTTGCCAAGACAATAAAGAAACTTCATACTGAATTTGACAGGAAACATAATTGATTGGTGTGGGAGGTAGTTGAAAATCCCCCCCTAAAGCTTTTTGTGCAATGTTTGGAGAGGCAGATGCTGTTGGGTGCTGTCCTGCCCTTCCCTGGCCGCGAAGCCTGTTTTTTCCCCAGACATGAGTCTCACTTGAAGGGAGACCTTCAGGAACCGACACTTCATGGATGTGCCAACAACATAGCTGCTGCTTAGCTTATTGATGCTTCGTATTGAGATTCAAATTCTTTTTGAAAGATTGCAATTTAAGCATCAGTTTTATTGTAGCTGCGGAGATTTCTTAATAACTTCCTGTCAAGTACAAAATGCAAGTTAATTTCTGATCCCAAAGAGGTGCTGTGACAAAGGCAGTTTTAATGACAATGTTTGGCACAGCCAAGCCCCAAACCAGTCTGCTCCTGCAGGTCAGTGTGTACAGCTCATGCTCCTGTTATTGCTGCCCTGATGTCCTTCACCCTTAAAAGCAGCACTGTAATTCCCACTTGATTGGGAAAAGTCAAGCCAAGTTAAGAAAGAATTAGTTTTCACCCGAATCTTAGAGTGATAGATTTGGCCTATTGGTTTCAGAAGGTGAAAATGTGATCCCGCCCCAGGTGACAGCTTTTAGGAATATGCCTGATAGCTCCATAGTGTGACTTGCTTCAGCAACCTGCGTTTCTCCACATGTACACTTGTCTCTGCCTGCTGCGGTATTAATAAATAACACCTTCGTATTCATGGCGCATACGCCAAGACGGCAAGACGTTGTCCCAGAAGCCAAACATCTCTTACGATTCATAAAAGAGTTAACAGGCAATCCTGCACCTCGCAGGGAGACCTTTGCTACACATTTTTAATGGCCTGGGTTCTTGGTAGGTGAAAGGAAAGTTCCAAGCAATAATTCAGGTTTAAAATACTGTCTCAGTGCCAAGTAATCAAACTAGTTTTAAGTGAAGCAATTAGCAAGCATTAGAAAGGCAGCTATTTCCTGCTCGAAGGTGGTAAACTCTGTGTCTCTTATTATGATTTCTCTGGGGATGTTAGTAATGGGCTATGGCGTTTTTTTGGGGGGGCGGTTGGTTGGGTTTTTTTGCGTGTGTGGAAATACTGGCAATGTCCTAAGTCCTTGCCAATTTGCTAGATACGAATGACGATGAGGGTGGAACAAAGCCCTTACTCTTTTCTGGTGGCTTGAGCAATATGTGTGCCAAAGCCAAAGAGGTGGTTTTCTCTTTGGTTGCTTAAATACAGGTTTGTCATTGTCAGTTCAGGCTCACTGCCTCACCAGATCACCATCACTGGGACCAGGCTGGTCCCAGCGCTGGTGGCTGGAATGAGCGGATTGGGCAAAACCTGGTCATTCTGCTGCATTTGCTACGTTTTGTTGGGGGAAGTTGATGAAACACAGGCGGAGACCACATCTCCCTGAAGGAGAGGTTTCTCTTTGAAACCAGCTTGATTTTCTGCCCAAAGGCCTGCTTTCCCAAGGCCAGCAGCCGTGGGGTGGTTCCCAGTGGGTGCAGCTACATCAGCAGTGTGTTTAACCTAAGCGGGTGCTTCTGGAGCTGATCTGCCACTTGTCCTAATTTCCTGCACTTTACTTTGTACCAGAGAGCAACCCCTGAGAGCCGGACCAGGTCTCTCCCCCATCTCCCTTACTGTCTCTCTCCTCCACCACAGCTTTATAAACTGGCATCGACATCTAAGGCTCCCTGGATTTATAAGAAATTCCCCTGGTGGCTCTGCTGGGCTTTGAAAAAGGCCTCGGGGGCTCCAAACGAATGGACGTGTAGCCAAATAAAGGTGAGAAGCAAGGCTGACACCTTGCGTAAGGTGCAGGAACGTGTCCCCAAAGGCTCAGCATCGCATGGGGGCAAACCGCTGCCCCAAAGGGAAAACCTCTGCGGGAAACATGAGGTCCAGAAACAGATGCTCCATGACTCATTGTAATTTAGTCTTCTTGTTTTGATTTTGGGGAAAAAAAACACCTTTTCTAAGTGAAAACCGTAAATCTTAGGAAATATTAAAACTAGTTTGATTTCTATCGTTTATGTTCCTTCCCCACCAAACTCAGGCAGGATGGCAACAGGCAGGAAAGCCTGAAAACCAAATTCTTCAACAGCGTTTCAGATTTGTGCGAGCACGTGCCCTTATCTAGTACTGAGCCTGATGAGACTAGTTTTATTTTAACAAGCCTGGATCATAAATTTGATCAGATGGCAGTTTGTGCTAGCACCAGCTGAAGCCTGTACTGGTAGAATTATTGCTGCGTATAAGCCAAAAAGAAAAGCACACCAAAAAAGCTGGAATCTTACCTCAGCTTAAAGAAACAATGGGAAGTTTGGCAGAAAATGTGGAATAATGTCCTATTTTAAAATTGTTGGATTTTCAGAATGACAGGAAGCAGAGGGGGAAGGTCCCCCTCTCATCCTCTGGATTTTCAATCAATTTGTTCTTAACTCTTTCTCTGAACATATAGGACAGCTCGGGCTTTTCTGACAGGGTGTCTAGGTACTGAAGATAACCACAACTGTGCTTAAACTAATGGATTTTCTGGCTGAGTGCTGAGATAAAGAACAGAGAAGTGGAAGAAACAGTGTCCCCAACACATAGGACCTCAACCCAGATATGTATTGGCAAAAGAAACTCCTGTTTTGGAAAAGAGGGAAGCTAACTACCTCCCTCAGCTGATGAGTCTATCAGGTCATTGAAAAGCCTCTTGCCTGCTCTTGATTTATTATTATCATCACAGCATCTCTGCAAAATTTGGTGATTGTCACAGCTTTGATTTTCGCACTCGAGTTTTTCTGGTGGAGGCATGAACGCCTTTACAGCAACCTAAGCACCTTCCTAGTAGGCTTGGATTTATAGAGAAACAGGCCACAGGTTGAAAACTGTTACACTGCAGCTGATAGCTAGATATGATATTTTCCATCAGAAGATACAACATCCCAGTTTTTTAGAGCTTTTCCAGCCCAGCTTGCTTCAGACGGGAATTTTGCTATGTGTCTCTGGTCAGGTCAGACTCCTCAGAGATGGGCACTAATTACGTGCTGCTGGTCGCTTCAGTCCCTAGCTCGCAACCTCCTTCTTCCAGACACAAGGGTGAAGCTCTCATGATTGCAGACGCAGTCAAAGGGGACCTGTCCTGTGACCGAGCAAAGTGCTATGGAAATAAGTACTCTGAAAAATCAAGCCTTGTGCTTTCTCAAATTAGCAGATGCTTTTAACAATGTTGACCTTCCTATCTCTGCAATTCCATTCCCTGTCTCCGAAAATGGGGATAATAATACTATCATTTTGTGGCACAGGGCTCTGCTGAAGATACATCCATTAGTGCTGGTGAGTTTTTCAGTCTCAAAGAGAGAGCACTTCACAGGAAAGCTCAGCCCAGAGTTTGAAAGACATGCAAGTGAATGAGGATGAGAGGCTGTGGGATGAACTGGAAGAGAAATACGCAACGACTGCGTCGTCTGGGGATGTGGATCATTATGTATGGAGCAAAGCAGGGTCTGATGGAGGGCAGAGGAATAGGTCTGTGATCGTGTCTTTCTAGACCACACTATAACATATGCAGAAGAGACTAAATCGAAGTGGGTGGCACTATGTGTGTGCATGCGTGCGCACGTGCACGCACACGCATACACATGTACAGGATCTAATCTTAAATTAACAGCTAGGGTGAGGCAGTCATTTTTAATGGTGAGATTCACAGGAATGAGTGTGAAGTTGAGGGTGACTGAAATGTTTATTTATCAAAAAAGAAATCATAAAAGTAAAAATTTAAAAAAGTAAAATAAAATAAAATAAAATAAATAAAATAAAATAAAATAAAATAGTTTTCTAATCCTGCTACAGAAAGATCCTCTGCTGCCATGAAAGCTATCAGAACAGCAAAAAAATAACCCATGGTAGCAACAAAATCATAGGACATCACATTGTGGCGCGGGGCGGACTCCCAGGCATTTCAGGATGACAATAGCCAGGGCTACTAAGGCAGACCTCAAAGGCTCAGGACATTACCAGGCACCAAAATCCTTCCTGGGTGTCCCCCAACTTGTCTGGCCCAGGAGACCCTCCTGTGCCGGCTGTGCACTGCTGTCTGCCTGTGTCTGGGGTCTCCACCGCTTCCTGCTGGCATCTGCCCCTGCCTGATCAATGGCCACCCGACTGCCCTTTAGCCAGGACCTGCTCAATGTTAAGGTGGTAGTTGTTGTTCCTGCAGCCAGATCTCTTCAGGGCTGGGATTTGAAAGGCAGAGATATGGCTGTGCTGCGCAGCTGGTGGGGTGGTAACCTCTGGCTGGCTGTCTGGGGCAGCCGGGGCTGAGAGAGGGTTATAAACCTCTGATGGGGGGAATGGTCACTGCAGGAGTTGGGATGTGTGATGTGGCTGCTCCTGCAATATCTAATTGCTTCTGCATTAGACTTTGGAGGCAGAACAGCAAGATTTACTTCTCACAGTTTACATCTTGCTAGCAACACTCTCCAAACTCTCCTCACTACCCCCCCCCCCCCNCCCCCCCCCCCCCCCAATATAAATGTCTCTTTAAATGTATTTTGTTTCCAATCTGAGCATCTAAACTTCTTTGAATATCTTGCTTGAAGATTGAATCCTCTATATCCTCTCTTTACTCCATTTTCTTTCAGGCAGGCCTGATTGCTGCTTGAAATATTCCCATTACCTCCAACTGATAACGATTTTTCACAGTGGAGCACAGTGCTTTCGCCCAGAGTGTATCCACCTGACTTCAGCAGTGCTGCATTATTAGCTTGGGAAGCTATGACCTTGAAGGCTTTCTATTTAATTTGTTTCAACATTCCAGCCATAGAGATATTTGCTCTGATTAGACCCAGTAAATTACCCTCCACAGATGAATTATCAAGGGATTTTCTTCTATTTTTTTTTCTGCCCGTTCTCAAACTACACAGAATGAGCCTGGGTACGTAGCTGTGTGTGTCTGGATAGCTTAAATGACTCCTTTTCCACAGCACAGGTCTCTAAACAGTTTACAGTAAGTTTTCCTGAATGACTGCTCATCATGTACATGCCATTTATGGTGTCACCCAGTGGCTAATTTGATTATCAAAACTTTTCAGTAATTAAATAAATTACAAATTATTTTTAGTTTCGGCCAGTGATTAGCAAATAGGTAGCAGATCCATGGGGATATCCATATCTGCACCCCAAATAAGTCATAAGTAGCCATTTTCTTGGCATTCTGGGAAGGAGAGGCTCTTTCTTACCAATTTAGGAAAAGAGACATACAAATATTGAAAGAACAAGACAAGGTCTGAAAGAAAGTCCATAAATGCAGGCTTTCTAGAATTAAGTACCTTGTTTTAGATCATTTTCTATTGCAGTGACCGTGGCTTCTCTAGATGAGTAACATTCCTTGCAGAGATGTTCGGCATTCTGGTAATGGAAAAGTGGGAACGCGGTCTTGGTGTGTGAACTTCAAACACGCTGACCAGCCAGGAGGAGAGCTGAACCAAATCTTTGACATTTTCTGGTTCCGTATGAGCAAGAGGTATGCTTTTTCTGCAACATTTTTCCACCAGCGGTATAGCAAGTACTTGCAAGCACTTGAGTTATGGGAGCTTAATTCTTTATCACTTTTGCCCCAGCAAGAAGCCTTGCGCAACTCTGAGCCAAATGCAAATGGGAAGTGTATTAGCTCCAGTCACCCTGCAGGGACATTTTGTTTTGCATTTGCAGGAGGCTGAAAGTCTGCACATGGGTAGTCACCTTAGCTTACTTTGTTACCACTAACTTTTGCTGAGCTTCCCTAATTTGGTCACCTGCAGCTACATGAATATATCCCAAGGGAAGAGATGGTTATATCAGTATTTAGAAAAGGGCTTTTTCCAGAATGACTCATCTTAAAGACTAAAAATAAGGATAGATGCACACTTCTGAAGGTGTTTTTTTCTGCTTGGGGGACATCTTTTCTTTGAGCAGGAGCCGTAGCATGTGCTGGGGCCAGGTTTACGCCAGTGTGCTCACGATCCCCAGCAGAGCAGTCAAAAAGCCTGTTAGGACAAGCATTCACCCTGCAAGATCCAGGGCTGTGCTACCTTACCTATCACCGGCCGAGCTTCCTGCAAGCACCTCAGCTTCACCTCACATCTGGAACAGTGATGAATATTGCCTGCTTCCCTGCACCTCTCTCCTGGCGTGCTTCCAGCGCTGAGCTTGGGGACGGCATGATTCTGTGATTCTGTGACTCTATCAGGAGCTTACGGCATTGGCAGAACAAGCTATCATTACAAGCAGCACTGTTGGCTATTATCTCTGCAGCTCCATGAGAAGGTTTTCCCTCACAAACTCATTTTTTTAGTTTGGATGAGGCTGGAAACAATGGGAACTGGTGGCTCCGCATACCCTGACATTTTTTTCCTTGCAGTGATTCGGATAACGCTTCCCAACTCTGGGGGAAGAAGGGCTGGGTTTTTTTGTTTTTTATACCGAGGACTGGAAATTGTGATTTAATCCTTGAACTGTGTAAATAAAATCCTAAATGCAGAATTACTGGAAAAGGCACAGGGGCTACTTCAGCCAGGAAATGGCTTCATCAAATGTTTTTTGGATCAGAACTGCTCAAAGTGTATTTTACACTTTTCATATCCAAAAAAAAAGTGTTGCAATAAATGAGGATACATGGTTATTTGAACTCTAACATAAAATGCTAACATAACATTCTCTTGCACCATTAGCTCTGTTTCTTTGGGGTATGTATTGCTACAGGCAATTCAGAGCTTTGGCAGGTCAGGGTAACATTTGCTTAAAACATGTTTAAGCCTGGGCTCCAGTGACCTCACTAACCAAATAGATGAAGCTAAAAATAAATGTGAGATGTTGTAGACACACAGGAGCCCCTGTTCCCCCAACTGTTTGCAAAAGGAAGAGACTGATTCTCCTGGTTTCAGTTTGTCGTTGGAGATAAGAACTCACATCAGACAGTTTGGGTGGGGGGTCCTTTAGTCTCATTTTCTCAGACAGCAAATACTGCATAGGCATCCTCCAGAAATCCCTCCTGCTCTCCGCATTCCCATTCCCCAAATACTTCAGGCCCTTACATTTTTATGGCTAGATAATGAGGCCAGACCAAATCTGTCATTTGATCTCTCTGCTAATGTAGCAGACACAGTTTTCCAATCCCAGCTTAAGCCGATTTTACTTAACTGTGACCTCCGCAGCTGATGAGAGCTGAAACAAAACTTCTTCAGTTCAGGTCCTAGGTTTTAGACAATGTTTGACTGCTACTGTCTACAAGGCCATTTGAAAATCCATGTAACTAGAAAGTCAAGATGCTGAGTTCAGAGTAACAATAAATTATCTTAACCAAATAATTAGCCTCAATTGCAGAGGTGGAATTTCACGTTCACGAACGATTTGAGAAGTAAATGGCGCTGGTACAGAAAGATTACAATAGACAACAGTTAGTTGTCAATTTTCCTCTGTAATGTGGGCATAAAATGGTTTAAACAAAGGTTTGGATGCACTGTGCTATGGGATATGAAGACGGTGCTCCATGGATCTGCATAATCTAATTCTTCTGAAGCTACAGGAAGCAGAATCGGGTGATGGTGGCTGGTTGTGAAGGTGAGAAACCTTCATGGTGACATGGCTGTGATTGCCAGAGTTGACTCCTTTTGTCTTCACCCCAAGGTGAGACTGCGAGGCACATTTTTGTAGGCAAGTGGAGCTCTGGGAGACTTTAGACTGGCTGGCACAGGCAGATCCAGGCCGTCCACAGCATCAAAGGTGTAACTGGGACACCTAAACAGACTGATTTCCCCTAAGGAAGTCTCATATGCAACTGGCCACACCGCAACAGTTAACATTGGCGTGGGTCTCCACAGACATGACGATCTCTGCAACGTGTGGTGTAGCAGGAAGATGATGTACCCATTGTTCCTTCCCCTCTTAATTAGACGTGGCCTTCTAATAACGAGGCTGGCAGAGGCAAAAAGATCTGGGTCCCGTGGGCTGGGCAGGGAGATTGGCCATCCCCGCTGCAGTGCCGTTCCCCAGATGGAGGCCATTTCCTCCTTTTCGTATTTGGCAGCGGGGTTGGGGGGAGGGCGGGAGCAGGAGTTCTTTAGGGGACATTTTAAATGATTTTTCCTGCTGGCAGAAGGGGAGCAAAGGCTTTCAGAATGAGACCTGACCTTTTGTGTGCCATGGCACCAGCTCCCAGCGAGGCCCGTCAAATTCCTCCCTAATGAGGAAGAAGTTTGTTTTTGCTCTGCGGCCAAGTTCGCCGAGAATAGCCCTGTTTTCCTGCCAATCAGCTGGAAAACTTCCTCTCTCAGGGCTCGCATGTGCTCCTCTGGTCAACAGCTCATCCCGTCCCCCCATGTGCGGGGAGCCCACCGCATGCCAGCCTATTGGACTTTCTGCCCAGGAGTGGCTTGGTCTCTTCAGCACTTCTTCCCCGCGTGACCTTAAGGTCCTCCACAGCCGTCACTCAATTTGAGGAGGTCCAGGAGCTCTGACTAAACCCCAAAACCCCTGGCTAAATATGTTCTGCCTCTAGTATTTCTTGAAAGAACTTCACAGCCCCAGCTGGTCCCAATGGAGGGAGAGTTTGGGATGTGCAGACAGCCGTTTTCCTTCAGGAAAGGTAGCAATGTCTCCTCCATGGTTTGTTCCCTGCCCTGTGCCCCAATCCCCCCTTTATACAGTCAGTTCCCTTTGTTCTTGACTGTACCCAACCTCCCTTCGTCCCTTCATCCCTCTTTCCTTGCCCCGGAGCTGGTACCTATTGAGGACGGTGAAGGAAAACAGCATGTTGCAGCAGAAGGGATAAACATGGTTTCCCTTCCTTGCCCCATGCTGAAATGCAACTTTGCTGATTTTCACCCTCTGCTCTCCTGTGATCAGCTCCGATGAACTGTACAGGCTAACCCCAGTGTCAGCTCAGCTCTGTGCAAATTTGTAATACATGTATGTAAAGAAAACCCCAAANAAAAAAAAAAAAAAAAAAAAAAAAACACTAGTAGGAATGTGTCAGCTGCAACAGCTGCAAAAAGGGGAAGGGCAAACAGTTGGAGCTGGGGTGTGAAGGATGAAGAGTTTCCACCAGGGATACCCTGGGATGCAGGGAAGATGAAAAGGGAGAGGAAAGGGCTGAGGACACTTGACAAAAGGGAGATGGGAGAGGGGATCCAGTGTCCCGTTTGCTCCCTGCTGGTGGGGCTCAGCAAGGACAGGCTGGAGTTTGAGATTTGCACTTAAAACTTTGCTTCCTTGGCCTCAAGTCCCATTTCGGCTTTTGGCTGAATCACTGACCCTGGCTGCATCTCATCTGCAAGAGTGTATTCGCTGCACGGGTTGCACACAAATAACTGCACTGACAGCCCTGAAGGGCTTGAGCGCAGCATCACCAGGGATGGTGCGCACGGCCGAGATCCACCGCACACCCTTTTCTTTGCCCTGCTCGCGGATCACAAGGGTGAACCCTGTTTGCTGTATCACAGCACCTCTGAGGGGGCTGACACGTTTCACCAAGCAGGTACAAATAATTGCTTTATGCTGCACAAAGGCAGCCGAGGGCTAGAGACTGGCTGTTAAAATGTTTGCGGTGACACTGCGCCAGGCTCTGTGATGGGAGTTCACCTTCGTGTAATTAATTCTGAGGCTCTGTCACTGCATCTAGTTCTCCTCAGATAAAGCCGGTGTTAAATAGGCTCAAAAACTTGCCGTGTCAGTCCGCTTTGTACTTGAGAGGAGACATGTACCTCGGGGTAGGGGAAAGGGAGGGAAGGCAAATATGCTGATGACTGAGAGACATTAAGATATGCTGGTAATGGGGCCAGCCAAGAGCCAGAGAGAGAATAAATAAACATAATTTGGTAGTGACAGTCTGTCTGGCATTGTACTGCAGTCTGCTAAGTTTTCTTTTTTTAAAGGATGCAGTAATTTAGTGGAAGCAATATGGTGAAAGGGCTCTGGTATTATCGATTAGCTTTGATCCATAAATTGCTGCCGAGCTCCTTGAAAATGCATGAGATAAGGACGGCTGTGCAGGATAGACTGGGGCCAGATCTGGACTGATGCACAGGTCTCGGTGGTGCTAGCACCACAAAATGTGACCTTAAAGCCAACTTGAGTGGGAACGAAGGGGCTTTTACTAGTCTGTGGTGAGTCTTGGCTGGGTATAAAGCTAATGATAGGTCCTCCTGCAGTTTAGGGAGACGGTGTTGGGCCACAGTGACAGGGAAACCTGTTTGAAGGTTTCTCAGGATGTGTGTGAAGTAAGCCCTGTGGAGATGGCTTGCCAAGCTGGGAGATAGAAAGGAAGCAGAGACAACCCAGACCGGTGGCTAGCAAAGCATGATGCAACATGTCCCGTCGTGAACCATCATGAGTGCTGGGCTCCTCTGCTCTGCTAATGCACCCTTTCTGTCACACATTTGCTCTTGGTTTTAGGTGAGTTGCCACATCCACAAATGGGTTGCGACCCCTTGGGCTATGGGAAATAATGCGAGTTGAAACCTTATCCCTTGAGATGGTAAAGAAACCTGTATGGGAGGTTTCTTTGCAAGATTAAGTTGGGCAGTGTTATCAGAAATGCTTATTCCCACAGACAAATTTGAGCATCTCATCCCTCTTTGGAGGAAATTTGACCAGACTGCTTTCTGAGCAGTGAAACAGCTACATTTCATAGGGCCCTAGCCCCTAAGTGATGTTAAAACATTCATCTCCTCTGTGCAATGCTTGCTGGCCTGACTTCCCAAAACATTGTTACATCTCAGCATTGCAAGGATTATTGCATGTCTCCGAATACACAGCTTAGATCCCTCAGACACAGATTTCCTATAGCTGTTACGTCACTGGCACCATGAGCAGGACTGGTAGCAAAGAGTGGACTCATGCAAAGATGTTTTTGTGTAGGGTCAGGCTTCCACACAGCCTGGAACTGGCAAATGCCTCGCAAGTTGCCAGCAAGTCTTTGCTGCCTTTGCGTGATGATCCTCCAGACAAGCACATTCTCAGCCTCTGGTGGCTCAAGGCCGACATCTTATTGCATCAGGGATCAGCTGTGGTCAGATTTGGCAAAGCCAATGATGTCTTGCCAGCTGTCAGATGTGTACTCCAAGGCTGGAGCATCTTCAAAGAAGCTGTGTAAGGAACAGAGTATTCTCTTCTCATGGTTTGATTGTAGAAGGGAAGCAGCTTATTTTAAGCATCTGGTCTTGCAATGATCTCCAGAGTGCTCCAAGGCTGATCAGGGAAGTCATGGGCTTTTCTTTGGACCATCACTGCTTCCTCGTGGGTCTTTATGGATAGCACACTTGCTAAGCTCTTTCTTACAGCGCCAGGTCCTTTTGCAGATGGTACTGGAGTTGTCAACTCATTGTCCCACTGAAGACTATACCCACCTGGCTCCAAGGCAGTGACACGTTGCCCATCCAAACTGCCACTGTTTCTTCAGGATCAGGCCATGTGTGCTGGTCTTCAAGGGCTTGGATCCAAACCCTAGAAATGCCCATGGAGAAATTCGTGTTTGTTTCAGCTTTGGACCTGGTGCCAAGTTTTCAGTACTGTGCTGAGTATGAGCCAGGATCCTGCTGGAGGCAGTATCTGATGCAGCACCATGTCACCACTTTGGATTTCCTGTCTTCAGCTTTTAAACCCCAGAATAAGTATTTCACTCATCTCCCTATGGTTATTCAGGAACACAAGATGGGAAGACACTTCCTTAGATCATCAAGGCTAATCCCCTGCTCCCTCTGGCAGCCATGCCACTCAAATCCTTGCATAAACCCCAGGTTTGGCAGTAATGAAACTATTTGGCCCCCTACACCATGGCTAGTCTCTCATGCATGTTGCATCCTTTTTCTGCCCAATATGCAAGTGTGTTGTAGAGTCTTTTCTAGCAGAGCTTGGCTGCTGTCATTATCAGCTCACACCTTTTACTCCCACCCCATCTGTGCCTGGCGCTATTTTCATGCATAATACATCGATCATCTGCAGCCTGGTGGGGGGGAAATCATCACTTCAAGTCACTTGTCTGAATTCAAGCCACATCTGAGCTGTATCCTTTGCTGAATCCTATATGTATAGTCTGATAAAGAGGGGGAGGGGAACCAGCCAGAAGATCTCAGGCTCCTCCTGTCTGCAAGGACTCCAAAGCAACTATTGCTTGCATTTATAAGTCTTTGAGGGCCACAGTCAAATCCGTGCAAGTCTGGTGCACCCTTGCAGCAATGTCAGCTGACACTAGGCAAAGGATAAGGGCTGCATGTGTTTGCGTATCTTGGCTTTCTGCAATGCAGAGGATTGGGCTCTCCTCTTTTGCAGGTTGTCTGTGACCCCAGGAACGTTTACTGATTTTCAAGCGTGCTACTCTTGATTTACTCCAGCATTGCTGGGAAGAGCACTGGTGTTTCATTCTGGAAGACAGATCTTCAAAGAGTAATGTACACTTAACAAACTTGATTTTGAAGTCTCTCAGGAAGGCTTTGAAAACAAAAGCTCAAATTCCAGAGTAAGTAGAAAGTCCTTGGTTCCTAGTGGTGAAAGCTTCCTACCAGAATTATTCCCAGAGGCAGTATAGACTTTGCATTTTGCCTCATCTAAATGCATTAGGAGGAGTATTAAATTTCACATGTGCTGCATGTTGATGTAATTCTCCTGACATGTCTGTTTGCACCATTATGAAATAAGGGATTTCCTTTCCCTTTCTTTCCACATTTGCCCCGCTCTCTAGGGATCTCAAGGGTATGATCCATTGGCATACGAGGATTATGCCTTTTACACAGAGGACTTTAAAAAAGCTTCGTCATTGTGCTAACAGAGGTCTCGGGACAACATCCCGCATTAGCAGTGCTTGACTTAACTGACAACCTATGGCTGGAAAACATCCATTCATCTTCTGTGTCACGATCCCTCCAGGCACTCCCGGCCCTGCTCAAACTTTGCTATGTGCACCTCTGCGCTTAGGATGAACATTTTGGTGCAGGAGGATCTTGAGGGTCTTTCCATGTAAAAACAAAACCTCTGTGCCCTACAAGAGTTGGGGAAATTGGCATCTCCTTCATAAATTGTTTTTTTTCTTTTAATCTGGTGTTAAGGGGGAGTATGTGCTTAAATAAACAGCCCCTGAATCTCCCCCCCAGTTATCTGCAGGTGCACGGTTAGGCTGGAGGATGCTCTCTGCCACCTTGAGCGCCCCTCCGCAGCCTGTGGAAGGGTGATCAGCAGCCTCCCTTGGGTCTCATACCTTTGCTGCCTCAATGCTTGGTGTCAGGGGCCGTGCTGCTGTACTTGTGACTTTATTCTGTGTCACAGCTCCACACTGTGACAGGGATAATGTAAATGCCTGCTTTGTGCAGAATTTGGGGCCTTTTCCTGTCCCAATAAATTTTGAATGCATTTAAATCTCGTGGCTGTAAGGAGAAGGCAGAGTTAAGGGGGAGAAGAGGCATAGATGGGATTTTTTAAAGCCATTTTTTTTTCTAAGGTGCAAATTTACATTACTAAAAGAGTGGCATAAAATGAACTTAACAGGCCAAGGAGAATAGAGAAGACAGCCGATTTCTTGACCAGTTAACATCGACTCTAATACATAGAGTTGAAGGCATGCTGCCTTACGCCACTGGGAGATCCGACCCATCCTTATGTTCTCAGATCCTTTATCCAGGGCTGATTGCTGTGTTTCTCAGCTCATCACCTGCACGGCACACAGGAACGTGTACTGGAAGAGATGAATATACATATGGTTAGAAAAGGTACTGGAGGACATGCCTTGCTTTTGCCTTCATGTAAAGCTGTTGGCAAAGAGCGTTTTATTATTAACACCAAAAGTTCTGTCTGTCTGTCTATTTATCATGTATACATATATATATAGGTGATGAGCACCTACACACAGAGAAGCACTATGTGGTTTACATCAGTATAATGTGCACGTAAAACATTTGCGTGCATGGCTACAAACTACATCCCTTGGTTTTGTCTGTGAACCGAGCACTTTTTCCAGGTGAATTGGAAACCCTCCTGTCTGTCCGCCTGTCTGTCTGTCCCAGGCGAGAGGGCAGGGACTGCAGGAGAGCGTTTCTGGACGGCATGGCTTGCGAGTGGGGTTTTTCTGCAGCGTTCGCGCTGTGCCTCTCTCTTGCCTGAGTTGCTGCTGACACCTGGAGGCTGTGCCGCGGCAGTGTGAGCGCACAGTTACTGCTACGTGGCTTTTTGCTCACCCTCATGCTTGCATTTTGTAAGAAGCACCTTTTGGCTGCTGTGCTATGGCAGGGTGATTTGACCTTGGGGCATGCCTAATTGCCTGGGTACATTTGCTGAAATCCTGTTGCTGATTTGGGTAGCATATAGCACGTTTGCTCTGGTTCCCTCTTGTTAGCGACAAGTGCTCATGATGAGATGAGCAGACATGAGACCAAACTCGAATAAGGCAGGTCTGAACACAAGACAAGCCGTGATCTGACCAAGTTTTAAAGTCAGGGGAAACGGAATTAGGCTTTCAGATGATGCAAAATGGATTTACTGTCTCAGCTGATGGACATTTGGAGCATAGTTCATGTTCATAAGAGGGGGTTTACCTACAATGCAGGCTGTCTTACACTGCTGACCCCAAAAATGAGCCGCTATCCACAATCCCACCGGGGAGAGTGCTCTGCCTGTCCTCCTTCTCAGGGCCACCTCTCCTTGCCATGCTGTCACCACGTATGATGGATGGCCCTGAGGGTGGAGTGACAACGTTTCTGTGACTCACTTCTCTGCTTTTGGGCATCTATGAGGTAAGTAAGGGCTTTGGGGTGTTTAGCATGAGGTTGCCATTCTCTGCTTTTGCCCATGAGCCATATTAACTGAGAAAACTGTGCCAAAGCAAGGCTCTTTATATGGAAATTTCCAGTCATTCTTTTAACTTCCCAGAAGTGTAGCTGTAAGGCACCCTGGCCGCTACACCAAAGACCTACCCACTTTGGTATGGTTTATTACTGTTTATAACTACAGATACCAGTATGCAAATTGTCACGCACCAGAAATCGTGCTTCTCCCTTAATATTTGCATCCTAAGAGGATGTTTTCCACTGGTCCGTTTGCCAAGGCAGACTGAGCCCCCACAGAGGGCTGCGGGATGATGACTGGGAAGTGTCATTACCAAACCCTACCCCTGCAAATGAGCCACATTTGAGCAAAGAGCCTGGGCAGCTTGTATTCAGGCTTTTGCTCAGAGACCTACTGCAAGCAAGGAATAGACTTTTACAACCACTCCTGGGAATTCCTCTTTTTGGTTTCCTCCTGGCAATTTTTGGCTATTTGGCATCACCAAATTGTGCTACCACTGCTGCTATTACACTCTACATTGTAGATCTTGCTGCTGGGCCATGTTTCTCTAGGAGCTGCCCAAGCATTTCTGGGACTGTAGTGAGCTCTGCTGCATCCATTCTTCATCTCATCACCAACTTGAGGGCTGTAAGGGAGAAAAATAAGGAAGGAAAGGAAGAAAGGAAAAAAATCTATTAAAAAACCATTTATGTATTGGAATTTTATACTGGCAATTGGGAAACTGGCCAAAGTTCTGCAGAGACGGGCATTTAATCTCTAACTGATTTCTATCTACTTTTGGGCAATACACATGCCCTGACTCCATCATTTCTGTTGCAACAGACTTGCACGATAGAGATGCTGAATAGCTCCTGCATGTTTTGCAAACAGGCAGACTGCTTCAATAGGGAGAATTGTTGTCTAACAATTGGAAGGTGCCTATACTGGGCTTCTTGCATCTTTCCTATTCTCAGCCAGTGTGTATTATATTTTGAGATGAATGCCTGGATTTTTTTTAGTTGAGAATAGACAGATCTCTGCTCGGGTTTCATCCTTGGTTTCTAGTAAATATCTAAAGGCATTTTAAATTTAAGACCTTAACCTTGTTTTTAGAGCACTCAATGAGTCATTTAAATGAATGTAACTGTGAATTCTGAGGGATTTTCAGCAAAAATTCTGATTTATGTTCTTTTCTGGTCTTGATGCATGATTTTCTCCATGCCTTGCTCTGATGTACAATCATATTTTACTTTGAGAAGCTGGATTCTCCTCAAGCTCTATTTGTTCTTTGAGAATATCAGCATCTTTCTGGCTAATCCCTCTCAAGGAAGCCATTAACTTGAATTGTAAGTTGTACCTCCATTTTTCAATGACGCACGCTTGTTATTATTATCATTCTGCTTATCACTATATCTCTCTTTCTGGGGATGTATTATTTCGTGCTTTGGCATCTCACCACGAAAGTACGGCTATGGTTTCCAAACACATGTGTGAAAATAATTGAAAGAGAAATTTGGGAAGTCTTTATTCAGGAGACATGTCTCCTAAATCATGTTGAACTGGTAATTAAATGGATTCAATAATTGCCCTTACTTTAACTTAGCAAAATGAGACTTTCCAAACCTCTGGTAGAGAATTACCCTAATCAAGTCCAGAACCCCTTGTGATAGAAAACGCTGAATTTTCTAAGCAGATTTGGAGCTGTTTGAGTTCATATCCTAAGGTGGAAGTGAGGCTGGCTGCAGGGATGCAAGAGCATGGACAATGTTCTCTGGAGCGCAGCATTTTTGCTTCCCCCCAACTTTATAGCCCCAGAATAGCTAAATACTAAGTTTGCTAACGTGGAACCAGCAATGTTGCCCCAGGCCGGTCCTCGGCCACACATGCCAGCAATCCCCGGGATCCCCTTTCCTCACAGTGTGAGAGCTGGTATAAAACCTCGCAGGAAATTTTCAAAACCGCTTTGAATCCTGCTGGAATGGCACAAGGGGACTTGGCTCTGATTTTCTTTTTTGTTTCTTTGGGTTAGATCATGAGGGATGGAGAACAGGCCTTTGGAGAGTGATTAGTTATGTTTGTTAAACCAGTTCTGAGCTGGATCCAGAACCTTTTGGTCACGAGTCAGGCGAGAAAGCATGTGTCCAAGTGTGACAAAGTGGAAAATAGCTTGTGTGGCCCATGTTTAGTAATTTCTGTAAAAAAAATTATCCCACTGGCTATATGATGTTACATTAGCCAAGCTGTTCCACTGTTTGCGTAGTGTCTCTCCTTCCAGAAAAAAATGTAATCTCTCCAAATTAATTGAAGGAGACCTCAAAAGATCCCTAAACAATCCCATATACTAATTAAAGACAGATCAAAGTGCAGTTTCTCCTATTCTCTCTGGAGGCAGTTGAATTTCTGAGGGGCTTCTTTCTGAGGGAAAGATAATTCCTCATGGCATTTCCTTGGTTTCAAGTGCAGAAATGCACACTGTTTGCTAGCTGGCAGCAAAGACGTGGGTGATGTATGAGGAGCAGCCCAGACTGAATGCAGGAACATGCTGCTGCCATTTAATCCAAGATAATATATTTAATGATCTTACTAGTGGAGTTTTTCAGCAACTGGTTTAATGTATGGGAAAGTATTTGGCTTGCCTTGGAAATGTTTCCCATTTGAAAACAAGCTGCAGTGGGAGAGCTGGCAGCTTCACAGGAGGCTGCTCTGTGAAAATTGGATTTCCCTGAGCAGCGCAGCGAGGCTGGGTCACAGTGAAGGCCATTGAACAGCTCCTGGGAAAGGCTCCAGGCTGTGCGGATCTGCTGATGGAGAACCCCTCCGCCTGGTCTCCGGAGGATTTCTGCCGCCTCGCTGCTTGGCAGAACAGGGATTTCGGAATGGATTTTATTCCTGTTTTCTGTCCCTTGGGCAAAGGGAACGTGCAGAAGAAGAGCTGGAGCTTGGCTTATACTCATGAATTAAAAGTCTTGGGACCATTTTAAGTCTCCAGCTATGGAGGAGAAGCTCTGTTCTAACTTTGCTCTCAATTCAAGATTATTTTTCTTAACTTCCGCAAATACAGAACCACTAGCTGGGTCTAATTTTTTGTAAGCAATACCAGGACACCTGGTCCTGGTTGAGAAAGCACCAGACCAGGTGTTTGCCAAAGGTCTCATGCATGAGCTCAGGTGATGATACACTTAATTTTCTCTGCGGCCCCTACTATCTGCACAGAAAACAACGGCTCCCCTTGTCAGGGGTGATGCGAGGACAAGACCTGCTGTGGTTGTGCAGTGCTCAGAGGATGATAATGCTGGAAGAGGCTGCTTGCTCCAGCCCTCGAGAGATTTGTTGCTGTGCCTAAGCCCTTCTGGAGACAACTTTATTGTTCAGCGTAAGCATGAGGAACAATATCGTATCCAAAAAAGTTCCTCTCCCACCCTGGCTTGCAGCTTTCCTGGGCTTTTCCCTTGCCTTTCCCAGCAGAGAGGACCACACACCCTTTGGTACTGGTTCTTTCTTCCACGTATCTGCAGCTTCTATCTCCACCCCTGCTGCCGCATGAGGCACTGCCTACCCTTGAGGCTGCTGCAGAGCGGGCCAGCTCACCCTGGCCCCAAAGCCTGCACCCAAACCTGCCATTTTGCAGATATTTTCTGGACCAATCCCTTTCCCCATGGGACAGAGGGTGTGAATGTGTGCCTTGGTCCTGCAGCAGACATTCCGCAGGGGAAGCTGGTGCATGGGGCATGTGGTAGGAGTGTACCCCATCCTCAGCACTGTGTGTGCTGCCAGTGAGGGTCATTCACATGATGGTTTGCTGACAGAAAGCAGTCGCATCCCCAGCTGACCTCCACAAAGCTGTTTCAGTGTGGGTACAAGGAAGGATCCCTGCCTGGACCAGTTTGGAGTGCCCATCCCCATGTTTTTCTTGAGAATGAGGCATGTTTTAGCCCTTAGCGAGCTCATATGAACTGCTTCCTCTGGTTCACACTGACAAAGCCATTGCCCTGGGACTTGCACTGGCCAGGGATGTACCAGATACATCAGCTGAAATGCACAGTAGAACGTAGAGTAAAACTGCCTGAACTTGGCAGAAGTGCAAAGGGAGGAGGTCTGCTGCACACAGCCACGAGACGGCATGAGAAGCAAAGCTGAAACCCTTCTTCAAAAGGTGTCCCTGTGGGTATGGGTCTTCTTTCTTAGGGCAGTTATCTGAATTTATCCTGAGAGCTTTTATGTTTTTTATGCTTGTGGATATGTTTTCTCTGTTCCCAGGCTGTCCTCTACAGCTGAAGAGACGCATCAATTCTTGGTGCCTGAAGAAGGACAGCCCCATGATGGCCGTTCCTGGCTCATGTTTCCTGTATCCCCTGGACCTGGGTGAGTTGTTAAGTCCCTCTGTGCCTTGTCTGGAAGGGCACACCCTTACCCAGGGAGCGTGGCAAGAGGGGATGACTTAAAAGGTGGATTGCCTGTACCCTATGACAATAGCTGCACAGGGCAGACTGACTTTTGGAAATGGGAAGTGTTTGGTTTTCATGGTTCGTTGTTAAACAGCCACCAGTGTGAAGGAAGGACAATTTGTCCTATTCTGCTCAAAAAGCCACTACCTGGCTCTGTGCTTGCTGTTTATGGTCACAGTCCACGGGTCATCTCTCTTGCCCTTCCTGAAATGTCTAAACAAGCATCCTAGATTGCTCTGTGTTGCAATGGGGCATCACCAGCTTGTATCAGGGCCAGGTTGTGTTATTTGTCATGACAGGGAGCAAGCAGGACAGTGGGAACAAGTTGAAGAAACCCCTTCAGGGGTGTGTTGACTTCAAGATATCCCTCGGAGGCTCTTCTTTCTCCCCAGCAATAAAGATAGCAAATAGACGTGTGTCGTGCTGGCCCAGAGGCCCTTCCTGCCACCTTGGGGCTGGGGATCATCAAACACCAGGAACTGACTTGGAAGGAACTGTGAGAAGCTGTGCAAAATGGCCACCGCATCCCAAGGCAGGACCACCTCTCCCTAAACCAGCCCTGACAGTACCTCTGTTAGGTTGGGGATGGGATTAATGGTCCTTGTAGGAAGGGCTGGGAAAAGACAGAACAGAAACAATGATACCTGTGAGTCAATGCTTGGTGAGAGGGGAACACAGGGAGGTGAAGAGATTCCTGCCCGGCAGCATCCAGCTGCTTTCTCTGCCTGGTTAGTGTGTTGTCTTGTGATAGCAATAGGATCATGGCTTGTACAAGGACCGCTGCATCCTATGATGCCCCTGCCACCTTGCCCTGATTTCGGTCAGTTCTTGTTCCTGCTGCCTCACAAACGTTTACTGAGAGTGAGACATATTAGGTGAGAAGTTAGCCTTGAAGACAACACTGGAAAATAATTTGGGGAGGGAAAAAAAGTACATATTTGGTCAGGTCTACATGCCAGGTCTTGAACTAGCAGAGCTGTTTTGGCACGAAGTGTGATTTTGTTTGACTGAAATAGTTACGAATTCAACTTCAAGGCTGATTGCATCTTTATGGCCTAAAATTGCTTTATAGCTGTAATTTATTCTCCCTTTCATACAGCAATAGCTCTGGCAAGGGCTGGTCTTGCTGTAACTAATACCCGGAGGGTGAGCTGAGAACAATTATTAACTGTCTGACAAAATAGGAACTTGAGGATATCATGAAAACCTATCAAGTGACACATTCACCACCATCAAAGGGAGGTACCTTATGTACTGAACCTATGGACTGCCTTGGGTGGGTCCTGTGGGTGCCGATGTGAGTTCAGCATTTGGGCAAGTTCATGGACTTCGAAGTAGAGACCCCACCTCTTGTCTGGGCAGTCTTTGAGCCACCAACTACTGGAAGAGGGATTGCACCCGACTGGGGGATCATGGCAGAGCTCCCTCATTCTTAGGGTATTTGGAGACATATGCTAGTAGGCATGGTCAGAGACGGACTATTGGAGTAGACTGACTTTTAGTGTAATCATATACATGCATGGGACTTTTCAGCTCTATGACTGTGTACAACAGCTGCTTTGCCAGCACTTCAGGGTAGGGTTTTCATGCACTCTTGACATACACAAGGCACCTGACACATAGATCAAGCCTTTAAAGGCCAGGGTCTTCACCCAGGTATGGCCTGTAGGCCAGGTGGTACATCTGAAACACTGTGCTCAGATTTGACATCCTTTTTTAACCTGGCTGAAGGTAAGGCTGCTCTGTTTAGACAACACTCACACTTGGAAAGCTACCTTAGCATAGCACAATAGAATAATTTTTAAATTACTTTATAGCTCCTATGAAATATAAATGTAGCAGCAAGGTTCCAATGCAGTGAGGACTCCTCCATTCAAACCAGTCTCTGTTCTTATAAAATGCTTATAGAACAAAATTATAAAATTTGAATTAAAGACATGGGTTTATATGTTCTTTATAAACAGCACCAGAAACGTTTTTCAAAGCCACAGGGATAAAAGGTGAAATTGCCTTTATTCATCTTGGTATAAAACAGGAAGAGGTAGAATTACTCATTTCTAACACACTAAGCTTTTTCAAACCCTGTCCATTAGATGCTTCTAGTGTCTCTGAGCCCAGGTTTTGTCTGTTAAACATGTCTTTCAGATCATAATAGCTTATCCAATATGATGGCTCAAATCAGGCATCTATTAAGTTATATACCATTATTTATTCTTCCAAAGGTGCTACACAATGCCTCAGAAAAGCTTGTGCATGTCCATTCCTGGAAGAGACATGATTTCTTGCAAGCAGCAAAATCCAAATAGAACCAGCAAGTTCTACCATGCCCCTCCTCTGCATTTTTGTGGAAGCACCTTAAAAAACGCCTTGCAAAACAAGTGCACTTCTCAGGTTGTTAGCACAAAATGAGGAGCAAATTTCTTACCATTAATATCTGGGCTTTGTGTAACTGTAAGTCTTGAGTTCTGAAAGGTCATATCTCAGAAAAAAGGTAGGAGAAATTTTATTTCCATGGGAATTTCTTTAGAATAATTCACTAGCGACTCTCCAATGAAGAATTCAATCCTCACATGTTATGGCAATAGTTTTGCTATCAGAAAAACCACTTTTTTCATTTTTAATGTGTTCAGAATCTGCTGCTAATGACTCCATTTTCTGTGCATCCCCTCCAGCACGTGGTGGTTGCAGTTCTTCTTCTGGAATAAACTGAGCAGGCCAGCATCTTCTTTGTTGGCTTGCTTCATTGTCCTTACTCACCTTTGCAATTTGATAGAGATCCTTGACAATTATTTTTTCAGTATCTTCCAGTAATGTTGTCAATAAATTAAATAGGAGAGCAATCCAGGCAAGACCGAAAAGAATCCAAATGGCCACCAGCGTTCGGTAGTAGGAAAAGTAATTCCTGCCAGGCTGTTTGCCTGCAGATAAGGGGAGAGAAAGAAGAAGAAAATAAACAAGTTAAAATTGCTTTGCCTGTTTAAAGTGGGCCAGCGTAATGGATTCATCAATGTATTTTACATTGTGTACTTTAAGGTGACTTTTTCATTGTAGTGGAGTCTCTCACTTCCCCAGCATGAGGTTAAAACTGGGCACATCTCTTGCTGTTGCAATAAACTGATACATGCCAGCACAAACATGCTGGGCTTTCAAAAAACTGTACTAGGATTGAGGTGAATTAGCAGCAGAGCAGGATTTTCTTTTTTCCCTTTATAGGATACCAATCCCAATTCAACCTCTGCATCTACAGGTAAATGCAATAATGTGGGAAGTAGTGTCAAATTGTATTGTATTATCTTGAAAATATTCCCAAACTCTGAAAGCACAAAAAGCAGAGCACAGTGCGCCACTATAAACACATGACTATTACTGCCTAGTTTATTGTAATTCTGTGTATTTCTATAAAGTGTGATTATAACCTATATAAATATTTCCTTTAAATCATAGGTAGCCTTGATCATTAAAAGAGAGTAGTTGCATTTCCTACTTTACTTTTGAATCGCTTCAGGAGCTTCCTCCATTAGAAAACTAGGTGACTAATGAGAATTCACTGATACATGCCAAGAACATAACTTTCTGTGTTGGAAACCAGTAGACCAAAGTTTGTTTCATGCAGTCCAAACCTCTTAGCATCAGCCAGTATCACACACCCACTTTTCTGCATGGGTCGTTTATTTTCTTTCTTCAGACATCAGCAATCCACCAGCAACGTACAGAGAGTATTTGCTCCTATTGCACTTTTAGTCTCACACAAAGTTATCATCATGATACAGCTGATACGGCTCTGGCATCGGCAGGGAAACTTGGCGGTATTGCTTATTGAGTGCTATAAGTCATTGTCAAGGGGGACTCCACAAAGTAGATAACACAGCAATGTGCATGGACAAGAAGATCACCACAAACCTGGTGGATCATTTCCCATTGTGAAGCTGCCCAGGAGCAGCCAGAATGCTGGCAACTCTTTTCAAGTCCTGCAGTGCTCTATACTACATCGATCAATGTGCAGGATTTTTGTACTTCATCATGCAAGAGCTCTGAAATGAGGCAGGAGTGGGCTGGTTTGTCCTCATGGATAGATACCCAGCAGCTGTTTCTTTTTCTTCTGCTGGGGTTGAGTTGCCAGAGGGGATGCCAGCCTTGATACAAAGCATCTCCTTTTGTGCTTTTATCTGAAGTTCATGATGTGGGGTTAGCAAAGAAACTAGTAATATCTTTGTAATATTAACTCAAAACTGGACTTCAGCAGGGCATAAATTCAGTTTACAGCCCAAGGGGAGTTTCACCCTAGAAGTATCACCTATGTGTACATGTATTACAAACAGTTAAATCCAGACTGCCCCCTTCCTAGGATGTCTCCCTATCCAAAACAGGCTAATTTATCTCATGCTTGAAGTATAAAAGCTACAAACCAGATCTGAATTACTAAAATGCAAATAAACTCAAATTTGTTCTGTTCCACCTGGCCAGTGCAAATCCATTTGTCATCTGTAATCAATTCTAAATGCATAATACTCAGCAGTCATTGATTCTCCTTGTTTCATTGTGAAGGTGTGAGGCATTAAACTCATCATCATTTTATCACTGTTGTTTAAGGGAAATTGAGATAAGTACTGCAGGGAAAAATATTTCAGCTCCAGTTAAGTCATCCTAATAAAGATGAAATCACAAGAGCCAGGAGGCCTATCTAATTGTTATTTTTTAACTGTATTTGTAAGATAATATGGCTGCAGAGAAGGAAAGTGCTGGTAGTGGAGGTAGTGGTTTTCAGGCTGTGACTTGCTGTAATTATTTGAAAACACACTTGTAATTTGCACAAAGGAAGACAATGCACCAGTTTGATGTCCACTTTTTCTCCTGCATGGCACCAGCAACTCTTCACTTTCCTATATTCCACATCACTGAAGTTCGAGGTGCTCAGTATCACACAGTCCGGGGTTATCAGTCCTACAGATGGTTAGGAAAGAAATGCCTGTGCCCTATTGTCCTCCACTGCAGTGACAAAGCTTGGCCCTTGGAAAAAACAGTGAGCAAAGAGGCCACTGTTGTGTGATACAGATTCCTTTCTGATGCCCGAGTTCTTTGTCATGTTCATGGCAATATGGCTTAACCACTGTTGGAGACAAAGAATCTTTCTCTGGATTATATGAAAAGGGGAATTTTAGGGGACGCTGGTTTCCTGTGCTTTGTAACAAGAGGGAGCAGTAAGCTGGCTGGGATCACTTGGGGAAATGTGGCCTAATCAACTCATTGCCATTGCATGAATTAACCATCAGCCAGGCAACAAGATCACTAAACTCATGCAAACAAGCTAGATGCCAAGTGGATCATCAAAGCACCACCCAGCCTCTTTAGCAGACTCAGAGAAATTAAGGTCAGCAGGGAACACCAGTGTCTGGAAAAGCTTGTTTGCTCCTTCTGCCAAAGACCTCAGCCTGATGTAAGAAATCTTTCAAACACACTGCAAGTCTGCCAGCCAGTCTCCAAGGCCCCTCTTCCATCTCTGCAAGGCTTGAGAGCCTAGGGTTTGTTGTGTGGTGGATGTCTGTCCATCAGAAAGGGATGTGAGGCTTCCAGATTCTCTGTAGGGACAGCACTGCTGCTCAACTATAAGCTTCAGAGCTTCCTTCTCATATCCCTACTGAAGAGAAGTTCAGGCCGGCAAGATGCTGGCAGGGCGGGTTGTTGTGGAGAAATCTTTGATTCTCCATGGAGTCTGGGTGTTTGATTGCTTCTTCTGTGGACACTGATTTGGCTCATGGTAATCATTTTGGAGTCTGTCTGGAAGCTTTTTCCATGGAGAGGGTATTCTGGTCAGCAGATTGAGAGAAGTGTTTCAGGATGCACTCCAGCATGCTGGAGTGCAGCTTCAACAGTTTGTCTTCAGGGAAAATCCTAAGCTCTGGCTTGTGAAGACAGAGAGCCTCAAGTGATGCACAGGAGACTAAAGAAGGCCACTTTCACAGTGACATATATGTTCAAGCCCCACTTCTCATAGAGTGAGTAGATTTCCCCACTTTCCCATGACTGGGATTTCCGTCTCTCAGTCTGTTGTGTAAAATCATGTCTTCTGAAACATGACCACTTATTTATTTACTCTACACTTTGAAACATAAGACTTAGATGGCTAAAGCAGGGATATATGCCTTATTTTGTGTGACTGTCACAAACTGTTCCCTTTTGGTACATGCAAATTCCTAGGCTCCTTGAATTCTCGCCCTACACTTCCCCTTCCCTCCCCAAAATAATTGGCTTCTTTGCATCCAAAGCACCACATTTCATTACATTTAGACATTTTTGTGCTTTTGTCAGCACATGCAATCCCATATAAATGAGTATTTCCCCCAGAACTGTACAAGGCAAAGACTAGTCAAAGACTCAGACAGATTTCTCTCTACAGTATGTTAGTGGTCTGCGCAGTCAACCCATGGTAATTACAGTCATAAACCTGACACTTTTCCGTGTCTCCTCACTGAAATCAACCTTACCTACTACATAGTCTCCAAAGCCAATGGTGCTGAGGGTGATAAATGCAAAGTAAATTCCTTCACTGTAGGACCAGCCCTCTGTTATCTGGAAGAAGACTGATGGCAAGCACAGAAAAACTAGGATCCCCGTTGCCAGAAAGAACAGAAGGGTCAGAAATTTGATCTTCTTCTGAAAAAGAAAAAAATTCAATTATAATCATGATTTGACACACTTAACAGGCCATATATAATGATGGCTATTCAAAATGGGTGGCTATCTAGGAATACCTACTCAGACCACAGGAACTGAATGATTTGTATTAAGTGCTCTTCCTCTGAAAGTGCCCTAACCTTGCTCTGAAGCAGGGGGAAGCTATGTATTATGGGTGCTGCATGTCCACAGTAGCCCTGGGAGATGTAGTCTTTTAGCTGATTGTATCAACTTTCAGTGACCATGAGTATAGGAGGAATTCCTCTCCAATGACTTTTACTGGAGTCAGACTATTTCCACTTTTCACCAGACAACTTCACTTTTAATTTTTAGGTATTCAGGTATGGCACCTAAAGAAAATTCAAATTTGCCTGGGAAAACAGACTTTTTAAAAAATATTTACACCATTTATGACAGTACTATCTTCAAGTTGATAGTACTTCAAGTACTTCAAGTACTTCAAGTCGTCTGCTTGTTGACTTTATTTCTCATTGCATCAGTGCCACAACTTGGCTCCTACCCAGTGGACACCTTACTACAAAAAGACCTTTAACATATGATCTGCTGATGAAGAAGTGCCTGGACAGTAACTCTTGAACCATTCTACTTCCCAGCAGTCATGAAGAAGCCTTGACTGGAGAAAAAGACTTGTTATATATTAAGATTTATCAGCCAGGCACACGTATAGTTTAGGTATATAATTTTGTAAGTCCAGATTGTCTGGAATTTAATGGTAACAGTTGGATATTTTTTCATGCCTTCATGCATTACGCATGTGCTTGAATCTATATCTGATCAAGCCTTATGTTCTATTTGAGTTCGCCAGACATGGGGAGAAATTTAGCAATTTGAGCAGGGTTCTCTGTACCATTCATACCTTGTCCTGAAAAAGAATTACAGTACGAGACACAGAAAAGCTATTCTGACTTCCTCAGTAGTGGTGAGAGAAGGGGAGCAGCTGCAAATAACTTGGGGCATAACCAGGCAGCACACATCCTGTCTCTAGCCCTTTACAGGTGCCTCCTCATCTTCAGCAATTGCGCTCAAATGGACAACTTCAGCCTGAATTTCCTTTCTGTCAAAGTCAAGGGAGGAGAGGGATTAAAGGACTGCATAATGAACAAGGAGGGGTGACACACTAGTCATTGAGTCAATATCCATTGAAAACCCTTCAGCTCACCTACTTTTTACAGCTTTTACAGCTCACCTGCTTTTTGCTGCCTCGAGATGAGACGCTTAATGATCTCTCTCTTTACTGGATATAAAGGGAGACAGGTACTTCCCTAGTGTTAGCTCCTGAGATAAGTGTCTAGAGAAGTGGGATGATGCGCCTGCTGTCTCCATTGATTGCTGAAGGGGGCTGGATGTCTGCCATTTAGATCGGTAGACAAAATGCATCCCTTTCTCTGAATATCTCCTCTATAGTTGCTTCGTCTGTTTAGCTCTGCAAGTGAAGAATGTCTCTTTCCCTCTCCTAATACAGCATTAGAACAAATATAATAGAGGATAATGCCAGCATCTATCTTGAGAAGAAAGCTAGAAATGAGCATATAAATGTGCCTGAGTAAGTAAAACCAAGTACCTTTCTCATTCCTTTCTCGTGCAGGAATTTCCCCAGCTTTTTACACAGCAGTGAGAGCATCTTACCGACACGGTGCAGAAAAACAATATTCAGAGGGATTCCAAACAAAGCAAAAAAGACACAGAAGATCTGGCCCCCAGCAGTTTTAGGACGTAGCGTGCCATAGCCTATGAAAAAAGATGGTTCAGAGGAGATATTCCGGAGAACTGGAGCAGTCTACAGTCACGTTCACACCTACACCAACCTGGCCTGCCTTTGACCCCAAAAGATGTGGCTAGCACTTCTCAGTCCACATGCACTCTTTTTTTCCCTGAAAAAAGGCAGTAAGCAGATTAAGTGATTCACCCTGCATATTTTGAGGGATGCAGAGAGCACTGTGTGCTCCCAACACAGCCTTAGTGGGAATGAAAGCACAATCTAAAAGCAGTTATGGAAAACATCTTCTGTCCCATGACAAATACATGGAAAGACAGAAACCAGAAGTCTGGGGACCTGGAAGACATCAAGACTGGAGTCCCAGGCTGTTTGCCATGTCAGAATCACATATCAGCCATCTCTAGCTTCTTGTCGATCTGCCTGAGTGTTCGTGACCTCCCTGGCTAAATGCCAGTAAGTTGGTATGCCCAGATAATGGCTTCAGTCCTGGAGGCAGTGCAGTGTGCATTAGAATAGACGATGCTAATTAGTCCAGACCTTACTGGTGGCTGATTTATTTATGCCAGAGAGATATTTGTCTTAAAGTCCTACTAAAAGAGAATTTATCTAAGTAGTGGAACAACGCCTGCAGAACTCCAAACATGTCCTTTAATGGACTGGAGACTTTGTTCCTCTTAGACCCCATGAGGTACATCCCTGAGTGCAAGAGTCCTGTACTTTGTGTATGTCCTTACTCTATCAGTGACCCTGAGAAAAGGCACTTTCCCAAGCACAGTTCATTTCAAGGCATCCCTTACTTGGAAAATGCAATGTTTTCTTTGGGGGAAAAGACAAACAAAACAACTGAGTGATTTATTGGCTACTAGGCCCCCAAATGCTTGAACTGTCTTGTGCTCCCTGTTGCAGAAATATTCCATTTTCATCACAAAACCTGATGAAGATGAGTAGAAGTACCTGATGTACCTTCACAACAGACCTCTGTGGCAAAGGTGCAAAGAAACAGGCAACGTTGCACTTTTCCTGGGACAGCCTGTCTGCCTCACTAGGGAAACAAATTTGACAGGAAGCGACTGATTTGTTTGGCAGAGAAATGCTGTAATGAAAAAGTACGATAATACAGGTGGTGGCAGGAATGGATTGGCTAGTAGCAGGGTGCTGACAAACTTGGGAAGCTTTATTGATATGCAAATGTTGTAACCATGGAATATTTGTCATTGATGTGATGGGTCAGAAGTCTTTCTTCTGCAGCAGAAGGTTTCCACGTGGGTTGATGCAACACCTACATGCCTGACATGATGCTGGGACACCACTGGGGCCTTTGTGACATATCACACTCACAGACCAATGGAGCAGCTGTGCTGAGGGTGTAGTGGGAGTGAGGCCTCAGCTTCGCTCTGCAAAAACATAGATTTGACTTTCACTGCATGAGAGTGTGAAGCAGGAGCTAACAGTGTGGATTTTATGCTTAAATTCGGCAGGCTTGCACTTTTTGGGATGCATCTTTGAGAGAAAGGGAGAGGCAGGCAGGAACAGGCAGCCCCTGAAAAGGTCAGAACAGCTTGAAACAGGAGTGTAAAAGTCTCAGCATTTACCTTGCCCCCTTCCCATTTTTTCCCTCCTGGAATATTACTAATTCAATATGTGCACTAACAGCTTAACAAAGGTTATTGAGACAGCCCCAGCAGAGTTCAGTTCTGTCCTAACATTCCTTTATGCTTTACAGCACTCTTGGATTTAAAGCCTGTTTGACCCTAGAATAAAGACCAGGAAAGTGAAGTTTATCTCCCACCCGCAACTGGCAGCAGAGGGAACATTTTAACAGATGGCTGAAAAAGAAGAAACAAGTGGGAAATAATATGAAAAGCCACTGGTATTTCACAAGCCAAAATAATGCACAAATAGCTGTGTAGTGGTGAAGTCTCAGGACCAAGTCTGTTGCTGCTTACCATCCATGACAATGAAGGGCTGGAGTTTTTGTACTTGAAAGTATTATCCATTCAGGTTCTAATAACCAGACATAATAAGCATCACACACACACACAAACACACATACATGGAAAGCATTAGACCTACCTATTGTGGAGACAACTGTGCCTGCAAAGAAGAAGGAGTTACTGAAATCCCAGTTGCTGTCTTCAATCTGTGATTCATTTCCAATAGGGTATACTCCATTCTGAATGGCTTCAGTCAGGTTCTGGGAGGGAAAGCAAAGTTTGGTATCAACATGGCTGCTTTTCTCAAGTGCTTGCTGCAAGGATACTACAGATTTAATGAACTACTGCTCCTTTCTGTGAATACTATTCACTTGTCCTCAGTGATACTCTGACACTATTCATACCTTTACCTCCAAGACTGGGTAGCAGCCAGACAGTGATTTTGAGTGTTAGTCTTTTGCCCTGTTTATACTGACTACTCTAGTGGGTGTCAGGGGAACTTGTTTCTTTTAGCATGATCCAGGACCTCAATTCTTTTAGTCTAAGTACTTTGAAAAAATAATCCTACAGATGACAGGACGTGGCAGAGAAAGACAGCCTATTGGCTTAAGTGAACGGGTGGCTGGTTGCTTGTTTTGAGTTTGCCCTTGAGATGGCAGTGGTGGATCCAGGATCCAATGACCCACGTGTATGCAGGTGTACTTAGCAGTGACTCTGATCCCTCCCAGGAGGGCATCAGTGAGTTATAGCAGGGTACATATGACATAAACAGAGAATTTCATTTTAAGGCTGTATTTTGATTAATGTCACAGATTTAAATTCAGATAAAGTCCATTGATTTGGAAAGCATTACTCTTGGTGCAACGACAATCAGAATTCAGCCTGACATTTATATACACTCTTCTCCAAACTGCATGCGTGAATACACATGCACATATTTACAGCGTGGCCTTTGAGATGAGGTTAGATGAACGTCTATCAGAGATGGCTTGGTTTGAGTTGAGACTGCCTTGCCAAAGGGGGTTTGACTAGATGTTTCTCCCAAACCCCTCCAGCCCTATCATCTATAATGTTATGCATTTTCAGACTTTTCCCTTCATCCTTGGTTTTAATTCTAAGTGCCGCTAATTTTTTTTAAGTAAAAAAAAAAAATTAAAAAAATAAACAGTATCCAGCTGTCCCCACCTTTAACAAACAGAGGACATTGGACTGGAAACCTGGAAGGCAGGCTGGTTTGTACAGAAACAGCCTAAATAAAATCCAGGGCTGAGCCCTGCCAGAGGCAAGACACAAGCTGGAATAAACTACACCAGAAAAGTCTTCCCCCCCCCCTCCCCGTGGCTTCCTCCCTCACTATCTTTTTTGCTGGTGTCCCAGAAAATCAAGGCTACCAGAAATCATTCCACAGCCCTTGCATGAAGATTTCATTGTCTTCCCTTACTTGCAAAAAAGAATCCAAATCCAAGGTGAAGAGGGTGCATGCCTGTGTGAACTGGGGGCTGGATCGCTGGTTGTGTTATTAGAAATACTGGCTTTCCCCTCCTTTCCTTATCCTGCGAACTGGCCCATTAAAAGCTCCATTAGTTTCCCATGCG
The DNA here is from genome assembly GCA_003993805.1 of Himantopus leucocephalus. NCBI lineage: Eukaryota > Metazoa > Chordata > Aves > Charadriiformes > Recurvirostridae > Himantopus > Himantopus leucocephalus. The sequence goes on from RSEF01000005.1 coordinate 61,327,873, forward strand.
GAAATGCTTGCAGCAAGGCTATTTGCACTCCCCATTTTCTTCTGCAATGTAGCAGATAGAGCTAAGAAATACTGAAGATGAAGAGACAACACTATTCATTCTTGGCTTCCTGTGCCGTGACCAGAACCACCTTTCCCTTGGCCAGACTACCTGTTTCACTTCTGAAGCATCTTCAAAAAGTAAACCCTGACTGTGACACCCTCCTTGTAGTGATTTGGGCTTCTTTTTTTTCACCCAACAGATTATTTCAGACCCTGCTGTATTGTTCCTTTGTGCTATCTGTGACACTGTTTTAAACAGCAACCATGCCCATTCATCTCAGATAGCCTCGTTTTTCCTGCCATACCACCCGCTGTAGCCCCACTGAAAGCTGAATCAAAAGGAGGCAAAACCCCAAAGATTCGGGACATTGTGGGATGGGGACTATTAATAGCTAACACACAAAGTTCTGTCACAAGAACAAATTTATGTACACAAGCTGTATTTGCCATCAGTGTGACCTGTGTGCTCAGACCGGAGAATAGGCTAGGGGGTTGCTAAAATCACCCAAATGACCACATCAGTAGGAATACAGTGGAAGTTATCTGTGTAGCAAGGCTGAGTAGGAAACTACATCTGATGTGGAAAAAGGAGGGAGAAAGGGCTTCCACAGGGCTGGCACTTACCTTCATAAACTGCTCCATCTCCGCCACCGTGAGGTGGGTGAAATTCTGCAGAAAAGCCTCCTTCATCTGGGCAGCTGCCATTTTCTCCTGCTTCTCAGCGGTCCTCTCCAGCACCTGGAACACGGCAGCACCCACCAGCAGGTAGACAAAGTAGCCGGCCACCAGCAAGCCCGTCTGCAGCTTGCCACTGCACATGGCCTTTAGTGGGACACGGCAAGGGACGGGGAGTGAAAGGTGGCGATTGGTAAATCCCTCGCGCTCCTGGGAAGCCTCGCCCAAGCAGGAAGAGCCCTCCCAGCTCCGGTTTCCTCTGGGATCCTGCACTGACAGGGACAGTGAGCTGTCAAATACATTAATGGTGAAGTTGGGAAAAAAAAAACCACAACAAACCCAGCCGCCCCCCCCCAAAAAAAACTTTCCATTCTCTGGGCTGCATGCTGTTTAGGGATTTCCTCTTGTCTGTGAAACTCTGCCTTGCTGAGTTCTCAGGAAAAGTGGGTCAGGATGTGAGGAGCTGGCAGGTGGCCATCTCCTGATCAAGAGGCTCTGGGGACAGGTGAGGATAGCCTGCAAAGAGCCCACAGAGGAGCTTGCTTGGAAAACATTATTTTCCCTCCTCTGCCTCCTGCTAACTCCAAGAACTGGACTCCAGGGAAAGGCCCAATAGCCCCAGAAGCCCCTTCTTGCAAGGTGTTCCGGGGCAGCTTCAGGGAAATGCGGCTGGGCTGTTCTCCTGGGCTTCATTTGTCCACTTGCAGTGCACGGCAGGGCCATGCAGCCCTGCACTGCCACAACAGCTCACAGCAAAACCTTGGACATAGAGGCAAATGGCTGCAGATTGTGTATGTCCCAGGCCTGGACAGGTTCTTCTGCCAACATTTCCTATGCAGTGTATACAAGGGAGGACATTACAGTGTTGCTGGGTGCACAATTAGATGGATAAAAAAAATGGTTATGCCGTCAGATTCATAGAGTGGTAGAATCATAGAATTGTTCAGGTTGGAAAAGACCTTTAAGATC
>RSEF01000005.1:61329657-61358115 GCA_003993805.1 Himantopus leucocephalus
TGTCAAATGCTTTGCACAAGTCCAGGTAGATGCCTTCTCGAACAGTTTCTTCCTGGTGCTGCAGCCAGCTGTGGGGTTGGCAGCGCCTTTGATGGCTGGAGTCCTCATGAGGATGATGCTGTCTACTGCTTGCCCCTGGGCATCATCTTCTTGGGCATGCCTTCCACTTTCATCTGAGCACCATGAAGGAGATGACGGAGAGACTCCTGCATCTGCGTGGAGTTGGAGTGTACCTGCATGAGGGAGTGGCTAGTGGAGAACATTCTGCGCTTCCTCCACCATCCTGAAGATGTGCTAAGTATCCTGTATCACTCCCCTACCAGGTAATGGTGCTGCCCTCCTCCCACTACTGCAAACTCCAGCTAGCTGACACCTTCCAAAGGACTGTTTTCATTGTGTTGACGTTTGGCAAGGACAAAGGCAACTCAGACATCTTCCTAAACGTTTGGTCAGTCACTGAGGGGAGCTGCTCCAGAGCTCAACCCACAGCGGAGTGGCAGATCTCAGCACAGGGGGGTTGTTCCTGAGGCAGGGAAACACCAGGGCAGCAGAGAGACTCACCGGGAGCCAGCAGCTCTCACAGGAGATGCTGCCAAGGCCTGCGCCTTGGCAGAGCCCCACACCTATAAGAAGCAGCCTGGGGAGCGCTAGTGACCACGATCTCTGTGTCCAGAGCGGGCAAACAGAGTGTGACACGTCAGTTTGCATGGCAGTTTGTGTGGAAGGGTGCGCAGGAAGGGTGTAGTCACCCTACCAGCTCAAGAGGTGTCTTCCATAATGGTGGGCACTTGCCTCAGAGTTAAAAACAGTGTTTCTACACAGGAAGCCCCTGAGATGTCTGATGCTTCCACCCAGATGGAACTGGGAGGCTTCAGTACAGAAGGTAGATTGCAACGAGTGTCCAGACCCTTCTCCTGGAGAAAAGGTAAGTACCTGCAAAAGATGTGCAGAGGTTGATGATCTGTTGTATCAGGTGGCTGAGTTGCAGGAAACAGTTAAAAGGCTGCACAGTATTAGAGGGACTGAGATGGAGATAGATAAGAGGTTTCAGAACCATGCTCCTGTGGCAAACACCACTGAGAATGAGGCACATTGGACACTGGTGACCCACAAAAGCGGGACTCTGCTTCAGTCCCCATCCTCCAGCATTACAACCAAAAACAGATATGAAGCTTTAACAGCTGTAGACACCCACGAACAAGGTCTGCAAAGAGAAACTGTACCAGCAGCACACAGCGGATACCACAAAAAGAAATTATGAGCGCTTGTAGTGGGTGACTCTCTGTTAAGGGGCACCGAGGCACCCATCTGCCAGCCCAACGGGGAGTCACAGATGGTATACTGCCTTCCAGGAACTAAGGTCTGAGATGTTGCCGAGAGGGTGCTACAACTTGCCAAGAGCACAGACTACTACCCATTGCTACTCTTTTCATGTGGACACGAATGACACCGCAAGCCAGGACCTGGCCAGAATCAAGGAAGACTGCAAAGCTCTGGGGGTGCAAGCAAAAAGTTTTGGTGCCCCAGTCATCTTTTCCTCCATGTTACCAAACAGAGGAATGGTGCAGCCAGAAATATAACGCAAATCAACTTCTGGCTTCATGGCTGGTGCCATCGTGAGGGTTTTGGCTTTTATGACAACGGGACATTCTTCAATGACTATAGCCTGCTAGGGAGGGATGGGATCCACCTGGCTAGAAGAGGCAAGGGAATATTTGGCAGCAGGCTGGCCATCTCCGTGAGGCAGGCTTTAGAACTGAAGGACTCGGAGGGGCGGGGTCCAAAGTGGCAATGCTCATGCCATTGCAATCAACTGGGGGATAAGCCAGGCCAACCAGAACAGCGACAAATGTTCCAAATGTGTATGTCTGCCAATGCATGCAGCCTGGGGAACAAACAGGAGGAACTGGAGCTCCACGCCCTGTCACTGTCTAATTGCATCACACTGTCTGGGCTGAGGTTCATAGTTACTGCCCTGAGGTCCCCATCCTCCAAATATGTTGAATCACCTCCCTTGCACTCGAGGAGTTGACTCAGCTCTCAGCACTGACATGGACAACTTCTTCTTCCTCTGTTCTCTTTGGTGTCTCGATGTGAGCTCCTGAGGAAAAGCAGCCTCCCTTCTTTGGTGTCTGAGTGTACTGTGCGTATCCCAGCTAGGCTGGCTTCTAGCTGTGGTAACATCCCATGGGGGTGATTTTCTGCCCAACAGGCTCACTGTCACATCCCCTTGTATTGCTACCACTCCCCACAGTGTGACCTTGTGTATCAGCATCCCTCAGCACATCCTCTTGGCTGGGCACTTGCTTTGCTTACCAGAGAACAGAAATGGGGCTGAACTGACTGGCCATCAGCCCTCCTTAATGATGGTCTTTGGCAGGGCTGGGGCACTCTGCTCACTATGTGCAGTGAGGCTTGAGCAACACCACAAGTCTTGCTGAGGAATCAAGTCCCACCTGATTCCTGCCCAGCTGGGGAAGGCAGGCAGTGCACTCGAAGGACTTCACCTTTAATGGAGCAGCTAGACTTTGTGCTTAACTACCATGGCAATAGTTCAGTCAAACAGAGGTCTTGTTTCACAATGTCAAGTAGGGTTAATACATTACAAGGCTCATTGACTTGATAACATAGGTGGAGGGAAGGGAACAACATCCCGTCTCGCTGCTTGATAGACAAGGAGGAAAGTCCTGCTCTCTGGGATGGACAGCACGTGAAAGTCTCTGTGATCTCGGCTCTTCTCATTCCCTTTGGTATATTTGGTATATTGCACCACGCACCTTAATACAGCATAGCAATACTTTCTAATGAGAGCTCCTTTCAGGTTAGAAACCTAGCCGCGAATGGCCTCTAGCTGGAGCCAGAGATCTATGTATTCCACTATGGTCCTGAAGAAGCCTAACAAGTCAATGGCTAAAGACATTCTTGCCCTCTCCAAAACATCAATCTCCCATTGTCTGTAGTTGGTCTTTAGCCTTGTTAAAGCAACATGAGCTGGGGAAGAGAGAGAAACAGCCATTTCCGAATGTTTGGCTACTCCAAATCACACCTACTGTGGAACAAAGGATGGGAATTGCCTATAAAATATTTGCTGAGTTTCTTTCCTCCTCTCTAGCAGCTGTTTCTTTTGTATGGTGATCCCTTCTCTTGTGTTGGTGATGTGAAATGCAAGAAAACAAGTAGAGCCATCAATCAGACTACAAGTTTGGTCATCAGGAGTTAATCCATTAATCCGTTGCAAAGGGCAGGGTAGAGTTAAACGTGCCTGTGTTGAGCATGGAGCGCTGTAACAGGCCACAGCATCAGTGACATGAAAAACCTGACTGCCCAGCACAAGGAAGGAGTAAAGCATACACATGTGCTGCCAGGGGCTTTTGGTCACCACTGAGCCCGTCCCGCTGGAGGTGCAATTGGCAGCTCCCAAGGACAAACTTGAACCAGAGCGAGGTCTCTAGACTTTGGCAGGGTGGCAAAGCTGAATCCTGGCCTGAATGCAACCACTGTGACTCGAATTCCTGTCTGTGAAAGCAATACCCCTCATGGTGCTATACTGAGTTGTCCGCAGCCCCTGCTGCCTGTGGGCACTGGCGTCTCCTCCTCAAGTTCTGGCCAAAGCATCACCTCAGAGGAGAACATGTGTTTGTATTTCTGCAGGAGACTATTGAAACCAGTGGCTGATGACACTGCTGAAGCTGTCCCATTGAGTTTGGCAAGCTGTGGGTGAGAGTTAGGGGCATGATCAGGAGCAGGTTTTGACGGAAACAGTGTTTTGTAGAGTTACTTCATAAAGTCATTAGTAGCAACTTCACTCTGATGCTAGATCTTACACAGCTCCTTTTCCATGCACTCTCCTCATCTTGATTTCTACCCTCACCCTTGGGACAGGAGAATACGCTTTGGTGGGGTGAGAGAGAGTGGGAAAGTCTCATGCCAGGGGGCAGTGGGTTGGTTTATTTCTGCCAGGGCTAGAACTTCCTCCAGAAAAAGCTGTGATCCCTGTAGTCCCTATTCACATGCTTTGACTGCTCCGAGTTGAGTTCCACACTGCAAGAGACGTTTGGCAAGCTGAAGGCAGATCACAGAAAGCACAGATCTAAAAACAGGGTGAGCAATTGAATGGATAAAGTCTCCTAGCCCCATCAGTCACAGCCTATGTTTGTCAAGCAGATTAAAATGACATGTACACAAAACGCTGGTAGGGAATGGTGGAAAAATTGCTATTTCCAAATATGCTTCCTGGAATCATGCATGTTTCATGTAACAATTAATGGAAACTGCTGTGCAAGTGTTATGACCCTGTATTGTTTCAATATTGTTTATCATACAATAGAGTTATTACAATATTATTATTGTGTATTATTATGCATTATTAAAATTATCACAATATTATTTCAATATTTCTTACAGAGGGTAAGGATTTGACAAGCTGGCCGTGGGAGCACAGGAAGACAGAGACAGCCCAGGCGTGAAGGAGACTTGATTCGCTGAAGTCTCTTTTGATTTCTACCCTGCCATCCTGCTGCAGCCCTCCCAATTGCTGGCAGGACAAATGCGGGGAATGCTGGCAGCTGTGAATTGACTCCAGCCATGCAGATGGGTCTTCCAGATAGGCTAGGACATGGCTTTGGGAATGGTGCTGGCAGCTAATCCGCTGGCAATACGCCACAGCTCAGTTACCCTATTGCCCAACCTGCCTGCTTTCAGGTTAAATTTGGGGGGGGTCAGCTGCTTTCCCAGCTCCTGAGGGCAAGCTGGAGAGAGAATGGGTATTACCCATTAAAACCCTTAAAACCACACACCATAACAGAGGAAAGAGAGGGGTGGAGGCACCGTGTTGAGACTGATCTAGGGAGGACCAAGAGCGGAAAAACCAAATCCAGGTCTCCAACACTGGTCTTATTGTCAAAAAAAACCCAACCCAAACCCAAACCCAAAACCGAAAAAATATTAATAAATGCTTGCAATTTCTGAGGTTTATGGCTGTGAGAAGCCGCTGCACACTGCTGATGGCCTCTTCCCTGCACACTCCTTTTCCTCGCTTTGCTCAGGGGTCTGCAAAGGCAGGGTAGGAATTCACCTGTGTCCTCCCTGCCAGGCGGGCAGGAGGCTGAAGCAGTGCCAGGAATCGCCTGGGGAAAGGATGCTGGACCTGCAGAAGCACAGGTAACGCTCATTCCGGTCTCACTCCGTGACAGGGGAGTTGGGTTTCTCTGTGATGAGGACCTTTGGCTACATAGTATGTATTTTGTCAAGTTGTTCATCCTGACCTTAGCAGTGGCTTCTCTTCAGCAGTGGAACAAAGGAAACACCTGGGCCTGGAGGATGGGGGGTTTTTGGTTCAGTACCCACTAAATGATGTCCTTATCATTTCTCCTGCCTCCCCAGCTATAGGTCTGAGCGGGTCCTGCAGCACATGGTGCACTTTGCTATTGCCCTGATGTGTCTAAATACTCACAGTTGCTAATATGGAGGGGTGTTTGCTGTTGAATGATTTCAGAGCTGTTCACGGGTGCCTGAGTGTAAGATTTGGGTGAGGCTGTCTGGTGAGCTCAGCCATGGGGCTTCCTGGATCACCCAGGGTAGGACCTATCCCCTAGGTGACACTCAGCTGGAGAAAATGGACATGTTGAGAGCAGAGAGAGAATGTAGAGGGTACATCTATACAGCAGGGTGTATATGAGGATCTTGTACAGCCGCTTCTCACAGGCGCTTTGGTTAATTTTGGCAGCGGTGCTCAGCATCTGCTGTGGTTCATGACTGCTGCTGCTGGCACTGCTCTGGTCCATGATCCCACTGCTGCAAATGGGAAAGCTCCTGTGGGTTTACTTCGGCTCTTGTCTGTGCTGAGACACCAGGTGAGACAGAACACCCTTAGGGTGCCCGATGCTGTTAGCAGGAGAGCTGGTGGAAGTCAGCCTACCCCACGTATGAGCCAACCTTTCCCTATAATGCTCCAGACACACAAAGGCAGAAAGCTGTACCCTGAGCTGTATTGCATTAACAGCTTGTTGAGCTTGCCTGTTCTCTGTCGTCCTTCATGCCACTGTAAATCTGACATGCTTTGATAGGGAATTCTGGGTTTGCCCAAGCTGGGGCCTTGCTGAACGCAAAGGCCAAGGAAGGGCTCTCACTTGTGCTGGCAGTTTGCAGCCCCGTGGAGACGACAGGGCAAGTGGGGATTTCTTGGGTGCAGGGACCCCTTCTGCAAAGCATGGCCTTGCAAGCTAGCAGAATTCATACTGACTTTCTGGGACATTCCAGCACTTACTTTCGCGCCAAACCCTAAAATTTCGTACAAGGAAAAGTCAAATTTTTCCTTCTGCTTCCATAGTGATGGATTCCCTTGATTCATGTATTTAGTAGAAAGGTTCTTCTCACGTGGAAACACTTTATGGCAGCCTGTCTCTCTTCCCCTCTCCCGCCCCATTTCACACTGGGTGATGGGAACTGTAGTCCAAGAGAGTCACCTTTCCCTTCTCTGTGATGAGCTGGCTTCCCAGCCCAAACCACCTCTCCCACCATACTCCAAGAGTCAGGCAGTTCCCATAATTCATCACACAATTTTAGCAGTGGGATATTTATAGGACCTGTAGCCTTCCAAAGTGCCCTGCCCCTAAGAAGGGGCTTGAGCTCTGGAAGGGGACTCTTGTAGGTCAGATGCGTCATGGGGAAATACTGTCAGATGATCTTAAGCTCTTTTAAAACTGAAATGTGGCAGGTTCAGTGGCACGTGCTGGTTTACATCTAAGTGACTGAAATGAAACAGCTAAACGTGGCTTTCCCTAATGCAAAAGGAAGATTTTTTTTTTTTTTTTTGAGAACTACATCTTCCAGAGAGAACCTCTGAGTGCCTGAAGCTCGTTCCCAGCCAGCCTGAGCTGGTGGCTTCAGAGGGTGGCTGCCCCAGCTATGCCAGCTGTGAATTTGCTTCTCTGATTGCCGCATGTTTCTTCCTGCCTCAGAGGCACGAGTCTTTCCAGACACATCCTTAAACCAGCTGTGGGTCAGACACAGACCCTACAGTATATGCCACTAAGCAAACGCTAAGTGCAGGGTTGTAAGGTATTTAACTTTCAGTCAGACATAAATTAGCTTTATTAAATCTGTGCTGTAAAAACACTAGTTGTTTTCTAACAAAATGTAATGTTCGTTCCCCCAGACTCCACCCTCTAAATCAGGAGCTCTGTAGACCCAGTCCTGACTTTCCCATTGCCTCCACATGCAGCGGCTTTGGCTGAACAAATGCAGCACTTTTCCCCAGGGTGGAGAGATAGGAGCCCCCCTCCTCATTTCGGCTAAGTTCTCACTGCCAGACAGATTTTCAGCTCCCTCCTTTGGCCCAAAGAATCTGCGTGTGTTTATGTTTTGTGACTTTGAAGAGAACGTAAAAGGGCTCATTTTATTAACGGTTAATAGACACTTCAAAGCAAAAATGTGGTTGAGAAATTAATCATTCTACACCTCCAAAGTGAGATTTATTGTAGCTCTGAAACTAATACAGAAATGAACCAAAAGCTAAATGCATGAATCACTGTTTTAAAATAAAGTCAGGACTTCAATGACTATGGTACGTGTACTGGTAAAATTAAGTGCAAGGCCATCTAATATTCTTCATTCAAAGATAATGTTAAAGTAACATGTTGGTCGTTACCATCTCAATGGCCCAAGGAAAGTGTTTCCCTTTTGCAGAAAAAGTCTTGTCTGATAATACTTTCCCAGATTACTTGAAAAGATTTTGTTTCCCACTCTTCCTATTTCTTTTGGTCTAAAAATCCAAATTAACTTCCTCTGAGGAAATGCCTACTTTCTGTGTTTACCAGGGCAAAGAAGGCCATTGTCTGGGGAAAATGGCTCTGACGGGAGTGTGAATGCAGGGACAGGGCATTAACATTTGCTGAGCTGGGTTACAAGTGGGATGGAGTTTCACCTAAAGGATTACGTTCATAGATTCTTGGTGGATTTTTTTTCCACAGTTCCTCCCAATGCACAATTTGCCAGCGGGGAAATGTTGCCCGCTCCAGCTGCAGCATCAAAGGTGCATTCTGAAATAACCGTCACCACCAGTTGATGATCTGGGAGATGGCTCCCAGCAGCTTCTGGGAAGGGGACGAGATGCTCTCTGCCTGCAGCCTCTATGGTCACAAGCTGCCAGCAAACGGTGCCCATTTCACAGGTGAGACTGTCACCAGAGGAGCTCCCACAATAACCCTGCCACGTTTTCTCAGCCCATCTGCTTGCTTCGGGTTGCCTGGTTGGGCAAGGATGCTGCCTCCCCAGCTGTGCGGCCATGCAGTCTGCATTGTCCTCAGTCCCCTTCAGCTCCTTCTAGGTTATTGTCACTGTGTTATAACTCTGTTTCTACTGATGAGTATGTTCTGTTTTTTTCTCAAACCGTATAGCACTGAAAATCTCAGTAGGCAGAACAGCTTTGTCTTTTTGCTAAATTATTTGTACACAAGATATGGTTTCCCCCAAGGGTTGGAAAGGCTCAGCTTCCCATAATAAACACTTGTCTAATGCACTAAAGTGTCTTGGAGTAGTTTTATTTTCTGTCCTCCTTGGTTTTACTTTCAAAAACACAAAATCTCTGACTAGAAATAAATGACAGCTTCGCAGCGCAGGGATAAAGCCCCTGGACAAAAAGTATTGCAGTGATATGAAAGGGAAATTCAAACGTCAACATCAAATCCTTAGACACCTTTGAAAGAGTTTCCTGTTTTTCCAATCCTTTAGGGCCAGGCAGTGAGTTCACGCAGAGCTTGCTCAGTGCTTACTTACACGAGTAGGCCAGCTCGCGGTGGGGACGGCACGTCTGCTAGAGGCGCCTTGCTGCTGCAGACAACCAGCAGAATTTACAGCAGAAACCCACCCAAAGGAAGGCTTCTTGCTTCAAACCACACGCCAAAAATGCGCAAAAGCTTCAAACACATGTCAGCTTCCAGAAGATGGGGCTGCCCTTCCTCTCAGCATCATCCTGCCTGTTTCAGGGAATGTTTGCAGCACACGGGGCTGCCCGCTCATCACGCTCAGCAAAAGGCTTTGGTACAGAGCTTGTTTTCACGCAATGGTTCTTCCCTAGTCCACAAAGCACTGTGGCGTGTTTGCATGTGTTGCTGCTGTGGAGCTGGGCTGAGCAAAGATGGTGGTGTCAGCCCAAAGAGAGATTAAGTGATTGTTGAGGAATTTCTTTATCACCATCCTGTGTAAATAGAGATTAGAGACAGAACGTTTTTCTTACAGCTGCGAGCCACTTTTGCAAACAGGAGGGAATACAGCGCTAGGCGGTATTACATCGCCAGCTTCAAGAATGTTGTTGCAAAATGGGAGGACGTGGACTCACCATGACATCCAGGTAAAGTGAGAATGGCAGTGCTGCTCTGCCTGCAGTGCATTCCTCCATCGGCAATGCCTTGTGGACCCGCAAGGCACCAAGCCCACATAGCTGGGTTTGTGTTAGTCCCAGCTGAACCTCACCCCAGCAGTGAGGTGCTCCTTGCAGGGCAGTGTTTGTCCCCTCGGTGAAGGTCTCTGCAGGCAGTGGAGTTGCAGGAGCCCTGAGGAGGTCCCTGATGTACAGATGAGATCAAGCAGGAGCTCCAGTTGTGCTGGAAGTTTACTATATTTGAAGTCTCAGTTCTGATTTCTTGCTACGATAAATTGCTTTTATTTGAGGGGATGGCTAATTCTGTGCACCAGGCCTTGAATTCTGATCAGAAGAGGTGAGTTGTGTGTGATATAGGACAGTATATAGTGTAGCTTCCTACATTTCAGTGGCTGCCTCCTTCCTTGCGAGCAGGCCTTGAAAAGTATACAGAGCAGAGTAAAAATAAAATCGCATTCGTCGCTGGTAATGAAAAACTACTCCTATCCCAAAAGAGAGAAGAGTAACTTTTTCCACAGCTTGAGGTGCAGGCATTCGACAGAGCAGGTCCTGCTACGTGCTTGGATGGCACCCAGCCCACGTCTCATCTCTGTTTACTCTGTAAATACTGATTTCCCAATGGGAACAACTGTTGTACAGTACAGTCAGAGTTAAAGAACTGCTCTGAAAAAAAAAAAAAACCCAAACCACACGCGTGCCTCACTTCTGCAGCATTCCTGAGACAAGGCTGTATTTTTATCATCTGCAAAACCAGCTACATCTGCTGTGCCGAGCTATAACTGGAATCCCTTATTACGACCTCTGTCAGAGAAGCGGGCCAACTTCTCTGGGGTATAATTTAAATTCTACCCAGTTCCGTGGTTTTCCTGAGAAAAAGATAACACCCTGGTGCATGAAGTTGGATGAGAGACTAGCCCGGCTCAGCTGCTGCAAAAGGACCCGCTGTATGCATAACTTAATCTTTCCTAAAAGTCACTGGGGGCCACAGGCGTCCATTGCTGCTATGGATGAACCCTGTTAAAAAACATCTCCCGTGTTTTAGCCTCTTCCTGCACACAGCAGCTTTGAAGTAATGAGTTTTCTCCCTCCACCTGCCTCCAACGGCCTTTGGGTTTGCTGTTCTCTTGGGTGCTGAGCAAAAGCTGCCCTCCTGCAGCGCTCAGGCCACCCAAAGGGAGAAGGATCCCCTGCACAGCTCCCAGCTGCCTGCAAGTCTGCCAGAAATGCCTGGCTTCCTCCATCCCGTCCGCCAGAGCTCTTGTGTTGCAGAGCTGCTCCCAAACCGCCTGGCAGGCCGGGGCTGGATGCCCTTGCTGTCACTGTTAGCTGGGTTTTTGCTCAACCGGTCCGAAGAGCTTCAAAATCCCCAAGAGGAGGGCAAGGCTCCAAGTCGGACTTAAGCCCAAGTCCTCTGCGTGCTGAATAAGGGACGCATCAATCTGCGGTGGAAAACTGCAGCAACTCTCCGAGGGTCCCCTCTTACCACTCATCACGGGAGGTTGCTCTCCTGCCAGGGTGTGTCCTAACATCAAATAAGTGAATAATATGCTCCTTTTGTAGCATATTTCTTTAAGGAAGATCATTTCTGCACCCTCTGACTTCAAAGGGAAATCCCTGAAAACAGGGAACTAAGGCCAACGCCGGCTTTGCTGGTCCAGTGAGGACTGCTAGCTGGAGAAACGTGTCTCAGTTTCGTTGTATCTGTTAACAGGATTCAATTAAGCTGCCAGAAATGATAAGCATTTAGAGGGACATCAGCCATCACTCCTCACCACCAGACAAAATCCTTGTCATGTCAGCAGTCATAAATCACAGTGATTGTATTTGGGAAGTGTTATGCACTGTAACTCATCACCAGGGCTTAATTCAGCTTCCCTCGGGGCACCATGGTACCTGGTAGGCCAAGGTAAATGTCTTGCATTGTTGGTACACAAGAAAGAAGCATTTGGGGGCTATACCAATTATGACTATTTCCACTGAATTTAAAAAAAAAAAAAAAAGGTTCCTTATAAAACAGATGAAAGGTTGCAAATGGGAGGTTGGTCAAAACCAAAATTTTCCATTCCTAGGGAAAAGTCGGGGGTTTTAAGCAGTAGGTTTGACACTAAATCAGGGCAAGAAAAGGGAAAATACTCCTTTTTTCACAGAACAGTATTTGTCACAAAGTTCTCGGCATGTTTAAACCTTCCAGCCCTGCTCCGTTTGCAGCATACAGGCTGCTCATTGCAGTGCTGGTCCCTGTTTTTTGCTCAGGCTTAGGCAATATCTCTCTCAATGCACCCAAGTAAAAATCAACTCAGATGGACACAGATAATCATCAGACTCACAGCAGATAAAAGCAACTGGCCAAACTGAAACGGTGAAGCCTGGAATGACCAAATAGGGGGAAAAAAATGTTTCATTTTCATGTTAAGATAAGGAATGGGAAAACGTCAGCAAAACTGGCACCATCCCATAGGATGTATTTGTTTGCAGCAACAGGTATTTCCCTCACAGATGCCTTTCAGTAGGAAGTCCTTGACCAACAGTAGGAGAAAGCAAGCTCCAGCTAATGTCCAGCACAAATGCGCGAGCCTGGCACTCCACTGTTTCAAGCCATCCTGGAGGTCTACACTGTGCAGAGCCCAACAGACTCTGCTTGGGACCCAGGACAGCATCGTTGTGCATTGATGATGGATACATACAGACCAAAGGGGCATATCCTTCCACCCAGGGTGCCTAGGGATTTAAGAGCAGAGAAGAGCAGTGGATGGAGATGGACAGATAGAAAAGGACAAGGACACAGAAGAGTCTAGTCTCCATGAGGGTACAGCCTCCAAGCCTTGGGTGCTGCTACCCAGCTGTGATCTCTGCAGCCGCCACTGCACGGGCAGGTCTTGAAGAGAGTGATGAGACGTTAATGGGAATTGTAAAGGGTAGCACAGGAGAAAACATGAAGGTGGTGGGATGAAAGTGGAGCAAGATGGTTACCATTGACCAAATCCGTGCTTGGCCAAGACAGCATCTACTGGGCTGTGGAGAAGAAGCAAGAAGCTATGATGTGCTGGATAGAGCTGAGCCAGCAGACAGCTGCAGGGAGATGAGGAGGGTGGGTTAAGTGGTGGGGTGGGAAGCATCATCTCTTCATGCAGCATTTGAGAAGATGCTCTCATGCTGAGGACGACACAGGCCCGGGTGGAGGCTTTGCTGCACAGAGGGACTGGCAAACAGATGCTGCGAGGAGGGAAGCGGGCGCCTTGAGCTGAGCTGGGGAAGTCTCGCCAAGTGCTCTCTGGTGTAGCTAGCCTCAGATTTCTTCCATATCCTCCTGGTGGGGGTTGTGCACCACCTCTTGAATTTCCCAAATTGCCAGACACTTTTCAAACCTCTGTCTGGGGAGGCCAATCTATGACCCACTCACAGGTGCTTTTTTTTTTCCCCCTAGCCTCCTAAGGGCCTGGTTGCAAATTGTTTCCTGAAATCAGGCTCCTTCCCTGCACACTGGAAAGCCAAAGCAGTCACCCCAAGCTGATAGAGCCTCTGGAAAATGTTGGTTCACGCTTGGCTCTTTCAGCACCCTGCACCAGGCGCAGGAGGCGTTTCGGTCCTTGTGCTTCATTTCAACACCGTCAATATTGACCTTTTCTTTCCTTAATGAGAAGGGATTCGAGGAGGCAGGAGGGACAGGAACGGAGGTTTGTTCTTTGCTCTTGCTTTGTGAGCTGAGCAGAGGAAAGAGGCACTCGGGGCTCGGCCGGCTGGTGGTAATTTGCTCCTTCGTCCCTCTGCTGAGGTGTTTTGCTCACCTCGGTGCTCCCATTCCAACAACCACTCTGGGGAATGCAGCACCAGCTTTTCCTTGCCCGCAGGCAAATGTGTGAAAAACTGGGTGGCCAACGTGCAACTCATGTTATCTCAGGGGACAGTTCACCTTGACATTGCTTGAAAATAGAAGTGCTGGATCGGGAGGGTTTCTCTGCTTTCTGCACTGTGGGAAGGGGCTTTGCCATGAGGCAGAGGAGAAGCCACAGTGAAAACTGGCTGCTCTTTGGGGTTTCTTTCCTCCTCAGCCTATGGATTAAATAATGGGTGCCCAGTAATGGCAACCTCAGAGAGTCCTCTGCTAAGAGCAATGAGATCAGGTAAGAAAGAGCTTGGCCCTTGGACATCAAAATGACTGCCCATGTCCAAAGCTTTAATTTGGGTCTTTAGGAAGTGGGTGTTTTTCTAAATTCCTGTTTCTGGAGTCAGGCAATTGTGCTAAAGGTTTTAAAGAAAAAAGCCAAGACATGTCCTAAAAGCACAAAACCCCAATGAAGAGAGCCAACTTCTGTTAGTTAAAAAAAAAAAAAACAAACAACAAAAAACAGCTCATGATGTGGGGAAGTTTAATTTACAATTTGTGAAGTCTGAGATTAACAATACCGCATATCCATGAGACTTGAACAGCAGTAAGTGATTTGCCCTGCTTAATTCAGTACAAAAAAGTAACAAGGCCCCCCCCAAAAAAAAAATAAAAAAACATCTTCAGCCTCCAGCCCACACAAGATCAGTCTAAAGAGCAGTTCCCGGTAAGGCAGATGGGAAAGCCGAAGCAGGCATCCAGCCTTGAGCCAGCGATTTCCAGCCTGTCCCACCAGTTGTGCGTGCCACGGCCAGAGCGTCGCAAAGGGCAGGATCAGGGCTTTCCGCAGACGCTAGCCGCTGCCGGCAACCCTGTGGCAGCGAGCGGCTCTGGTGCATGTGCAGCCTTTCTTGCGCCGTCCTTCAAACCGGCTCCTAATGGAAGTGATGACTCAGGCTTAATGAAGGAGCACGCCTTCCTCTGTATGCAAGCAAGCTCCGCGTCAGCTTTGTTTTACCACCACCGGTGATGCATCACCCCTCAAGGCCCAACCAATAATCTCGTTCTCTTATTTTGTAAACAGAAAATAAAAATAATTGGCTTGGAAGTCACCAACAGATTAACAACCTCCAGCTGTAACTTTGATGACTAATTCAGCCTACTCTTAACGCAGCTGTGCCAAAGTTCTCATTTGTATAATTTGACATCTTCCTACAGGTTCTCTGTGAGAAGGATTAAGAGAAGATGGGTTTTCAGAGGGAGCTGAGGTTTGTTTGAGGTTTGTTTTGAAACTGCACACTCAACAGGGTGTAAAGATTGTGCAGATCGTGTTAGGATAAGCTGCTGCACACCTGTCTGAAATGAGAAGTGGAAAGGGCTGATCTGGAAATCAGAGAGACTTCTTTGCAAAGCTGAAGGCCTGGTTTCGAAAAGCACTGAATTCAGTTCCATGCTCACAAAAAAAAAAAAAGGCTCTAAGTTAAATACTTTCAAAACCGAAGTTGATTCCAGCCTGTTTTCAGCATGAAGGCATGTAAAAACTTCTGTATCAGAAAAAGCAGGGAAAAAATTTGAAATGCAGAGCTATATTTCTCATGTCCCTCAGATTCTTTGTTTCTCTTCCAAGCTGATTTACTGTGTTATTGTGGATTTATTCAAAGAAAAAGTGTCAGCACTTCAGGAGGAACACATAGATCGGCCAAAATACCCAATCCAATGCCATCTATTTTCAGCATTAGTTCAGAGCAGCTTGCAGTGGGCACAGGTGAGTAGATCCTGGTTGAAGTTAAACGCAGCAAATCCACCGTGTGAGCTCAGGGTACCTTTCACCACGCTCCCCTCTGGATCACAGAAAGCTGTCATATTCAGGAAAACATGCCCTCTGCCTTTTCCATGGCTAAGCTCATATTTAAGATCAAGCTGTAAAGATACTTTTTGACCATGCGGTTTGTCTCTTTGCAGGAAGGGAGAGAGGAGGCTGAGGAACGCACAAACAAAGGGAACAATGGGAGCCATTCTGCAGGCAGAGGCTGCTGCGTTCTTGGACACATTCTCATGGATAAAGGAGATCAAATAAGAGCCTCCAAAGCTGCATGATGATAAGAGAAAAATATTACAATGCTGTTCTGCAGGCTGGATTGTGCAGTGATTATACAACAGTTTGTCCAACACAGCTTCCCAGGGCCAAAATGCAATCAGTAACCCTCCTCTTAGACTCCTGGCTTCCATGCAGAGCCACAAGAGCATCTGATAATTCCCTGGCAGCCCCAGCCGTGGACAGTCTTGTGCAAAGATGTGGTAAGTTGAATGTCCGGTTTGTGCACTTTTCACATAGAAAGAGGCCAGGTCGGAGGCACAGCACAGGGAGGGATGTCTATGTCCCTCCTCTGACACTGATCCACTCTTTGGTCTTGGGCAAGTCATCTAGTGGTAGTCTGAGTCCCAGGAGCCGTGGCTGGAGGAGGCATAAGGGGGACCAGGACTCTCTTCGTGCTGCTGTGCAGTTTCCCTGAACATCTGTGCCGGGGAAGGTATGTCCCCATGGCGAAGGGACAGGTATGGGAGAGAGCAACAGATGGAGCTGGGCTGGGTGGTGGCAGCCGGCTGTTGGGTAGCAGAGTCCAAGGTGGGATATAGGCAGGTGGACCGCAGGTGGGGAGAGGAATGGAGAGTCCCCTCCTGCAGTTCAAAAGGAGGTACCAGCCAAGTCGTCCCTTCTTGGCTGACTAGAGCTTCAGTTAGAGGCAGTGCCGAGACAGTACGTTGCTGGCAGCTCCAGAAAGCTGTAACTGGGCTTTTAAAGAGGAACAGCCCAGGAAATATTACTGAGAGCTTGCTTCCAGACAGCTCTGGTTGATACGGAGTACAGACAGCAAGCAGAGACAAACGAGCACGGTCTCTATTGTAGTTCTATTAGAGCTTCGTCCCTGTGCTCCCGGAGCAGCGGGCGATGTCATTGCACCAGCTCTGGGGCTGGCAGGCTGCCTCTGGGCTGGGCCGGGAATGGAGAGGTGCGTCTCCCAGATCCCCTGTTTCTCTGCTGGGACGTTTCCACCCAGCTACAAATTGCACCACTTCTGACGCAGGACATCTTGTAACTGTGCTGCCTGCCCCGCTCTCTCTCACCACCTCTGAAGATGAGTGTTTATACCAAACCCCAGAGACGTGGCAGTGCTTTGAGAGGTTTGAAAGATGGATGATGTTAAACATCTCTAAAAGGAGTCCTGGATGCAGAGACGATTTCTGAGCACATCCAGAAGAGCCTCTTCACCTCTGCTTCCCGCCAGCAGAATTGCTCAGGGCATCTGTGTTTTAAACAGATGGACGGTAGCCCAATAAAAACAACAGCAGCTTTTATATACAGCCTCAAGTCCAACCCCTTCCAGGAGAGACTGTTTCGAATAGCAAAGAAATACACATCAAAGCTAGCCCACAGCATCTGCCAGGTTTGCTGGGGGGAGCCGCAGAGCCTGTGTCGTGGGTACATTGCAAACATTAACTCCCTGAGTGGGAATCCCTCTTCCAGGAGTGAACGGTGGAGAACGGGGCCATTTGAGGCTATGAAGAACATGCATGAAGCGCCTGCCTCCAGCTCTGCTTTTGCAGTTACTGCACTCAGGAGGGTAGTAGCACATTCCTGGGGCATCCTCCCCAGGGAGGATGTTGGGTGTCATGTGGGGCAGTGCTCAGTGCCAGAAGCAACGGGTACCAAGAACCGATAGGGAAAGCGTGAGCCAAAAAACCAGTCAATCTCATGTTGGTCACTTTAATCCAGACTTGGAGATGTGCTAATAGCATGGCTGGCACCTCTGATTGCAAAGAGAATCACTTAGAAAAGAACGGAGGGAGTCAAGTACTCTGTGCCAGGAAAAGATGCTTGCATCCCAGAGAGGAGGGTCAGGTTGTCAGCTCCTGGTTTTCATGCAGAGGTCATCAAGGACAGGGCAAATGTGAATGGAGACTCATCTGCTGTCATCCCCCACAGTCATCCTCTGCAGTGATGCCGAGTCAGAGGAAAATCTAGTAGTTTCACCGGCATATACACAGTAGGACCTCCCGGGCAGCCCTTCCTGAGGCCACCTCACACCAGCCCTCATACCCAGGATTGGTACACTGGGCTGCCACAAGTTTGCAGTGGCCCATGCCATCTTTTCTGATGAGCAAGGCCAAAGCCAGGAGCCCACGCAATTATCATTAAATCAGTAATTAGTGGAGTCTGATTTCTTTTCCAGGCCTTACTTCAGGAGAGGTGGGGGGAGTGCAAGCTTGTCCCAGCCAAAAGAAGGTTGGTTGGTGCCAGCCTGTGCGAGAGCAGGATGGATGGCTGGAGGCAGACGGGTTGTGGGAGCCCAAGAAGGAGCCCCCAGGGAGCTGCGCCACAGGTGTTGGTTGTCCCTTGGCCAGGAGCAGCCCTGGCAGAGCCATCTGCCCAGCACAGCAGGTAAAGGGACACAACAGCCCATTGCCTGTGCTGAAGCCCTAGAAAATGACCTTCCGTCACTATTAGCATCTGGTGGGGCCTTCAAAACACCTACAGCTTCCTTGAGCCAAAAAGACCTCATCGGCAAGAGCACATTTGGGCTGGGATAGCTCCTTCCACACAGGATCTTTGCTAGTGTAAAAAAACACAGCGTAAAATGTTGTCCGCTGAACTGATCTTACTGTCCCAGTGAAAGCTTTGAGTGTTCTGGACTTAGTGTAAATAAATAATGTAGAAAGAATAATACAGAGCTAATAAAGCTATTATCTGGAAAGATTGCAGCCTAATCTCCCGTACAATGAAGATAATGAGTGTTGAATCATGCCTGGAGCATCCTAAATAAGCGGCAGTGGTTTTGATAAAGGATAGGAGTGGATTTTTGATTTCAGCCTGTTGCTTGTCTATAGATTTCTGGGGGAGCTGTGTTTGTCCCTAAGCTGTGGGTCCACATTTCTCCTGGCGGCAGAGGTGGCTCAGCCTCCTGCGCTCCCATTGCCTTTGTCTTGCCTGGCCTGGGGAACTGGCTGGCTTGGCCACAACAGGGTGACCAAGTGAGTGGCGCATGGCCGGGGCGAGCGCATGGCCGGGGCGAGCTCATGGAGACAAGACAGGGACAGGGAGGAGAAGGGGATGCCACATCGTTTCAGCCGCCTTTTCAGCCTCTGCTGGACCGCATGGCAATAGTGGTGTGCCACCAAAGGGGATCAGCCTTCCCCACATAATTAATTTCCATGAGGAAGAAACTCCATCTGTGTCCTGGCGCCGCGAGGGCTGGGACTGCAGCTTGGGAAGGACACTGGCCTTGGCTGCTTGGCTGAGGTGAAGCACACTTTTCCCTGGGGCTCCTGCGATGGCAAAGGCAGGGTGATCCCATGGCCAGAACAAATTCCTGCTTACAAAATCCTTTGCGCTTGCAGAAAGGCAGGCGCAGTGCAAGGGAGCTGCAGGGACCTGATTCAGCAGCGCTGCGAGCTTACACCATCACCGGCAGGCGGGAGGACGTGGCAGGAGGGGTCTGCTGAATGCACAGCTTCGCAGCAAGCCCCAGAAGCAAGCAGCCATCCCAAAATAAAACAAAACACCCCCGGACAAGTTGAGGATACACAAAGGAACTGACAGCCTCTGAATCTGGCCTCACATCAATGAGTCGTAACTTGAAAGCTTTATTTAGACTGCTAAGAAAAACAGCTGCCGAAAAATACTGATGACCTGCTTTAAAGGGGGATTTCGACAAGGAGAGAAGCGCTGGGCTCCTGCTGGAAGTGGAGCACCTAACTCCCCTAAATCCCCTTCAAAAATCCCAGCCTTAGACTGGAGAGCACTGCACAAGGGCAGGATTTTATATAATCCGAAGAAAATAAAAATACTTCTGAAAAAAAAAATGCCAGCAATTTAAAAGTAATAAAAACCTACCTTGAAGAGATGGGGAGAGCTTAGGGGAGTTGTGAGCAAGGAATAGGAGTCAGGGAGTGGGTGCTGTGCTTGGCAAGGTTTTGGTTTTGGGCTCCCCCAGGCCAAGCTGAGCTTCTCAGTGCTGGGTGGCGGTGGCGCTGGCCAGAGCAACCTGAGCACATGGACCTGTGCAGTGTTGGAGAAAAATATTTGCAACTGTCAAACAGACCGAGCTTGTTACGGTACCCAGAAGAGCTCTACTGCTGAATCCCCATCTGCACAGCGATAAAAAGCGGGGAGGGGGAGATAACTCCACGGCAAGATTCTTGCGAGCTCATAAATCACTGCAAGCCCTGGTCTCGGGACTGATGAAATCACCGGGAACCCCGGTGGCCTGGTTTCCGCAGCGCTGCCTGCCCTGCCTCCACTAGCGACCGTATCATTGGAAGAAAAATGGAGCCAAGCTGTTGGGAGAGGGGTGGCTTTTTCCGAGCAACAGGGAAGCTGCTACAGCCCAAGGCTTTCTTAGGATAAAATGATTTAAGCACCTCTCCGGCATCCTGCTGATCTTTCGGAGAGGGAGAGCCCGATAGCTGAGACTCCTTGGGATGATAATTGTGGTGTATTTGCAGAATCAAAGGTTTCCCCTTGGAGCGGAGCCAGCAAGCTTTGGGAAGAAGAATGGATCCGATACAAAGGGTTTTTTTAAAAGCCCATTAAGTCGCCTAGGGGCTGAGCTCACGTTCCCACCGCCTCGGCAGTCGGTGCCAGGGGAGCGAGGTTTCGTTCCCATCGTCTCAGTCCAAGTGGGAAAGTTCTTCTTCCCCCCTCCTCTCCTTCCCAGGTCTGCACGGGGAGGGGAATCGCCCCAGGGTCTGGGGGCAGACCCTGACTGCAGCCCCGCAGGGAGCTGTGGGGGCTGTCACCTCCCACCTCCTGCACAGCAAACGCCCGGCCAGCTGCGGGGAGGTTGGAGCCAGGAGCCCGGGGCTGCTGTGATACCCACGGCTGGGAGCTGCGGGAGACGCGTGAGACCTGGCGTGTATTTGAGCCCTGAAACCTGTAACCTATGCTCATCATTTATGTTGTCCCTTATACATAAGCCAGGCATCTGGCAGGTGTAAAAATGCTCCCAAGACCTGATCTCACCCCCACCTTGCTACAGGTCAAAAAGGGAAGAGCCATGAACAGACCAGGCTTGCTGCCGGAGCTGGGGGCTCTTCTCCAAGACAAGTGCGTGTCCTGAATGTAATCTCTGGAGGGACTGAGGTGTTTCAGAGATGGCGGAAAAGGCTGAGCTATGCACGCCCATCCCCTCCTAGTGAAACTGCCTTGGAGGATGCTTCGGGCAGTCCTCTCCATTCCGGCCCCTCTGGGCTGGCTCTGTCCTGTGCCTGAGTCAGCATCCCATTCCTAGCACAACCATTTGTCTCCCCGGATTTGGCCTGTAACTTAAACAGCCTGATAGTCCTGTCACCATTTCTCTCCGTCAGGGCTTCTAGAGACAACAACCAGCTCCAGGAGTCAGCTCTTACTCATGCCGCCCCCGTGGAAAATATAAGAATGGGGTTAGTAATCCAGCTGTGACTAAGGAGACTGCAACTGGGGAGGTCCCCCTTGCTGTTGGTGTGACTGTGATTTCCCTCTCTGCCAGCTTGGCAACACCCTTGTGTCACCAGCGATTCGAGGTGGGGGGGGCATGGCCAGGGTCCATCCAGCTCGCCGGGGCAGATGGTGCCGGGAGGCTCCTACTGCCCCCAGACCTCTACCGCATGGCAGAGCTCTGCCAGGGGCTCCTTCTGTGCTGGGGAGGGGGTGCTGTCCCAAGGCTGGAATCTGAGTTTGAGACCTCCGAGCAGCCCCAGCCATGGACAGTTTTTAAATACTGAAGACATCAGTCCTGCCAGGATATCATCCTGGACCTGAAGTTATTGCAAGGTGGATGGAGGAGGAAAGGTTTGTGTACTTGGGCAATCAGGGAAAAGGCTGAGCAGAGGAAAGAGAAAAGCTTTCCTGTGGTATCCAACCCCGTGCGCAGCCAGGAAAACTTTCCAGTAGGGCTATTCCTGCGGGTGCAGCCCGGAGCAGCCAGAGGTAGCTGTAATACCTCTCCTTCCCCATTGCAAACATCCCTCCCAGCACAGTGGCTCTGACGAGCTGATGAAGTCAGAGCAGCGCAGAGACCCTGGAGTGGAGCAGCATCTGGGTACCATGGAAAAAGGCATGTGAGCCCGTGAAAGTCCTCCTGGCAGAGAAACTGCAACTGGAAAGCAACTACAAGCCCTCCAGGGAAAACCCATAAGCAAATTTACCCAGCCAAGAGAGATGATCTCAGGGCGCTGATGTCACCCCAGGAGTGCCCAGGGATGGAGCAGGGAGGCTGGACTAGTCCTGTGCCCGCTCCATCCATGCAGGATGCCTGCCCTACAATCTCTCAACAGAGATGCGACAGGACCTGCTGCTCCACTCACTTGTAACATCATTGTTCCACTCTTGTATCAGATCTGCCCTGAATCCTGCTTATTAGAAAGAAGTCCAGTATGAGGACCTGAAAGAGCCACACTGATGGTTTGAAAAATACTGGGAGCGCGTACGTCCAGTAACAGAGCTGTCAGGAATGGGAGAAAATTCCCTGCCTGTCCTGGTCGCTGAGTCTTCACATTCCAGCCCCTGTGCTGGGAGGAACAAAACCTCTTAGCTCTGCACTTACTGGAGACAGGAGGCACAAACTTGAAGTCATCTGGAGTCAGGCACTGTAAAAATTTAATGACGCAGGACAAATCAGGGTGACCAAAATAGCGAGCAAGGCAGAGATGGTCTTGTGATTTAATGCACTCAGCCAGGACTCGGGGTATCTGGGAGCAGTTCCCAGGTCGACTGCAGGCTCCACGTGTCACCTTGGCTGAGTCACTAGGGACAAACACTGCCAAAACTTGGCTTAGGCATCTTGCAAAAGATAGGTGCTTAGAAGACTGAAAGGTATCAAAAACCAAGAGGATTAAGATATTTCAAATGCAGCTAGGCCCTTGATGAGGGCTCCTAATTCCCGTCGGATAAGCTCCTCTCCCTAACGGATGGTGGAATTGGGCTGAGACCCACCTGGTGACCTGGTGGTTAACTGTTTTATGCTCCATTAAGAGGATGGAGGCTCAGCATGAGCCTAAGGTGACTTGGCACTTCCTCACTTTGTCTATGCTACAGCTCTGGAGCAAAGGACGCTCTACTGATAAGGCAACAGCCTCACTTGGCTCCCTGGCTGTCACGATGAGGTGGCCTTGTAGCCCGCTCCCCCAAGCAATGGGGCCAGCATCTGGCCAGGCCACTTGCACCTCCCAATTTGCACTTCTTGCAAAGCCTTAATCTGAGGTTTTAAATGGGATTTGAGCGATGCCCTGGCTTTTTGCTGGCCCATCTGCAAAGGCAATAAATTTGACCCCTGCTAGATGTGAACAAATAAAGCAGCTATCCCTATAGGCTGTGTATGCACGCATCCCTGTTAAACCCTTCTCTGACAGCCTGAGCAACAGCTGGTGTAAATCTGCAGCTGTGTCTGGGCTGGAGAAAGAGGCACTGATTTACACCCCTCTCCCACCCCTTCTCTCCTCTTCCTCCTGCTTCACCTCTTCCCTGGCCGCTACCCCTCACCTTACCTCTTTCCCTGCTCTCGGGAGATAAATAACCCTGGATGTGAGGAAGATAACGGGGCACTGAACTTTAATTCATTGAGAATTTGCTCTGTCTACCTTGAAACAGCGAGAGGTTTTTGTCTGGTACCTTCAATAGCAATTCAGTGCAAGAAAAGTCACCTCCAGGAACAGAGGGGAGAAAAAAGACATGGGCAAAGTTACAGATCCCTAATCAGGAATGACTTGTTTTCTAGCAGGGTTGAGGAGTCTAGGTGGGAAGAGATAGTGCCCTCGACTCACCTTGAGCAGCACATTTACCCCCAGACCTGGCATCTGATGCTGGCCCAAGGCTGTGAATGAAGCCTGGCACCGGCAGGAGGACCCGGGGAGGAGGATTCACCCTTGGCTTCATGAGCAGTCAGGAGCTGTGTGGCAGGAGCCTGCCGAAGACAGGCCAGGCATAAGCAAGATGATCCAAACCAGGGCATGGCCACACGCGCAGCATCTCACAGGAGACAGCGGGAGGATGGATGGCGAGGAAAGCACGACGCGCTTCTGGTGGCTGCAGAGAGCAGAGGATAGAGGAGGAAGGCAACCGCAGGAGCTGCAGAAAGGCTCAGGGTGAAAGAACCTGGCCAAGGCACTGAGATTATTAATGGCTTCCTACACCCCCAGCATGCCTCCAAGTGCTTTATGTCTCGCTGCCACTCGTCCGAGTCAAACATTCCCCGCAGGGCACAGTGGTTTGTGCAGGGGAAGCAGCAGGCAGAGTCTCTGCTCTTCCAGCATCTCCCAGCAGAGAGTGAGCTCGGACAGGGCAGGTCTGGAGGAAGACCTCAACTAGAGGCGCTAGCTGTTTGCAAGAAGCCTCACAAACTGCTGTCTAATTATTTCTTACATTTTACCCTTCTCTGGAAAAGAAGTTGGTTGCTTGGGCTAATTATCCCCACCTCCACCAAGGTACAACTCCCTTGTACGCCGTAAAGCATTTATGTGCATGTGATTAAATGCCATTGAAGCGAACGAGAATTTGCTTACAAGCAAATTACAAATTCCTTACAAGCTTAAGGACTTTGCAGAATCAGGGCCTAAATCCACTGTGTCTCTGCTAACGCTCCCAGCCAACACAGGCATGGCTGAGTCCTGCCTTGGGAATGCATTTATTTTCCCTTTTGAGGCTACGAAACATTACGCCGAAGCTTCGCCTCCCCCTGCCAGCTGCCGGGAGCTGATGTGAATCCTGGGGCGAGATTGGGCTCGGCGCTGTTAGAGATAATGCCGGCTTAGGGTGCGGTTTGTTTTCAAGCAGAACCTCCCAGCTCAGATACAGAGCCGCAAAAGGTCCTCTACATACTCTAAAAGCCTCATATCAAAGAGAGCAAAAAGCATAACACTGTCTCCTACCTTTGAGCTAAAACCATCCCTGATTGCAGTTGATGGAAATCTTCCCGTAAGCTCCAGCGGAGCAGGATGGTGGTAGCAGCTCAGAGTGTGGTTTTGTTCGTTTGGCGCAAGTCTTCAGCTTAGACCAAAACAACAATTAAATAAAAGCTACGGCCCATTTTTCTGCTGAGCAGATAATCTGTGCAACATGAAAGACTGTAACGTTAAAAAAAGAGGGCTTTTTTCTTCCAAAATCAATTTTATTTAATTTTTGTAAGGGGATGGGTTCCATATTCCATTACTTTCAGCTGAATCAAGAGTGTCCTTTCAAGTTTCACTGGAGCAGACACATAAAAACTCTCCCCCAGGGATAAGACAGTATTGATCTCACATGGATTGAGCTCAGAGAACATTTATAGAGTCTAGTGCTAGTGAGCAGCTAACGATGAACAATACCAAGTATATTCTTACAGATTTAGAACAAGAAACCCATTTTCTTTCCCTTGGCTCAGAAAAAATTCTGATTTAGTTTTGGATCTGATGAACAAACCCTATCAAAAACCTCCTGTTACAAGGCATTATAGGGATTATTCTCCAGGCAGACTTGGTACCCATGTTCTCCCCTTCTCAGGGCTGGATGCTCATCTGTCTTACACGATGACTATTGCGTGTGTCCTACTTAGCCAGAGAGACTCAGGGCAGCTGGTTATTGGGCTTTCCTGTCTGAATGTAGGAGCTTAATTTAATAGGCGGCTGTTGGAAAAACAAGCAGGAAAGCAACACAATGGACTTGATAAGCAGCCTCCAAACAAGCTCCAAGGAGGCAATTACAAGAAAATGGCTGAGCTGTTTCGATGAGGAAGATGCACTTCCAGATGCCAACCCTTATGCAGCTGCTTGCCCAGGCTGGGAGCCTCCGGATCCCTACATGGTTACCTACATGGTTAACCTACATGGTTAACGAATGTCCTTGAGGAGAGGAGTGAGAAGGGGAATCCTGGGAAGACATTTTGTGGAGTAAAAAAGATGAATGCAAGAACATAAGAAAAGCGGTGCTGGGTTGGATGCAGGGACCATCCTACCCAGAATCCTCTCTCTCCCGTAGCCAACGGTGCATGATAAGCCAAGGGTATGAGAAGTGAACAGGGATATTTCCCTGTAAACTCTCCACGCCTGCAGCAGGTTGCAGCTCCAGGACTTCCTGAGCCCGAGGTTTGTATAGAAATACTGTACTGAATAGTCCCTGCCTAGCCAGTTACCTAGGTGAAAAATGCTCCATATCTTTGATCATTAGTTCTTTGGTGAGAACAGAGACCAGAACTGCTCACAGTATTCAAAAGGAGAGCAAAGCAGGAATTGGTACAGTAGTTTTTCCTCTTTCCTCATTAACTCCTACCTGCCTATTTGCTTTCTTGACTGCTGCTCAGCAATGAGTTGATGCTTCCATCAAATTTCCCATTATAACCCAAGGATCCTGTTCCTGTGGGGTGACGGTCAGTTCAGAGCCCATCACTGTGTGCATGACGTTAGGAGTGCTTCCTCTGAGGCTCATCACTGACGTTTATCCCCACTTAATTTCATCTGTCTTTTTATCACTGAGTGTCCTGAGGTCCTTCTGCGGTTTGCTGCCATTGGCCTTTCCAAGGAGCTCGATGTCACTAGCAACCATTGCCGCCTCCCCACCTGCCCCCACTTCCACATTGCTGATGAAGACGCTGAGCAGCACAGACCCCTGCACAAATCTCCACCAAATTCCCCTGGGCATCCCTTCACTGCAGAGACTGACCATCCCTGTCAGGCCTTTGTGGTTTCTGTCTTTAAACCACTTAATTTTTCATGGCTCCTTACTCTCCTCAAGAGCCTTAGATGAAGGATTTTGTCAGAGCCTTTAAGAAATCCATATCTATTACATCCATTAGATCTCTGTTGTCCACCAAATCTTTGGCTCCATCCAAGGACTGCGGTAGATTTTGTGACTTATAATTTCTCTCACCAAAAGCTGTGCTGGCCCTTCCCCAGTACACTTAGAGATATGCTTAGCCTTGTGTCCTACAAGTTTCACAGCACTATTGCTGGGCTTACTGCTCCCAAAAACCTGCCCTTGACACCTTTTACCCCCAAACCGCCTCCGTGATTGCCACCTCCCATTGCTCCAACAACAAGGTAACATTAAGAGAGCACTTGCACGCAACGATGAGTACATTTGCCATTTGCATCTTGGGTCCCTGCAGTACCCCTGTGCAAAAACCAGCTGCTCGTGGCAGTCTGTAATTATTTCTTTTGCCAGTGTGATCTGTGAGCCCTTTTTCTGGTACTTCAGCTTGAGATGAAGCCTCCAACGTGTTCCTCTGCAAAGAAGGGTCCCAGCATTGGGAACCTCCCATTACCATGACCCGGATGGGACACCTCATGGCTCACACCGCACTAGAACAGGAATTACAGTAGTGTGTCTCTTGCTGCGGGCTGGCACAGCCACAGCGACAGGTTCTGGGGAATCTCCATCAGTTTACATCTTCTCGTGTTTCTGGTGAATGGTTAAGTCCTTGGTAAGACAAGCATATCTATAGAAAGGTGCCGACGGTTTCAGAAGGGGTTATTTCAGTTTTCGGAGTGTTGACTAGTTTCCAGGAAGGAGCAGGATGGATTCCCTGCTGAAAGATTCATTCTCAGGATGGCAGCTTAATGGCTGGTGGTTGCTTGCCAAAGGCTAGGCTGTAAGAGCGATTTAAAAAAGCTTAGAGATGAAGCCAGCCCAGTAACAGGGAATTGGGATGACTTTGAAATTCACAACCAATAAAGTGAAATAGTTTTTTCCCTGGCAAGTCACATCAATCCTGCGGAGGTCATTGCTACAGGAGACCAGAAGAGGTTAGAAAAAGGACTGGGTGTGGTGAGGAGAAAATCCACTTTATGGAATTGTGGCTTTGTTGAGATAACATATACCTTCTTGCCTTAAAACCAAAAAAGTCCAGCTGACGTCTTAACAAATTTCTCTAATGGG
Organism: Himantopus leucocephalus; assembly: GCA_003993805.1. Lineage (NCBI taxonomy): Eukaryota > Metazoa > Chordata > Aves > Charadriiformes > Recurvirostridae > Himantopus > Himantopus leucocephalus. The sequence continues at coordinate 61,356,742 of RSEF01000005.1, forward strand.
CATAACCATTCCTGAGACTCTTTTGCATTTTCCTCCAGGGGTGGTATAGACTGCTTGTTTGGAACATGGATTTTGGTATGAAGTGTGGAGTTTTGGACTGAAACCATATAGGATGGGTTGAAACACTATGGGTCCGACCCTGGTTTTATTTTGCAGATCGAATCCTGTGACGGCGCTTAGATGGGCAGAAAAAGCCAGTGTCAGGCCTGCAGGTCTTAACCTGTCTAGCACTTGCATGGACTCCATACATAGACAGATTTCTGTCTGTCCCTTGTACAGAAGGCCACCTAGGAGTTGCAATGGCTGTGTATAACCTATCCTGTTCTCACGTTACGTTATGTTCCATGCTTTGGTATCAACTTCCCTAAGGATGCTCTTTCTTTACTTTCCCATCATTGGCTCTTCCTTTGTGTCTGCATCAATTTGTGCGGCTCCATATGAAAAACAATCCCCGTAAATCCCTTCCAGCCTCTCAGACCTTCCCACACGGTTGTTGCTGAGAAAAAAAATCATACGAGATATAAATAGCTTGACCTCTTACCAGAAAAAAAAAAAAAAAAGTTTACTTAAGCTAAAACATTACACGCCATTAATTTGATCTAGAGTTTTGATTTGCACCAAAAAGCAACAGCTATTTCTGCATGAAGCCCACAGCCTTATCTCATGCAATGGGGTTATTCCAGTGCATGTGGAAATCCAGCTATATATCAGATTGCTGCTCTGATTTACGTGAAATGGGAACCCCTGGAAAATTGATTTCTCAACTCCAAGCTGACAAGCGGAGAACGTTGTAGCTTGGGAGAACTTTCTCAGGCAGCTGGGACGCTGATCCTGCGTGTCCGCCATCACCCACGTCGCCAGCGGGATGAAACTTTATCTTCATTGCTCCTCTGGGTGGGAGCGGGACCTTCCCCCCGCAGTGCTCCTGTCCCACCTCCAGGAGGTGGCTTGGGGCTCCCCGGCGGCACGAGCCAAGGCGGGAGGCCCGCACCGTGCCCCCCGCTCCGCCCACGGCCGCGCCACCCCTCGCTCTGGACACGGGCGCCGCCGCCCCCCCCCCCCCCCCCCCCCCCCCCCGCCCCCCCCCCCCCCNCTGCCGCCTCCTTCACTACAACTCCCGGCGGCGCCGGCGGGAAGTGGGAGGGGAGGGGAGAGGGGCGTGGCGGTGGGGGGATGACGTCAGCGCGCGGGGCGGGGCCAAGCCGCGCGGGCGGGGCGTGGCGGCCGCGGCCCATTGTGGGCTGGGGCCGGGCGGGCTCCGCGCCGCGCAGCCCAGCGCCGCGCCGGCAGGTACGGCCGTCCGCCTCCGCGGGGTGAGTCCGCCGCGCCCGGGCCGCCGCTCGCCCCTCTTCCCCTTTCGGCTGCGGGGTGTTT
>RSEF01000005.1:61358215-61414430 GCA_003993805.1 Himantopus leucocephalus
TGGATGTAAGTGGCTGTAAATCTGTTTGTGTAAAACACTCTCTCCGGTGGCTGCCCGGCACCCTTCGTGCTCCCATTCCTTCATGCTGCTGCCTCTGGAAACCACAGCACCTTCTCGCCTGAGCCAGAGCTGAGGACAGGGGAGACGCGCCTGGAAGGTGGACACCCTCGCCGTGCCCTGCTTTCGCAGAAATGGCATGTAAAGGACACTTCATTCGCTGAGGCTTTCTCCCCTGTGCCCCCAAGGCGCTAGACATGTCGTGGCTGCAGCTGTGTGCCCAGCGCGGGGAAGAGAGGCTGCGCTCTGCCTTAATATCAGGTTAAGCCTTTCGGATGCAGGGTGATTTTCAGCTGCCCTGTTTTGCTTGGCATCGTTCTCCTTGCATATCCCGTGCATGACTTTCAGCTGCTGTTCCTCCCCCGAGGGACGCTCGCCCAGCTTGCTCGTGGTGTTGGAGCTCCTCCAGCTGCAACGGAGAAGAGCAGCCCCGTGGTGATGCCGCCTTGGGTTTTCTTCCGCTGTCGGGTTCTGTGGTCAAGCACGGGGCTTCTCCCATCCCTGTTTCTCAGCCTCCACGTGTAGGAGTCGGCAGGGTTAAGGCTGTCGGGAGCCTGGGTGTTGCTCGGAGCTGCCAGGCAAGCATCAGGCAGGAGAAAAGCTGAACTTGCAAATCTGTTCCTGGGCGCTCCGGTAAGTCACGCCAAGGACTGTTTGAACTGCACTAATCCCCGGTGCCTCTGGAGCAACCTTGTTTACAAGAGCCGGCGCTTCAAATGGGTGTCCTGACAGATATTTTACGTAAGCCATTTGCTTACCAAAGCTCCCTGGGTACGAGAGGTTGGTTTTGAGACCTTGGCCCACGTGCTGCCTCTTCACCCCAGTGTTTTGGAGGCATACTGCAGAGAGGCTGGAGGCTTTTTGGGGATAACTCGCATCCATTTATAAACTCCAGCTCCTTTTATCTTCTGCGGACAGTGCTGCCTGGCAAATTGCATGTGAAATAGCTGGTGGCTCTGGAGCCATGAGAAATCTCTACCTATCACACGGAGCAAAAAGATGTCAAGGAAAATTTTTGGAGCATGCTAAATATTGTAATCCCTACAGTCAGTTTGCTTTTGGGTATGGAGCTGGAAATGAGTCTTTATGCTCATCGTTTTCTCAGGTTTACTTTTGTATTAAATGCTGCTCTTCCACTCACAGAGTTGAACAGCATTTGCCATTTCTTAAGTGATGCAGCGGTGGTCGTAGTTGTGTTCAGACTGCAGTGACGTGTGATGGTCTGTGATTTGGGTTACACAGTCATGAAATTGTGCCATTGCCTCAATTGGCACGCCAGGACTTCCCTTTAATCCATAAAATACAGTGTCTCCCTGGCTTTTCAAGCCATCCCATAGCATGAAGGGAAAAAAAAAGTACAAAGGGACTTTAACCTCAAAATACACAGCAGATGGATTTCCAAAGGATCGCTTGTAGTTGCATCAGAGGAAGCTCTGTTGGCTTTGCACGGGGGATGAGGCTGAACTGGGTGAGAGACGCGTGAGACAGTGGTGATGATGTGTCTCACAGCTGTAGCTGGGTTGCCTCATGTCCGCATTTTCTTCCCTTTGCCTCATGTTTTGGACTACGTCTTTCATTTTGGTGGGAGTCAGAGGCAAGACTGTGTCTTTGGGGTCTGGCGCCCCCAGTATGCCGTGGGGTGTTGGAGCAATTCAAGAGGAACCCATCCCTGGGGACACCAAGATCTGGGCTCCAGCTACAGCAATGGGCTGTTACAGTATGTCCTGAGATGCGTGTTCTTGCTGTGGGAAACTGACTTTTTGGGCAACACGGGGAGACGGGAGAAAAACCCGTGAAAAATGGGTGCTCATTTTTCCAGGGGGGGGAAAAGCCAAACAAAACATATCCAACAGTCGCTGTGTCAGATAACGTCATGGGGATGGCTGTACTTGGTGCTGCTAATTACAGCTTCTTTTGCTGCTGAAAGTAAAAGTTCGAATCTGTTCACTCTGGGGTTCCCACGGCAGCTTTTTGGGATGGCACCAGCCCCACATCTCCGTGCCTGGCAGCGCTTGTCCAAGGCCAGGGACAGGGCTGCTTTTTGCCTATGCCAAGCTTTGGATTTGCGTGCACCCGTTCTGGTTGAGGAACGTCTTGGAAAAACACCTCTCTGATTCTCTGCCCTATAGCGAACCCGCCTGCTGCAAAAGGCTCTTGCAAAGATGCTCTGGAGCTTGAGGGGTGTTGCTGCAAAGGTCTAAAACAGATGACCACTGTCCTTTCTAGTGCTGATCGTGCTTTTGTCTCTGTCCTGCCAGAGGACTGGCAGCTCTGCTCTCCCTTGGGTGCAGCGCTTCCCACCGAGCAGAATTGGCTCAGATTCGGGAAAATAAGCAGACCTGCTATGCCGGAGCTGGGAGTCCCGAGCTGTTGCACAAGAGGACAAGGTTGTAACCAAACGGCACGTTCATCACCTCTCTACCTGTGCCGCTGCTGCAGCTGGTTCTGCAGCCCTGGAATTGCATTGCTGTCTCATTTATAATATGCCGCGCTTGGTGTACAGCTTTATATTCTTGTTTCTAAATTCTTGCGTACCTGCAAGAGGGGAAATTATCGCTAACCTTTCCATTTTGCACGTGGTTTTGTTTGTGTTCGGAGTTCCGCGTTAGGAAAGCTTGCGGGATGCTGCTGTTGGGGATGTGGCGTTGGTGAGCCTGTGCCGCACAGCTGGGCAGAGGAGCAGGGTGGTCTCTTACCTGCGTTTGTGGGATGCTCGGTGCTTTCCCAGTGCCAGCTCCAGGTCGTGCAGTGCCCAACACAGATGGATGTTAACAGCTTGCCAGTGCTGGTCTAACCCCAAGCCTATTAAAAGTCCACAGGACCGAGTCTTCCCCCTTCCTCCTCCTGCTTCCTCCCCCTCCCTCACTTTTCAACACCAGGTTTTTGAATAAATCATCTAGGATGTGATCACACAGGAAACTCGCAATTTTTTTCTTTCTTTTTTACAGCTAAGTTAGGAAGTTAATTCAGCTCTCCAGGGTTTCAGTCCTGTGCTTTTGAATCATGAGGTTCTTCATCCTCTCTACTCCGTCACTTGTGACGTGACGTCTTCTCAGCCACATAAGCTTTTCCCCTGCCCACAGAAACAATAGCTGCTGGAAAAGCCCTTCAAGAACCTGAAACGGATGGGGATTGCCTGTGGAAAATGCAGATTTGATCTATGTTAGGTCTTTTTGTCGTTATTTTGTTTACCACTTGGTTATCCTTTTCCTTCAAAGAAAAGCAAAGCCCTTGTTCTTGCAGAATTCATTGCTTCTGATGTGTTACTCGCTGGAAGTAACATGCTCAAAATACTGCATTCCTTTGTGCATCTTTTCTTTATTTTCTTTTTCTTTGTCGGTGGGAGCTTAGGGAGTATAATGGGCAGATTAGCAACTGTATTTGTGGAGTAACCCATCTTTGTGCAGGTCTGGCTAGAAACCAATTAAGCTTGTCTTGATCTCTAAATGAGATTTTCTTCGAACGCCTTACCCAACTGCCTTTTGCATCTGTTAATAGCGCGGTGGGATGAAAATAGCTGAACATGTAAAGATCGCGTGTTGGATAAATAGAGAGGCGTTGGTTGCGGGGAGGTTCCCCGGCATGCGTGCGAGCCGCTGCCTCTTTGTGCAGTGGTTGCATAGTGCCGGTTCTTGAAATCTGGGATTAGGTATATTTGGCTTCTAGTGTGCAAACCTCTGCGGTAGCGTGCCTGACGCGGGGTCGGAGGCAGAGCTGCTGAATAAATAGGGAACATCCCGTGGACTTCATTAATATGCCGGTCCTCATCCCTGTAACATCCCTGGAGGGAGACCAGGGTGCGTTCGGGAGCTCCTGGTGACTCTGAGCTGTGGGTCCCCCGAAGTGCCTTGGCCTGGGCTTATGCCCCGTGGACCTGGGCTGCTATTTAAACTGGGAAAAGCCTCCAGCTTTCTGGCGGGGCACATTGTATTGCTGGGCTGGGGGACTCTGCCTGGGTGGTGGTTGCTGCTGCTGCGATGAAAACTGCTCCGGGAATGGCGCTTCAGTGCGGTGTTTTTGAAGAGAACTGACTAAATAAAGATGCCTTTAATAAACCGTGCCTTCAGGGAACCCCTCTATCTCTGTCCCAGACTGTTTCTGCGTCAAGATAAGATTGCAGAGCAGCTGGCTTTGTGCTCTGCTTTGGGAGGTGTAGGTGGGGGAAGGGCGCTGGGATTTCTTTTAGGGTGCAGACATTCATTACGATCACCTTTATTTGCAAAGTAGCTGCAGACAAGCAAGGCACAGCCTAATATCTTCTTCCCTGGCTTTTGCCTGGGCTTCTCTGCTGTGGCCAAACAGTGAGGAGAGTGATCTCAAGGGAAGGAGGGAAAGAAAACACTGGGCGAACTGTGTGCGGGCTTGGCCGGCGGTGGGTTATGGGGTGTTGGTGGTGGGATCACGATGTTGGGCTTGTGCAAGGACTTAGCTGCTGCAGATGAGCCAAATTGTGGAGCTAGGAGGAATAAATCCATGCGAGGCGTGGTCGATGGCAGACGGGAGCTCCTGGCGTAAGCAGCCTCAGCTAATTTAATCTGCGGTGGACCCGATCTGCTTTGTCTTCTAGTTGAGTTAAATATACCCTTCGAGTTGTGGTTACGGAGGCTAACTCCAATTTTGATTATGCAAAACGCGCTAACGCGCGATGCAGCTGGCTGCCTCCGAACGGAGTTGGGAGGAGAGCAGGATGGGGCATCCCATGGCCAAGACCCTCATTGCGCTCTCCTGCTAACTTGTATCTGGGCCGCGGCCAAGGTGCAGGACGTTTGACAGGAACCTGCCTGAAGATCTCTAGCTCAGGTTTTTGGGCAATGCAGATTTGAGAAGCACTAGTTCTTGCAGTGTAGCCATAAGCTTTTCATTGTCTGACAGGTTTTAAAGTTTAGTGGATGTGCTGCAGCTACCTGGGGATGGCTGGTGGCTTCTGGACGGAGAAAAGGGCCCTTCCCATCCTTGCAGAATTCCCAGAGGCAGCAGTTCAGTATTTCTGGATGCAAAGGAATAAAAAGCCATTGGTCAGCTTGAGCAGCGGTTGGAAGAAGTTTTCGTCTTGGAAGGCAAAAGGGAAATTAAATGCCAGTGGGGAAATGTAATGTATTAGTCCAAAGGTGCCACCGGGGAATTTATGTGCCTGGGATTAAGATCAGCAAGTTGTGGCTGCGTATGTGCTGGGGGCCACCCGTTTGCACCCCGGTTGGTCTCTGTTGGTGCTCTGCCAGAGCTGCTGGGTGTGTCTCTGGTTGCTTTATCTCCCGAGGCTTTTCTTGTGTGACAGCGTCTCGGATTCTTCTGTGTTTGGTCCCACAAGAGTCCTCGAAAGACCAAATAGTCACAATGGGTAAAAAGCGCTGCAACATCTTGGTCTAGTGGGAGGTGTCCCTGCCCATGGCAGGGTGTTGGAACTAGATGATCTTCAAGGTCCCTTCCAACCCAAACCATTCTATGATCTTCTCTGGGATGCCGACCTCAAAGCCAAGAGTTGCTTTATCTTTTCAGCCTTCTCTATCGCAGACTTCAAAACAGCCAAGAAAGCAGCTCATCAGGAGAGCTTTAATGAAATGTGACTTCAGGATGTCCAATATTGGCAACGTCTGAGTTAAATACCTGGTGACGGTCTTGCAAGTGACTTGTGCCAGGACTTGCTATAGGCTGGTAACCCGCGATTTGCCATTTGCTTATCTGCAGTATGTGNACAAGTGACTTGTGCCAGGACTTGCTGTAGGCTGGCAACCCGCGATTTGCCATTTGCTTATCTGCAGTGTGTGACCGGCTTATCCTTGAGCAGCTGGATTTAACCCCCTTATCCACCTGTGTGTTGGCAGCGTAGCGTGGTGTGCCGTGCCAGCCCACCATGCTATCCCGCTCCTCCACCCCGGCGAGCCGGGAGGAGCCCGGATGGCTGCATCACTGGCTGGAGGTGGGGGCTTCCAGGGGAAATGGNATGTTGGCAGCGTGGCGTGGTGTGCCGTGCCAGCCCACCGTGCTATCCCGCTCCTCCACCCCGGCGAGCCAGGAGGAGCCCGGATGGCTGCATCACTGGCTGGAGGTGGGGGCTTCCAGGGGAAATGGGTGTTTGTACTCTGTGTGATGACTGATTGCTTCTGTTATTTTAAAAAAACAAACCAACAACATCCTGGAGAGGGATAATTAAGCTGATTGTTTAAGTGAATGAGTTTCCCTTTAATTAAAAAAAACCAAAAAAATACATATATGTGTATCGTCATGGTACCTAAAAGCATGAGCCACTGACCTGCTTTATCCCTGATCTGGCTTACAGATGGAGAGGGGAGGCAAATTTTAGATAAAAGCAGGGCGAAATCAGCTTTACCCTTGAAAAATCAACTCCTTGGCTTCTGTGGCAATGCCTGTTTAGCTAGCTGAGAAAAGCAGAGGTCTGCTTTCCCAGGGCAGGGCGGTTTGTGCTTTCCCGGTGTCTCAGGAGCAGAGGAGCACTCATACAGTCAAAAGAAGGTCCCGTGGGAAGGGTGAAAGCTGCAGCGGCCGGTGGCACATCCTCAGCCCTCTGCCCCTTCATCCCCACAGCGTTTGCTGGGCTCGGCTCCAGCCCCGCGCTCTGCCTTTCCTCTTTGCCATTTTAAATGATTTCCAGTGAGTGAAGAAGTGGGTGATTGCTGGTTGCATATTCCTGCGTGGCACTGACTTCACAGGTGTATTTGAGCCTGTGCTGTATTGCTCTGGGTGTGCCTGGGCAGCAGCTGCAGGGAAGCGCACAGTGCTCGAGGATGCTCACGGGTCTCATCTGGGTACCAGCCGTGCCATGGCGAGAGTGCAGAGCTCGTTTTAGGGCTGTGGCGGAGAGCTGTGGTCCCCGAAGGCTGCTGTGCCTGGCCTCAAAGTTACTCACCATGAGGGTGATTTCTGAGACGACGCAACCAGAAAGTGCTTGGACATGGCAGCCGGGGATGTAAGGACCTGCACAAAGCACACGTGCCAGCTTGCTCTCCCTCTCACCCGAGCTGGGAAGGGCTGACAGGGCTTGCAGCTTTCCCATCCCTGGGCTCTGTGGTGTTATTTATTGTGTCCCCAAAAGCTGTGAGCAGCTGCTGGTGCCCTCCATTTCGATCACCTGCACTTGTGTCGGATGCTCCCCGGTGCTGTGCACAGCCCATCTGCTGCAAGGGGATGATTGCAGGCGTCCCAGGCTGCTGCGGTGACACAAATCCATTGATATTTTTAATCCTCACCATGTGAAGGAGCTGTTTTCTCCCCAAATAGCAGGGTGGGGGCAGGTGGTCCATCCAGCGTGGCAATTCCCGGTCCTCAAGCCAGAAGGATGCTGCAGAGCTGTGCCCTGAGGCTGGGAGGAGGAGAGGGGTGGTGTCACGCCGGGGATGCGAAACCCATTAGTGTTTTATTCTGCAAAGCCAATGCACGTGGGAATGGCAACCACCCCCCCTCGCCTCAATGTCAAGTTAAGTGATTACATGTGACGAGACATGTTTGTTTATCAAAATACTAATCGGTGCCAGGGGGATGGGGTGTGTTTTGGGGAGCGGGCGAGGCGGCATGGCAGGGCGTGGGTAACTGCGAGCGATGGGGACTGCAAACACAGCTGTGTGTGCCTGATACCTTGAACTCACCGCCACTGGGAGTCCCTGCCTCAGATCGCTGCCAGAGATGTGGTACCTTTTATTAATCTGCAGAGATAATTGTAGTTTTGATGTTACCAGCGGGGGAGTTCGCATGAGGCAGAGGCGTTCCTGGAAGACCTCAGCAGGTACCATCCAGGAGGCATCCAACGTGACTCAGCGTCTTCACTCATGTTACTTTAAAGTAGGGCTCAAATTGGTGCCGATTTTAAAAACTAGGAGGCCATTTGAGGATGGGAATGCTGGGAAGTGATCCCAGAAGGTGATTTGGAGCTGTGGAAAGCGGTTTGAGCCGTGATCAGCTGCCAAAAGGTGGTTTGGGAGCAGGGCAGCTGCTGAGCCTGCGGTGGAAGGGTAGCGCATGGCCCTGCCCTCGGCGTTGGACTGAGCTGGTTTCACCGATGAGGGTGCGGGGAAGTGCCACACATGCATAAAAGCTAGGGAAATGCTTCACGGTGGGGAAATGTGAGCGCTTCTCTCACCTTTTTGTCAAAAAGCTAAAAAAAGTGAGTATATATTGCTTTATTAGGGGGGGCGGTGGTGGGCATCCAGTGGCACTTCAGTCCAGCAAACAGGCCCCACCTAGAAGCTGAAGCCGAATGTGTGCACTCCAGAGCGTGGCACCGGTACATCTGGATATTTAGTTATTTTTGAGCTGCCTTTAACTACTGGAACAAAAACTCACAGAAAACGGTCTCATCCTCATCTCGGCATCCTGGGTCCGGACCACTGTTAGCCCTGAGAGTGGGACTGAGCTTGATGAAAGTGCATTCAGCCCTCAGTATTGAGAGAAGCGGGTAAGATTAACAAGCTGCGATGCTTGGGTGTCCCGTACTCCAGGAGAAATCTTTCAGACCAGACAATTCTAATGGGGCTTCACAGGAGGATGATGCAGAGGAGGTCAGAGTGGATCTCTGCCATGTCTAACCTGGTCGCCAGCTCCCTGACCCACAGCAGCAGACCCATTCAGAGGAGTGGTGCGTGGGATGCCATCAGCAGCAGCAGCATCTGCCTTCAGACCCCGCATCCCACCCTGCCCAGCAGCCATAGCCCTACATGAGCCAAGAAGCAGGTGTGGATGGAACCTCTGCGGATGCAAAGCAGATGCCGAAGAGCATTTTTACCTACTTGCTTGCAAAAATCATCCATCTGGTCTGCCTGCTGTGGGGCAGAGAGGTGGGGACCAGGTGAGACATGGCCCAGATCTGTGCTGGCCTCTGCATTGTCCTCCTCTAGCTCTGTGAAGCTGAATTAGAAGTGACTGCTCCAAAAGAGTGGTTTCTCCTGGAGTGTGGGACTGCAGCCTCTCATTGCTGAGGTTAGCCTTTATTTTGTCTTGTCCTGTTGATCTGAATGGAGTAATTTATAAGGACATTTTCCATGAATCAATAAATCCATGCTTGCTGCTGTGCCTGGGAGGTTTAATTTGCTCTAGATACTGCGCCGAGTATCTCTGTCCTGAATCGCACTGCAAAGTCCTGCTCTTTGGGAGAGGATGGGGATACAGCTGGATCCCCTTGGAACATGCTGTGGGCGGCTGATGGTGCCAGGTCTGTCTTAATTGTGCATTTCCCAACTAAAGAGGTTAGGGAGGGTGTGAGTGCAATAGTTTCTCTAGGAATTTGTGTGAAGCTTGAGGAATCTGTCCCTTGTGCCGAGGAATTCCTGATGTTAAAGGGCTTGGGGAAAGTGAAGCCCAAAATTAAAGGAGGGGAAAGAGTGTTGGCCTTTGGGAGGTAGACTGCGGTGTGGAAATCTCAGTTGCAGATAGGTTTCCCTTGCAGATAGCTGCATGATGTTTCCTGTTGAGAGGAATTGGAAAATTCCTGTTGCACCATGCCACCTCCCCTTCCAAACACTGCTTTTGTGAGCCAGGGAACACACATCTTCTGAAAGTGATGCACATGTGCTGAAGAAGCCCACCCCGGGATCTACCTGAAAAAAGAGGGTTCAAAAACACAGCCTTTCTACACACAGAGAAGTCAAAGATAACCCTGAGATCCCCAATCCCGAGCTTGTTTTCCTTCCTTTGTCTGAGCACTGTGGTCTGGTGGTGCTGGAGTATCGGCCATGGGTGGCTTCATCCTTTTGCCAAGCCCCCGGAGGGGAGCTTGCTTTCTGCTGTGGATCGTGGGTTTGGGCTAGTTTCTGACTTGTTCTTGTGGCACAATGGGTGTTTTGGGGACCTCTGAGCTGATGGGGCATGGACTGGGGTCAGTCGTCCCTGTGGGCACCCAGAGCCCACCTCTCCATCCCATTCCACCTGCCCAGCTGCGCTGCTGGGAACGCTTCTGCTTCTCCTCCAGAATGGCTCTGGGACTGTTTTGCAGTTCTTGGAGGTCAGAGCTCACGCTGGGGAATCCAGAAATGTTTCCAGAGCCAAACCACGCCACGGCAAGCGGGTGTGTGCCTGGGCTCTGCTTCTCATTTCCTTCATCGCTGCAGAGAGCAGCTGAGCTGCACACGGGGTTTCGGCGGGGTGTCCCCTCTTTTGTTCCTATATATGAGAAAAGTCTGTGCATGTGTTTATGTTTTTTTTTAAAAAAATAAATGTATTTTTAACATAGCTGGCTGTGAGCTATGCTGCTCAAGACTGGTTGTCTTGGGCAAAGGAGGGATGTTGCTCGCGACTGCCTACCTGTTGCACTGGCAGCCATGTGGTGGTCCTGCTGGTCTGGTCGTGCTTGCACTAGGGGAAAAAACAAGTGTTTACAGGGAACTATCCCAAAATTGCTCAAACCCAGCTAGAAAGGCTCCCTTTGATGTGAACAGTTTTTAGAGTAAGTCTCGCAGCACCCGGTGAGACACAGTTGCTGTTATTTGTGTCACAGCCTGGCCCAAACCTTCCCACGTGTGTCCATCGTGCATTTTCCCGCGTGCTTGCTGGCATGTTGGGATAAAACCGATGCATCTTCTGGTGACAGAGCTGTATGTGGGCTTGCTGCTTGCCACGCTACTGCCCATCCTCTGGGACAACGAACGCAAGGTCAAAGCATCGTCGTGCCAACAGCAAACGAGTAGCCGTATAAAGTTGTCATTTTAAATAATTGCCAGGATGGTTTCTCCTCCCTTTTTCCCCACCTCAGTCCCCATGTTCTTCCTCGGCACCGTGTCTTTCCCCACCCACCACCCGGGGGCTGCCTGGATCTGTTCAGGATTTATGTTAAAAGGGAAATTTTATGTACGTAATTAAAATGTCGTATTGCTGGGTAGAAATGGGATTTGGTGCTTATTGCTGTGACTCTTTCTCATGCGTGAGGGTGAACTGATTGATTACTGAGGTTTGAGATTAAATATTCCCCTGAGCTCCGCTGGCATTTAATGTGGAGGGGGAGGGCACAGAGAAGGGGAAGAGGAAAACAACGGTTTTCCTTCAAGGCAAGGAGACCAGGGGAATGTCTACTGAGCACATCCCCTTGTCTTGCTCTGTGCTCCGTCTGCTGTAACGGAGGCTGCCAGCGCTGGTTTCATGGCTCCTGATAAAGCAGGTGCCTTACTCTGCATCCACGATGGTGGGTGAGCTGCTGGTGGGCTTTGCCGATTCCTCTTACCGCTGGGTCGAGCATCCCACCGTGTCCCGTCCCATCCCCGTGGCTCAGCTGCATCCTCACCTCCCTGAATCCTGGTCCCTGCTCGGGTCCCTCCAAGACTGGCAGCATGGCAGACCTGCTGTCCCCTCCTTTCTCCCTTGGAGAAAGCATGCCTTATTTATTTCTTTTCCTTACAAGAAAGTCAAAAAAATCCCCTCTCTTTGTGGTTTCGATGGGAGGGGAGGAAAAACCCTGACACGCTCCTCCTCAAGCACGCGGTAGGAGCCTCGCCGTGCTGGCGCAGGTTGGAGACACCCGCCTTCGCCCGCTTTCCTTGAAGTCTAATTTTAGCTGAAGGCGACGGGATCCCTCCGGGGTACGGCGGCGATTTCCTATCAGCCTAGACCTTAAGAAACACGCACGCAAACAAAAACAACACAGAAGCACTTAGGTTTATTTGGGTGAATTCTTTTAAAAAAGGGTGTGACTTACATTTGCGAGCAGCCCCAGTGCACACGGGCTTTGTTCTGCTGCAGTCGGGTATTTCAGGTCTTCCAGGATTTAATCAGAATAATTAGTTACTGTCTGTTTATACCTTCTGTTTTTGTTGCAGGGTTTCCAAAGGGCGTATTTATCTTCCAGAGTGCTGCCTAAGTGTCGCTTAATCGTTGAGCATCTGATTTCCTCCAAGTTATCTGTCATGCTGCTTATGTAAGTAAATTAAAAAAAAAGAAAGAGGAGGGTGGGGATGGTGATGGTGGATTCTGCTTGGGGGGGTTTGTAAGGATTTTTTCTGATTGTCACGGGTTTAATTGTGAGTTGCCTTTGGTTCCCAGCCCGTCATGCGGTGATCAGAGGACTGCGTGTTTGGATTGGCGCTTAACGACCCAGCCAGTTTAATGAGGTTGCTTTCAGCCAAGCCTTCATGTATACCCCACTAAACTGGCAAGAGCTGTATTACTCCGTGTCAGTTCAGGAGGGGAAAAAAAAAAAAGACTTTACAGAAATAAAGGCCTCTTGCTTTCGCTTGTACAGTTATGCCTTTGACTCCTTAACCCAGTGGAATCCCTTATAAAAATCACAGCTCTGCCTGGAAATAAGTTACTGCTATAAGTTTGCCAGGATGGGAAATTGGGTGTTTTTCAGCCTGTATTTGCACGTTTGGTTTGGGAAGGGGGGCCGATGATACACATATTTCCCATCTCTTTAACACGGGAGAGGAGAAAGACACAGTAAAACACTGCAGAAGAGGATGGGATGGCTAGAAAGCCTCACAGACAGATGTGGTGCTGAGCCCACCCCTGATTCATGCGCAGCGCCTAAATGAATCTTATGATGTTTTCCCTTCAATATTTACCACCGAGAGCAGCTAAGTGTGGCCACCGCGCTGATGGCAGTGTGGGGCTGGATGATTTGGTTTTTTTCCCTGGGGTGGCAGGGGTTGGTGGGGGATGGGTGCTGGGATGCTGGCTCGTCAGCTGCCCTCGATGTCTCATTTATTGTGTCCAGCGTGCAAACCATAGGGGCGAGGGTTCAGGTTGCATGCTGCTTCTGTGACGGGTTTAGATCCTTTTCAATCTAGAAGGAGCCATTGCCATCAGCTCATCTGCTCTCCGGTGTGATGCGGTCCTTAAATTTTTGAGGTCGGTAACTTTGTGTTATCCCTTCTCGGGGATTACGGATGCACAGTGGTGCTTTGCTCTCCTTCCCTGGGAAAAGCTTGTTAGAGGGAAGGGGCCAGGGCAAGGGCAAGGTGGGACCATCAGGACCTGCGGAGCTTTGGTGGCTTCAGTAGACCCAGCGAAATGTGCTTGCTTGGAGGCTAAGGTTGAAGTCCATCTCCTCTCTGCATTTCTTGAGGAGAGTAAAGACAAACCACTGCATTGGGGCATGCATTGGACTCTGTGCCGTGGCAGAGCTGAAGCCGAGCAGGTTTCCTATGTCCCGTCTACCTCACCCAGCTCCCAAACAACTCTGTGGAGATGTCCTGAAAATCCTCTGTCCCCTCTGGGACTGACGTCGCGGCTGTCACAGCCGGCACCAGGTTGCCAGTGGCCCTCGCTCTTTCTGCTCTTGTGTGCATGGGGGTGGGAAAAGTCTGATTTGATGGAAATATTCTTAAGGAAGGCTGTCGACCTGATTCTTTCCTTGACGTTCACCCAGCTGGAAAGCTGGATGAGGTTCAGACAACACCTCCTGAAGCGCTGGGGATGTGTGATGTGTGGTGCAGCCATTGCTCTTGCCCAGCATGGCCGCTCCAGCCACAGCGAGGGGTGCCGGAGGGGGTGGTGGGTCTCTAATCCTCATCCTCCCGGCACATGCCTGCCCGCTTGCTCAGCCTTTCACAGATCTGCCTGGTTTGGAAGAGGGAGAGGTGGAGCAGAGCTGCTGGGAGTTGAGGAGGGTGAAAGCATGGAGGGGAAGGGAAGTAGGCAGTGCTGTGGAGGCAAACGCTGAGAGGAAAAGGAGACAACATGACTTGTTTGCCCAGTGCTTTAGAAGCTGCTCAGTTAAATGAAGCATTCGCTAGGGAGCTAAATTTGGCATTTAAATAGCTTTGGAGCATGTGCATGCTCCGTGTTGCTCTCTTCTCCTTTCTGTAGTGGGAGTCACCTAGTGTTCCCATCTCTCTTTGAAGAATGTCACCCTATTAGAAGTCCACCTTGGGAAACAGGATGTGCAGCTTCATGGCCACGTGCTTTCATGCCCTTCCAGTTGACGCAAGCTCCTCGTCACTCTGGGTTGCCCATCCATTGACTTCTCCCAGCCTGGCCGCTGAAAGCCTTGGCCATCAGGACTGACCACAGGTCCCCTCTCCTGTGGTGGTTACTGCACGCCAGAGGGTTTGGTGCTCACCACGTGGGGCTGGCTGGTCTGGGATGGGCTGGTTGGTCTTTTGTCGCCTCTCTTTGAGCAGCCCACTTAAGGCAGAGCTGATGCCCCTTTGGCTTTCCCATGGTTTTGCAGGGCTGTGTGTTTCTTCTTTCCTTTCAGCCACCTGAAATACTCCTACAGGAAACTGGAAGATGATTTTTTCCTGGAATATCTTATTTCCCTGGTTGTCACTTGGTGCAGAACTGGTTGTTCTTTGTGCGCTTGGGCATCCTGCTACCTGGTAAAGGAAACTTGTGGCATTTAGTTTTATTTAATTCCTGTAGAAAATGAAGGTATTTCAAGATGTTTCCTCTTCCTGGGCCTCAGAATAACACAACCCTGTCATGGAGGACGCGAAAGGTAGACACATATCGTAAGGATGGGGATGCAAAGGATGTTTGCTGTCCAAAAAACTTTATCTCACTTAAGGATAGGCCCCACACTGTGGCCACCCTTGGGGGACGGGCTGTGTTCTTCCATGCAAGCAGACCATGTCCACCGGGTGCCACTGAGGTGCCAGCCCAGGCATGGTGCCCCAAGGACCGGGGCTGCTTCCCTGCTCTTGCCCTCTGCCATGTGCCCACCAGTCACTTCCAGATGTGGGAGGGGAGAAGGTTTGGAAGGAGCACACCCCGTTTTCCTCGTAAAACTCCAAACAAGAGGCTTGGCCTGGTTTAGATTTTAAAAATAACTTGCACATTTGGAAGCTAAAGTTTCAGAAGGGCTCCGAATGGGATAATGGCTTTGATCATGGCAGTCCGAGATCAAGGGAGGGCTTTTTAGGTTTGCTGGATCAGCTGGAAAATATATTGTACTGTCTAGACTTTATCATCCTTGAGCAAGTCTTTTTTTTTTCAACTCTACAAAAGGTCTAATCAAAAGCCCATGTACAGTGATAGGAGGGCTCCTTCAGAAAGGAGCCTGCTCTGAGTTTTGATTGTGTCCAGAAGCAAGTTGAAAGAGGTGGAGATCAGCTTTGGACTATGAAGGACCTCTGAGACTCTGCTTTATAGGCGCTGCTGTTTCTGATGGGGCCGTTGGTGTGGGTGGAAGCTGTTGTGTCAGCAGTGGGATGAGGAGGCAGGGGACAGGGACCTGCCATGTGCCAGCCCCTCGGTCCCCAGAGAGGTCAGTTCTTGCAGCTGAGCACTGCTGAGACTTCGCTGCTCACCCTTTGGCTGCTGCAGTTGGGGTCAGCTGCTGAGACCAGCATCACCCACAACTGTCTCACTGTTGGCTGTGTAGTAACAGCAAATGTCCACATTCATTGGTGTTTGGACAGAACTTCAGAATTTCTTGTTTAAGTGTAGAACCATGAGCGGTTTTTAATTATTTTTCTTTGTTATTTTCCATAATTCCAAAGGATTAGAGGGAGAGGAGTGATTTCCTAAGGTGCTTGGAATAAACTCAAAGGCCTGCTGCGAAGGTGGAGGACATCTGGCCATGTGCATTCACTGATTCTCTCTTGCTGAAAGCCAAGCTCATGTAGCAGTTGAGCTCTGTCACACTGGAAGATGCCCCACTGAGAAAGTAGAGGCAGGTTTTTTTTGAAACGCTGTGTTTACTGCACAGGGGTCTTGGGTGTGTTTTGGCAGGTGTGTCATTGGAAAAGTCATCACTAACCATCTCCTCAGTGCGTTCTCCAACCCGTGATGATACTGCACTCAAATAACGGCATGGGCTGCAATCGTAGCCCGAGGCTTTGGTGGAGTCGCAGCCTAGCTGTGAAAGCTTCAGCTGGAAGCTTTGGAAAACATTTGGAAATGTTTTGGAAAACATTTGGATCGAGGATGTCGTAGCTCCACGTCTGCTTGTTTTCCTTTGCTTTGTCCTTGAGAGAGGGAACTGCTGTTGGGTTTCTGTTTTTTCTTTCCATCAATTACTCTTTTAGACTTATTTATTTCCAGGGATGAATCAGAGCAAATGCCAGTGTGTAAACAGTTTGCAGTGTAAAATGGTATTCAAATTGGGCTGGAAGGGATCTTGAGAGGTTACCTTATCCCCAAGGCAGGGGCAGTTGAATCCATGCATCAAACTGGAAGGTGATTGTCTTTGCTGGCAGTTGTTTTCTCATAAATTATCTGAGGAGCAAAGGCAAAAATCTACCAAATAATGCTGTCAGTATGTGTGCTCAAGCCTCCTCCTGTTTATTCAAATCGTTTGCTGAGTAAGTGTTGAAAATTAATGATGGGTTTGTTCCCAGGGCTATTCAAAATAATATTCCACAGTAATCTTTTCCGCCTTGGCATTTGGCAAAATACTGCAACTGTCATGGATGAGATGCATTTACCCATAGTCTGTATTTGATGTGGAGCCATCTCTGTTTTGCCCCATTTCTGAGACAACCAGACCCCAGAAGCTTCACTGGGATGAAGAGCAGTTTTTTCTTTGTTTCTTGTGAACTAGACATGACTTTTCAGTTCTCCAGGTAGTCCCCACTTGAGCTGGAGGGGCAGCAACAGAAAACCCCCAGACCCACCCTGACAACGTGGGGTAGTTTGGGATGCTGCAACGCCAGCCCAGTGGAAATTAACAGCAACCTCTCCCCTTAACATCTGCAGGTTTAGATAAAGCTGCGAGATCCTGGGCAGTGGTGGCAGAGGAGAAGTCTCACTAGAAATCCTTGTCTGCTCTGAGATCGAGAGCCAAGCGATGACTTTCAGTTAATTTCTCCTGCATCTTCTTCTGTCCCAGCTTTGGCTCTTGAGCGATGGATTGAAAAAACTATACGCAAGAGCCCTAGCTTAATCCCCTCGCCTTTTAAAGGTGTTGCAGAGCTTCAGTGGGTTTTTTTTCCTTGCTTACAGCGCCCTATTTGAGTGATGAAAGGTTTTGAAAGAAGTTCACCTGTAGCCAGCTGGATGCTTGCTTGCTCTCCAGCCAGCATTGGGTTGGTATTAGCATCCATACAGCCCAGACGGTGAGTGATTTTTGCATCATCTGGTCCTTTCCCCAACCATTTTATAGTAGGTGATAGCAAAATTCATCCATCTTTGGCCGTGAGGCAGGCTTGGTGAGCCCTCACCCCGGCCCATCTGTACGCTTAAAGTCAAGATGGCTGGCATTAGCGATATTGTTTGGCCAAATGTATGCGGAGATATCACGGCTTAGATTTGTTACAGATGGGTTTCTGGATATAGTCTAAGGCATTCTGCCAGCCAATTTTAGATCCGTGTAAAAGTGATTGGCATCCCTATAAATAAAGTTGCTGCGGGGTTATAAATCTAAATATACTTATTCATTAAATTATTTTTACATCTCAAGTGGGTTGCCATCTTGGTTTACCGTAAGCCATGTTCTTTGCATGTGTGTTATCCACAGCTCCAGAAATGCAGCTTCTGAGGCTTTGAAATATTTTTTTTTTCCCTTGGAAATATATGTGTGTGAACTATCCATGAGTCTCAGTGCCACAGTGGGATGAAGGACTTCTTCACTGGGACCTCTTCACAGTCATCACTGGGAATGACCCTCTCCCAGACACTGTTGTAGACAGCTCCAGAGGCAGTAGTGGCTGTAAATACGGGAATGTGAACTCTTTCTTTTTTTTGGCTTACAAATGAGTATGACTTTGCTGGTGTATTTAGTCCCTGTGGCCAGGTAAATACTCTGTGTGGCGCCTTCGGTGCTGGGAAGGACTCCCTGACTAGCATCTCCATCCATGTCCTCAGGCCGGGAGTCTCGCAGAGGGTTTCTTCCCTCTGTGTCATGGGCTGGACTGCATGGGAAAGGGGGTCTTCCCACCTCATTTAATCATCCCTGCTGTCGTTTCGGCTACAGAACCAAGGAAGAAAGTCCCCCAGACCAGCTCCGGGTGCTGCCATGAGCTGGGGAGGTGTGGAGCCGGAGGGAGAGCCTGGCCAGTCGCCCACGCAGCCGGGCAGCGATGCAGGCGCTGGTAAATCTGGCTTGGTCTTTGAACAGGCTTATGAAAACACTGCGAGCTGCAGCCTCCAGTTTCTTTGGGTTTGTTTTCCTTCTCCTTTCAAAGTATTTGAATATGCATTCAGTAAATGATGAAGCATAAAGCACATGTCTCTGAGAGGCAGAATATCAGCTGCCTCACTTTCCTTGGTAATAATGTGCATCATTGTAAGTTAACCTATGATTTTAGCTTAGTTTCCAAATGAAAGGAAGCTTTAAAATTGGTCTGTCCCTCTGCTCCCCCTCCCCTGTTACTGACAATTCATCAAGTCCATTGGCTGCTTTTGTCCTCTCTTCCAGATTGATTTTTCACCTCAAATATGTGGAGCTGCTGCAAGTTTTGTCAAAACAGGCATCAGGTTAGAAGAGTGTTGTGGAGGTTTTTTATTAAGGGAGGGGATGGAATGAAAACTCGGTTTGTACTAGACACCAGGGAATACACATAAATGTTATGAACATCCAAGCCATAAAGAGTGCTTTAGTTGGATTTACCATGTTACGAGACACCAGAGAGCCCACGCTGCAGGACTCTGCACAGACATGTAGGTGTTGCAGGGGGGATGCTCGCCTGTGTGAATTCTCTGATGTCTAATAAATGTAAGTTCATCCTGCAGCCTTCATATAAATGTGGCTTATATTGCTTAGGTTCACAGAGGGAAATCTCCTCTTTGTTAGTGTTAGTATTCCTGGTGCTGTTTACCCCACCAAGGGTAGTTTCTGTAGCGTAGCAGGGTCAACGCAGTCTTGTAGGGTCTTCAGAGGGTGGTAGCAACATTTGCATGGAGCTGGTTGCAGCTCTACGTGCCATTTGGCATTGTGGGGGCAGGGGAGGACAAGCTGCTGGGATTTGGCATCCTGAAGGTGGGAGCTGGACGACAATATTGAAAACCTCGCCATCTTCCACCGCTGGAAAGCTGGTAGCAGATGAGGAGCAGACGGAGAGGAGGACCTGTCAAGCCTGAGTGGTGGGTCCTTGTGTCCCTGCCTCAGGGTTTTCTGGTGCACGGTGGCTAAGTTGTAGCTGCATGGTGGATATGAAAGGTTGGCATCTGGGTTGTATCCTGGAGGTACCAGGAGCGGCATATGGCTTGGACAGACCAACTATTTGACAAACTTAGAAGTGAAATGAATCACCTTGTCCGGTGCAGGTAAGGGCAGAGATGACCTTGGCTGTGGCGTGAGCCCTAGTGTGTGGCTGGTGCCAGCAAACAGGGAGGTGGTGGCCTCCGGCAATGACATTCCCACGGTCCCACTGTCGTGCTGCAGATGCTGATGGAGTAAGGGAACCCCTTCCTCCCCAATCCAGCAAACAGCTCCTGCTTGGCATGTGTTACCCAGGCTCTGGAGGTCCTGACATGGGTGCCCAGAGCATCCATAAGGTAGTCTGGAGGTTATGGTCTGACCAGCTGTGCTTTGTGCTGCTGGGAGCTAGCTGCTGGTAGATGGGTCCTATCTGGGTGTGTGAAATGCTTGCATCACCTTATGTCTCAACGGGGGTAAGGGAGAGACCCCGAAAGACCAGCCACTTACTTCCCTGCAGGGATATGATGGGGCGTGAGCAGGACTCAAAGTTCATTGTGTTCTTGGTGAGCTGCCAAATGTTTACGTTATCTGCCTGGCTTTTACTGGTAAGTGTCAATACTTTTTTCTATGCCTCGTTTTTGTTCTCTGCTTTCCACCAGAGCTTATATTCTTTGCAGAGTTGGGTTTTGTTTTCTTGGTTTCTTTTTTTTTTTTCTTTTTCTTTTTTCTCCGTTTAGTGTCTTAGTAAGAACACAGCTGGAGTACTGGGAGCCCAAACTAAACCTGTCTATTACGCATTACCCGATTAGACGCCATGGTAATAAGCATTTGAATCTAAACCTAGATTAGGCAGGGAGCAGTCTGGGACTGGATTTGCATAGCACGCATTCCTTCTCCATATGACGTGTTGGTAAATCTACTGCAAGTGAATTTATAAAGCACCAGTGTGCTTCAAGTGCTCCTGCTGATGCAGGGGTTGCTCCCCCCAGGCACTCAGCTGGGCAAAAAATGCCTGTGATTGCCTGGAGGATGCTTTTTCTCCCCTCCTCCTGCTCTCACAGCTCGTGTTGCTGTCGATGGGGGGGGTAGCCCTTGCCAGCTCTGAAAACCTGTATTAATGGGGCTTTGAAAGTTTTTGTCTGCAGAGGGAGTTATTTCAGGGTGTTTTCTCTTCCTGTGGTATCTCCGGTGGTAGTGGAGTGAATCTGGAGTTTTCAGGTACCTAAATCCAATGTGCAGCTTCTTCAAGATTCCGCTGCAGTGTTACAGGTCATGTGCTGGAAAATGCTGTGAAGATTTGTTAGCCAAAAGCTATTTAATTTCTTTCCCCTGTGGACAGTCACAAGATTGTGGATGATCTTGAGGTCACTCTCCCTTTGATCACTCTCATTAGAGTGTGTTTAGGGCATCCTAACTGCAGTTTTAATTTGGAGCAATGAGCTCCCGAGGTTAGACACGGAGGGAAATGTTTATCGAGGTTTAGGGCAGTGGCTAGACAGCAAATTTGCAGGCTCTCCGTTGTAGGGAGGGCTTTGAGATGAAGGTTCTGGATGTTCTTGTTCCGCTGTAAGGGGAGGGTTTGACATGGATGTGCTTGTGCCAAGAGCGAAGCAGAAAACAGCCTTATCCAGCCCCTTCTCATGGCGACCTCCATCTCATGGCGAAGCGTTCAGCAGTGATACCTTTGCGTGTCTGACCAGAGATGCTCTGATGGAGTTGCAGCCCCTGAGCCGGAAAGCACCATCCCCGCTGGCTTTGCTTTTTTGTTGTTAGGGCTCTGCTTAGCCGCTTCAGGAGCCCGCTGAACACGACTCGCTCCACTTGAAGCATTTGCTTGGCCGGCTTGTGACCTTCACAGTGTGGGCACGAGGAAGTACGAATTGAGGAATAAGGCGCAGCTCACTGGGTTTCAAGCTTGGTTAGACCCGCTGGGCCCTGCGTCATTATCAATGGTGTTGTCTGGGCCGTGTTGAAAGATCTGGTAAGCTGGTTAATGGAAAGCTGCAGCCCCCAGCGGCTCCTCTCGGTCGTGACCTCCTCTGCTAAAGCTGTTTCAGCTTCAAAGCTGCTAAAGGAATGGGTGGGTGTTTTAGGGTGTTGGGGATACACTTTCACACTGGAGAACTGGGCAGACCTGGTGTCAGTCAAATATATCGCCCTGAAGCTGGGAAAGGAGGTGAGCTTTGAAGGAATGTCACGAAGGTGCTGATGACCAGCGGTACTGTGAAGCCTTGCCCAGGTAGCAGATGTGAAGACCTCTGCAAGACCCTGCCACCACCAGGACTCAGGAACACTCAAAGAGGTAAAGATCTCCATTGCTTCGGATTGTGAGTAAACCAGACTGGTGTCAATGGGGAGAAGTATTTTCATTTTGCTGGCCAGAGTGGGGGACTCCAGCCGCAAGCAAGAAGTCATCTGCAAGGAGTTATGAGCTTGGAAAGGGCCAGGAGCATCGAGGACTGTTTCAAAGACTCAGGAAGGCGAGTGAAGTGATGGTCTTGAACCACAGAGCATCTCTTCAGAGATCACAGTGGGTGCACGGGAGGGAGCTGGTGGATGGAAGAGGGCAGAGTGCAGTCTGTACCCCAACAGAAGTGGGTGACATTGTGGCTTTCTGAGCCTGTGTCGTGCCTTCGACGGCCGCTGGGGAGGTACGTCTGTGCTTGTGGGTGCGTCTGGCGTATGGTTAGTCCCAAATATATGAACACTCAGACTGCCCTCCTGCAGCAGATGAGATTAAATTAAAAACTTCAAACACAGTTATCTTCTCTCAGGGTGTCTGAGCCTCTCAGGATCCCCTTGGGTCACTTTTCCAAGCAGTTCTTTGCAATTGCGAGGCTGGGTTTGTTGTGCTGTTTTTTTTTTTCTTTTTTAATGAAAAGGGAGCTCATTGTATACATATCTACAGGGATGGGAAGCTTGTACTGCAATTTGTGATGGGTGCAGTGTGAAAACCTGCAAAGAAGAGAAATCCATTTCTGTTTGTAGCCCTGGCAGGGAGGTCACTGCTGTTGCTGCGATACTGCACCTTCAAGGGCCGGTTTCCTCACTGGAGTGTTTGCTGCAGTGGGGTGGAGAGGCTAATTTTTAAAGTAGCATATAGAGATGGAGGCAGGCAGGATGCCTGAAGCGTTAGCGATGCTACGGATGCCCTGTTTGGACTTCAAAGTGTCTGAGAAAAAACAGATTTGGTTAAATCAATGTGCACAAAAAAATAAATAATCCTGTGCATGTACTCGGTGTGTTTAAATTTGGTTTGTATCGATGCTGCTGATCCTGATACTTTCCTGAATTAAGCAGTAAAATAGCCTCTATTGATTTTTTAAATGCATCCCCTTGGGATCTGCACCGGATGGACCTTCCCCTCTGGAAGCTCCTGCCAGGCAGAGGCACCTTCCTTTGGCCCATCCCCGGCAGCGATGGGTCAGCCGACTTCATAGCGAGCCCTTCCTTGCTCCCTGCCATCAGTGGGAGGCTGGATAGTTAGGCAATTAAAACGGCATGCCTCCATTAAGGCAGGTCCTCCAAATTGCAGGGGATGGGTTTGGGCAGCTCTCCTGGGAAAGCCAAGTCCCACTCTCCTGCAGCTCCATCCTGGTCAAAGCAGAGCTTCTGCCATAAGCTACATTGTGTTGCATCTGCATAAAAAAAANTCAGGGGATGGGTTTGGGCAGCTCTCCTGGGAAAGCCAAGTCCCGCTCTCCTGCAGCTCCATCCTGGTCAAAGCAGGGCTTCTGCCATAAGCTACATTGTGTTGCATCTGCATAAAAAAAATATAATCAGGCCTTCCAATTAGTCTCGCCTGCTGTGCTCGGCTGCTTTTCTTTTATTATGTTTAAATGTAAACAGTCTTTTAATGTAATGTGATAAAAAATTGCTGCTTTTNAATATAATCAAGCCTTCCAATTAGTCTCGCCTGCTGTGCTCGGCTGCTTTTCTTTTATTATGTTTAAATGTAAACAGTCTTTTAATGTAATGTGATAAAAAATTGCTGCTTTTTCCCAGGCTGGGTGAGAGCAGGCATCATGTTGAAGCTATTGGGATTGCATTGTGTCTGATGCAGGCTCACATATATTGTTTTTCAGCGTTCATCTGCTGAAGCACGGGGAGGTATTAGTGTCATACTGGAAGGAAATTGGCCAGCAGGCCATTTCTGCCATCAGACGTATTTATCAAGGAATTCTCAACCCCAGGTTTGTACTTTAGGGGGAAAAAATCACTCTGGATTAACATCAGGATTTAAAAATCTTTAAAGGGAAAGCAGCATTGCAGATGGGTAGGCCAGCTGAGAGATCTGACAAATATGTTTTGTTTGCTTTGGGCACTTTCTAGACTACAAGTTTAATGATATCTTGAAGTTTAATGGTACCTACCCATCAGGGTCCCTGTTAGGAAGGACTCCTATTTGCAGCAGCCTCCACCCAGTTTCCGTTTTGAAAGAGAAAACCCAGCTTGCTGCACACCACAAGCTGAATGAACACTGGTCGTTCCAGTACCCTCACCTTAAGCATGGATAATGCTAAAAATCTCCAAACACAACCCAAAACTAGCCCATCGGGACTCAGCCGGTAGCTTCTCATTGCCTTGCTGCGGTGGTGGCCCCATGGTGGATGTTGCTGTGCTGATGGACTGGAAGCGTCTGCTGCTGAGCAACTTGGAAACTCCAGTTTGCGTAGCCAAATTAATTAAGAGTCTTTAAGAGAGGGAAAACCTGCCTGCCTTCCCCTCCAGTTTTACACTCGGAGAGCCCGTCTCACCCCAGGGATTACTGCTGAAATGGGGAGAAGTGAAATGGAAAGCTCAGCAGTGAGGCTTTGCATACAATAAATCAAAGTCAGAGCCCAAATATTCACTGGAGGAGCCGGGCTTGAGGCTGGGGGGGGAGGAAAAAAGGGGGAATTAAAATAAAGGAAAGCTTTTATTGAACTATTGTTCTCCAGGAAAAGGCTAATTGGCAAACAAATATCCTCCTCCAGTGGGAAATGCAGCTCTTCTCTCCCTGCTTGCCAGGCTGTTGAGTTTTTTATTGACAAAAGCTTTGCATCATCAAAGGGAGTAGTCAGAGCTGGGAGTGATTTCGGAAATGAAGCGACTTAAATCCACGTCCTTTTGGATGGAGGGGGAAATATCGAGAGGGGAGGTCTCCTTCCAGCGGCTGGGCTGGGAGGTGGGCCCAGTGCCCGTCGTGTCGGGAGGTTTCTGATCACTGAAGCTGCTCTTCCTGGCTAATTATATGTAACTTATGATACACTGGGGTGGGTTTCCAAGCTCTGTATTATCAGCCTCCTGGAGGTGTTCTGTGCTTTGCATGATTGTTTTCCCCCAGCTGGGGCCAAAACTAGCGATGGAAAGGTAGTGGGCCTGGATGTTGGCTTGTGCTTGTGCTGGGTAATGAGGATGGAGCCAGGATGGAGGAGGATGCTCGTCCCGGGATGCTCCGTGGGGCTTTGGCAGCCCCCTGAGCTGCCCAGGGGTTCTTGCGTCCATCTCGTGACTGTTTTTGGCCTCAAGGGTTGCCAGGCCAAGGCTCGGCATTGCCCAGCCCGGACATCTGCAGCGCTGCAGGGCAAGACGCCTGCAAAGGCTCCCTGAGAGACCAGGTTCAAATGGCAAAGAACAACTTTTGTGAGGGTCTTCTGTGCAAGGCTGCGGGCTTTCAGGAGAGCCCTGGGTCGGTGTTAATCCCTCCCTGCGCGTGACCTCATCTCTGAAGGGGCCATCTCTGCCCCTTTGAGCCCCACCACAATGCAGCGCCGGCAGCTGCCACCACCCTGAAACAAGAGCGGGGTGAGGGGAGCACTGGGAGGGACGGCCCCTCGCATCGCCTTTGCTTTCTGCCAGGTTTTTCTGTGCTGCCTTTTGAAGCCAGGCTGGGGGATGCTCCAGCATCCTTCCTGGAGAGTCCCCCATCGCCACCTCCCTCCCTCCGCTGTCCTGGGAAGTCTCTTGGGCTTAGCCCACCTCTGACAAGTATTGCGCCTGGGTTTCAGGATGCAAATCATTCAGGGCATTTAAGGGAGCAATATGTGACTTGAAAACGCTTTCTTCCTCCCACCGCCAACCCACCCTGCTTTTTGGTGTGCTTCTGCAAAAGAAGGACCACAAATCTGCCCGGCTGCTGGAAAAAAAAGCATGTGTCTGTAGAATTGGGTCGTTTAGCACCCTAGTGAGTATTAAGAAATATATATATATTTATATAGGTTCCCAAACTGGGTCTTGTCTGTGGTTCCATGCTTGTTGTCCTTGTTCCTGAAATAAATGGCATTTGCCGGAGCTATTGGAGCTCCCGTAAGAAGCAGTCTGTAGTGGTTTAGAGGATCTGGCGCCAGCGCTCAGCTCATCACCGATTAAGTTTACCCTTTTAGTGGAGAACTCGTGACCTCCTTCGGTGTTACTGCGCCGCTTGCTGTCTAGCTGACTGGGGAACTTCCAGCAAGGTTTCGTTTTTAATCTTCAAAAACTAAACAAAGTTTTGCTTCAGCAGCATCTTCCCTGGTTGAATTCATCTGTGCACTGAGCTGTGCTGGTCTCTGCAACTGCAGGGCGGTAAAGGGCTGGGGGGGGGGCGGGGGGCAAAAGGCTGGGGGGGGATCCTCGAGGCAGCTCCTGCCATGGAAGGTGGATGCTGCAAGCCCTCAGCATCTTCTCATTGAACCCAAGCTTATCTCCGTGTCCTGGGACAGTCACAGTCCTGCAACACACCAGCAGCCATCCCGTGCTCCAGATTTTTGCTGGCTTGCCAAACCGAGCGGCGCTGCTCCGAGGATTGATTTCAGTTGGAGAGCGTTAAGACAGATCTCGTCTCACCCTGCTGTGCGCCACGCTCTTCCCTCCGAAAACTGGATTGTGGAGTCAACAGCGCGTGTGCTTCCCTTGGCTCGCTTGCATGCTGGAGACGTGACTTCCTTCCAAGCCGAGCTGTGATATTCTTACAGCATTATGGAGGTGGTTGCTCTTTTTCCTGGGTAGTATCATCAACACCTCTAGATAGGAGAGCTCCATGAAGATGCATGTGAAAAAAATCTCTCCCAGCACTTTCATCGCTTGCAGTAGGTGTAAATTTTGTTTAGATGGAAAAAGGAGGGCTTTTTCTGTGATGTTACAAATTTGTGAAACTATTCTTTTTCCTCATTGGTAAACATATAAGTGTTTACTGGCTCTGGAATAAACAAGTTTGATTTTTTTTGTTGCACCCTGAATGTCACTGTTGAGCCCCTGAAGCTCGTCTGCCCTTGAGCGGAACAAAATGTTTTCTTGCGAGACAGCAGGCCCAGATGTATGCTTCAGGTTGTGACTAATGCCACAATAAAAGGAAAGAATACAAAGAGGAGGCGACACATTTTAGATGAATGGTGGGTTTTTTGTGGTGGTGTCAGATAGGGCTTTTCATGAACGAGCTGAGAGCCTGCGATGGCAGCCAGCTCCTGCCACCATCCTTTGGGTACCGGGCAGCCTGAGCGAGATTGGGAGATGCAAAACTTTCTTCGTTGGGTTCATGAAGTATAATAGGATTTCTGGGAAGGAG
This sequence comes from Himantopus leucocephalus, assembly GCA_003993805.1. Lineage (NCBI taxonomy): Eukaryota > Metazoa > Chordata > Aves > Charadriiformes > Recurvirostridae > Himantopus > Himantopus leucocephalus. The sequence goes on from RSEF01000005.1 coordinate 61,384,756, forward strand.
GAGGAGGAGGATCTGGGGTAATTCAGGATTTGACAGATGTATTTATAAATCCATGAAACCCAAGTCTTTGAGATTTGCTTACGCTGAGAATTACGGCTGTTGTGATTTAGCGATGAGTCAGGCTCCTCCCGCCAGCTGATTTTCCTGAGGCATCGCAGGAAGGGTCCTGTCCCCATCCCCTTTCAGGGCTGCTGTTTCACAGGTGAATAGAGGGGAGGGAAAGATAATTGTCAAACAGTTTAAAGCCTTTTAGGCAAGTGTTTTGGGTTTTTTCCCCCCTTCCTGCCCATAGGCATGGATTTCCACCAAACACAAACATTCTCCTCCTGTGCAGCCTATGCGTGAAAACAACTTTACGCTGGAGAAAGGGGTTTTTGGAAATTGGCATGGGAGCTTGTGGCCAAAAAATCATCCTCGTTGCTTTTAACAGGAATGGCCGTGCTGTGTATGCCGGCACTATGCTCAGCGCGGGGTCCATGCTGGAGGTGCTGGTGATGGGCTCAGGTCCTCCGGGCTTCTGCGTTGGAGGGGAGGTGGCTCCTGCTTAGGGGAAGGCAATCCTGTTTCTGAGCTTTTCATCTACACAAGGGCTCAATTTCAAAGCTTTTATTTTTAAAATTAGATAATGCTTGGATCCCCCTATTAAAAAGGGTTTCTTTGCACCGGCTTTGGTGCAAATGTGAAGCAGAGCAGCAGTTCTCACTCTTGAGAGGGATGAGTCCAAATGCTGCCACCAGATCAGATGGGCAGAGCACCACACACACGTTTCAGAGGGCTCGCATCCGACAAGTGGTCAGGTTTGCGGACGAGGCCAAGGAGGGTGCTGGCTGTCTTGGGTCCATAAGCTGAAAAATCAAAACATGTCCAGGGAAGGCTTTGCTGTTTCTCAGGGAATGCCTCAAATGTACGGCTGGTGTGAAAAGTGCCGTGGGGTCATCCAGCTTATATTGCTGTGGAGGCCTGGACTCGACTTACAGTAGGAGGAAGATCATCTAGGATTGTTTGTTTAAAAAAGAGATGCAAAGTAATTAGTGGGTTTGATGTGTACCCTGGCACTGCCCCGCGCGCTGGGTGTTACGTGCATGGGGAGAAGCACTAAGGGAGGGTGGGACAAGCACAGGGTGCAATGTGGGGGATGCCAAATTTTCTGCCTTCTGCATGCTGTAAAAAGTGGTACAGGACACCCGGCTGTAGCACTTGCTGAGGTGACAGTGTCTTCCAGAACTGCCTGCCAAGGCCAAGCACCTCTCGGCCACCGCCAGCCAAGGAGGTCACTTTGCAGCGATGGAAGACAGCCAGAAAATTTCTGTCGGTTGGGAGCATCCCAGGTTGAACCGAAACTTTGTGGGGTCAGGGGAGGCAAAGCTTGGTGTGGCCCAAGATGCCGAAATCGGTCAGGGCTCGGCAGAGGGGGTCAGTGAGCATTACTGCACTTGCACAAAAATACTCTCCCCTTGTGCAATGCACTGAAATAAAGCTCCCTGTTGAGAAAGAGCTCGCTTGGGATCTTGCATCCTTGTTTTGGGAGGGGATGGGAGAGGAGCCAGAAAAACAACAAGCTAATATTCATATTTGAGGATTCAGCTCCTAGCTTCTGGGCGGGTTTGGAGGCGGGTGTGAAGGGGAGCATGCACGCTCCTTTGCATGTGTTTGTACCCTTGCTGTGGGTATTTTTAGGCTGCAGACCGCAATGCTGCAATACCAGTGCTGGCTTTAAACCAGCTTGTTGGGGCATCGGTCACAGACAGGCTTTGGCAGCACGTTGCTCCACGTGGGCTAATTTAGCTTGCTGAGGAGGCTGTTGAATATGCAAGCGGTAATTGCTGCTCTCCTTTCCTTAAAGCAAAGGCGGAAGCGACACCAGGGTCCAATTTTCTCATAATGACTGATTTAATTGAAGCACTGCTCAGGGCGATGTAGGCTTGGTGCTTTTTTATAGGGCTGGGAAAAACAAGAAAACATCTCTCTGTGCATCACTGTGCTGCAGCCCATGGCCTCTGTCCTGCGTGGGGACCCCGGTCGGTACTGGTGGCACACCTGGGCTAAGCTCCTTCTCCTCTCCCTGGCCTTTCAGGCTGAGCCCATCACACACGCATTTCCACCCTTGTTTCTGTGAAAGTGAAGTTGTTTGGGAATGATTCAGCCCCATCAGTCCTTCCTTGGGATTTGGGGTTTGGCTAGAAGTTCCCTCAATGACCCTTCCCATCCTGTCTTCCCTGGCTCTGTACATACAAGGGCAATTAAACTTAATTTGTTCTGGCCCGCTCAATAGTAAAGGCCAGAAGGCACCATTAGATCACAATCTGACACAAATTTATTGATCTAATTAATGCTCAAAGGTATAAATGGGAGGTGGGAGCTGGACACTTAACATGTGGTGCTGCGTGGAGCTGGTCCCTTCTGCTCTCCTTAATGCAAGCCTCCAGGTTGCCAAGGGCTGTTGTGTTTTCTCCTTGAATAACTGACTTCTGTAGGATCTGCAGCGAAGGAGAAGGCTGCGTAGCTGGACTTTGTTCTGACGACGCAATCTGTGCTGTCTGCAGCTCCCCACGACCTGCCAGGGAGCCATGTTTTGATTTTGATCCATCACATCAATGAATATTCATCCACCTTCTGAAGATTTAATGCTATTTGCCTGGTAGCTAACATGTTCTAACTTTTTTTAGCCTTGGTTGCTAATAACCTACAGCCCACTCAGCCTACGCTATACGGTGGTTTGGTTTTTTTTAATTGTTTATAGATGAAAATGAGGAATCTCAATAGCTCTAGAGCTGGAAGCAGCTCAGAAATACCTTGTCTTGGTTGCTACATGACTGTCTGCTTTAAAACCCAAAATAAAATCTTGCCTTTTGGTCTGTCATTCAAATTCCTTGTAAAACATTGTCAGGAGTGTGTATCTCTGAAGAGAGCTGGTGTTGTTCTGATAAAAGTTTTCCATATATTTTTGCAAGCCCAAGCCAGAGGTTTTGCATTGCAGCAGGTTTCAAGGATGAGGTTGATGTGGTATTGAAAAGAGGATGGGAAACACCCCGTGGAAGAAGGGAATGGGTCCCTTTGCTCTGGACTAGCAGCAGGATCAGGATCAGGCCCTGCTCTGGGCACAGCGTGGCCATACCCATGGACTGGGAATGAACAGGTGACCAAACTTTGCGCAGCTGAGGATGTGCAGGTCAGGACAGAGCTCCCGTGCCAGGCACAAAGCCACCAGCATCTCCCTCTGCACCCCACTCCTCATGGCTCTTCAAAACCCAACACTGCAACATTTTCATCTGTGTTGGAGGGGACAGAGGTCTGTGTGTCTTTGTTTTTTTTGCTTCCCTCCTTCCTTTAGGAAAGAAATTCCCCAGCAGGTCTGAAACCCCTCCTAACATGGGAGAGATGCCAGCAGGCTGCTAATGGATTTGCTGCGGTGCAGGCTGCCGGGGAGCTGTGATGAGAGAGCTTTCACGGCAGCTGAAATTCCTCCAGTGGCTGCATTTTTCTAAATCCAAGAAGCTAAATGTGAAATGAGATTTGGGGCTCTTCAGGAAGGGGGAACCCTCCAGCCTGAGCAGAGAGCAGTTGCACAGCCTGGGATTATCCCCCATGAAGACCTAATAGCTGTCTCTCATCGTTCATGGTTCAGCAGATGATTACACTGTGTGCTAAAAATCCATAATTGAAGACAATTTCAAGGGTCAGATCCTCCGTCAAAGTTATGTGGGCAGAGCCTGAATTTTCTGCAAGGTCCCTATTTTGAGAGGGCAGCATTTGCCATGCAAGTGGTGGTGCAGGGTCCAACCTCAGGTCTTCCCCCAACCTGCCTGTGGTGCTGGCTGTCTGTAGGGCACAGCAGCTGTTTGTTTGGGTGTATAAATCCATAGTCGGAGGGGAATGGCTGGCTCCAGGGAGATCAGACACTTCTCTCCAAATGCTGACTTTTTTTCCCAAGTCTGTTCATGGCTTTGTTAATAAATCTGAGTCATCTATGTTTCAACCTTCTGCATTAACCTTGGCTGTTTGTCCTGTCTCTTAACATCTCGGCATCTTGTTTCACAGAGATAAAATGTGTGGGTGTGTGGCTTTATAAGACAAATGTTTAGGCTTTTTAAAAATTCTCTACTTTGCTGGTTGATTTTTCTTGTTAGGGTCTTTTTCTGCCATCCTCATTCCTCGTAGGTGGCCCTCCTCTTGTATCATTGACTTGACAGTCCCAATTTTGGGGCAGTATTTGCCTGGTTCTTGCCGTTATCAGTCAAGCAAGACACGTGTCCCCTTCCCTGAGCTTTGCTCCCAACCTGACTTTCAGAAATCAGCAAAACCCAAGCGACCGCTGGTGCAAGCGATGCCCCATGTAAGCACTACATAGGAAAGTCTGAGCTACCGGCACCGTGTGAGTTTTATCAGCTGAAATCGCGTCTTGTAAATATTTACTGGAATTTCAAGGAGGGTTTATCTAATTAAAGCCAAGTAAAACTTTCCATGAAAAAGAGCTGCCCAACCGGCGGTTACCGGTGGATGTTTAGGGACACGTTTAAGAGCTGGGGGGGGAGATTATAGGATATTTTCTCAGCTCTGCTGCCATCTGTGGTCTTCATGAGGTCTTCAAGCACCAAGACACCCATGCTGGGGACCACATACCTGGTGGCCCTGAGGACATCCAGCTGTTCCTGGCAGCAGCCTCCCAAATTTGCCATACCCCTGGCCTGACTGAGACCGGGGCTGGCCTGGCTGCCACGGCATGGGGAGGTCAGCAGGGGTTTGCTGAGGTTTGCAGCAGTGGGGGGGGGTCCAGGACACCTCTCCCCACAGGAACGGTGGCGTGTCCTCCTGCTGCTGCCGTCTTCGGCACAAGGCAAAGCAAATGCATCTTTGTAATTCGCGTGGTCGTCAAGGTTGCCAGGACCATAAACATCAAATCTGAGCAGAAATATTTGGCAGCTAAACCGTCTCCACTCTTCCCCTCCGTGCTGAGCGCGTGGGTGGCTTTGATTCCTCCTCCCCTCAGCGGGACGGGAGCGCAGCACTGCGGGGCGGCTGCTCAAGCCTCCTCTCTTCTCTTCCCCTCAGGATCTAGTGCCCAGGAGGGAGGGACGCAAAGGATTTTGGCCATGGCCCCAAGGAAGAGGAGCGGTCGGGGGATCTCCTTCATCTTCTGCTGCTTTCGCAGCAGCGACCACCCTGAGATCACGTACCGGCTGCGCAATGACAGCAGCTTCGCCCTGCAGACCATGGAGCCCGCGCTGCCCATGCCGCCGGTGGAGGAGCTGGACGTCATGTTCACCGAGCTGGTGGTAAGTAGGATGCTTTTTATTTTTCTCCCTCCACCCCGACTCCCCCTTTTTTTGTTTCTCTCTTTCTAGTCGCCCCAGGCTTGGGTTTGAGTTTTGAATCAAGCTTTGGTGTGAAGGGAACATCAGGGGATGCTGTTGGGAGTGGTTTTGCACTGAACCTTGAGCTCTGCACCTCCCTGAAGTCCTGCCAGTTTGGGGTGATTTCTCTTTCTTGTTAGAAAGCCTTGATTTCTTAGAGCAAGGGTTGGGGGTTGGTCTGCCTTTCTCCAGCTCTAGGGTGAGGCAGGGGTGTCTGAGACAGTAAAGCAGGTTGTCCCCCGTAGGTGCAAAGTGACAGTACTTACTGGTCACTCTGCTTCACAGAAATCCTCGGGTGTGGGCTAAATTGAGAGCTGGAGGGTCAGGATATTGTTTCTTTATCCCTCGGTACCAAAACTCTGAAAAACATGGATAAAAAAAAAAATGACAGCCAAAAAAGGCTTTAATTTCCTGTAAGTGAAAACATTTTGGTGTGGTTTGTTGGATGGACCCAGAGCGCTTCACCTGGAGTTGATTCAGCGGTGCAATGGGGTTGCTCCATGGCACTTTGATGCGTAGAGGGAGCTGGGAGTGGTGACGCTGGTTGGTCACACCTCATGGTATAACACGTCCCATTAGATGCCAGGCAGCATGGTTTTGGTGAGCCAAGCCACTTGCTAGAGGAGAGTTCCAGGTTGTATTATGAGAGACGGTTTTGCCCAGATGTCCTTCTCCATGGGCCAGATGAGAAGGCAGACTGGGACACCCAACACGGTGTGGCGGGGACAAGACGTCCCTGCTGCAGGACTCTTCATTCAGCCGTCCTGCAAAACACCACCAGTCGGGCTGGGTTTGTTCAGGTGGAGCGACTGCCTATGTTCCACATTTTTCTCCACTGATAACTTGGCCAAATCAGATTTTCCTGGGGAAATTCTTTCCCATGGAAAACTCTCCCTGTGCCCCAGCCAAAGGTGGCGTAAGGGCTTGTTGTGCTGCAGCTCAGCATCTCCAGCCAGGCTGAAGGAGGCATCTATGGAGGCTCTCGCGCTGGACCCCCACCAAGCCTGCCGCACCTCATCTCAGCCCAGGATTTTCAAAGCATCTCCTCCAAATTCAGCCAGATGCTTCATGCAGAGGCTGCGCCGCAGGGAACCGTTGTGTGTGCAGCGAGGCAGGAGCCCAGCGGTGCTCGCAGGGACCAGCTGGACCCAGGGCATGCCCTGGAGTAGCCCTTCTGCTCTCCATCCCTTGCTCCGTGCTGCCAAGATTTTGGGTTTTTTCCCCCAGCCAAGGGTGAGAATAAGGCTCGGAGGCAGCTGCTGCTCCAGGGCATACCAGCAGCAGGAGCCATGCTGGCTCCTCGGGGACTGAAGTCATGTAGGGAGGGGGGACAGCGGGTGCCCACCGTGCTCCCATGCAAGCAGCTGCAACCCCCTGGCTCCCCAAAAAACCCATCAGGCAGATCTCGACCTGAGGCAGCACCAGGTGGGAGGGAGGGGGGAAGCCAAGCTCTGCCCTGCGGGCGCAAGAGGGCAGATACCCATTCAGGGGAGTGAAGTTGCAAATCCCACCGCCCCTCCTCCATTACAACAGCTCCTTCTTGGTCTCAGTAACCTGTTGGTGTCGGGTATTAAATTTCAGCATTAGTTAAATGGTTTGGAAAGTGTCCCACTGTTTCTGTATAACCCACTGTGTAACATTTGGAAGAGAGACAGAGAAAGCACTCAGAGGCACTGGGCTAATTTTTACGCCTGTGGGAGCCCGATGCCACCCGGCCTGTCACGCTCGACCGTCCAGGGCAGGATGGCTTGTGCCTGCTCTGTGGGACCAGGGCTTCCTCCGAAGTTGGGTTGAGGGAAGTCAAAGGGGTTGGAGGGGTTCTGGAGGCTTTGCCAGCTGGGGTTGGTCCTTGGCCAGCTCTTCTCTTGCTGCTTAATAGTGACTTTTCTGCCCCATTTGTTCCCTTCAGGGACTCGGAGTGGCAGGGGTGGAATATTTCAGGCCTGGGACGGGCGATATCTTTGGGGACGTTGCAGCGGTGAGTTTGGTCACTGGGATGGACAGTCCTCCCACAGAGACCAACAATCCTGCTGCATACATCAAAGGGCAAAACCTCTTTCTTTTTGGAACCATCCCACAAAATATTCTGTGGGCTTTGGGGTTTTTTAAGTGTGCGGGTTCGTCTGAGTCAGGAATCATCCATAGCATGAGAAATCAGTGACTGTCCATGCCAGCGGCTGAGCATGAGGGCCTGAGCTGCAGAGGGACTTGGAGCAGCTGACTCCAAGGTCAGCTAAAGGCTCGATCTGCTCTCCTGTTGTGTCTTTCATGGCTTGGTATGTGTTGTATGGACACTTCAGATTTTAACTAGAATAGTGAAATAGAATAGTTAAATAGTTAGGGTTTTATTTTGTGGCCGTGCAAGCATTTCTCAGGAGGAACAACAGGGAAACAGAGGATGGGCTTTTTTTGTCTGGGCACAAACAGGAGCAATCAGCCTGTAAGAAATGCCCCGTGTCCATCCTGGGCTGCAGGGACCATGCTCCCTGTCCCAGCCAGCAGTACAAAGCAGGCAGGAGCTTTTTCCTGGCTCAGGGCAGATGCAGATGTTGTTGCTGTGGTCAATGACTGATCACTGCTTCCTCCCGGAGGGACCTTTTTCCTTTCCCTTCCTTTCCCCCTGCCTGGGCTGAATGGGTTTTCATCAGGGTATTGTTGGGATGTCGCTCAAGCGGGCACCAGCCCGTCTGAAAGGCTTTTCTTTGTCCGCTGTCCTGCCGGGGCTCCGGCCAGGCTCAGCCACCCAGGGAGGAGCAGGTGCTGGCAGGGAGGCGCAGACAAAAGCGGGATATTTCAGGAAGATTTACTAATTTGCAGCTCCCTTGGCTGGGACAAGGCTTTGCAATTTCGTGCAGCTTTCCTTGCTTCAGCATCGGTGCATCCCAGCAGCTCAGGTCGGCGGTGTTTGCTTCCCGGGACTTGTGCAGCGGTGTGATACCCGCCAGGCAACATCCATCGGATTTAAGGAGTTTCAGGAGCCATCGATCTTCCCGTAGGACACATCAGGAGGATCACTGTGCTGTGGGGCTGCTCAGCCCTGGCAAGGGGGAGTATCTGGGGTTGCAGGAGCTGCCTGCGAACCAAGACAACAAAGCTGTGCCATCTGCCACGGCTTCTTTCAAGAGGCTCCTGCATATCCAGGCTAACAATACGGCATTTCTTCAAAGGCTGAAATCTTGCTTGCACGCTCAGAGAAAGCACTTGCAAAGCTCCACATAATGGTGCCATATGGTAGATCTTGCCATAACAATCCTCTCTATTTTCTGCCAGCAACTAGACTTTCCACCAGATGGGTAAATGACTGATGTCCTTTATATCTGCTTAACACTCCTTGTCACTCTGAGGTTTGTAATGAAACGCTCTGTGTGTGGTGGTGTGCATCGGCCCCGCGGGATGTGCGCCGTGCGGGGGGTGGAGGCACGGGGGGATTGGATGGCTTGGTCCAGAGAGGGCAGCGGGAGCCCCGGCATGACCCAGGACCCCTTGCTGGCTCTTGTCCTGGTGGCGCAGGTCGCAGCAGCATCTCGGTCCTAGCAGTACGAGCGTGATGCTCCGGCGGCTCCTCAGACCACCTGGATGCTCGGAGGAGCTGCCGGCTTCGGCATTGCTTTGCTGGCCCCTGGAGCGTGAGGTGCTGTCTCTCTCTGGCCCCAGACCTTGCTCCCAGCCTGTGTCCCTGCCGGTGGATGGGCGGGCTCAGAGGAGATGCTGCCCCAGACACCCCTCAAGGCTTGTCCTCCCAAATACCTGGCCTTTGAGGAAATTCCAGTTACTGGTACCGATGTGGCTTCTCAGACTTTTCATCTCCAACTTGTCGTTAGTGATGCAGAAGAAATTAGAGCAGCCTCCGTCTAGCCCTGCATCCCGCCTGTGATGTGCAACAGCCCATTTTTAGCCTGTGAAACCAGAGCAGGTAACCTTCCCCGAGTCCCTCTGCCCAGACTGCAGCACGCAGCGGGTCTGGGGAGGTGACACCAGGAGGCGAGTGGCTGGTGGCTGTGCCACGTGGGCTCAGGATGGGTGCAGGCTCTTGCCTGCTGACGTTGCACAGTGTTAGTGACTGCCTTCACTGGGATCTGCTGGAGGGGAGGTACTCGCACATGGTCTCCGAAGTGCTGGGCTTTATGCCTTCCCCTCCCGTGATGTGGAAGGCTGCTCCATCCCTCCCTGCTGCTTTATGAAGTAGTGGAAACTCGGGAGCCTGGGGAACAAAAAAATGATCTCTGGCAGCTTATGAGATTTATCACAGCATTTGTTTTTGCTGTACTTGGGGCAACTAATGCATTTCATCAGAGCTGCTCTTTGGATGCTATCTGTTAGGAGATAGCATCCCCCGTCACAGAGATTAATGCTGTGTCGCCTTTGAAATGCTTCGTGGTGGGTGATCACTCTGTGGCTCACGATGTGGGGTGCTTGGGTAAGATGCTCCATGCGTAACTGTCCCGCAGAGCCGTGCCTTCCTGCCCTCTCGGCGTGCTGGGATGGTTGCTATTTCATATGCTGCTCGAACGGGGAGCAGAGGGCAACCCCAATGCGAGGAGCAGGCAGTGGTGGAGTCAGTGTGAGCGCTGTTACGTCTTAATAGCAACACTGGGTTGGGAACTCATTGCTAGTGATACCCAGTTTTACTTGGGAACTTAAGTAATGTGCTTTTCCCCAGGTTTCTAATCCAATAAGGAGAAAGTATGAGGTTTTCGGCCTTGCAAAACAACGCGGCTTTTAAGTAACAGCTGAGGGATCAGCTGCAAAGCCAAGCTTTGCATTTCATGCTTGCAGGTCAGCTGTCATTTTTTACTGCCTGGTCTTTGCAGCATTAAGGACTTCAGGATTCTGGGAACCACTGAACAGTGGCTGAAGCCATTTTCCCCAGTATCTGCAAAGAAAAGCATGCAGTTGGTATCCAGAAAAAATACGATTGCAACAGCCCTTGTGTCCTGGGCAAAACACCCCTTTCTGCAGAGTCTGTCCAGGGCCAGACAAGCAGCACGGCGCTCCTGACTGTGTCCCACCACCATCTCCCATGACCAAGCTCCCTTGAGCTTATGAATCGCTTTTAAGGAAGAAAACCAAGTCATTAGGTAACGTCTCCTTCTAAATTCACTCTGCAGGGAGCTGTGTGGACACTTTTACTGGGCTGCCCAGGTCCTGCTCGTTAGATGCGAACAGCCTGGACCTGCCACACTCTCATCCCAGCTCGCAGCGCTTGTTTTTGTCACCTCGTGGCATTACACCCTCACAGATAATCTCATAAACGTATGTTTTGATAGGTAAGCATCTGATATAGAAGTCGCACACCTACTCGGCGAGAAAATCAGAATTTTCTGCCTACACGCATTTCACGGACCTGAATGAAGTAATCTGCTGAGGAACGCTATATTTCAGCTGAAGCATTCGTGTAATTGCAATATCTGTTACAGCTACAAACTAGCATGGGGGCTTGCCCAGAAACCGTGCTGTTCCTGACCCGTAATTTTACAAAGGAGCCATGTTATAGCACAATGTAAACCCCAGCTGAAGGCAGAAAGCACATAAGAAACCCCTTTGTTTCCAAGACAAGTAGAGCTGAAGTGGAAAAATTATATGGTCTACCTGCTAAATGCTTTCCACTTTGCACTTCATAAAAGAGGAGGCCACATCCCTGGGAGATGCCTGAACAGCTCATTCGGTAACGCGTCGGTGACCTTAATTGGGGCATTTAGGTTTTTGGCTTGTGCCGGCTCCAAGTGTTCCTGGCACAGGTCACCACGGAGGGTATCGGCCTCATTGGATGGGGCATCTGCTCCAGCAGTGGTCTTCTGCCTCCTGATTGCTGGGTGGTTGGGTGGTGTTGCTGGGGTAACGGGCAGGATTGAGGAGCACATGGGTTGTGCTTTATCACTGACTTCAGCAGGAAGCGTTCCTGCTGGGAATAGCCCATGCCTGCTTTGTATCCTTTTGCAGATGTGAATGAAAGCTGTTCATACTGCTGTAGTATCTGTTGCCAGCAGAGTCTGGGCGTTCCTTGGCCTGCAAGCATCACTGAGGTTGGCTTTTGGCAGCCGAGGCTTTCTGCACCCCCATGGGCATGATCCAGCTTTGAGCACCCAGCGGTCTTAAATCCCATTGACTCCAGTGTTCACATCAATACTGTTATTCATGGGGATCGATTTCCCTTCCCCAACAACACCTAACATCTGTAAGCCCATCTGGTGCCTGCTTCTGCTAGGCATCTTGCTGAATGTCAAACCTCGGTCAGAAATTGACTCCTCACAGGATGACTCCCTGCGTTGCACCTGCTCAAGTTCTTAAAAATCACCTTAGGATGTCCGGTGTGACCACAGCCAGAGTTGTGGGGAAGTGAGGACCACTGGTCCTACCCAAGCCATGGGTACGCAAGGAGCCTGTTTCCATCTTGTGTTGCCCTTCAGCATCAAGCTGTAGCTGGCTCCTGTTTCCCTCGGCTGCATCGTTCGGGTCCCATACACAGAGTGGTAAATCTTTCAGGATCAAGTTGGCATGGGCCTTTGCAGCCACTAATTCCCATCCAGCCCCTTTTTGAGGCCCTTCCCAGGGTGTTATCTGGGGAAACCTTGGAGGGGTTTAGCCCCAGACCAACCATGAACAGCTTTCCTAAGTGAGCATCCCTATCAGGCAGGGGACATCAGAAGCCACACGTGACCCGTTGGCTTGCCTTCCAACTTCAGTAGCTCTCAGGGATGCCAGCAGCAGAGGTGGTATCTACAACCAGATTGAAAAGGGAGCTGCTTCTTTGGGTCCATAAATAGGTGGGAAATCCACGTCTGAAACCTCCTCTTATTTATTTGCCAGCTGTGCTTTATTATGGTACGAGGTGCACCCACCAAAGGACAGTCATGCCCAGCTGTGGTTGACTTGAATTTAACCAATTTTAGCGATCACAGTAGTAAATAATCAGCCAATAATTCTTTTTTTTTTTTTTCGGGGTTTATGTACAATTGTGTGGAAGAAGCTCACAGGCCTCTAGATCTGAGAGTGTTCTTCAGCGTAGTGATCTGCGTAGATCAATAACTCAGGCTGTAAAAGTACCCTGTGTTTAATTAAAATGGGAGAAGAGTTTTCCAGATAATGTCGGTGAAAAGGTCATAGAAAGCCAAGCTCAATAAATAAAAAACATGTATTTATGTGCTTATAAACATACATTACAACAAAAAAAAAGATTGAGACACCTAAGTAGATACTTCTCTCTTAAAATACATTAGTACTGGAATATGAGCACTTTTAAAAACTTTAGCCTATTAAAATAATGAATTAAATGAAACAATATTAAAGCAATACATGCTATCTCCCTCTGTTTGAACTGACAGGAACATGAACCGGCTGCAGCTAGGATTTATTAAGGAGCTAAATCAGCTGTTGATGGCCATAATCTTTCCTGCAGAAGAAGCAAGGAATACATATTTTATTTACGTCTGTCCAATGCGTTCAGGTCAATAACTGAAAGCTGCAGAGCAGCGTGGATGGGGGTCTTCCCTCTTCCAGTCTAGGACTAAAAATTCAATGTGGGAGGAGGTTGACTAAGCGTAAGGACTTTGAAGTGCTTACACAATTATTCCTTGTTGCTGCTACTCATTCCCTTGCTGCAAGCAATTTCCTTTATTCAAAAAATTCATTACATGATAAAGGCAGAATTAATAAAAATCTTCTATTTGTTATGCTTATTCATTAAGAAGTATGAATAGTTGAGGTTTGATCATGTTCTGTAATTCCAGCTGCAGGTTGTCATGGGTAAATTAAAAATATACAGTGATAACATTAGCTGAGGTCGGTTTGTCTGAGGGTCTGGTTTTAAGTTCTCAGGGTACTATGTCTGAAAAGATGTGTGCTAGGGAGGAGGTATTTTTATTACTAATACTAAAAATGAAACACTTCATTCACTACCTTCCTATTAAAAAAAAAAAAAAAAAACCAAACAAAAACCTATGATAAATCTGCATACGTTGAGAATTGTAATGGCCTAAATAAATGTCGCAGATAGAGGAGCTCCTCCTGCGGTGCCGGATGTGTTTCAAGGCGGTTGTTGTTTGCACTGTAACAGCTGCTGATTAATAAGTCTGTTTCTTTAGGAAAATAGCTTAAAAGGAAAATAACGAGCTAATTAAGATCGATTCTGAGGTGGAGGTTTATCGTGCGCCGGTGCAGATCGCAGCGCGGGCAGGCAGCTGCCCAGCTGGCCGTGCGGGCAGCGCCGTCGCCCAGCGGAAGAAGATTAGATGAGGTACGGGGAGAAAAATGCTGATTGCCATTTCCCTTGACACCGCAGCGTTCTGGGATAAGTCAAACTGATGAACTTGGAGAAGAATGCCTGGAAGAGAGTGAAAAAGTGATATGACCCCTGAGAAAGGAAGCTGAGGCAGCCTTCAACAGGCCTTTTTTATTTTTTTTAAATTCCCATGCTGTACCACTTAGTGCCAAATGTTGCCAAAAAGTTCCCGCTTGTTTCTTTCTTTCCATTTTTTCTTTTTTTTCGAACAATCTTGGATCTCTCATGCTTTATTTGAGGATGCAGGAGGTCTTGCCTTTACGTGGTGTAGTCTCACAGAAGTTTCTAAACTCTGTGCATCCATCCATCAGGAGTAAATTCACTTGCTCTTTATTATGTTGGTCATTTATTGATCCGGTGATGTCTTTCTGTATATATGTATATGTGTGTGTGTCTGTATATATGCACACATATGTATGTATATATAAACCCAGAACAAACCAACAAATTTTAATTATTCTTTATTTCAATTATAGCAGTGGATGACCTCCTTATTTTCCCCCGTCTCCTCCATGTATTACGGTTACACAATTTATCAGCCAGAAAGGTGCATTACACTTAAAAATTTTTCATCTTTTTTCTTACAACCTATGAAGGTATTTTGGGGGTACAGAACCCTGTACAGCGAATTGTCCCTTACTGAATCTGTACTCCCCAGCTACTTCTTGCAGAACGTTTGGTGGTCCACGGGACCTGTGGGATGTAGGAGAAGAACCAGTGATGGTCGTGCTGGGGTGTTGCGGCTGTGGGTGGGCAGCTCTCAGGTTTGCCCAACTCCGAGAGCCCATCCTGGAGATTATTTCTGAAGTCAAGAGATTTACAGCATCCTGCTGGGTTCCTGACATTGGCCTCCATTAAAGCCTGTGCCTCTCAGCCTGTGGAAGATCCTCATTAAAGCGTCCGCCATGGCATGGGTGAAGTGGCAGGGAGAGGAGCTTGCACCAAGGACCACATTGTGAGTCTGGGGCTGGTCTTGATGCCCTTTTTGCTGAGAGGGTCAAACATTTCTTCCAGTGGCAGTGCCTCGTTTTTCTGCTTGATCTGGCTTTGCCTTCAGGAGGTGGTTGGAGACTACGGTGGCTGCAAACCAGAGAGGCGGTGGAGTCTCCCTCTTTGGAGATATTCAGAAGCCATCTGGACATGGTCCTGGGCAATGGATCTAGATGACCTTGCTTGTTCAGGGGGTTGGACCAGAGGACCTCCAGTGGCCTGGGCTCCTCATACCACCCAGTTGCCAGCTCGGGGAGGCACAGATCATGGGAACATCCTTCCCAGGCGCCACTGTGCGTCCTCCAAGGGAAAGGTATAGATCACTTTATAAAAACTTGTTTGGGATCATGCTCACAGTGTGGTGAGCTGAGCCACATGTTTCTAAGATAGCTTTGGGAGAACGGTGTGGGATCACCGTCACTGGAGCTCGTGCCATGCTCAGAGAGGAGGAGGTTTGCTTGGCTTGAGCCATCAGCAAAGCAAGCTGCACAGAAGTATTTTACCTCCTAGAAATAGCAAATACACGCTGAGAATCAAATCTCCCCTATGAGTTTTTTAAAAAAATCGTATTCAAATGAAGATTTAATGTGGAAACATGTTTCCTGATCTAAAGGTGAATAGTTTAACTGTACGGGATAAATATCTAAGAGTAGCGTATCTCTTTCCAATAAAAACACTCTGGGCAGAGACTTCCTTTTGGTAGCAAAATGAGGCTGTTATTTTATGTGCCTTTGACCCGATTCCAAAAAAATATTTAAAATAGCTTAGTTGGCAGATCCTACCACGGGAGGCAGCCAGGTGGAAGGGGCAGAGCTGTGAGAGGGGAGGCTGAAGTGAGGAGTGAGGGCTGGGGGGGTGATGGACGCTGACCCACTGGTTATCTTCTCGCTCTGCAACAGCCACCAACATCGCACGCTGTAGCGGGAGGGCACGGCTTGCAAATGGCCTATAAAATTAATTGCCAGTTAGAATCACCTAATTATCGAGCTCGTGTTTATTAATTGAAAGCGCATATGCTTTTGAGGTTGTGCACGACTTCTCTGCCACGCTACGACTCCGCCGTGCCATTGCTAAAGGCTTTGTCGGGGTTGCGTTTGTACAATGGTCTGTGAACCCCCAGAAGATGGCTGGTGTTCCTGTCCTCTCTTGATCTTTTTGGAGTTTGAAGGGCAGTATCTGAGCAGCCTGCTTGGGGCCAAGGAGTACTGAGATAGCCATCAGTGAGCATGAGCGAAGGGCTGGAGGTGGGTGCAGGAATCCCCATACACATAAAAGCAGCAAAGACCGGACTCCTCATGGTTAAGGCACTGCTACAACTCAGAATAACAGTCATTACTCACTGTTTGATTGTGAGGATTTGCATATTCACTGGGTGCCACACAGTATTTATTTAAACACCTCTCCCAAGCATCCTGCAAGATATCGTTAGGTAGGTGTTGCTGAGTGATGCAGGGCTGCGATGACTGAACGTGTTAGAGCCGGCGCACAATGAAACCTGCTGTGTGGGGCTCAGAAGCATTTCTGTACCTTTTTTGGAAGTGTTTGCACGTTGTCAAGTACCAGCACCTAATATGTTCTTCTGCTTTATCCCTTCTTGCTCCCGCATAGGCTTCAGCTCAGTTTAGATTTTCTTCCCTGGTTAATAAATCTTCATGTTTGCACAAATTGTATTTTTAGGGTATGGGTATTTTGAAAGTTTCAATAAATATTTTGCTAAGGACCTAAGTACAGATGTGCATGTCTGGTGCTTTTGTTCCTGAGTCCCAGATTCATGTGGCAGGGAAGCGGGGTGACAGTGGAAGCACTCTCCTGTGCTCCCTCTAACTCTCAACACGGAGGTAAATATTCATCAGGAGACCCTTGTCCTCTCCCACACTCCCAGATATACTTTTCCAATGAGCTGAATTTCAGCCAGGTCCCTGTGTAAGGTGTCATCATGTTGGCCACCTTTAGACAGGCAGAATTGGGGCTGAAGCAGAGCTTGGGTGTCTGACCAGCTCGTAGCCTGAGGAGACAACATTGAGTGCAATTTCGGTTTTGAGGCATAGAAGTGTGATGAGAGTTTCCCAAGGCTGGGGAGGAGATCAGTTGCTGGATGTGAATCCCTGACCACCCAAATTGTAAGGACATGGGGAGGTTTAAAAGCAGCGCTTGTTGGAAGAATCCCTAAGCCAAGTTCTCCTCCGAGGTGCAGGAGGCGGAGAGGTGTCTCAGATTGGGCTCAGGTTTCTCCAGTTTTTTCCAAGTCTCTGTCACAGCAGCATGTTTGTTTCTGTTGTAAGGGCGTCTTGCAAGTCTGCTTCCAGAGCTCCACCACGTCAGCTCTGTGCTGCACGGTAGTTTGAAGAGTCAGTCGATATGGGGGGAAAAAGTCAAGGAAGAGGCAAAGCTCCTCCATGCGTATGTAATGGAAAAAGCTCCGTGACACCTTTCCTTTCAAGGAGTAATTTCATCGGGAAGTGAAATTAATACCTGAAGTGGATGTATAAGTCTCTCTGAGATGTTCAGGACCGCCAGCAGCCCTCCGTCTCTGCATGTTGTGCTGGAGGGCCCTTGGGTTTAGGTTACAAGATAGCTAAAGGCTCCCTTGCTTGGCTACTGGGTGCAATATGAGCTTTAATTAGATCAGTTGAATTTCTTCATGGCATCTGGGCTTGCTGATGCAGGGACCCATCTTTCCCCGTAGGCATCTTGTTCAGCTTTTGCCACATGGGGCTTTTACCTTTGATTGGGGTACCAGGGGCTACCGGCTTTAGTTGATACGTGTTATTATTCAGACAGGGAATATTATTCAGACGGGTCTCCGTGTGGTTTCTTTTTTTGTTTTTTTTTTTTCTTTTTTTAGTTGCTGGAATTAAGTGTGTAATTTTTAAAGGGGATCCTCTTAATTAAATCCACTGGCTGGCTGCGATGAGTTGGCTGGAGGCCATGGCAGGGTTCTCCTGTGACCTTCTACAGCATCTCCAGCGCTCCCACCGCTGCACCAACACCCCTCCAGCATGAGGATTGTCATCAGTGGTGATGATTTCAAGAGACATCCATGGTTGTAAGATCAATGTTGGCTTTAGCAACGAGCCTCCCAGCCCTGCCTGAATGTTTTATTTAGTTCTCTGATAAAAGCTTTGACCTACATCTAGCACCAGGAAGCGACGAGGCTTTGATAATGCTCGGGCATCCCGGCGGAGGGCACGCTGCTAACCGAGCCTCCACACTGAAAATGGATGTGTCCTTTAAAATAACATCAGATAAACCAATAAAGGTTTCGGTCAGTAAACAGCTTTATTCCTGCCAGGCAATACGTAGTCCAGTTTTGATGGAGAGGATGTACCTCTTTATGAACTGTAGATATTAGGAAAAGCACTTTCTATTTTTAGTTATAGGAAAACAAACCAAAAGCCAAGAAAAGCCCCCAGTTTTCAATGATATGATGTGGCAGTGGAAGTGGGCTGGGCCACTCGGGGTGCTCAGTGGTGAAGCAGTTATCTGGGGTGGTAAAGAAGAAAGGTTCTATTTTAATTGTTCTTCACTGTACGTATTTTAGATGTGGTCTATCATCTGGAGCTCTCAATCCGCCGTGCGAGGCTATCTTGCGGTCAGCTGTAACGGCTTCATGGATGTCCTTTCTAAAACGCTTGCTGTCTTTAAAAGCAACGACGGCAATGTCCAGGAGGAATGAGGCGGGGAGGTTTGCAGCCCTGTCCTCCCGGCAGCCGGCTGTAGTCCAGGAGTCAGGGTGAGGTCACCAACAGCAGGATGAAAATTAGAATCATTGCCCTGACAAATCGATAGTCACAGGGCGATGCTGCAGGACCACCGCTGTGCTGCAGCCCCACATTGAATTACAACACTTATCTGGGGAGTTGTGTCCGGGCCATCACTCATTTGTGTACTCATGTTGCACGTCTGGGTTTTTTTTTCCCCTTTCCAGGATGAACTTGACCTTACGGACAAGCACAGAGAGGCCATGTTCGCGCTGCCGGCGGAGAAGAAGTGGCAGATCTACTGCAGCAAGAAGAAAGTAAGAGACCCATCCGCGCTGTGGTTGGGGGCTAAGCCTCTTCCCTCCCATGCAGGGTGCGGATGAGATGTGGGGAGGGACACAGCTCTCTTGGGATGCCCAGTGGTAGTTGGGGTGTCACAGAAACGCATCTGTTCCCCAAGGTGGCCCTGGGGAATCAAGGTCTTCAGTCTCCAAAATGCAGAGCCCTTCCTCCTGAGCCCATTCAGGCTGGAGGAGGTGTCCACACACCCTGCACAGGTGTCCCCCACCCCATGCTAATCCCTGCCACCACAAGCAGGGCTTATAAGAAAGATGGGGACAGACTTTTTAGTAGGGCCCATAGTGATAGGACAAGAAGTAATGGTTTTAAACTAAAAGAGGGTAGATGTAGACTAGATATAAAAAAGAATTTTTTTACACTGAGGGTGGTGAAACACTGGCACAGGTTGCCCTGAGAGGTGGTAGATGCCCCATCCCTGGAATCATTCAAGGTCAGGTTGGACGGGGCTCTGAGCAACCTGATCTAGTTGAAGATGTCCCTGCCCATGGCAGGGAGGGTGGACTAGGTGACATTTGAAGGTCCCTTCTAACCCAAAACATTCTACGATTCCCAAATTTGTGGCTGCATCCCCTAATCTGGCCGCAGGAGTTGGCTCGGCAGTGCTGGTGGTCTCCTGGCCCCACTCGAAGGGCACTTGCTGCCATTAAGTCCTCTTTTCTCCTGCTGTAGCAATGGCACCGGATTTTCCAGCTGCGTTTTAGGCCAAGAGCAGGCTTACCTTGCTCATGTAGGATTAAGTTTTAAGCCTCTCATAAATACCCCTGAAATCCCTGTATTATTGTTAGATAGAGGCCCGCCATGCCCGAGATTTAAATCGGAGGGGAGAAGAGATGTTAACAAATTACAGGCACTGGTCTGAATCAACAAGAAAATGGGCAGGGGATGCTCGCGCGTCACTGCCTGTCAGATAAGCGGAGCTGTGCTCGGGTGCGTCTGGATAAGGGGAGACAACAGAGACTTAAATCAAGCAAAGCCGTGTAATTATTGTGAGTGGAGATTATGTGCTATCTAATCTCCCTGGAAAGGGTTTAGATGGGACTGATGGTGCCCCTTTCCCATTCCAGCACCTCCTTGCACTCATAGTTTGTTAAAAACCGTGCTGAGAAACTCCCTGCTCCCAAGGGGTGTTGAAGGAAGGAGCCACAGAAGCACCCCGTGGCGTCCTCAGAGATCCTCAAAGCAGGTGCCCATTCAAGGCCGGATCCCGGCTCCTCTTCTCTGGTCCTCGTTCCTCCAGCTGCTCTCAGCTGCTCCTTCCCTACTCGTGATGCCATCTTGGTGAGCACATGTGCCACTGCTTGCTCTGAAGGAGATGTGGTGGTGGCTTGTTTGCAGGGGAGACAAATGCTTTTGTCCTGCTTTTTAATTAAAAATGAGCGAGACCGTATCAATGGAGGCTGCAGCAGTGGAGGAAACATGGGCTGGAGAACATGTCTCTATGCACGGCAGGCTCTAGGCAGTCCTGCTCTTAGGCGATGAGGACCCACATGCAGCAGAAACACCAGTGCCTATCCCAGCGGCTTGTGGTAAATCTTACTCTCTGGTTTTATGAGGGTAAACGGCCTACATGGGAGCCTGGCATTGATCGAGGAGAGGGCTTCTCCAGCCCAGCCATGAGAGTAAGGGCTGGGTTTTGGCCGGCACAGTGGAGTTGGAGACAGGGCAGGGGATCTACCTCCCTGCCTCGGCTGCAGGCTGAGTGGCGGTAATTTGGGAAGTCCAAGGATGGATCTGAACCCTTTGCCCTGCCTGTGTTTAATAGCAAGTCGCCAGTTGAGATGCTGGTAACACCAGTTTCGTCCGGTGGGTCCCAGGGGACTGGCAAAGGTGGACATCAGTCAGAGGCAGCTGCCTGACTTACCAAGGATCCAAAATTGTCCCCTCAGCAGTTTTTGCTCTTTCCTCTCTTGCCAATTTTGGCTCCTGTTGGAAAGAGACTGTTAAGAGTCAGGTGACTTTGGTCGGACTTTGAGTCCAAAAGCCTCAGTTTGGACCATTGCTAATTTTTAGCATTTTCCCCATTTTCCTGCTGGTTGCAGTGCTCCCTGCCACAATCGCAGAGACCGGTTGCAACAAGCTCTGCCTTGAAAGAGCAGCATGAGGCAGGACAGAAACGCTGCCCAGCCTTCTTGCAGCTTTGCTGGGCTCCTTCCTCCAGCTTTGCTGGGCTCCAAAATGTCTTGCGCTGTGGCTGTAGCCCATGCAGCCAGGGCACTCCCCTGCCTCCATCAACAGCAAAGGTGTGTGCAGCACAGCAAACATCTGAGTATCTGTCCTTTCAGCGTGTCCCCTGCTGCTGTGTACTGTGTCTGGCACTTCTGCTTTGCTGGCAGTGTCACTGTACTCGGCTCTCCAGAGTGCATCCTAGTTTTTGCACATTTTACATGTTCCCATGATAGGTAAGATTTGGTAAAAAGTGACCAAAATGAGACATTGTTGTGCTGGGTTGTCCTGGCAAGGGACTTGGGAGCAGCTGGCCTCGGCAGTGCTCATTGAGAGGAAAGAAGGGAAAACCATCATATTTCCTTCCCTGGAATATTTCCCCTGCCCTGCAGCTCCACATCCTGGTTTCTCTGCCCTGCAAGCAGCTGTTTTTATCCCAGCCCACAATACTGGCTTGGCAGGGCAGAGGTTTTGTCCTCCCTGATTCTCCATCCATGGAGACTCCAGGTCTGATCCCATCCCTGACCCTGCTTGGAGCAGGGGGATGCACTAGATGAACTCCCCATGGTTTGGTCCCACCTGCATCACCCTGTGATGCTCAGCGCTGGGGACAGGGGGTGACGGGATGGACAGAGAGATAAAAAGCATCTCGTGATGGGGGCCGGCGAGTCTGTCAGCGGCAACCCAAACGGGAACTGAAGTCTGCATTAAATCCCGCAGCTGTGCAGTGCTTGGGTCAGGAGGGAGATTTAAGGATTATTGGAGAGACCTTCTTTGAAGTCGTCAGCCCCCTCTATGGCTGTAATAAAGCAGGGAAATGCGAAGGTGGAGATGCATTAACAGCGGGATGAAATCTGCTTTCAGAAGTGGTATTTCTGGACGATGACTCGTTTCATACCTCATCCCGAAATATTTCACTCCCTGCTGGTCCTGCTCTCCAGGAGAGGATATTGCTCGGAAGCACAGGGAGGAAGCAGGAGGGTTTCCAGCTTTAGCGTTTCTTTGGCTGCGGGTTTGCTTCAGTGGAAGAGAGTGACTCAGGATGGCCTTTCTCAGGAGGCCACGCTCCAAAAGTGTTAATAATTAACACTTTGCACTTATTCTGCAGCACCTCTTAATTGCAGGAAATTTGGCTCCTGCCAGCCAATGTACGTAATGTCCAGCTATTAAAGCAGCTCACTGGGTGATTTTTATGAGCCTCAAAATATGGGTGGATAAAGGGTGTTCAGGCAGAAGCTCGGCATGAATAACCAGGTGGAAGGGATCGGTAGTGAAAACCAGCTCACGCGAACGCAGGGTCTGGCTCTGCCTGCCTCCCTTTCGATTCGGCTGAGCTCTCTGAGCATCTGTAAAGCTGGGGTAGGGGAGAAATGACCTGCAAGGATGCCGAGCCGTGCTACACTTTATAGGCTAGTGTTGAAAACCCTTGGGCATTGCTAACACTGGGTGCATAGCTCTCAGCAGCGTTAAGCTGTCCCCTGCAACCAAAACTTACATCTAAAATTTCCTCAGACATCAGATACAAAACCGGGATCCCTTCACATTAGGAGAAGGCAGCAGTGGTGCTTTTGCAGGGGAGAATGGGGAGAATGTGATAAATTGCAAAATGAGTGATGGCTCTCCAATAATACTGTATTTCCCAGCCAGACAGCCTCTTTCCCCTCTAACTGCGCCTTCCGCCTGCTTCCTCCAGAGAGCTTCACTTTCCAGCTCGCTCTTCCACTCGTCCTGCTCAGTCCTGCAGCTCATTCGTGGGGCTTGGTTGCTATCGTCTCCTTCATTTAAAAAAAAATCTTTTTAAAATTTTTTTTGGTGCAGTAGCAGAAGTAAGAGCAAAAGCTGACAAAGATGGCACGGAAGGGGAGGAGGAAAAAATAGGGAAAAAATAGCTCGGTGTTTTGCCATGCTTCTGGGTCACCTGGCATGGACGAGAAGCGTTTCACGGCCCCTAGGCATCCAGATATACCTGCGGTTATTGCAGCAGCAGGTTGAAATATCATCTCAGGTGTCATTTTCTTGGGCTGACCGAGAGAAACGGGCTGTTTGCATGGCTGGGGGTATTTTTCAATAGGAAATGTTTATAGTTTTTATCTTTAAAGGTAATTCCCTTTTTAGTTCCAATCACAACACACTTTTGTTTAAGCAAGGTTTTTCTCCCTCTCTTGCCAAAAAATGCATCTGTTAGCAATCTTTTTGGATTTTAAAGCGAAGCTTTTCAAATAATGAACCAGCTGACTATGGAAGGCATCTGGTCATGCTATATTTGCTTATGGGGAGCATAATTTTTAAACCCTGGGAAAAGCATGCGAGGGCATGTGTGTATTTGTCAAGGAGAAGGTATAGGAAGTGTTAGCATAGGGAAAACCGGAGTGGTCTAGGATGGGATGGTGCAGACCCCGAGATCCCAACTTGGGGAGAATCCAATGAAATTACAGCCCTTTGCGGCATCACTTCGCGAACCTTTGGCAGGGTGTGGGGAAACGGCTTTAGTTGTGTCATTTAGTGTTTGTTGCAGGGGGACCTGAGTGGCTGGAGGGACGAAGAAGACCCAGAGAGCAAAAAGTACTTGTGCACACCTGACAAAGGCTTGGCTGTGTTGGTGGAGCTGGGCTGGGTTTAAACATCTCATACAGGCTGCAGACCCTTCGGCTTTAAAACCCATCCACGCCACTGTCTGATGCTTTTTTGACCTTACAGACAGCATCCAGGTGGATCATCTGCAGCAGGCAGGGAGGGGGAGGTTGCCAAAACTCGGTGGGCTGCCAGCTGCCCCCAGCTTTCCCTTGCCCCGCCGTTACGGAGCAGCAAGGGGCTGGGGGGTGGGGAACACTGTGCAAAATAAAAATGCCAACAGGAGGATGCGTAAAAACAAAGGGGATTGCTTCTGGTTTTTGCAGTAGGTGCCAACTCAAGAGGGGGTTTTTTTTTAACCCCTTGTTGTGACTTCCGTGGTGTGAAGTTCTCCTGGGTCAGGCCAGCATTGCAGGTGGTGCCAAGAAGGGGTGAACCATCAAAGTCACTAGTGTTGTTGCTGAAGGACTCTCGGGGGTTTGCTTGGAGCTGGCTGCTGCCAGCCAGCCCTTTCCTTCTGACTTGATTTCACCTTGAAGGATCTAACCTGGTGTGTTGGACATCAGGTGTGGGGGGAACCCGGCCAGCTTCCCTCCAGGGCTCAGTTATCCCAGAACAGCTCCAGATTCATCACTACCGCCATGGGCTGCGAGTGTGGGAAGGAGGCTGCTGGATCAGTCGGAGATGTCTCACACAGGCTGGGCATCTCAAAAATGTTGCCAGAAGCTTGATTTGGAAGCAAAGCAGCCATAATAAAGCACTGAGGAGCTTCACAGGTGTTTTTCTCCCCACTGCCATGGGGACACACTGTAAGCATTGCTCCTGGTGGCTGCATTCCTGCAGGTCAGAGTGGCAGGAGCTCATGCAGATGCACCTTCCAAGCGTAAATAACAGTGCCCAAATGGGACCAAAACCAGTCTGCAAACTGCTTTCGTGACACCTCTGGCTGAGCCACCTCCTCTGTGCTGCTGCCTGGTGTCCCAAGGATGGTCACTAGGAAGAGCAAGGGCAGTCTAGCTGTGGGGGCTGCCGACACCCCGAGGGGGAGGCACGCAGGCTGTGGAAGTGTCTGGTTTGTCACCAAGACGTGGCAGGGCTGGGGAGCGTGAAATTTCCTCGGGGAGATCAAAGGGATGGCTGGAGCTGGCAGATCAGTGACCTTCGCTTGGAAAAGCTCCCGCTAATGAGGCGTCTTGACTGGACGCTGCTTTCCCTGCGGCACCCGGCACTGACGGAGGGGATGGAGCTTGTTCATCGGGTTCACACCACTGCCACCATGGTGTGGAACAGCTGAGTGGCAGCATCCGCACAGACACAGAGCCTGGGGCCAAGGGGCGGCGGATGCAAGGAGAGGGTGCAGTGGTGCCGGGACCACAGCTGATGCGATTTGTATTTTTGCCAGGTCTCTGGAAGGAAGAAGTGGGTGCTGGGGGGAGTGGGTGGGAAACAAAGCAGAGGATGGGGCAAAGATTGCCCTTGGCTGCATGCCTTTGGTGTTTCCTGATTTTTGCAGCAGAGCACGTGTGTCCGCCAGGGCCATTTCCCAGAGGACAGCAAGGGATGTTGATGCAAATGTTACAGATGAGAAGGGATACCCATCCCTGCACTGTGCAATTACAGCCATCAGCCTGCTTCTAAAAGAGCAGCTCGTAGTAAGCCGCAGCATGGCACTGCGCTGTCAGCGGGGTTCGGATCAGCCCTCACTTCTGCTGCGCTTCTTGAGAAGAAAGCAAACACAGCAAAGACCTAAACACAGCCCAGAGAAGAAGAAACTGGGAGATGTTTGTGTCCCTGGTGCCAGCCAGGCAGGATGCGATGGAGCATCCCAGAGAGCAGTACTCAGCTCTGTGCCTGGGCATCCCTAGTCAAAGGCAGGCTGCAAAACTCACATCCCCAAAACCCACTCTGGGTGATGTGAAACCGTCTACAAATTCACCCTTTCAACCCGTGATGCCTGGAGAGGTTCCTCCCTCCTCCTGGCTTGCCTTGTGAGTCACTTCCCTCCGGGCTCGTTACTTTGTCGGGAGATTTCTTTACCGCCACCAAATGCACTAAAGGACACTTATCAGTGTGCTGTAGACCATTAGCCTCAGTAATTACCACTGAGCAATGTCCTGCAGCGAGCCGAGGGAAGCCCGTGCTCTGATCTTTGCCTGCTTTATTGTGCAGTCCCCCTTTGCCTGGGAAGCTGCTTTCCGATGAGCCTGCCCGGCTGCTCATCTGAATTAATGAGGTTCTGCTGCACTTAATTGAGAGCACTCTCTAAATTGGGGGTTTCAGGGAGGAAATGCAAGAGCCCGAGGGAGCAGAGCAAAGGGAAATATTTATAATGCAGCACGTTAATTATAAATGAGCAGTTTAGCCAATTTTGTTGTTCAGCCTCCCCTCCACCCCCCGGAGACCTTTATGTTTTTTGCTCCACCGCTTCCTTTCAGCCTTAAATGAGCAGCAGGTCCGGATCCCTGCTCACCTCACAGGTGTTTGCACCATGCAGAAAGGCCCTGGGATATGGGATGAGCTTATTCCCCGCTGCCTTCCCACCCCATCCCTCAGCACAGGTCTTGCTCCCTGCCCGAATCTCTGGACTGGGTACAACCCATCATCTCTTGGTGCCATGCAGTGGTGGGGACCTCACCACCCTTCCCAGCTGGTGTCGCTGCTGGTGAGAGAGGGATGTTCCTTAAAAGCGGTGCTGATGGTGATGGGGAGGACCTCCAGTGACCTCTCCAGGAGGTGAGTGGGAGGAGCTGGTCCCTTTTTGGGCTAGTTTCAAGAAACATCTGGGTGCCCTGGCTCTGCTGTCTCCCAGGGCACCGTTTGCATGCTGCCCTCTGAAGCGAGGCAGGAAAGCTGGGAAAATCTTTCCCACGGGCCTTGCAGGGTTTGTGCAGAGCCTTCCCATGGCAGACCTTGGGACGGCTCAGAGGGGTGGGCTGGCAGACATGCACAGAGCTTCCTGGCATCCCTCCCTTCTTCTTCAGTGCCTTCACCACGTGTACGTGCTCTCTTATTTCTGGTGCGTATGGACAGTGTGCTGCATATGGCTGCGTGTACCAGGGAAGCATGTGCTTTTGCACCCAGGAGCAGGTGGGAGGGTCCTTTAGGAAGACATGCGATGTGAGCTGAGAAACCAGAAAGACGTGGCTGCCTGGGCAGACAGGATCGTTAGACCGAGCAGGAAGGTGGCCTGAGCCTCACCCTGGCTGCTTGGCACCGCTGAGGGACCATGTGGTCATCCAGCAGGATGGGTGGGCAGCACTGAATAGGGCTAGCACCAAGAAATTGCCCTTTGGTTGCAGGAAAATAATGCAAGTGATGCTCTGCAGATTGAACCTGCCGTCGGGTGCAGCCTGACCTCATGTCCCCGTGTCCCCATGGTGGCTGGCCTTGGGCAGTTCCCCCGAATCCTGCTCCCACCTCGCTCCTGGGGCCTGGTGGTCCCACCTGGGTTAAACTGATGGCTCTAACCCACAGGTTGCAGAAATGATGTGTGTTTCCCTGGGGTGACAAATACTTTGCAAAATACAACAGTTCAATTTTTCCACCCTGCTCAGGAGAAGCAGAAGACCTTCCTTCGGCTCTGAGAGGTGTGCCTTTCCATTCAACTCATAAATATAAATAACTCCTCTGTTTAAGTTCCCCGACACTTTCTCCAGGCTCCTAAGCATCTTTCCAACAACATGGATGTCTTTCAGTGGGCTGTGTGTGAGTGGACATGCCAGCTGCTGGGATTCCTGCAGGCACGGCAGGTCCTTCTCCGCACAATCCAGCGGTGGGAAGCTCTGACCGACCAGACAGATGCAAATGGGTGTCCTCTTCCCAGGCCCTTGGGAAGGTATTGGGTTTCCCCCACCACGGCGGAAAGACTCCCACTGGCTACAGCTTTGAGTGACCAGACTCGATGCTGGCAGGTGACAGTCCCTGCACCTGGTCCCAGCCGTGGCCAGAAATGTGGCAGGACGGGCAGCTGGATGGTCCCCAGTTTGCTTCACCGAGTCCGTTTGGCAGCAGGCAGTGAGAGCAGGTCCCACCTCTGCCCTTTCATCCTCTTGCTTTTGCTGAAGGTGAGTTTTCAGGGGAGTCGAAAGCAGAGAGAAGCCAGCGCATCCCGTTTTTCCTGGCTGTGAAAAGACCGAAGGCATCCCTGTCTCTCCCCGTCAGGCTGGGTGTTGTTCACTCAGCCAGCAGATGAGCATTTCTCTTTTTGTAAGCACTATTTGGACAGGATGGGGGGCAGTTTTATTTTTTGCTGGCAAAAACTAATTGTCAGAGCATGACTGTGAATGGTTCTCCATCCGTGCAGAGGCAGGCGGTGAGACTTCCTTCAGGTTTATTGGGTTTGGCACCAGCATGGGTAGCACAGATTTTTTTGCTGTTTTTCTAACATCTCAGAAAAATTCTCGCTCTTTGCTGATTCCTGCTTGGTTAAAAAAACCCAAACACAACAAATGTGGAGGGCAGGTGAATCAAGTGTTTCATTCAAAACCTCAGTTCTTGGCAGGAGGAGGGGAGAAAAACCGAAAGTATTAAAGCAGAGGGCAAGGAGGGCTGAATGCAGTCTTCTTGCTCAGGAAAGTTATTTTATTTGCTTTAAACTTGACCAGATCTATAGAAGATTAAAAAAAGTGAGGCTTGTGGGTGTGCATCTGTCAGTAGGCAGCCTGTCGAAGGGCATGGGCAGCCAGCACGGAGAGCTGCTCGGAGCAACCTGGTTACAGCCAGGCTGGATCACGGCTGCTTGGAGAGGGCTGGAGGTGGCCATGAGGGCAGACAAGCAGCTTCTCTTG
This sequence comes from Himantopus leucocephalus, assembly GCA_003993805.1. NCBI lineage: Eukaryota > Metazoa > Chordata > Aves > Charadriiformes > Recurvirostridae > Himantopus > Himantopus leucocephalus. The sequence continues at coordinate 61,412,957 of RSEF01000005.1, forward strand.
GCCCTCAGCATGTCACAGGAGATGCCTGAGGGTTTGCCAGGTCCCTTGTTGCTCCCAAACTTCTTTTGTCCCCATCCCAGAGCCAGGCACAGTGAAGCATCAGGTCTGCGGGGACGGGCTGCACAGCCTGTAGGGGAACTTGGTTCCAGTCCAAATTACCTATCGCTGACTCCATGTTTTCTCATCTTGGCAAGCTGCAGCTTGGGAAGTCTGGATGCACGAACATTTCCCACGTATACCTCTTGAACCGCAGTAAATATTTGGGACTCTGTTCCTTGGGCTTGCTGAAATCAGCCGGAGGATCAGTAGTTGTCTGCATGCACAGATGTGGGGGCGGTGGGGTAGGTCGTCCAGCTCCCACCGTCGCAGGCAATTGCAGTGTAGGATGACCTTTGCAAATATCTCTTGAAGTTAGGGAGGGGACAAAGCCGTGCAGCCAGTCAGGCTGTGAACTGAAGATGGTGATCGAGGGAAGATGTCTGGGGTTTGTGTAGTATCGGTTGAGTCCAGCCTAGGCCTGTGTGGCATTTCTGCTGGGAATCCTTTTGCTTCTTTTGATGTGAGTTTTCAGGCCAATACAGTGGGGAAAAGCGTTGGTCTGGAAATATTCCCTCAAAATCTGCCTACTTGCTCCAAGCAGTCGCTGAGCATGTGCAGCATAATTTATCTGAGCTGGGCTCAGAGGTCCTTCAGTCATGTCGTACAAGAACACGGTAGAACCTGAAAACCCCTTATGAGTCCCACCACATGCAGGGCATTGTAGACCAGGATGACCAAATGAGGCTCTGCATCATTCAGTGTCATAGATCATGGGCTCAGGGGTGTCATAGATCATGGGCTCAGGGGTGACATCCTTAAACGGAGGACATTGCCAGGTGCATGTTCCCTCCTAACAACTAATGAAGCCCCCAGAGGAGTTGTCTATTGTGCCTGGAGTCTCTCTTAGGATGTTGGTAAGTCATGGTCCTGCTCCAGGAGCGGAGCCTTGTTCATGTCACATTTATTCACTCTCCTTTACTTGTAAGAGACTCTTTTTTTCCCCCCCCAAAGCACATTCATCAAGGCTGTGCAGCCAAAATTTCAAGGGCACTGTAGAGTCGGTACAAGAGAAATCCAGATATAAAATTTAAGTGTGGTTTCTCCAAAGCTGATAACCACAAGACTGATGCAGTATCATTGGGGCAGAGTTTGGTCACAAGCCGATGGTATAATGTAGATCGTATATAAAATACGCTAGTTCAATACATCAGGTAATGTTCCCATAGCTGGAGCTGTCAGCGGTCAGCTCAGACTGTAGAAAGTTGCACTTATATTGATANCGGTCAGCTCAGACTGTAGAAAGTTGCACTTATATTGATATAAAGTAATGCAAGAGCTCAAGGGCACTTCAGAGGTGGCTGATCATGAAGGACAGGGGATGTTAATGCTATGTCTACTAATCTGCTGTCTTTGTTTCACTTTTTTTACCTCCCAC